>JAZKJV010006785.1:0-600000 GCA_037367405.1 Ottelia alismoides | reverse complement strand
TGCTAAGTATAGGGGGTTTGTATATATTACATATATACTTTACCTATAGCTCGTACTTTGACTTGTTTATAATTAAAATAAGGGGTTACAGATAAAATGTTGTAAATAAGAGGTATAACAAAAAAATTAAAAAAATCAAAAAAAATAATTTCAAAAAAAAATCCTTTTGTGCCTCTTTTCAAAAAAACGTTTTTCTTCCTCTTTATTTTCAAAAAAAAAAACTTTTCCGAAAAAAGTGTATACTTTCTTATTTACCTTTCTTTTTCAAAAAAAAAACTTTTGAAAAAAACACAAAAAAAACTTTTTTCAAAAAAAAATCTTCCCATTCTTTTTTCATAAAAAGGGTTTTCCAAAAAAAAAAAAATTCTTTTTCAAAAAAAACTTTTTCAAAAAAAACTCATTTCTTTCTTTGTTTAAAAAAGGGCGTGTTTTTCAAAAAAAACTTTTGAAAAAAACTTTTTTCTTCCTTTCCTTTCCTAACAAAAAAAACAACAAAACAAAAAAACACAAAAAAAGAAAAAGAGCGACAAAAAATAAAAAAAACTAATTAACTAATGGGTTTGTTTAATCCTTAGTGATGTTCAAGAATACTTGGTTTATGAGCTCTTGAGATTTTGAGTTAATCAGCCTTAGTCATTAGTGTCTTTGACTTAATTATTCACATTCTCCTAGTTTGAAAGATTTGTGTGCTTTATTGCATACTTAGTCTCTACCTTAAGAATATGATCAGCACCTCCCATACACGACTGCAGTTATGATGAGATGAGTTGAAATTTCACTTGAGGAACTCGGATGAGGGATTTGAGTTTGGACCTGATTTAATGATACCCGAGCATGGGATAAAATCAATGAAGGCTTCATGAAACCTGAGTGTCAGCACCTTTAGCCAGTATGAGAACATGGTTCTTGTACTATCTCTTGATATTTACCTATGTGCTAGGGTGTGATAAAAAAATGTTGATCAGTGTGCGCCAACTCTTGGTAAAAGCAGTGGAGCTAGCCAAAAATATTACAAAGCAATGAAATGTCAAAGAAAAGCTCTTATTCCACAAAGTCAAATATCAAAGAGCTTCCACCAAAGGCGAGCGCTCCCAACCATTTCAAAGTGTCCATTTGGACCACCGCTATTAGGACCAGTGGTCGGGCTTGCACCAAAAAAGGGCTCTGCATCATAAATGCTACAAGTCTGGGTGTAGAAGGTACGATAGGTACTCAAAAAAGGCTCACCCCGATGTACTCCCAGGAAAACTAGTGTAGACGGCTCCAACTTCTCTTGACGGACGCACTGATCAACACCAAAAATGCGTTGAGTAATAAGGCACTTAAGAGAATCCTTTTTCCAATGAGAGGAAGAGAAGAAATGACACAATCCTATGCCCTCCATCAACTGGCCTTCCATCAACACTTTTAAGTCTGACAACTAAAGAGACGGTGAATTGGATGCAAGAAATGGTTTATTCCCTAGTGATGAGGATTGGGTTCTTAGGAGAGTCTCTTGGACTGGAACCTTGGGTGACGTTGCGACACTACTCTTGTAACTGCAGTCCACAATTAAATCATATCTCTACTATATATGTATACGGAGAGAGTCTGATGATTAGGGAAATTGGATACCTTTTGACTAGAGCTTGGTTCAACTTAGAATTTTAGGATCTCTTATACCGAGAGTTCTTGAATGAATCAAGTCTTGTATTCACATGCACAGTCATGGGTTATTCTAACTTATTCATTCTTTATTTGCTCGAGGACTAGCAAAGTTTAAGTATAGGGGGTGATGAATGCACGATTCATCATCTCAATATCTTGATCTTAGCAAAATCCCCGAGTAAAATCCCAAATAAATATCCATAAAATTAATAAATTAACAAAATGATTCTTGTAAATAAAACACATTAATTATTGTATATTAGAATGTACAAAATAAAATAACAATAAAAAGCTGCAAAATTAAAGGAGTTTTCACCTGTAAATAGCCCAAAACTTCATATTTTTTTAATAATTTTATTTCAACTCCTTTTTGGATAATTCTTTCTCTAACTTGTTCATATATATATATACAAAAATATAAAATAAATTTTCCCTCAAATAAATGCTCCCTGATACCAAAGACAAAAAAACCGTAAAGTCCAACTTCCCGACCAAATTCCCACTATGTATGAACTACAAATTCACCAAACTCACTTTTAAAGTTCAAGTTAGAAAATTATCTATCCAATGGAAGTAATTTCATTAAAATCGGAGCTCATTTACAAAAGTTGGGTTTTGAAACCTAGATGTACATTGTATATTATGTATATATTCATTCTTTCTTCATTTTTTATTTTATATTTCCTATTTACTAAAAATACAAAAAAAATTATGGTTGTGTTGTATTTTGATTATAGTATTTTATTTAATTTTCTGTTGTGAGTATCTCTTATTAAAAAGATAAAAAAATATAAATTAGAAAAGCAAACAAAAAAATTATACATAGTGTTTGTCTTATTTCGTAAATTCCCCTCTTTTTCTTCTCATTTATTTTCTTTTATTGTATTTAAAGTAGCCTACTTTATTTTATTTTATTTTTATTTTATTTTTTTTCCATTATCTACAATAACTCCAATTTTCCTCCATTAACCACCAAGCCTTCCTTCAACCTCCATTCCACTCCATATTCTTCATCTAATCTCCCATTCAACACCACTCCATTCTAACTTCCCTTTCTCTTCTCTTTATATTCATTTCTACGTCCTCATTTTTTCGCATCCGCCATTCTAATAGAAAAAGGAGAAAGCTTGGAGTGTTTTGTCGGTGACAGTGGCTTATCATCTTCCTTAAGCGATGACCTCCTTCAGGCGAGATCCACGGTGACCACCATCGTCGCGTCACGAGTTCCTCATCGAGCTCCCATAGCCTCTCCGATTTTATTTCGTCAATCGGATCGAGGCGACGATAGGAGTCCAGCGTAGCTGCTCCGCCAATCCGGCGAAGAATCAAGTAAGTATTCCTCATCATTTCTCTTGTTAATTTATTTTATTTAATATTTTTTATTTCTTTGTTGTTTCATTTTTTTACGACCATATCATCCCTTCCATCCCCACCACCATCACACCATCATTTTTTTTATTTCACATCATGTGCATCCCATGATTAACAAAACAAAAAATTATTAAAAAAAATAAAACAAAAAAATGTTTTTTTCTGTTTAGTACAACAACATTTTCATATAAAAAAATCAAAAAAATAAAAAAAGTCGTGGGTCAGCACTGCCCCCCCTCCTCCCACGGGCAGTGGTGCCGCCCGCCACCTCCTCCGCTTCACCCTCCAACGGTACGGCCCCGAGCACGGCTCGTCGGCCGCTTCTCCGGCGGCGCGTGGTGCCCGCGCTCGCGCCCCACAACTGCCCCGTCCTCACCGCCTCCCTACGCCCCTGCGTGTGCCCGCTTTCCTCAATCGCGCCCCGTGCGGCCCGTCGCCTGCGAGCGACGGCTTCGTCTCCACAAGCGGTGAGCCTCGTCGCCGCCCCCCCCCCCCCCCCCCCCCGGTCCGTTCCCGTGTTGGGTTCTCCACCATCGTGCCCTTCCTGGGGAAGAAGAAGTCCTACTTTCTGTTTCTATTTTTTTAATGTAAAACTTGTATTGTGTATATTTCATGTTTTGGTTAATGCAAAAAGGTCCATGTACATAGTTTTTTGGAAGTTTTCAATTTCGGAAATTACATGCATACCCATGTGTTCATCTTTTAATTTGGACTTTATTTTCGCATCATTTATTTAAATGAAAATTGTATTCATGTTGAGCAACTAGTTCTTTACCTTATGAATATTTGTTTATATTTTTATGATATTTGGGTAATTTATTAAAATTGTCTAACTGAAATTCTGCATATTTTACCCATTCAGTGTTCTTAAATTGATTTCTACCTCATGGTTGCTCTAAAAATTCTTAAAAAATTAGATATGATGCCTTGAAATGTAACTGCAATACTTTCCAAATTTCATCCAATATAGAGTTGTCATGTGCTTGAAATAAATCATAAAGTGATTTTCGTATTTGATTTTTATTTAAATCCATATACATCTTTTTAACAAAATTTCAAGTCTATTGGATTCCATATGAAAATACCAATATGAGATAATTCGCACTCTGAATAATTTGACATGGTGAATTTATTAGGAATTATTTACTCACGGTCATTCTGTTTTCACTAAAAAATCTATAAAATAATTCATATTTTGTCAAAACATTCCAAAAATATTACTGTAGTATCCTTGCATCATGTTTATATTCAAGTAAATTATTTATAAATTTTTCTTACTGTTTGTGTGAGAAATTGTGAAAAAAATCCATAAAAAGTGTGCATTTTTCTTTGTTGCATTTTAATTCCTAAAAATACAAAAAAATGTGTTTCGTTTTCCTCACTGGATTAGGATTTTAGAAAAAAATACGATTTGGCTAAATTGGACTTATTTTCTATTAAATTTAATTCAGCCTAATTGTGTGCTTTCTTAGTGTCTTAACTCACCCGCATCTTGTATTTGGCATTCATTTTGCATTACAAAATATAAAAAAATACACACTAAAAATCTAGTTCTTAATTTTTGAATTAATTCTAAAGTTGTTCCTTTGCCTCCCTGTGTTTGACCCCGGACTTGCTCGGGATATAAATTAAAGCCGAGACACTCTTCACGAAGATCCTTCTCTCGGCTCTGATTGATTCGCTAAGTACACGTACTACAACGTACCCAAATTAAAACATGTATTAAGCGAACCGTCACATAACTGCATAGCTTGACTTAGATAGCCTCTTAATGTAGCTTATTGCCCATTTCAGGTCTCTATTATATACTCTAATCATGCGTGTCCTTATGTTTGACCCTAGACTTATCCGGGAGATTTTACACCGATCAACTCCTCTATGGAAATTTCAGCTCGGTCTTTGATAGCTCTATTTTTGTCCATATTACAATGATCTTGTCTTTGAGTAGCCGAAAAAGGGATTCATCAAACAGTGTCATTGTCGTGGACACGATTTGATTAGAGTACTTAATTAGGTTTAAATTGGGTGATTAAGTGAAATTTGAGCCACTTAAGTTAAGCAAATTTTGTATTATATTGATTATTTTTTATCTTCATAGATATATTTATCTTGGAATTATCTGACCATCTTTTGTGTTGACCATGATGAGGAGTGATGCGGAGGTTCGGGTGTGGTACTCGAGTTGAAAGGGGTTGACTCGACTTCTTAGAGAGGGAATGATTTAGTTATTTAGATGATTAATTAAGTGATTTCGTTGCTTTTAGTATAATTATCCTTGTAATTATTGGAGTTGTAATAACTATGTATTTGTGTCTTTCAAGTGGCTCTTGTTTGAGAGTTCACATTTGTAGAAGAAGAGAGTGGACACTATTATTCTTTTATTATTTGTGTGATTGTAAGTGGCAAGATTAGGTTAGGCACACGATAGTGTAACTCAAATATGTTTGTGCACCTCATATCTTAAGACACACTCGGATTAAATAGCATTCATTCATCTTCAAAGGCTTCACTAACTAGACGCATGTAAACACGTATTACTTAGCCAAATTTAAATCAATTCTTCCTCACTAATAGTGTCATATTTAAGTGTTGTTTTCATCAACTTGCATGCATCTAATTTAACATTTAACTTTTGTCAAGCATAACACATGGACAATGTTGGGAATCACTATGAGTAAAACTTCTTCTATACATCCATAGTTGTTTCTTGTTTGCATTTAGTTTTCTGACTTCTCCCTCTAGTTTGTAACCTAAGGATAAAAGAAAAGGGGACTGAACAATAGCCGTGATTGTGTGCTCACACTAAATTCAAGTGATAACAAGTACTCTAAAATTGAGACTAAATTAATCAAGTCGATCTAAACAACTTGGAATAAAATGAACACGTGTGTTTGTGGGTGCATAAAGCCCTCGTTGTACGTAGGTACTTACCCCCAGACAAAGTGGTTGAGGATGCACACATTAAGGTTAGAGCTCAAATCCCTGGACTTGACTCCTAAGTCTCCATGTCCAACTCTCGCAGGCTAGGGAGATGAAAGGGCTTGCCTTCTACCTTAGTTTACGTTTTGGTTATCTAAGCATGTACTTCCTTTGGGCTATGATATTAAACCTAGCAACCCGAGTAGATCACTGATGAATCTCGGATTCATCACTCCAATTCTATTTTATTAAGCTCAGTTCCCTCAAAATCATCAACATTTCTGCATTTGTTTTGCATAATTAGCATTCAGGCATGTTTTCATAAGAATTGCATTTTAGCATTAATTTCTGCACAAAATAAGAAGCCAAAAATCCAAGCCAAAGTTGACCTGTAAATAGCTTAACTTCCCCCATTTTTAACTCCTTCATGCTAACACCGCATGATACAAAACCACCTTCACTGTGTACATATTACTAATAAGAATAAATGAAAAATACAAAAAAAACACTAACCCTGATAAGTGGACCAAAAACCCAAACCCTAGTTTCAGGATTTTCGGACTAAAAGCCACATATCTTCCCAATCCAATCTCTGATTTGATCCTACTCACTTTTGAACTACTATACATTCAATTACCTTCAAAACAAGACCAAGTTCAAGTGAATCGGAGCTCGTATGTGAAAGTTGGGTTTTGGGTCTCTTTTCTCCATTGTATATTTTAGCGGTTTTCTGACCTATATTTTATGTATAAATTTGCTTAATCAACAAAATTCCAAAAAAATAAATTTAGATGTCTTTTAATTATCCTTGATTTATTCATATTTTTCCTTATTTTTTTATCTGGTTTAAAAATGACAAAAAATTAGAAAACCCAAAAATCAAGGTATTCTATGTACATGGGATACCCCAAAAATTCCCTTTTTACATTTGAGCGATTTTGGCTTTGATGTCTTCATTGAAGTTTTAGATCTCATCGAGACGAGCATTTTTTGTGAAGGAACTTCTTCAATCTGAGGTCATTTGCTATTTCTTTTTGATTTTACAAACGATTTGATTTTGCCTCCCAAGCACGTGCTCCGCACGTGCCGCACGCCCTCACCTCTCTCTCTCATGCCCCCGCCACTTGACACCCATCCGACCGCCCGATCTCGGCCGATCGGACGGCCATGGGTCGTCGTCTCCAACCGTGTCCCCTGAGTCCTCCGCCGTTGACCCCGCTCCCTCGCAACCACTGCTCGCATACCCCGCTCCGCCCGCGCAACTCTAACGACCTCCGCATCTCCCGTAGGTCGCTCCACTTCTCTCTCCTATTTAAAGACCCTCGCCTCTACGATGACGATCATCCGTCGATCCCTCAACGAGTCTTCCCTCTCCGGTAGTGACAGCCCGTGAGCGTAATCCATCATTGGCGTGATCCGAGGCAATCTCCCTCGTCGCAGCATCTCCTCCAGGCGCTACTCCAGCTCCGATGACCTCACCGTCGAGCCCCTCCTCCAGCTCCGGCCCTCCAACAACTCGAGCTCGATCCTTCACCAACTACGCCGCCAGTTCTCACCGGTCTCCGCCTCGATCACCTAGCTGTTGCACCGACTATCCACTGCCACGACATCCGTCGGTCGTGTGTCGGCCACTGGATCCGTCTTCAGCACCGCTGACAGCCTCGCCACAGGAGCTGCCAACTCTAGGCTCCTCCGCCTCTTCGCCTTGGCCGACTCGCCACACCACCAGGCTCCGCCAGGAGAAGCTTCGCTCCTTCGCGACTTCGCCTGACACCTCCGACGCACCTCAACAGCCGTGATCGGTGCTCCGCTTCCTCCGCATCAGACACGCGCCCCCTCCGCCTCCTCATCGTTCTCACCGGCCGGGCGTTGGGCCCCAGACCCCAGCACGTGCAAGGCACGTGCGTGGGGGTCATCATCAGCGACGTCACCCATCCCACGAGTCGCGTACCACCCACATGACCGTGTGGGAAATTTACGGAAGAGCCCCACCCCCTTTGCATTGTCACGCAGAAGTCCAAGCCGCCCAAGGAGCACGTGCAGGGCACGTGCTACCTTGGCAATTTTGCAGTTATGCCCTCCTCTCTATCGGTAATTAATTATAGAACCCTCAGTGCATTAATTTTTTTATATTTATTTATTGCAGAAAGGCCCTCGTGTTCGTCACTTATTTTGAACATCTACATGACATTCATTTATTATTCAGAAAATAGCATGATGTTTCTCACTTAATTCTCTACATACAGACATATTGTGGATATTTTCATAATTAATGGTTAAATAATAATCAATTATTCTGTGGAAAATTGTGAAGTTTACCCAGTTTGTGCTTTAAATTTTGTAATTGATTAATCGGTGCTTTAAAAATCCTCGAAAAATCACATATTGTAGAGTTTATTGTGCTTAACATTGTGCCCAAAAAGATTTGCATTTGCATGCATAGTGTGCTCTGTATAAATCATTTTGCACATTTCACAATTTAATTTTTAGTAGGTATTGGACCCCACATTTTCGAGGTTTAGGATTTTTCTGAGATCCATCACCTAGTGATAAATCTTAGATAATTTTAATTCTTGAAAATAAGTAGATTAAATATTTATTATAATTAAATATTAAAAATCATTTTCTTTGCATTTAAAAATTCATAAAAAAATCATATTGCATCCAAAAATTCCGAAAAATTTACAGTGCATTCATTTCACCCTTTACATTGTGGCCAATTTTCGTATTTTTCGGACATCGTTTGATCGAAGTTTACATTTTAGTTCCTAAAATCGGCCAAAATTGCATTTTGCATCCCTTATTGCATTAAAAAATTCCAAAAATAAACCGCATCGAAAACCGAAATGAAATTGGATAGACATAATTCTAGGTTGTTCCATTGCCTCCTTGTGATCGACCTTGGGACTTGCCTAAGTAAAATAAACATAAAACCACTCGATTATAACTGAATAAAATTTGTGGTTATTTCTTGATCGTTTCGGATCACCGCCTACAATGAACGACCTTATTCTTTTTGACACGAACAAGATAAAAACAACTCCTTAACGTTGCGATATCGGACTCGTTAGGTGGTACCATTACCGAGGAGGCGAACGACTTAGTTTTGTGTTTTGAAAATTTTTGTTCGGTTTTCTGCAGTCGGGTAGTCTGACCACCGAATTTTTTCACTGTAAATCCATTTTATTTCTTGCATTTATTTTTCAGCATTTATTTCTTTTATTTTATTTTTGATTATTTTTTTGAGTCACTCTCTGACATTCTCTCTCTTATTTTTCTTGTGACGTACCCAGCGTACATGGAGCGGTTTTTCAAGAAACCGACGCATCTTCCCCGACATCCAAAAAGCCGCAATTAAATTAAGATCGAGTCGAGTCGTGAGGGAGCGTAGAGTCTAGGTTTTTAAATTTATGCAATTTTCAATATCTGCTCATTTACAACGGTGTCCGATTGGACTCTCGCTTGTGTAAAAAGACCTTGAACTATATTTGTGGTGTGTCGTGGCCTGTTTCACTCTCTGGTGAGGGTGGGGCACGACTTGAGTGGCGATTAGGATAGACCTGCACATACGGCTCTCAAAGCATTTTTATATTTTTTATTGAGCTCGTAGGATCTTAAGCCACACTGCACTTTAATTGAGACGCACAATAGATCGTTCAACTTAGCCAAATTTAACTCAATTCTTCCCCGCTAATAGAACTTTCTGCTTTGGTGTGGTTTTCATCAGCTTGCATTCATTTAGAATAATTTTTAAATTCTGTCGAGCATCCTACATGGAGTTTGCGAGGATTCACTCTAAGTCTTCTAACTGAGCATTCATCATAGTTTTCTGCGTGTATCAGCTTTTCCTGAATTTCTCCCTCTTGTTTTATCACATAAATCTAAAGGAAATTGGGACTGGACGGTAGACGTATATTTGTGCTCATCTAAATTCTTCAGTGATCACCTAATTAAAATTGGGACTGCCAAATATAGCCGATCTTAAGAACCCATAAAATCAAGAATTTTTGTGGGAGAGAAACCCTGTCATTGTTTGGTTTGCTTGAGCGAGAGAGCGACCCACACACTAAGATAGAGCCACGCCCTAACTCTTTTCATACTACTATCTTAGGTTAGTCGTTCTCCAGTGAGGATCTCTCCGGTAGCCGGTAAAGCGGCCTGTGACGTCCTTAACAGATTGAGTTGATCGGGTAGCCGGTAAACGGTCCGCAATTCATACTGGCTAGGAAAGATCTAATTTGGGATAGGCCAGTCTCCTGAGAGCATTGGGTTCCTAACAGCTCGCTTTAACTGCTCTGATATATTGCATTATCACCGTACTCTAAAATTGACGAGATAATTGACCGAATCTTCACGGTCTCCACTTTGAGTTGAGTTGGTGAAACAACCCTTGTATTTTGTTTGGATTGTGCGTAAAAAATAGTTCATCAACGAATACCGCACATTTGTGCCTAGATCATGAACTATAAACCTCTTGTTAATCCTTTTGAATCGAGAATGGAAAATTATAGTTAGGACATCGCGAACCCTTCTCTAACCGTCACAAATTTTCCAAGGCACTCTTACTCAGGATCACCTCGGGTTCATGGACACCCCTCCCATGAATCCTCCTCGTATGATTCTCTCAGCTTCATGGAGGGAAGAAAACACACTGTCCCTCCCTCACCAAAACAGATCAAAGAAGACTCTCACCTCATTGGTTTCTCAAATTCTTTCTACACTATTAATTCGAACCCCTTCTATTCTGAAGGTGAAGAAGAAATGCCTCCCAAGCCTCCTCCCAGAAAGGAACCAGAAGATGAACATAATGAAGATCCAATGCAAATGATTCCTGTAAGAGTGGTTGCATCTTAGCAGCAACAACAGTTACTGAGGGAGCAACTAGAACAAATGAATGCTGGGGAAGAACTGCCAATGGAAACCGCATACAACCCTAGACTGTACAGAGTGTGGAATTATTTGCAGCCACCACAACCAGAGATCCACTATGAACTGAAGCCACATTTCATAAGTCAATTACCACAATTCCATGGTAATACGACTGAAGAGCCATATGAATTCTTGCGGGATCTGGAGCTGACATGTTCTAATCTGAGGCATCCACAAGTCAGCCAAGACTAAATTTGTCTCACTGCACTACCTTTCGCCTTAAAAGGGAAAGCAGACTACTAGGTGAAGAACCTGGGGGTGACTGTAACTACTTATGAGAGGTTCAAAAACCTATTTTTGAAAAAATTCTACCCCTTGAGTCGGACCAATAAAATGAGGACCCGCATCACATGTTTCTCTCAAATGCCTAATGAACCACTCTGTGAGGCATGGGATTGGTTTAAAGACCTACTACAGAAATGTCCCTGCCATGACCTGGATAATAACATCCTAGTTCAGTCACTCTACTCTGGCCTCAACCATGAGACTCAAGGGTTAGTTAGCGCTGCCAGTGGAGGGAATTACACATCACGTGGAGCTGAGACCATCTGGATAGTACTGGAGCAGATGGCAGAAACAAGCCGTTCTCAGATTGCCAGCAGAGCAAACACCGATTCCCTGAACATCCTTCAAATCAAAGGCGGGAAGCAGACTGTCGCCAAAATAGCAGAGGATCTAATTCCAAACATGCACTTCATAGCTGATAAATTGGCGATAGTGCATAAGAAAATGAGCGACATCGACAACAGGATCTCCCAATTCCTAAAGCAGTTGGAGGAGCTCACTACGAATGTATCCAAGATGGGGATGCCTACTGCACCTACGGTCCCGGTCTACCACGTGCATCATGTCCAGGAGCAGCCAGGATCAGAACAACAACAACCATGGGCACAGGACCAATCCTATGCCCAAGCTTCCCAGCAACCACTCCCACCGGCCGAGACAGTCAAAGAAGCCTTGCCTCCGACTTTCGAAATAAATGGCATTTGGTACACGCAAGACACTACCTGACAGGGTAATATGGGGGACCGTCAACCTTATCAGCGTCCACCCACTTTCTATAATGCCACATTTCCTCTACAGCATACTCAGAACACTACATCTTTCCAGCAGCCGAAGCAACAACCCTACAATCGCCAGAACCAACCTCAACAATACCGTCAGCAATCTCAAGCTCCCAGACAGTCAGCTCAATCGTCCAATCCTCCAGAAGAACCGATCGACATCCAGAGACAAATGCTTGAAGAGTTTCACCACTTCCGAAATGAGCTGCATGATCTACGGGTTGATGTCAATCGCTTGTCCCGTTGGCAGGATGAGCAGACAGACCCAGCCACAACCATTCCCGCCCAAGTTCAAGCTAACCCCAATATCTTGAATAAATTTCAATCATCTCAACACAATGGCCAGGTATACTATTCAGATTTTTCCACATCTGAACATGAGATCCTTTCGTTTGACAAAATCAATGCCATGCCACTCAGGAGCGGAAGGACCGTGGTCGTACCTGACTGGGCAAGGGAATCGGACCATGAAGACTCTGAAGATCAACCGGAGGATCTTTCCGAGGAGGAAGAAGAAGGATGCCTGAAGATCCCAACGCAAGATAAAGGGAAAGCATCTATGGAGTCTACAGAGGACCTTGAACCTCTAGTTGCTGCAAAAATACCTTTGTCACCTTTTCAGCAACCTGATTTTGATTATTATGATTGTAATAAGAACTCCAAGTCCAATAAAGATGCTCTTATTTATGATTCTGGCTCTCTATCTTCTGTCTTAAATGCTTCCATTCCTTTCCCCCATGCCCTAAAGAAAGGAAAACAAAAGAAAAACATCCAAGATGACCCAGTGATGGAAAAATTCTGCCGACAAAACATCACAGTCAAAGTACCCTTTGATCAGTATGTGGTCAATAATCCAGCCTTTCAGAAATACTTGAAGGCAAAATGCACTCCCACCAGGACTCGTACAAAGAGAACAAGTCAATTTGTGGAGACTCATATCTTGACAGTTGCCACCACCAAATGTGACAAAAACCAGCATCTGCCAAGAAAGAAAAGGGATCTGGGTGCCCATTATGTGGAGAGTCGCATTGGCAGCATAGCGTTCACACGCATACTTCTCGACAATGGATCTTCCATAAATCTTCTACCCTTAGCCTTATATTATAGATTGGAGTTAGGCCCTCTAAAGAAATCATCAGCTTTACTCCAATTTGCTGATAAATCCACTAAGAGACCTAAGGGAGAAGTGAAGAATATCATCATCATTATCGAGGGTACAAAATACAAAGTGGACTTCACTGTCCTTGATATGGAGACCCCGAACCATTGGAAGGAATCACAAATCATTCTCGAAAGACCATTCTTAAGAACCGCTAAGGCTGTATTCGATTACGGTTCTGGCATGATGAAATTCTGTTCTCCAGGCGGAGAAGTAGACTTGGAGATGAAACAAATAAAGTGGCAAAGGCCAGACTCCGAATCCACCACTGAAGATGCCGAAACTTCAGAATGCAATCTCCTTAGAACCACTAGGTCGTGGGACCAACTGCCAGACATACAGATAGAAAGCACGTCCTCAGAAGAAGAAATAGTACACAATGCAGTTTGCGAGATATCCAGACCCCTAGATTATTACACTCTTGATGACACAGAAATCCTCTCGGATTTGTCAGTCTCATCACCTTTGGGACAATCAGGAAATATCGATGACGAGTCGGACGCGGCTCTGGCCGAATTATATTCTACTTTAGCGATCTGACTCACCTTTCTTCGGAATTGGTAGCCAGCATCTCACACAGTGATTGACCGCCAACCGATACTGAGCCAGATGCAAAGGTCATTCAGCCAGATTTAATTGATGATTCAGAATTGTCAGAGCTGAAACCACTACCTCCCACGCTGAAGTATGAATTTCTCAATGGACCCAAAGAAAAATTCCCTATGATCATTAGCTCATCCTTAACCCTAGATCAGGAGTCTAGATTACTCGAAGTCCTTGAGCGAAATCGAAAAGCCATAGGTTAGACTGTGTCGGATCTCGTAGGAATAAACCCCACTCTCTACTCACACCAAATTTTTGTTGAGGATAATGCAAGGCCTTCCCGTGAATTTCAGAGAAGATTAAACCCCAATCTTCAGGAAGTGGTGAAGAAAGAGATAGAGAAATGGTGCAAAGCAGGATTTATATACCCCATTTCTGACTCCAAGTGGGTGGCCCCCCTTCATGTCGTCCCGAAGAAGTCGGGAATCCAGATGGTCACCAACGAGGAGGGGGTAGAGATCGCGACACGAGTACCTATATCGTGGCGCATCTGCGTCGATTACCGGCACCTGAATGCTGCGACCAAGAAAGATTACTTTCCACTGCCATTCATTGATCAAATTTTGGAGAGACTTGCAGGGAAAGCATTCTTCTATTTTTTTGATGGGTACTCCGGCTACAATCAAGTAGCCATCGCTCCCGAGGACCAGGAAAAGACCACGTTCACATGTCCCTTCGGTACCTACGCATTCAAGTGCATGTCATTCGGGCTTTGCAATGCCCCAGGCACATTTCAGCGGTGCATGATTGCCGTATTTGCCGAAATGGTTGGTGATTTCCTAGAAGTCTTCATGGATGACTTCTCGGTTCATGGTGATTCATTTGATACATGTTTAGCGCACTTGGACCGAGTCCTCTAGAGATGCCGAGAGGTTAATTTGGTACTCTCGTGAGAGAAGAGTCACTTTATGGTGACTGGGGGTATCGTGTTGGGGCACGTCATCTCCAAAAAGGGAATGGAGGTTGACCCTGCCAAGGTGGATGTGATCAAGAAACTTGAGCCACCAACCAACGTCAAGTCAGTGAGGTCGTTCTTAGGGCATGTTGGATTTTATTGAAGGTTTATTCCTTATTTTTCAAAGATCGACCGCCCACTGACTGAGATCTTAAGAAAAGACACCGAGTTTATTGTGAATCACAGATGTCTAGAGGCCTTCGAGCTCCTGAAAAAGAAAATATCTGAATCGCCGATATTACAAGCTCCCGACTGGTCTCTTCCCTTCGAGATCATCACTGATGCATCGGATTTTGTTGTCGGAGCGGTACTCGGATAAAGAAGAGATGGAATTCCTTATGCGATTCACTACGCAAGCAAAGTGTTGGATCCTGCACAGAGAAATTTTACAGTGACTGAAATTAATGCTCGCGGTTGTATGGGCCCTTAAAAAATTCAGATCATACATATTGGGCTCCAAGGTGACAATTTTCACAGATCGCACGGCAATTAGATATCTCATGGATAAGAAGGATGCCAAGACACGACTTTTGAGATGGATCTTGTTAATCCAAGAGTTTAAATTGGAGATCAAAGATAAACCTAGAATAAAGAATGTTGTTGCAGATCACCTTTCCCGAATTGAGCAAAACGATCATCCTAACATCGGACCAATTAAGGAGACTTTTCCAGACGAATCGGTTTGCGTCATTGATTCAACCCCATGGTATTCCAACATAGTGAACTATCTTGTCTCCAAGAAGGTTCCCTTTGGTTGGACCAAAAGAATGACTGATCGATTAAAGTCAGATTTGAGAAAATACCATTAAGTCGATCCTTTCCTTTTCTATGAAGGACCAGATTGTGTCTGGAGAAGATGTATTCCGCAGTAGGAATATCAGAGTGTCCTCACACATTGTCATTCTCTCGAGGCTGGAGGACACCATTCGGGAAAGAGAACCGTGCACAAGGTACTCCAATATGGATTTTACTGGCGGACCTTATTTCAGGATGCTAATGAATTTATACGGTCATGCCCAATTTGTCAAAGAATGGGAGGGACTGTGGGATATAGAGATGAAATGCCCATGCAACGAATGATTTTTCGTGATGTTTTCGATGCATGGGGGATTGATTTTATGGGTCCCTTTCTCAATAGCAGTGGATTTGAGTACATCTTGTTAGCGATTGACTATCTATCAAGATGGGTAGAGGCTATTCCAACCTGAACCGCAGATAGAAAAATCGGTTGTAAGTTTATCAAGGATAATATCATTATGAGGATTGGGATACCAAAATTGTTGATTTCTGATGGAGGTAGCCACTTCGTGAACAGGGAGATGAGATCTTTGTCTAAGGAGTACAAATTTGAGCATAGAATAGCCAACCCATATCATCCACAATCTAATGGCATGGCGGAGGTTTCTAATAGAGAGGTGAAGTGTATTCTTCAGAAGTTGGTTCATCCCGATAGGAAGAATTGGTCGAAACTGTTGGACCAAGTTCTATGGGCCTATAGGACATCCTATAAGACTCCACTCGGTACTTCACCCTTTAGGATGATCTATGGAAAGCCATGCCATCTTCCTGCAGAATTGATTCACAAATCAGAATGGGCGATCAAAAAGTTGAATTGGAGTTGTCAGCTTGGGAAATTATGTCGAGATTTAAATCTGAATGAGCTAATTGAAATCCGAAATCGGGCATACGACAACAGTGTGATATATAAGGACAAGGTCAAGAGATGGCATGATAGACACATTCGAGATAAAACCTTTGTCCCAGGGCAAAAAGTATGGTTGTTTAATGCTCGGTTGAAGATTTTCCATGGGAAACTAAAATCAAAATGGACGGGTCCTTACATTGTCATCAACGTGCATAGCAATGGAAGCGTGGTTATTGCCGAACTCAAAGAAGATGCACAACCTTTCGCAGTAAATGGACAATTGCTGAAGCCATATATTGAATCACCCAAAGAGCAGACAGTCTAAGTTGAGGCCATCTACTTCACACAAAGCGAGGATATTGAAGATTTATCAGATCATTCCCACCCTCCCTCCCGACCACATCGGCCTCCTTGTACAGCTTCTTCCTCTACTTAGGCCAAGGCCTAAGTATAGGGGGGACCGATGCCATCTGTACATACCATTCTTCTCTTTCTCCAGATCACTTCATGTCACTTCCACCGTTCTTCTATACTTAGGCTGACCAGAGCCTAAGTATAGGGGGAACCGACATCCACCTGTATATACTCTTCTCATATCTCGACCGCTTCATTTTTGTTTCATTTTTTCCCTTACGCTTATCTCGAGCTATGTCTTCTTTCCGCTTCTTGTGCTCTGAGGACACAACACTCGCTAAGTATAGGGGGGTATGTGTATATACTTTATATATATTTTACCCATATCTCGTACTTTCACATAAGTCTATATGTATTTACGGGGTGGGTTACTAACTTGAAAAAAAAACAAACAAACAAAAGAAAAGAAAAGAAAAAAAAGAGTTTTTCTACTAATTCTGACTTGACCAAAATTTTTGAAAAAATGGCTTCTTATTTCATCACAAAAAAAACACAAAAAAATGTGTTTACATTTCACACACCTGCACTTCATCCAGCATCACATTCATTTGCATCAGTGAAAAGTCATTGGGTTCTGAACCGAGTTATGAGCCGAAACTGAGAGTGGTCTGGACTTGACCTTAATCCACCAAATTTTCAGAGGAACTTCACCGAGAAATAGGATTTTAAGAGCTTCAGGTCTTTTGACTTAATTCTTTAAGTTCCACATGACAATGTGCAGCGTTTGACTCTTAGTGTCTTACTTGATCTCTTCATTCTGGGTACAACTCTGCAATAGGGAATTAATTTGTACTCTCGCACTACGCACTTAGCTCAACTCAGACGGGATGTTGAAACACTGTGTGAGTCTCTTTTCTGGTAGTGTGGAAATCTAAAGACCGGAGTACGGGTTGAAATAAAGCTTCGGAAAAGGGATGGACGACTGGGCACAATTTTTTCTAAGACCCCAAAAAATGTACGGAACAAAAAGATTCTATATCCGTAGGGGCACAACAAGATCCAAGCAGGACCACCAAAAATTCCAAATACAAAGAAGCATTCTACCAAATAAAAATCTGACCAAAAAGGTCCAAGCTTCAAGAAAACCTGCAGATCTTAGTGGAGACTCGGCTACACTGGCCTTCTTCACAAGGAGAGGTGATTACACTGGCCACCCTCCAGTTCTTTTCCCCTTCTTCTAACTTCTCCCCCAATTCGATTGTGAACACAGCGCGACAGACCTTAGAAGGAAATACCTGACTCCAAGAGGATGAGTTACTAGAGAGGAGAGGAGCATGGTAGTCCGGCATTTTGGATGGGAAGAGCTAAACCCTTCACACACATGAGTCGGTTATTCAATGTTCATAGGGTATACTTTGGGAAGAGGATTGATCTAAGATGACTTCTGAGTTGAAACTGTATCAATGATGTGTAGAATTTAAGGGCTGTTGATTTTAAAATTCTAAGTCTCACAGAAGTTCCGACACACTAATAATCCAAAGGTCGAGTCTAATTTCATTTTCACCTTCAACTCATGGTCTTGGTATGGAACCCAATCTCATTTCACCTCATGGCATTTCTTTTTCATGCTCAGGGACGAGCATGGTTTAAGTATAGGGGGATGATGAATCTCAGATTCATCACTCTAATTCTCTTTTATTAAGCTCAGTTCCCTCAAAATCATCAACATTTCTGCATTTATTCTGCATAATTAGCATTCAGGCATGTTTTCATAAGAATTGCATTTTAGCATTAATTTCTGCACAAAATAAGAAGCCAAAAATCCAAGCCAAAGTTGACCTGTAAATAGCCTAACTTCCCCCATTTTTAACTCCTTCATGCTAACACCGCATGATATAAAACCACCTCCACTGTGTACATATCACTAACAAGAATAAATGAAAAATACAAAAAAATCACTAACCCTGATAAGTAGACCAAAAACCCAAACCCTAGTTTCAGGATTTCTGGACTAAAAGCAACATATCTTCCACATCCAATGTCTGATTTGATCCTACTCACTTTTGAACTACTATACATTCAATTACCTTCAAAACAAGACCAAGTTCAAGTGAATCGGAGCTCGTATGTGAAAGTTGAGTTTTCGGCCTCTTTTGTACATTGTATATTTTAGCGGTTTTCTGACCCATATTTTATGTATATATTTTCTTAATCAAAAAATTCCAAAAAAAATAGATTTAGATGTCTTTTATTTATCCTTGATTTTTCCATATTTTTCCGAATTTTTTTATCTGGTTTAAAAATGACAAAAAAATTAGAAAACCCAAAAATCAAGGTATTCTATGTACATGGGATACCCCAAAAATTCACTTTTTACATTTGACCGATTTTGGCTTTGATGTCTTTATGAAAGTTGTAGATCTCATCGAGACAAGCATTTTCATGAAGGAACTTTTTCGATCTGAGGTCATTTGCTATTTCTCTTTGATTTTACAAAAGATTTTATTTTGGATTTTTCTGGTGCTGACACGTGGCAGCCCCAGAGGCTGTCATGTGTCAGCCTTTTTTGGGCATTTTTATATTCGTTTTAGAAAAAAATTAAATTAATGGGCGCACGTGCAGCACACGTGCCTCCCAGGCACGTGCTCCGCACGTGCCCCGCGCCCTCACCTCTCTCTCTCTCATGCCCCCGCCACTTAGCACCCATCCGGCCGCCCGATCTCGGCCGATCGGATGGCCATGGGTCGTCGTCTCCAATCGCGTCCCCTGAGTCCTTCGCCGTTGACCCCGCTCCCTCGCAACCACCGCCCGCATACCCCGCTCCGCCCGCGCAACCCTAACGACCTCCGCATCTCCCGCAGGTCGCTCCACCTCCCTCTCCTATTTAAAGACCCTCGCCTTGATGATGACGATCATCCGCCGATCCCTCGACGAGTCTTCCCTCTCCAATGGTGACAGCCCGTGAGCGTACTCCATCATTGGCGTGATTCGAGGCACTCACCCTCGTCACAACATCTCCTCCAGGTGCTGCTCCAGCTCCGGTGACCTCACCGTCGAGCCCCTCCTCCAGCTCCGCCCCTCCAGCAACTCGAGCTCGACCCTTCACCAACTACGCCGCAAGTTCTCGTCGGTCTTCGCCTCGATCACCTAGCCGCTGCGCCGTCTATCCTCTGCCCTGACGTCCTCCGGCCATGTGTCGGCCACTAGACCTGTCTTCAGCACCGCCGACCGCCTCGCCACAGGAGCTGCCAACTCCAGGCTCCTCCGCCTCTTCGCCTTGGATGACTCGCCGCACCACCAGGCTCCTTCAGGAGAAGCTTCGCTCCTCCACGACTCCGCTCGACACCTCTGACGCACCTCCACAACCGTGATCGGTGCTCCGCCTCCTCCGCATCAGACACGCGCCCCCTCCGCCTCCTCACCGTTCTCACCGGCCGGGCATTGGGCTCGAGACCCCAGCACGTGCGAGGCACGTGCGTGGATGTCGTCATCAGCGACATCACCCATCCCATGGGTCACGTGCCACCAATGTAACCGCGTGGGAAATGTACGGAAGAGCCCCGCCCCCTTTGCATTATCACACAAAAGTCCAAGCCACCCAAGGAGCACGTGCAGGGCACATGCTACCTTGGCAATTTTGCAGTGACACCCTCCACTTTATTTATTGCAGAAAGACCCCCGTGTTCCCCATTTATTTTGAACTTCTACATGACATTCATTTATTATTCAGAAAATAACATGATGTTTGTCACTTAATTCTCTACATCCGAACATATTTTGGAAATTTTCATGATTAATGGTTAATTAATAATCAATTATTCTGTGGAAAATTGCGAAGTTTACCCAGTTTGTGCTTTAAATTTTGTAATTGATTAATCGGTGCTCTAAAAATCCTTGAAAAATCACATATTGTAGAGTTTATTGTGCTTAACATTGTGCCCAAAAAGATTTGCATTTGCATTTCACTATTTAATTTTTAATAGGTATTGATCCCCACATTTTCGAGGTTTAGGATTTTCTGAGATCCATCACCTAGTGATAGATCTTAGATAATTTTATTTATTGAAAATAAGTAGGTTTAATATTTATTATAATTAAATATTGAAAATCATTTTCTTTGCATTTAAAAATTCAAAAAAAAATCATATTGCATCCAAAAATTCCGAAAAATTTACAGTGCATTCATTTCATCATCATTTGCATTGTGGCCAATTTTCGTATTTTTCGAACAACGATTGATCGAAGTTTACATTTTAGTCCCTAAAATCGGCCAAAATTGCATTTTGCATCCCTTATTGCATTAAAAAATTCCAAAAATAAACCACATCAAAAACCGAACACGAAATTGGATAGACATGATTCTAGGTTGTTCCTTTGCCTCCTTGTGATCGACCTTGGTACTTGCCCAGGTAAAATAAACATAAAACCACTCGATTAAAATTGAATAAAATTTGTGGTTATTTCTTGACCGTTTCCGATTGCCGCCTACAACGAACGACATTATTCTTTTTGCTACGAACAAGATAAAAACAACTCCTTAACATTGTGATATCGGACTCGTCAATCACCTCATTGATTGGGAGCATACATGAGAACCATTGGGCATAAGGCGACACCTTGTGTATAATGTATTAAAAGGTTGTCTTACCACTAGCTAAAATTGATAAGATAATTTGATCGAACCTTTACGGCCTTCACATGTGAAGTTGGTGAAAAAGGGTTTGCATTGTGTTTGATTTGCATGAGTCTTCTCCACACAGTTACATGCCTCGTAGAGAATCGATTCTCTTTGTCTCTCGTATCCATTTACACTCCATTTTCACATCGAAGATGATTAGTTGGGGGAATTTTGTTCGGACTTCGAAAACTTATCAATAAACTATCCAAAGAGTACGACTTTTGAGGTCCCTTCACTTCCCAGACCTCATGAACCGATGACCTTCTTGAGTCTAGGTTCACTCACTTCAAGGATGGCCACATACCAACCAACCTCTTCTTCTCTTACTTACTCACCGAGGAAGACCTTCGCCTCAGTGAGGTTGATTTGAATTCAACATCCTCTTCTAAATCCAACCAATTTGACTATGATGGATTCAAAGAAGGTTCTTTCACGATGCCTCCCAAGAAACATAACAGTGAATAGGAACTGCGTGAAGACCCCATGCATATGATACTAGCTAGGCGTGTTGCATCTGAGTAGCAGAATGTTATATTTATAGCTTAGATAAGACAGTTGAACATAGAGGTTGATGTATCCATGGATGTGTCCTATAACCTGGGATAGTTTAGAAGGCAAAATTACTTGAATCATGTGGAACCCGAGATTGAATATGAGTTGAAGCCACACTTTTGAACCTGCTGTCAAATTTCAATGGGAATACCAATGAGGAAACCTACACATTCCTAAGGGACTTTGAGCTTGTTTGTGCTAACTTCAGACACCTTCGGGTTTTCCAGGATTATATTAGGCTCACTGCCCTTCCATTTTCCTTGGGAGGTAAAGTGGATTATTGGTTCAAGAACCTAGGGTAGTGGTGAACACCTATAGCCAGTTCAAGGACCTATTCCTAAAGAAGTTCTACCCATTGAGTAGAACTAGTCAGATGAGGACACACATAAATAGCCTTTCCTAGTTTACTAATGAGCCATTCTGTAATACTTGGGAAAGGTTCTTAGATATCCTACAGAAGTGTCTTTGTCATGGCATGGATGACAATATCTTGGTCCAATCCCTTTACCCCGGTCTCAACCTTGAGGTACAGAGTTTATTGAGTGCTGCTTGTGGAGGAAGCTATACATCACGAGGTGTGGATACTGTCTAGAGTGTATTTGAGCAGATGACTGAGTCAAGCCCTCCACAGACCACCAGCAAGGCATATGTTGAGTCCCCCGTTTCACTCCTTTCCAATGGGGGAAATAAGATTGAGGTTGATCTCATAGAGGACTTGATCCATAGCACAGGGATCATAGCTTACAAGTTAACAATTGTCACGAAGATCGACAAGAGAATGAACGAGCTTGACAGTAGCTTGTCCAAACTCCCAAAGCAGATGGAAGAGTTGTATGAGAAGGTATCTAAGATGAAGATTCTTGCTATGACTACAATTTTTGCTCATTTTTTTCATATACACCATGTACAAGACAAACCGATGACAGATCACCCCAGCCTTGGGTAGTGGAATAGTCCAACAACTAATCTTGCATGAAGAAGCCATTATTCGTCAAGACAACTCCAGAGGAGCCTCCCCAAGTGTGGGATGTAAATGGTGTTTGGTACACACAGGACCCTGTCAGGTAGGGAATCACGGGAGATCGATAGTCTTACCAGCATCCCTCAACCTTCTACAACACTACATTCACCTTTGCACCTCATCCTACATAGTCTAGACCTGGACCTTACCAGCCCAGGTAGAAGAGTCAACAACATCAATAGTACGGACGTCAAGGCCAATACCAGGTAGGACAACAGGGCCCGGACTACCTTCATCACCCCCAAGAGCAACATAACCACAACTAGCGGCATCATCAGGGCCAACATGGCCACTCTTCATAATATTCTTCACGGCATCATCCCTCTTCATTCGATACCACAAACTTTCAGTGCAAAATTCTTGAAGAGCTTTATTCTTATAGGAACGAGATTCATGAAATCTGATAAAGTACTTGAGTGGGTATAATAATCGGTACTCATCGTAGCATGACACTCAGCCAATTAATAAGAACTGAATCAACTGTCTCTGTGAAGAGGACTTGGTTTTTAGTTTATATTCCGGACAAGTCCAAGGTCGAACGCAGGGAGGCAAAGGAACAACTTTGGGTTAATTCAGAACACTTAGCTCTCGGTTTCCAATGCCGATTTTTTGTATTTTTTACATGCAAAAATAAATGCGAATGCAAAATTCGGGTGAATTAAGTTAATAAGAAAGCACACAACTTAGCCAAATTAATTTTAGTGTGAAATTAATCCAATTTTGCCAAATTATATTTTCCTAGAAACCTAATCCAATGATGAATGCAAAACATATTTTTTTGGAATGTTAAGGTTTAAAATGTAACATGAAAAATGCACACTTTTTATGGGTTTTCTTGCAGTTTTTCACACAAACAAAAATGAAAATTTTACTGGAACTTAAACATGATGAAATGAGGCTATAGTAATTTTTTAAAATTTTTCAAGAATATTTGAGAGTGGCGGTGAGTATTTAATTCCTAATAAATACACATTATCAATTTAGATAGAGAAAAAATTGTCTCAAAAAGGTATTTTAATATGCAATCCAAAAGAGTTGAAATTTCGTAAAAATAATGTGGGTGGATTTAATTAAAATCATTTACTAAAAATCACTCTATAATTTATTTAAGGTACATGACAACTCCAATTTAGCTGAAATATGGAAAATAAATAAAGCGTATTTCAAGGCACCATATATGACTTTTGAGGAATTTTTGAATTAAATTAATATGAATTATAAACCTTGTAATGGGTAAAATAAGAAATTTACAGCAATATAATTTTATTTAATTACTCAGAGCTCACAAAAATCCAAATAAATAGTCAAATGATAGAGAATAAGTTGCTCAACAATATGACATTTTTCATTAAAATAAATGATACCAAAAATATCTTCATTAACATGCAAATACAATGGTATCTGTGCAAATTCAGAAATTAACACAAACAACACAACTGTGCTTAAGGGCACGTTTACAAATAAAGAAAACTGACGAGAAAACTATGAAAATTTTTACAAAATAAAAAAATAAAAAAGTGGACCTTCTTGGATGGAGACGGTTAGAGCAACGGGTTTTCTAAAGGAGGCATGGGCCGTAGTTACGGAAGGAGGAGCGCGCACGCATGTTACTCAAGGTGGCATGGGCGGTGGGGTTCCATGCGAGGAGGGGCGGCGGTGGAGGGTCGTGGTAGTGGTAGGCATCGATGAAGGAAGGCATCTACTGGGGGAGGTGGCTGTAGGAGTTGCGTTACGCATGGGCGTGGGGAGGAGGGTCGCGGTGGTGGCCGGTGGTGTGGCCACGCACAGCGGTGCGGCCTGGAGGAGGTTGGAGGTGGCAACCAGGCCGCTGTTACTTTAAAAAAATGCTTTTTTAATTTGTTGTTCTATTGTGATGATTTTTTAAATTTAAACTTTTTAAATTTTTTAGTTTTCTTAAACAGGGAATAAATAAAAGATGTAAAGAGGATGTTGTGGTGGTGGTGGTGATGTGATGTGGAAAAAATACGGAAAATAAAAATGATGACTAATGATAAAAAGGAGAATTACCTATGCTGGAAGCGGGCGCCTGTGGTGTGCTCATGAGAAGCACCATCTTCGCTCGAACCGTCGGCGAGCGATGAGCTCGAGCAGCGTGCGTAAGCGGCTGCAATGTTGGCTTGAATGCCAACGGATCTCATTGGAGAGGAGGCGGTCGTCGCTCTACTTCTTCGTTCGTTATCACCAAGATGGGTGGTCGGAGCTCTTGATTCTCTCTCAAATAAAGGTATATCAAAGGCAAAAATGAGGAGAATGAGATGAATAAAAAGATAAGAAAATGGAGGTTAGAAAAGATGGTTATGGTGGAGTTGGATGGGCGGTTAGATGAAATGGTGGAGTTGAATGGGTGGTTAGATGAAGACTTGGTGGTTAATGGAAGAAAATAGAAGTTAGTGTTAAAATGAAAATTAAATAAAAGAAAATATAATAAGATAAAGTAGGCTGCTAAAAAAGAAAAAGATAAAATAAAAGAAAATGGGAAAATTGCAAACAAACTAACAGAGAAAAAACAAGAAAAAAAACAGACCATATGTACACTATTTTCTTACTTTTCTAATTTATTTTTTTTGTATTTTCAGTAAAGATATTTACAAAATGTAAATAAAATAAAATACTATAAATAAAACAAAAAACAGATAATTTTTTTGGATTGTTAGTAATTCAGAAAAAGAAAAAATGAGAAAAGAAAAAATATGTACATTATATACAAAGTCACTTTGTCTTATATTTAATGAAAAACAATATTTTTGATATTTGTTCCATGTCATTTATTAAAATATACAATAAAGAAAATAATAGTAAAAGAAATAAATATAAAAGGTTAGATTTGTACAAGAAAAAAAATCAAAGTCACATTTATTACATTATATACAATATACAATGAGGTCCCAAAACTCAAATTTTGCAAACAAGCTTTGATTTTAATGAAATCACTTTCATTAGATAGATAATTTTCCAACTTAAGCTTTAAAAGTGAGTTTGGTGAATTTAGAGTTCAAACAGAGTGGGAATTTGGCCGGGAAGTTGGACTTTACGTCTTTTTTCTCTTTAGGATCTAGGAGTATTTATTTGAGAAGAAATTTATTTTATATTTTTGTTTCTATATAGGATTTGAAATGAAATTATTAAATATACATGAAGTTTGGGTATTTACAGGTGAAAAACTCCTTTATTTTATGACTTTTTATTATTAATTTATTGTATAAAATATTATATATAATAATTAGTGTATTTTATTTACAAGAGCCATTTTATTAATTTATTGATTTTATGGACATTTATTTGAGATTTTACTCAGGGATTTTGCTAAGATCAGTATATTGAGATGATGAATCATGGATTCATCAGGGGTGGACATCAACCGCCTGTCCTAATGGTGAGACGAGCAGTCTACACCATCGACCTCCATTCCCACTCGGGTTCTAGCTAATCAGGTGAAAAACTCCTTTATTTTATGACTTTTTATTATTATTTATTGTATATAATATTATATATAATAATTAGTGTATTTTATTTACAAGAGCCATTTTATTAATTTATTGATTTTATGGACATTTATTTGAGATTTTACTAAGGGATTTTGCTAAGATCAGTATATTGAGATGATGAATCGTGTAATCGTCAGGGGTGGACATCAACCGCCCGTCCTAATGGTGAGACGAGCAGTCTACACCATCGACCTCCATTCCCACTCGGGTTAAAGCTAATCCAAATATCTTGAAAAGACCGCAATCATACCAGTAGTTTGATTAGGTATACTACTCAAACACTTTTAGATATGAGCATTACATTCCTTCGTGAGATGATGTTAACAATATGTTACTCAAGAGTGGAAGGACCATGGTACTACCTGACTGAGAAAAGGACATGGAGAGAGCTGACATTGGAACTCAACTTGAGGAGACTTTGGAGGACGAGGAGGAGAGGCATCACATTCTGCATCCCCTTCAGCAAAGGGCGAAGATATCTACTCAGGGGATAGAGAGGAGGATAAGGACACGAGTGTGGAAGCAACATGGAGAAACTTCGAAGTCTATGGAGGACCATGTACCTCTGGTGGTGGAGGCTATGTTAATTTGGCACTAACGCCTTCAGGTGTATGCTATTCGGGCTCTATAATGCCCTGGGTACATTCTAATAGTGCATGATCATTGTACTTATCGAAATGGTGGGAGATTTTTTAGAGGTTTTCATGGATGACTTCCTGGTCCATGGATATTCTTTTGATACATGTTTAGTACACTTGAATCGGATCCTCAAGAGGTATAGAGAGGTGAATCTGGTACTCTCAGGGGAGAAATGTCATTTCATGGTAATAGAGGGTATCAGGTTGGGAACGTCATATCAAAAAAGGAAGTGAGGATGACCCTACCAAGATGGATGTGATCAAGAAACTTGATCCACCAACCAATGTAAAGTCTTTGAGGTATTTATTAGGGCATGTTGCATTCTATAGCATATTCATTTAGTATTTTTCAATGATTTCCTACTCACTAACTGAGCTCTTAGGAAAAGACACAGAGTTCATTGTAGATCATAAGTGTCTTAAGCTTTTGAACTCTTGAAAAGGAAAATTTGTGACTCACTGATCTTATAAGATCCTGACTGGTCTCTTCCTTTTGAGATCATGACTTACTCTTTTTATTTAGCCATAGGAGTTGTGTTAGGATAGAGGCGAGAAGGGATTCCGTATGCAATCCACTACACGAGCAAAGTTTTGGACCCTGCATAGAAAAACTATACTGGTACTGAAAAGAAAATTCTTGATGCAGTATGGTCCCACGAGAAGTTTAGGTCTTATGTTTTGAGATCTATGGTGATAATTTTAACTGATCACGCAACAATCAGTTACTTTATGGAAAAAAGGACATAAAGGCGTGTCTTCTTAGGTGGATTTTTTTACTCCAGAAGTTTGATTTGGAGATTAAAGATAAACCTGCAGTGATGAATGTTGTGGTTGATAACCTTTCTTACTTTGAGTTAATTCTCTTGACACTGAGCAGATTAGAGAGACCTTCCCAGATGAGTCAGTTGTGTTACTGACTCACTTCCTTGTTATGTCAACAGTGTGAACTATCTTCTCTCCAAGCAGGTTCCCTAGGTTGGACTAGGAGTAGCATTGACTGACAGAAGTTGGATTCATGGAGATACCATTGGGAAGATCCGTTCATTTTCTTTGACGAGCTGGATTGCATTTGGTGAAGGTGCATTCCTCATGTCGATTACCAGAGAGTGTGTTCACGTATTGTCATTCACTTGAGGTTGGAGGACACATTCGGGAAAGAAAACTGCTCACAAGGTACTCTAATATGGATTTTACTTCGTGATCTTATTCATAGATGATATTTATTTTGTACGGTCGTGCCAGATCTGTCAGAGGATGGGAGGGACTATTGGATACAAGGATGAGACGCTTATATAGCTGGTGATTTTCTATGATGTTTTTGATGCATGAGGCATAGATTTTATTGGTCCCTTTCCCAACAACCAAGGACATGAGTACAACTTGTTGGCAGTTGATTACTTGTCAAGATGGATGGAGGTTATACTAACCCGAGATACAGACAAGAAAACAATATGTAAGTTTGTGAAGGACCATATAATTGCTAGGTTCGGGGTTCCAAAAGATTTTATTTCTGATGGGGGTAGCAACCTTGCGAACAGAGATGTTCGATCATTGGCTAAGGATTATGGATTTGAGCATAGAGTGACTAGTCCTTACCACCCACACTCTAATGGTATAGCAGACGTTTCTAATAGAGAGGTGAAGAGCATTCTTCAAAAGTTGGTTCATCCTGATAGGAAGAACTGGTCCCATCTATTGGACCAAGTTTTGTGGGGCTATAGGACAACCTATAATAACCCATTCGGTACTTCACCTTTCCATATGATATATGGAAAGCTATGCCATTTGCATGTATAGTTAATTCATAAGTTAGAATGAGCAATTATGCAAGTAAACTGGAGTTGTCACCTAGGAAAGCTATGCCATGACTTGAACTTGAATGAGCTCATGGAAATCAGAAATCAACAATATGACATCAACTTGATTTATAAGGACAATGTTAAGATTATGAATAGGTGCAAGAACTTTGTCCCTGGACAAAAGGTATGATTGTTTAATGCCAAGTTGAAGATTTTCCACGAGAATCAAAAATGAAAATAGGCAGGTCCTTACGTTGTTAAGGAAGTGTACATCAATGGAAGTGTAGAGATAGTTGATCTCACAGATGGTGCTCGTTCCTTTTTTATTAATGGACAACTATTGAAGCACTTTGTAGATTCTAAGTAACAGTTTTTCTAAGTTGAGGTCATCAACTTCATGCAGAGCAAGCATGGTGCAGATATTGAAACCACTCTTCATGAACATGCAGCATTCAGATTCAACGGCTAAGAAGTTTCACCTTTTCTTTCACTTGATTTATTAATTCTTTTAAAGCTTGGGTTACTTCTGGTGTAGATACTCACTCTTTACTTGGGGTATTTAAAGCCTAAGTATAGGGAGAACCCTTGCATTTGTTTGTACATTCCTGTCAATCTTCTGAGTCATTCCCTCAACCCTCTTCTTTACCCTTATATCATTCATACATGGGCTATTTCTGAACAAATTATAGAGAGGTTCGAGTCCTTGTCATCTCCACAACTTTCTCTTAATCACTCATTGACCCCTCTTCTTGGTCATCTTCATGTACGTAGGTTAATTTTATCTAAGTATTGGGGGAAGATCGAGTCAATTTCTGTATGTTCCTTTATATTTTTGCAAGAGCTATG
This sequence comes from Ottelia alismoides, assembly GCA_037367405.1. Lineage (NCBI taxonomy): Eukaryota > Viridiplantae > Streptophyta > Magnoliopsida > Alismatales > Hydrocharitaceae > Ottelia > Ottelia alismoides. The sequence goes on along the minus strand of JAZKJV010006785.1, from coordinate 570,314 downwards.
GGTTCATATCATTTAGTGATAAAAGGACATAGCACAAGATAAGTATATGGAGTATATCATATATATTTCATATATATTTTAGCCATAGCTCATATTTAAAAAAATTAAACTTTTTTAGGCAAGGGTAAAGTATCTTTTGAACTTATTATAAATTGATTTGAAAATTTTTCTAACTATGTGGCATTATTTTGAAAAACTAGGGGTTTGACTTGTTTTGAAGATCATTTGTAAAATATTTTGAAATTTTATTAGGTGACATGGTTTGTAAAATGATTTCAAAAATCTTTTCAAAAATTTAGGTGTTAATAAGACTAACTTGTGTTTAGTAAATAAGTCTTATCATATTAAAAAAATAAAAAATATTTGAAAATTTCGAAATCACAAAAACACTAACCAGTAAGTTGGATATATCCCTGACACTTTTCACTATCACTCAAGACTTGAGGATTTTTGAGGCCTTAGGATTCTATGTTAACTAGCATTAGTCATTAGGGTTTGAGTCTTAATTATTCACATTTCTCTAGTTTTAAAGATATGTAAGCCATATTGCACGCTTATTCTCTACCTTAAAGAATATGATCTGCAAATCACATGCATGATTTCATTGATGATGAGATGAGTTGATGTTTCATTTGAGGAACTGAGATTTGAAATTTGATTCTGGACTCGATTTAATGAAGATAAAGGATGGGATAAAATCTATGAAAGCTTCCTAAAACATGTTAGACTTGTAATCCCTTGGCGACCCATTAATGCAATAAAAGTTATTATTTTATCATGTTGATCTGAATTGAAATGAATGAATGCAAATGGACTTTACTATTAAGGTCCCTTTCTACAATTAGGGTTATGTACCATGGCCATATTGAATGACATGCAACTAGGAGGACACAACTGGCTTCAAACACGTGATATTTAATAAATATCTCCAGTTTGAGAAAGAGATGGCAATCTTTCTCTAAAGACTACTTTCCAATCGACCTCTTGATGCAGGTCCACTACATAGGAATGGAGATTTGGAAATTTGGAATAATCAAGTCAAAGAGTTGACTTGATGAGGTTGAGATAAATTAATACCTGAATTGTAACTGTCACAATCGGGCACCCATCCTTTGACCTGTGATAGATATGCATCTATATGCTCGAGTATGCACATTTGACCGACCAATAGGTTGATGACCTAGCCAAAGTCCATATACCGATGCGTTGGCATGCCTATGAAGTTATATGAGATGTATGATCTCATGAAGGAATCATACATGTTCATGGTTGATGAACCGAGAGATAGATCTCACTCATGAGATATTTTGGGGTCAAAAAGAATTCCAAGCATGGTCGTCCATTATATGAAAAGAGATACAAATTCGAGATATTAATATATGATTTTGGAACATATATGATTAATATTGTGACCCAATTAACAAATGAGAAATCTATTGACATATCTTGAAGAAGATAGTCAAACCATGGTTTGAACTTCGGATTGATAAATGTCTTCTAGTGTGAAGGATGAATGAGTTTTGAGAATACTCATGGTTACATCTGTTGTAATGGATCATCTACCATGACACTTCCATACCGAGGGAGCGATGAAAAATGATGGATTTTAGTTGCTCTATTTAGTTATATGATTTGTGATTTAATTGGATTTAATCACAATTCATTAGAATCCAATTTCCAATTCCAATTTTAGTGTCAAAATGCTGGAAGCAGAAATGGTGTGAAAATGGAAATATACAAGCTCATTGAGGTCATTTCTTAGCTCCAAATGATTTGTACTATGATTACAAATGGTCAAGGATGCTAGATTCAACTCACCGACACTTCCTCTAGCTCATGAAGAGTGTGATGTGTTTCATTGAGCTCATTGAGTGTGTAAAGTGTTACAGCTCCAGCTCAAAAAATAGTATAAACCTTGATAATAGATAGTTATCCACATTTCAAGCCACTATACAAGGATAGTATGATATTCTCAACATTATCTCGAAGTATCTCCCTTTGTATCTCATGAGTCCTAATTGGATTAGGAGTCATACCTATTGATACCAGTATTGTAATAATAATAGTTATTATTGAAGGGATATCTTGTGAATAAGATTCCCAAATATTTCTCACTAATTAATGTGAATTGTGATTCACAATAATTAATATGTATACGGATGTGATTCATATAAATATTTGTAAATACGATTTACATGCTTTTTCCATGACGTGAGATTGTGTGAATTTTATTCATATTTTTTCTAGATGTATATTGGATTTACATTTATTTTCATGCTCATGAATATGATTCATAATCTAAATGGATTATTTACATAATTTCTCCAATATTGATATTGTGATTATCAAGTTAATTAATTGATAAATAAAAGAGTTTTTATCAGTTGTGCCCCTCTGAGATGTTGCAATTTCAGTTATGCCCATCCCTTTTTGGGAATATCAGTTGTGCCCCCGACTTCTTTCCGTTCTATCACTTGTATCCCCTCGTTACTTTGACCGTAAATAGGTTGAACTTAACCATGATTTAATAAAACCATGGTGTAGTTAAGAGGGGCATATTTGGAAGAAAAGTTCCACCTCACCCTTCAACCCTTCCTTCTCTGACCACCTCCTTCTTTGATCCTTCTCCTCTGTCGTTCTGCCTTTCTCGTAATACCCACAGATATGCCTTGTCTCTAATTTTCCAAATTTTCACCTTCTTTGTGAAGCAATCAGTTAATCCACGTGGATCCGAGCCGTTCGTTGTGATTTTGACGTCATTTTTTGACGTCTGATTTGATCATCAAATGGTTTTCAGATCCCATCTCTATTTTAGTTCTATATGATATGCTCGATCGCAACTGATTGAATCTGTTTTATTGCGATCTATTGGAAACATCTAGTGTATGTTGTGTTTCGGGGGCTCTGTGATGATTGATTTGCTTTAACCACACCAAAAGAGGAGGCTCTTACGTACTCTATCTCTCTTTGTCCGCCCCTCCATTAGCGTCTGTTCTCGTGCTTTGTCCTTTTCTCAAGGATTCCTCCCATCGTACTGGAGTTGATGAGGGGTCTTGACAAGGATGATAATGGAAATGAGGGTCTTGACATGGATGATAATGGAAGCTTCTAGACTTGCCAGGATCCTCTCTTGTTGTAATGGATGATTGAGGGAGGCCAAGCATGTGATGTGTTCTCACGTGTGGAAGACCTTTGGCCTTAGTCTGAGAGCCCCCTCTGTCATATTTTATCATATGTGTTGTAGGTGGCTTGATGAGAAGAGGATAACAAAGGTTTCATCTTGATGGACTGGAAAAATGGGGAGAGGAGGCAAAGGAGTGGGGAGTCTAGGGGCGGAGGAGGGGGAGGTTGGGGTGGGGGGAGGGAGGAGGAGGCTAGGGGCAGAGGGGGACGGGGAGGCGTGCGGGTCGAGGGGGAGGAGGAGGTTGAGGGCGAAGGGGGACGGGGAGGCATGCCGGTTGAGGGGGAGGAGGAGGCTGTGGGCCGAGGGGGACGGAGGAGGGAGTGCGAGTGGAGGGTGGGGGTAGGGGAAGAAGATATGACCGGAAGAGGAAGATGAAGGGGATGACTTTTCAATCCTCTTTTTTCAATTTAATTCCTCCTGTATCCTTTAAGTTAACGTCTGTTTGTGTTGGATATGGATGGCCACTAACCCGAGGGGCACAATTGATTGAACGGCAAGAAGTTGGGGGCACAACTGATATTCCCAAAAAGAGAGGGGCGTAACTTAAATTGCAACATCTTAGAGGTGCACAAGTGATAAAACCCTAAATATGATGTAACAATATTGACTATATTTAGTCAATGTAAGAGTTTGTATTGAATACACATGGCGTCATATACTTGAGTTCTATTTCTAAATTACTCTCTATATTGTTACATTATTTATTGGTTAATCAATTAATAAATTAGCAACAACTACATTACATATATGAAATTGGTTGGCCTTGTGTGATAACACATGTTGCCACTACAAAGAGTCCTCGAGAAGAATTCTTTGTTGATTTGTTGCCTGATTTATTAATTAAATTATTTGGAGATGAATAGGAGATAAGTATTGTTGAGCAAGGGCTTAGTAATAAGCCCTTGATCATCAATCCAAGGTCTATCACTACACATTCCTACTCGAAGAGATGACTCTTCAATAGGCATGTACAATGTGTATAAAAGGAGAGTAAGACTCTCTCTTTTAGACACTTGAATTTTGGAGAGCAATAGTCCTTAGAATTTCGTGTCCTTGAGATATAGAAGAATATTGAGAGTCTCCATATCTCATATTCCTCTTCTTGTTGCCCTAGACAATGTTCGGGTTCGTGGAAGCAATGCGACTCATCATCATGCCTACAAGAGAGACAAGCACAGATTGGACTTGATTCGAGAGGTCTCTTACCTTAGAGGTACATACTTCAAGAGGTAACCCTGATTTGTTCTTTATATTCATTATTAAGAAATTATTTTTGAAAATATTTCCTTAAAATTTATAATTTTTGAATGCACAAATTGGTGTGCTACATTTTATAGTTCATACGATGAACTGTGATTATTTTGAAAAAATGTTTGCTAAATATTATGTGTTTCTGTGATGTCTGGTAAATAATTTTTTATTTACTTCCTTCAATTCGTATCATATCTAGTTTTAGAGGATTTTGTTTGCATACCAATCCGATGAATAATTGGCTAGATCATCTCGATTATTGTGTACATAATCTTGCGACAATTTTAATGATTCAGATGATTCGGTTACTTTCAAAGTTTGCATATGTCCTTCCTTATTTTGAATGTATTTTTGGGATATATATGAGGTATAGAAGGTCTGGACTCATACCCAAAGGATGCACCAATTGTTGGTGACATTCGAGAAAAGATTCAGATGTTAGAAGCGATTGCAGACTCAGATTTCAATCAAAGATTGTGGCATTAAAATTATGAATTTATAGCTACTTTTTTGGGTAATATAATATGATAAAATACATATTAATAATTCATAAATCATGTACCCAATCAGTGCAAAAAAGTTTTATGCGATTCCGATTGTGCGACCTTGAAAAAATGGATTTCTCCATAGGTGGAATTGGAAGAGGATTTTATTGTTTTAACTGACATATTTCTCATATTTTGGTAATAAAAATTGATGGAAATATAATGATATCAGGAGTTGGATCTAATATTTTATAAATATCATGGGTCATAATGAATTTTAAGTTCAAGGCAAGGGTCATAATGAATTTTAAGTTCAAGTTCTATGATGTCTTCTAATTTGATGTGTGATGGTCATAACTTGCAAATTCAAATCAGAAATCATTGTTTCTTTATTTTGGAAATGTGCAACAAAATAGAATGCCTATTTATTTCATTTTTTCCTTATTAATTATGCAACCGAATGTTTACAATGCAATTAGAAATTGTGTAAATAATTTGATTGATTTCACGAATTATATAGATCTTTGCACTAGACATCTTTTGCAATTGAAATTGTTTTGATTCAAAGAATTGTCTAAATTATTGCACTAGACCTTTTGAAATTAAAAAAGAAGTTTTTTCAATTCAAAAAGAAGGAGTTTTTTTTGAATTCAAGAAGTTTCTAGATTGTTGTATTAGACCTTTTGGGAAATTGAAAGTAGTTTTAAATCCTAAAAGGTCTGAGAGTTACTATATAGTATCATACACGACCAAAAGATCGACAAAACCTCCTTAGTACAATATGCACTGATTGTGTTGTCTCGAAATTATTCAGAGAAGGTGTATAGGTCGTGGACATTCTAATGGGTTACTTAATTGGCACCCTTTGTCACATATGTAGTGGAAGCGCTCCCTGTTAGCATTGTTTGTCCGACCTGGCTGGATCCGTTTCGATGAAAGGTGGCATGAGGAGTCATGACGTATTTTAACAACTAAAATTGGAACATTAAATTGTACTAAGTGAGGGTGTAATACTATATGATAATATCAAGTGCATAAAAGAATCAAACTCTAACTAGGATTACTTATGTGTCATTGTTTTAATTAGATTAAAACTAAGACAATAAGCATGTATCCTAGCTTTATCCCTTAGATTAATCATGAGAATGTGATTCGAAATGATTAATCATTTTTAAATGCGATATGGACTAAGTCATATGAAGACATCCATAGTCTCCCATCATTAAGAAGAAGGGTTGTATTTTTGAAGATGATCATTTGTAGTCATGACTCCAGAATTCAAATAGCCAGGGAATCATGTTCTTCATTTCTCGAAAGAGATGGGTCGCATGTGTAGTGACCCCAATGTTGTTCCCCATTTATTGAGGTAGAATTGGATTGCATATAACATAAATTGATATTCCCTCATTGATAGTTATTTTAATCAACAACATGTAACTCCATAAATGTGGGAGTATGAGTGTTGAAGACCGAACCGAGAATACAAGTTGGACTTTTAAGGTGGAAAGAGTTCACCCTTCTTCATTGTAGTTACATTTTATTATATTATTGGGTGCAATGAAAATGGAAAGGAGACCCAGATCTCGTAATGAGGCCTTTGGTTAAGCATGTCTCATGTTTCGAAAGCTTATATGGGAAAGCATTTCATAGTACAAAAAATATGAGAACTCTTTATTTAAAAATATTAAATTATTTAATTTACTTAGTCAAGATATTAAAGTGTATTCTATTTTCCCTTTTATTTCAGATGAAATCTCTCAACTCACTTAACAATCTTCTTAGGGTCAATCAGTTGATCGATCCAAATTATTCGGATTGGATCCATAATTTGGAACTCATACTTGAGGCAGAACACATAGCGTATGTGCTCTCCTTTGTGAAGTATGAGAACCCTTAGACAAAGGATGCAAGTGCGTTCAACAAGAAGTGGGACAAGGATCATTCGATCACTCGTTTCTACATTCTTGGGTCATGATCTAATGTGCTTCAGAAGCAACTTATAGACATTGAATCCTCTCATGACATCCTCCTAAATATGAAGGAGATGTGCAGAGATGTGAACTGCTCTCTTTCTACATTAAAATCCACTGAGGATATTATGAAGAAAGAGCTTCCCTCTAGCGGTGCAATGGTTGCATAGGTTAAAGGGAAGCACAAGAGGAAGCGTGGATTTTGGAAGGCTCCGATCCAAGAGAACAAAAAAGGTCAAACTATTGATCAATCTTCTAAAGCATCAACATATCTTACACCCATAGAGATGGATGTCTACCATCTCTACAATAAGCTAGGATTCTGGAAGAGTACCCATGCAAAATACTTAAAATCCTTAGAGAAGGACTAGTGTATAACTCTGGCATATAATAAATCTACATTCACCATTGAAACTAACTTACTCGTAGGACGAGAATGAAGTTGGATTTTCTATTTTAATGCTTCTATACATGTATGCAATCAGTTCCATATGTTTCAAGACATTAGAAATCTTTATGAAGGGGAGATAGTCATCCAGATGGAATCTAACGCAACTGTTGCAAAGATCGCCATCAGGACATGTGGACTATCATTATCCAGTGGGAGAGTCCTTGATATTAGAGATTGTCTTTATGAAACCAAATGTTAGAAGGAACTTACTATCTGTATGTAAGCTAGTTAGACATGGATACACTTTATTTTTTGGCAATAAACTTATCATAAATTGTTATGGTAATTTTATAGCAGAAGGTTCTCTAATACCTGGTGAACTCTATGAATTGAACATGCATGATTATGTTATGAGTGTCAATACCACGAACAAAATTAGAATTAATAATAACGTTAAAACCCATAAATGATTAAGAGAGGATGAAGATCATTTAACTATGATCAGTATCAAAGACTTGGACATGTATCTGTTGATAAGATCAATAGACTAGTAAAGGATGAACCTCTAGATTTTCTTAAAGTCTATGATTTACTAAATTGCAAACATTGTATTCATAGAAAAATGTCCAGGGCACCCTTCTCTAAGAAATCTAAACAATGTGAAGGTATATTGGACCTGATACATACTAATGTGTGCGGTCCCTTTCGTACTGCGACTTGAAATGGACATCAATATTATATGACCTTTATTGATGAATATTCGTGGTATGGTTTTGTCTTCTTATTATGTCACAAACATAAACCTTTGAAAATTTTAAATAATTCATGGCTTTGGTTGAGAACCAATCATGGAAGAAGATAAAGCGAATTTGATCTGACCGAGGTGGCAATTACCTCCCAGATGAATTCAAAAATAATACCTTAAAGAGACATGGATTATTTCCAATCTCACTACTCTAGGTACTCCTCAACTCAACGGAGTTGTAGAGAGACACGACAAAACCATGTTGGACATGCAGCGGAGACTGCAACTTATGTCCTAAACAAGATTCAGTATACATCCATACCTAATACCCCTCATCAGCTTTGGTATGGTACCAAGCCAAGTGTATGACACTTGATGATTTTGGGTTGTTTGGTCCATGGTAAAAACGTGGATTCAAGCAAGTTGGAATCTTACACTAGAGAGTGTTACTTCATTTGATACATAAAGAATGGTATTGGATACTAACTTTATTTTCTTGAGATCAAAAGATATTTGTTTCTAGAGATGTCAAGTTTTTAGAAGATGAATTCCTTAGAAGTCAAGAAATTAATGAAGTTAAGGAACTAATCGAATCTAGTGAGATCGGTGAAGTTTACATCAGTAACTGAAGAGAGAATTGAAAATGGCACAACCTTACCTCCTATAAGGAGTTCTAGGGTTGTAAGATAACTTGAAAGCTACGGATTTCATGTATCAAAAAAGTCTGATGATAATTCAACTTCATTTGATGAAGTTGTGGGTGATCGAAACATGGATACTTGGATGCAAGCAATGAAGTTAGATATAGACTCCATGCACAAGAACGTTGTTTGGACCCTCAAAGATCCTCCTAAAGGGGTCAAACCCATTCAGTTTAAATGGATCTTAAAGAGTAAGTAGGGACCCGATGGGAAGGTAGAGACCTTCAAAGCACGTCTAGTAATCAAGGGTTACACACAGAGAGAAGGCATCGATTACGATGAGACATTATCTCTCGTGTCTATGCTTAAATCCATCAGGGTATTGCCTTCCATAGTTGCACACCTTGACTATGATATCTAGTAGATGGATGTCAAGACTGCTTTTCTCAATGGATACCTTGAAGAAGACATCTATACGGAGCAGCTTCAGGGCTTCATAGATGAGGAAGGAAAAGTGTGCAAGCTAAAGAAGTCCATCTATGGGCTCAAACAATCTTCTCGTAGTTGGGACATCTAATTTGATGAAATTATAAAGAGTTATGATTTTATACAGAATGCGGATGAACCATGTGTGTACAAGAAGCTTAGTGGGAGCACCATGGTGTTCATTGTGCTTTATGTAGATGACATCCTTATCATTGGGAATGATATAGGGATAATGAATAGTGTTAAGGTCTGGTTGTCTAATACCTTTGAGATGAAAGATCTCGGACAAGCCTCTTACATCTTAGGTCTGAAACTGTTCATAAATAGATAAAAGAGGATATTGGGACTATCACAATAAGGATACATCAAGAAGATATTGGAAAAATTCAGTATGGATAATTCCAAGAAAGGATTCCTTCCATTAAGACATGGTATTCACTTATGTAAAGGGATGGCTCCTCAAACAGTTGAGAAAAAGAAAGCCATGTCCGGATTCCTATATGCATTGGTTATGGGAAGCCTGATGTATGCCGCGATGCATACTAGACCAGATATCTGCCATGTAGTGGGAGTGGTATGTCATTGACAATCCGACTATGGAGAGAAACACTAGACTGCAACGAAGAGTATCTTCAAGTACCTAAGAAGAACACAAGACTACATCTTAGTTTATGGAGATAACAATCTTCAAGTTTTAAAGGTATGTTGATTCAGATTTCCCGTCAGATAGGGATGATAGGAAGTCAATATAAGGGTTCTTGTGAGCTAAGTGTAGCAAGAAGCAAGACACTATGGTTGTTTTGACAAAGTAAAGCATTGGTTGCAGAAGAAACGGTAGTTACATTGGATGTACTTAATGTTCACTTGAGGTATGAAAGTTTGTTACAGAACTTAGCATAGTCGCGGGTGACAGATAGACTAATCAACATAACTGCCTATGAGACAAATAGTCGATGATTAACACAATTAGTATATGGTGAGAGTTCTACATGAATGGCTCTGAGGGCTAGTCAGAGATTGCGGGACTTGTAAGCCCTTGGTGACCCACTAATGCAATAAAAGTTACTGTTTTATCATGTCGAGCTGAAATGAAATGAATGGATGTGAATGCACTTTACTATTAATATCCCTTAGTACTATTAGGGTTATCTACCATGACCATATCGAGTACCATGCGAGGACACAACTGACTTCAAACATATGATATTCAATCAAGATCACTAGTCTGAGAAAGAGACGACAATCTTTCTCTAATGACTGATTTCCATTATTGATAAGCCCGAAACTCATCATTAGTCATGTGTTCCACACAAGGCGAGAACACCGTTGTCGATGCGACCGATGAGACCTCGGATTTAATCAGCAATTAACTCATAATACTTAATAAACCAATCAATATCAAAAATATGGAATTAAAATTTAGTTTCTCTACCATAAAATGCATAACAGGCAAGCATGTAGAGGTTGAACCACAGAGAGCAAAATGGTAGCCTATGGTTATCTATGTGCAACCCAGACATTCATTTATATAGGTCTTTTTGTGGGTTTTTGGATTTTATATTTTTTTGCATTTTTGGTTTTATAATTTTTGGTTTTTTTATATTTTTCATTTTCTTTATATTTTCTTTTTCATTTAAATATTATATATATATATATATATGTATATGTATATATGGATATATATAAATATAATATAAGATATATGTATGTACTATGTATTTATAAATATGTCCAAATAGTCAAAATAGTGTTATATTTTTTATTTTTATATTTTTCCATTTTTTTGTTATTTTTCTAGACTTTTTGATAATTTTTATATTCTTTTAAAGTCAAAAATGTCCCAAATAAGGGATTAATAAATAATCTGAAATTGGTTTGGGTTTTAAAAATAAAAATAATTCCCAAAATTATCCAAATTAAATTTAAAATATAAATAATAATTTATAGACAATTATAAAGCTGGAAAACATATTTTTGGTATTTTTATAGAATTTTTGTATTTTTTTTGGAATTTGGAGCTTTCTGATTTTTATTATTCTCCTTTTTTTATTTTTAGGGGTTTTTGTTCTGGACTCAATGCCAAAAAAACTATATATAATTTTTTTGTAATTTTTTAAAATCCTATTTTAAATCAGAATGTGGTCCAATTGATTTTTAATAAATCATTAAATGCCCAAAAATGCAAATAAAATTCACGGCGTGAAAATACATTGCAAGAGGCGTATACTCCTAATTTTGCTTGATTTTTTTGAATAGTAGCTATATTAAATAATTAGATAAACACTGCAAAATTACATGTCCTAGCAGGGGCATAAATGCAATAAAAATAATCATCATGGGCCTCTGTGCAAAAATTCCAAGATTATACAACGTGAATGAAATTTTTGTGTACTAAAATGAAATATAAACATGCCTATCTTATACATGCAATTTACCACCGCTCACGTGGGACTACACGCGAGTCAGACTGGGAGGGACTAAAATATAATTTACAATAAGCTCAGGGGTCCTAGTATGAAATTGCCAATTTATTTGAAATGCTATACTTTATTTACAGGACTAAAATGTAAATACAAAAAGGTTGGGGCTAAGATGTGCAATTTACCCCTAAAGTGCACAATGATGGACAGCTTGATGAGGTTCACTTGACACGCGACGAGCTCTGAGCGCAAGATAACGGTTCGACGTTGGACGACCTAGATTATATCGCTTGGGACAATCTAACGGAGGCGAAGGCGAACATCCAACGGTTGTTGTAGCGTCCAGAGGCGGGAGGTGATCGGACGACGATGGAGGCTCTTGGAAGAACAGGGATGAACTCACGTTCTCCCAAGCATTAATTGGAAATGGTGCGTGCCTCCGAACCTCCCATGAATGGTGAATGGTCCAAAAAGTTTCTTGGGGACATCGTGGATCGACTGGAGGGCGCGAAGGAGCTGGAGGTCCACCGGAGCTCTCCAGCGAGGTCGAGGAAGATATGGGTTCCCAGGTGCCTTGTTCTTTTTTCAAAACTCGACCCTTGAAGATTGAGTGGCCTTCAGTATCTGCAGGAAGTGCTTGCAAGCGAAACAAGGAGGTCTCGGGGGCCTTATTGGTGGTCGAATGGAGCGGAGTGAGGCAGGCGGAGGTACTCCGGCGAACGGTGGAGTGGAGAACCTGGATCTCCAGATCCACGATGGATCTGGAGGAAGCGAGATATGCGAGGTGATCGTAGGATGATCATGAATGAAGTGGGTATGGGGAATACGTCGGAGGGACGCGGAGGAGCTCGCCGGAGCTCAACTCCGGCGAAGTACAGGGTGACTTGATTAAACTAACCTAACTATCTAAAAACTAAACTAACTATTGGAAATAAAAGCTAGGATCAAAATTAAGAAAAATAAATGGAAAATACGCAGCTCTTATACCTGGAATGACCAGGGAGCAGGATCGCCGGTGACGGCGGCCGTGGGTGCACCCCCTTTCTCCTGGAGCTAGGCCAAGCACTGCAAATGATCCCCTATCACGAGGAACAATCCAAGATGCTGACCCAAGGCTCGCAAGGCTAAAATGGTGACCAAATTTGAAGAAGGAGGCAGAGGATTTTATTTATAGACCTTATTGAGCACCCTTATTGTCAGGGAAAAAACGAAGACTTGGGCGTATGTACACGTGGTTAGAGATCATGGCGTGTATGTACAATGATAAATGATAATTTCATATGAAGAAAGCAACGGCTATTGAGCGACGAGATGCCCAGGAAAAAGGACAGAAATCATGGGAAAACCAGTCTGCATGTCAAATCTAGAACAGAGGAGGCAGTTGACCATTGTTAACATTTGACACGACCCTATTGGTCAACATCAGCCGCTTGATGACAAAATAGCAAGTTCTATTCGAAAATAGTTAATTTAAATAGCAAATGATTTTACTAATTTTTGTATATAAAATAAAAAATGTTTATATTTTATGTTGTATTATATTATGATTTTTATTTATTTTTTGGGTGTATTTTATTAGTAGTTAATTTTTAATAGTGTATTTATAGGTATATTCCTCTTTGTTTTGTACATTATTATTTTTATTTTGTATATTTTATTTTATTATTTTATTTTTTTATTTTATATATGTATAACTTATTTTTGAAGAATAAATAAATTTTATTTTATTTTATTTTATGATTTTATTTGTATACTTAAATAAATAAGTATGTATATTCTATAGGCTTATTTATAGGTATTTTACTTATGTATTATATACATCTTTTTATTTTAGTGTATTTTGATGATTTTTATATTGATTTAGTATTTTTAATAAAATGTATATAATATTTACAATTTTACAAAAAAAATACAAAGAATAAAAGAGTATGTTTCCCCTTTTATTTATACACTTGAATAACACATGTATTTTATCTATGTTTTGACATAGATTTGTTTTATTTTACATTTTCTTTTTAGTTGTTTCCATTTACACCTATGGTAGAAATAATATTTACAAAAATATAAAAATATGAATTTATAAAAATAATAAGGGATGAATAAAATGAATCTTTTAATCGATAGAATGTACAATAGGGGTCAAAAACCTAACTTTCACTCAGTTTCTCCAAAAAATATAAAACCACCACCATTAAATAGCTTGTGAAAAGTTATATACAATTAGAGGTGATTTGATATGTTTTGAGTTTTTATTTGAAAGATATGGGTCTGTGAAGTTTGGATTTTGACTTTTTATTTTGTGTATAAAATGAACCATGTGTATTCTTTTTGTATAAACTCAATTTGTATTTTTTTTACATTATTATCTACAATTTTCATGTACAAAGTTTATTCATTTGATGAATAAATAATAAAGAATAAAATAATTATCAAATATGCATAATTAAAGAATGAATACATGGGATTTTTATTGTAGTTTTGGCCCTTATCTCCCCCTATTTTATTCCTTGTCGACCAACTCAATTCTTGACTTGGTCTCTGGGTTCATGGGCATAAAATATTTTCAATATTTTATTCGTTTTTCTTTTCTTCTCTTTATTCTATAATTTTGGCATTAAAAATCTAATTTTATATACAAATAATATAGTAAATAATGAATGCTATTTTGTACAAATAAATGCTATTTACATGCATTAGCTAGGGTTTTTACGGCCAAAATGATAGAATAAAGGTGATGACATGGAGATTCATCACCCCCTATACTTGCCTTTGCTAGTCCCTAGCAAACACTTATACAAAAAGAAATAAAGAAGAAAAGAAAAAGAAAGAATAAATAGAATAGCTTTCAGTTGCTAAATGTCTTTTCAAAATCAAAGTTTGGAGCTCAAGTTATATCTTGATGTGAGAATGTGTATGGAACCTCGTCGGGAACCAAATTTAAAACACAATAGCCTTCGAGAGTCACAGAACTTGGTTTCAAACCACCTCAATAGCCATGTCAGAACTAGCCTATATCTTACGCAAACCCCTATGACTTTGAAGCTGACTTGTACAATGTAAGTGATAGTGGCTCTCCCCCACTGAAAAGACAACAGAACTGGCTTCTCCAGAATGGCAACCCAATGATTCCCCAATCCAGCACCCTATCCTCGAGGTGCGGGTATTCCCTTCTAAGTCCAAGTTGCATCCAACTCAAGGGGAGTAGGTGAAGAAAAGAATGGACGGTAGCTAATGTAGCTACCTATCTTGGGATGCCTGAATAGTGTAGTCAAGTCATCCAGCTGCAGGCTCGCATGGTGTAACTTTGATGCTCAAGCTTGCTTATTTGTTATATAACATATATACATACTCTTGCAGACATTTTATTTTCAATCAGGCTTGTCCACGTTTTTGGAGTTTTTTTAACATACTATTTACAACAGCATTTACATAAGGAGTTTTTCCTCTTGAGCCAGAAGACTATCCATCTTTTCAAGCTTTATTGCAACCCACACTCTCATGTCTTTATACATCATGGTAACTGGACAAGGTTGGGGTGCACTTCCCTCCCTAGAAGAGGAAAAATGTTTCCACTCGTGTGTATCTCAGACAGGTAAATTCATCCCCCTCACTACTCCAACTGAGTTGAGCCAAGTGAGAGGTGCAAGTGTCCAAGTTAGGTCACGACCGACAAGGGTCATGCATGTGTCTTAAAAAGTTCTAGTTAGCATGTTGAGGTGACTTGAACCCAGCCCTAAGTCTCAAAGAATGGACCTGAAGTACCTTAAACCTAGTTCCCATAAGGTTCCAGTGCAGTTAGGTGTAGTAAAGTCCAACAAAGCTCCAATCTTCGATTTTATTGGACATGTTCAATCATCAAGCTCAATCAAAGACTAAAAATGATACCCAAATGTTATGTACAATGCAGAAAGAATGAAGTAATTTTTCAAAGAATTTTGAAAATAAAAAGACTTTTTATAAAGAGAATGTTGGCAAAGAATTTTGGATGCTTTTTATGTATTTACAAGACTTAAGGATTAAAGAATTTATAAGTTATTTTTATAGGTATATATATATACTTGATAAAGAATTTTATTTTATAATTATATACATATTTTATTCCCATTTTGATGATGCAATTATTTCTCATATTTATTTGAAAGCAATTTTGAAAACTATAGTAAAAATAATAAATTTTTTTCAAATATTTGCAAACATTTGAAATCCATTTTTCAAAGATTTTTCAAACAATATATATAAATTTTTCTAAATATTTCTACAAATATTTTCAAAATCATTTGCAAGTAGGTTTTCAAAACTTGTATTTCACACAAAGGAAAGAATTTTTGCAAATCAAATTATTTTTACAAAGGTTGAAAATATTTCACAAAAAGTTTTCCAAATGGGTCACACCAATTTTCAAATCATTTTGCAAAAATATTTTTAACCTGATTTATTAATCAGTATATACAAGAAGAATTTGAGGAATATAAATGCCATGTGTTAATAAATGTGTTAATACAAAAGATTTTTGGTGTTTTTGAAAGCAGAAGGTTTAGGTTAAGAGATTAGGCGCATATCTCTAAATGGGGTTATATCTACAAAAGTTTTGGTTAATAGTTTTTGAGTACATGTGATTATACTACTCAAACTTTATTTGAAAATCATTTTTAAACGATTTTGAAAACTATAGTCCAACATAATTTTCACAAACGATTTTTACAAATACTTACACATATTTGAAAATTGTTTTGTAAAAGGTTTTTCAAACAGTATATATATATATATATATATATATTTTAAAATATTTTTGCAACCATTTTTCCAACCATTTGCAAATCACTTTTTCAAACTTTTTTATTTCATGCAAAGAAAATTATTTTTTGCAAATGAAAATATTTACAAAGGTTGAACACTTTTAATAAAATATTTTCGAAACAGCTTTTAAAAGATTTTTCAAAAAGTGTTTCAAACTATTTTTCAAACATTTTGCAAAAGTGTTTTTTCCTGATTTATTAATCGGGATGTACAAAAAGAGTTTGAGGAGCTTTAAACATCTTTTTATTGGAAGATTGTGACAAATTTGACCCTATTTTCAGCCTTAGGTATTGTTTAAAATATAAAAGTATGAGTTATGGCTTAAAGTATATACATAGTATATACGACCCCCCTATACTTAGCTTGAGATATGTCCTCATAGATCCAAGAGAAAGAGAAGACATAACTCGGACTGAGTATAGAAAAGTCTAAAGAATGAAGGAATGAGGAGATAAATAAATGAACAGGAAGTTGACCGTCCCCCTTATACTTAGGATCAAATAATCCTAAGTATAGCAGACTGTACAAGGCATGGATGGTCAAGGGTGAGAATGAACAGATCGTACTCAGATTGTCTCCCTCTATACTAAAGGTAAGATATCCCTAAGTATAGATAAGAAGAGGAGACAATGGAGAGGATCAAAGAATGAAAGGACTCGGGGTGCTCACCCCCCTATACTTAGGACAAAGTACATCCTAAGTATAGAAGACTGATAACAAGGGGTGACGACTTTTTGGTAGAAATAGAAAAGGAAAAGAAGAAAATAAGAAAAGAGAATAAATCAAAGGAAAAGTTTATGAGGTGCATTGTCTGAATCTTTTGATGCTACCAGTGTTGTGGATGTATCTTCAGAGCACAAAACCTAGATTGAGTCGACAACAACCAAGAAAATATTAGTCTCAAGGTAGGGCTTCAGTAGTTGACCATTGACGACGAATGGTTATGCGTCAGGAGACAATTCAGATATTACAATACTCCCATTGGCACTCACTTCTCAAACTTGAAATGGCCCTGTCCATTTACTTTTTAGTTTGCCCGGGAAGATCTTTAACTTTGCATCAAATAAACTTCTGTCCAGTTTCGAAGGTCTTTCGTCTGATGTACCGGTCATGCCAGCGTTTTACCTTCTTGTACATCAATTTGTTATTGTATGCATAGTCTCAGAATTCCAGGAGTCTGTTCAGATCATCTTTTCTTTTCTGACCACTACTCTGTGTGTCCAAATTGCACATATTGATTGCCCATAAGGATTTGTGAATTAGTTTCACGGGCAGATGACATGGCTTTCCATATATAAGACGGTATGGCGACATGCCCAAAGGAGACTTGTAAGCGGTTCGGTATGCCCACAGGACGAAGTCCAAGAGTTGGGACCAATTCTATTTGTCTGGCTTCACAAGCTTCTGCAGGATCGTCTTGTTTTCTCTATCAGATAGTTCGGCCATGACATTGGTCTGCAGATGGTAAGGAGATGCGACTCGATGCTCAATGTCGTATTCCTTCATTAATTTCTTGACCTCTTTGTTAATGAAGTGGCTACCCCCATCTGATATGAGAATCTTCAGAATCCTGAACTGTGAAATTATATTTTCTTTCATAAATTGACAAATTGTGCGGCTATTAACGGCTCGAGCGGTGATAGCTTCAACCCAGCGACTCACATAGTCAATGGCGAGAAGGATGTGCCCATATCCCTGACTGTTAGGGAAAGGTCCCATGAAATCAATGCCCCAAGCATCGAATACGTTTGCGATCTGAATGATTTTTAGGGGCATTGAGTCTTTCACTGTGAGTGTACCTTTCAATCTCTAACAATCAGTGCATCGTTTGACGAAAGTTGCTGCATCCTTAAATAGTGTGGGCCACCAGAAGCCACACTGAGGTATTTTTGTTGTCCATCTGTCTCCAGAGTGGTGTCCACCAGATTCGAGCGAGTGAAAATGCTCGAGGACACTATGATGCTCTTCCAGAGGGATACACCTACGCCAAATGCAATATGCTCCTTCCTTGAATAAGAGAGGATCTTCCCATTGGTAGAAATGGATTGTCGATAAGAATTTGTCTTTCTGAATCTTTGTCCAATCTGATGGTACTACCCCCGAAATGAGGTAGTTGACAATATCAGCATACTAAGGGAGTGAATCCACCGCCCAAATTGACTCGTCAGGAAAGGTCTCTGTGATGGGTGCAAGTCTCAGCGGAGGCTCTTGCTGCCTAATTCTGGAGAAATGATCTGCTACCACATTTAGAACTCCATGCTTTTCCTTGATTTCCAAATCAAATTCCTGGAGGAGAAGGATCCATCTAATCAGTCTGGGATCGGCATCCTTCTTCTACTGTAAATATCGGATAGCACAGTGGTTTGTGAAGATGGTAATTTTTTATCCAAGCAAATAAGATATGAACTTTTCCAAGGAGAATACCACAACCAGCAACTCTTTCTCTGTTACAGTGTAATTTCTTTGAGCTTCATCTAATGTCTTGCTGGCATAATGAATGGCTTAGGGCACCTTATCTTTCCTATGTCCTAGAACAACCCCAACTGCAAAATCCGATGCATCTATCATGATTTCAATTGGAAGAGACCAATCCGGTGGCTGTAGGACTGGAGCTTGAGTAATAAGCTCCTTGCCTAGATGTTCTGAAAGAGGTCGGGCGATGCGGCTGAAATCACGGACGAATCTTCTGTAGAATCCCACATGCCCCAGGAATGACCTCACATTATTCACTATCTGAGTTGGCTCAAGATTGGCAATCACATCCACCTTTGTCGGGTCAACTTCCATGCTACGTTTGACCCAGCACAATTCCCTCTATGACCATGAAGTGGCTCTTTTCCCATGATAGCACTAGATTGGCTTCACGACATTTCTGAAGTACTATGTCTAGATGCTCAAGACAAGAATCGAGACTGTCACTATAGACTTAGAATTCATCCATAAACACCTCAAGAAAACTGCCTACCATCTCGGTGAAGACTACAAGCATGCATCTCTAGAATATCGCTGGTGCATTCCACAATCCAATGGGCATTTTCCTAAAAGCATAGGTGTCAAACAGACAAGTGAAGGCAGTTTTCTCTAGGTCCTCAGGGGGATTGCCACTCGGTTGTACCCGGAGTACCCATACAGAAAGCAGAAGAACTCCTTGCCGGCTAATCTTTCCAGAAACTGAACAATGAATGGCAAGGGGAAGTGGTCCTTCTTCGTTGCTGCATTAAGACGACGGTAGTCAACACACACCCGCCAGGATATCGGTATCCGAGTAGATATCTCCTCTCCTTATTTGTAACTACAGAAAGCCCTGACTTTTTTCGAACTACGTGCAAGGGGCTCGCCCATTTTGAATCAGAGATGGGATAAATGCAGCCTACGTCACACCATTTAGTGATTTCTTTCATGACAACGTCCCTGAGATTTGCATTCAACCTTCTTTGGAATTCGCGGGATGGCTTAGTGTCTTCTTCCAAGTAAATGTGGTGTGAGTACAACATAGGATTTATCTCGCAGAGATCTGATACATGCCAATCAAGTACCTTGTGGTTTTTCTCCAGAACCTCGAGAAATCAAGATTCTTGCTCCGAGGTCAGCCTCCTACTGATGATAACCGGATACATGTTTTCTGCGCCAGTAAGAAAAGCATACTTCAGGCCTATTGGAAGTGGCTTGAGTTCCAATTCTTATCTGACCAACTTATCAGTCACTTCGGAAACTGCACTGGTGGTAGGATGTACTGCTTGAACTTTGGTAGAGCTACTGCCCTCAGTATTCTGTTGAGATTAGGACAATGTGCCGAATAGTTCTGCACTAGGCTCATCGTATTTGAGTTGACGTGAATCATTGGAGTCAAAAAGGTGCATCAGAACATTAGATTCTGTCTCCCAAGTATCATCGGAGTGTGTGCCGACTGTTCTTTCCCAGTCCTCCTCTAGAGAGAGGATTTCTTGGGTCCATGGATTGTCCAAAGAGAGTGGTGTATCTCTAATTTCCGCAATGAAGTCACAGTCTGTTTCTGGTGTTGCACGACCCTTATCATCCACGACTTCGGCTCAACTGATCATGTATATAGTGATTCTCTTGCTGCCTGAGCTGAATGTAATCTTGCCAGACCCATAGTCAACCACGGCTTCTGAGGTGCGTAGGAAAGGCCGGTCAAGGATAATAGGTGTCTGGAGCAAGGATGCGGGAGATTCCATATCAAGGACTACAAAATCAACTAGGAACTGCATTTCCTGCACCTTCACTACAACGTCTTCCAAAAGACCTCTAGGCTGCTTGATGGATTGGTCAATGAACTGAAGGATCATTCGTGTCTGCTTGAGCAAACCTAGCCCAAACTCTTACAGTAATGACGAGGGCAAAAGGTTGATGGAAGAACCACTGTCAAGCCGAGTGCGCTTGAAGACATGATCAAAACTCTCGCAACTGACAAGAAGTGCACCTTTATCATGCTTCTTCTGTGGGAGGTTGTTGATAGCTGCTACATTGGCCATGGTGAGAACACACTTCTCGACTTGTTTGCATCTATCTTTCGTGATGGGCGACGCTTGCTTTTACATGTTTCATTCAAACCTTTCTTCACAGCTGGCATGTACTTCATCGCCTTCATCCGAGGAATCTCAACAGTCAAGTTAATAATGATATCCACAACTCCAGGATCAGATAGTACATTTTTTCTTTTTGCAATCTATTGCATCAGGAAAAAGAATATGTACATTGTTGGAATCTAAAATAGAGTTCTTATTTTCAATAAAATCATCATCCATGAAATGTTGTACATCCAGATTACAAAAAGGAGTACAATCTGGAAGCTGAGATGCTGGTGCTGGTGGACAGATAAAAAGTGGGGCCTCCGCTCCATCGGCTGGCGTGGGATTGGTTGTAGCTGGCAGCTTCTCCAAGGCTGGTGCGTCTTCACTTCGGCGATGATCTTCTTTTTGTTCTTTTTGCTTTTGCTGATTTTCTTGTTCTTTTTGTTGATGTTAATTGTGGCGAGTGGCAGTTGAACTGGCTCCTCCTCCTTCTTCTTCCTAACCTGTCCCTATAGCTGGCACGGTTGATGTAGAAGATGACGATTCACCTGAAGTTTTATTATTCCCCTTGTTGATGCAGGCGGAGGCAAGGCCCTGCCGCTCCTAAGAGTGACATCATAGGATAAAACAATAGCACAATCATCTGACTCTACATGCATAGATGGGATGTCACATTCTACCTTCTCCTTCTTCTTGAAGCTGTTGGGGTTGGCTTAGACCAGCACCGGAATAGTGGTCTTAGTGGAGGCCAGGTCATCTACTTTCCTAGTCATATCTGCTAGCCATTTAATGTTGGGCCAAGCAATCAATGGTTGGGTTCACAGGATTTGCCTCGGAAGGTTCAGCGTGCAGACCACGCTGCTGTTGAGTGTTCACGAATTGAGGCGATGACTGCTGGTGGTGTTGCAGCGGTGGAGGAAGCTGATACTGATGGTAGGAGGGAGGAGGATACTGCTGATACTGTGGAGGCGGAGCAGCCACATACTGGTGATATGGATGCTGATGGTGGTACTGCGGTTGCAGGTAATGTTAGTTCTGCCTCCATTGATTGGCATATTGGAGAGGCTGGTGATACTGCGGTAGAGGTTGGGAGGACTAACCAAATCGACCACTCTGTGGTTGGTGGTATTGCATGTTAGCTTGTTGTTGGCCCTGAGGGTGTCCAGTAGGATGGACCAGTTATGCATTGTTGCTCCACACACCATTAACTTCTTAGATCAAGGGTGGTGGTGGGATTGCTGGATCTGATGGATTGAGGAAATCTGGCTGGTAAACAACCATCTGTTGATGTGGCAGCTGGCCCTGATCGGGCGTCTGTACGTAGTATACATGCTGGATGGCCAGTGGCTGCTGGCTCGGCTGAGGATGATGTGGCGATGATGGATTGTCCTTCTTCTCAGCTGGAGC
Source organism: Ottelia alismoides (assembly GCA_037367405.1). Lineage (NCBI taxonomy): Eukaryota > Viridiplantae > Streptophyta > Magnoliopsida > Alismatales > Hydrocharitaceae > Ottelia > Ottelia alismoides. The sequence goes on along the minus strand of JAZKJV010006785.1, from coordinate 548,005 downwards.
ATCTAGAGATGGTGTTGCCGACTAGACAGAAATGATGGTGCCCACTAGTAGTTCCAACTACTTAGTGATCTAGTCCAGCTTGTCGAGATTCTGCATCCTCTTCTCGATCACAGTAAGTTTCTCGAGATCATGTGATTGTTTCTCAATGATATCAACTTTCGAGAGATGGCCCCCTACAATGCTAAGGTTGGAGCTCTCATCTCTGTCTACCTCATGGGATGCTGCCATATGTACTTGCATTTGGAGGATCTGGGCTGCTTCTGGTAAACCTTGGATGAAGAGAGGCGGCCTCTCCTTCGGTCATTTCCTCAAAGATCTATCATATGACATCTTGATGAGCCGAATTTTCGATAGACTAAGGTGGATAAAATACTTAGCTGCTCGAGAAATCCAGCTCAACAAGAAAAATGAAGGAACAGACCACCAAACAACGACAGGAATCAATAAAAATAGCAAGTGGCCCTGGCTATTAAATTAGCCTGGTATAGCGACCAGGGTCGGACTCAGGGAGCACGTGATGGCCTTGCGGCCTACGAAATAGTCTAAAACAAATAAAATAAAAGCAAATTATTTTTTTGGTGGATTTTTAATATTTTATATTTTTTTGGGATTTTTAATTATAAAGAAAATAATAAAACAATAAAACAAGCAACTTTCAACAATTATTTAATTACTCTAAAATGCTCAAAAAAATCAAACAAAAATATTTTTATGATTTTTATATTTTTTACTATTTTTGTTGAATTTTTGATAAATTTCTGATTTTAATAGAATTTTATAAAAATGAAACAAGGTAAAAATAGAAGAACAATGTCCAGTCAAGCTTCAAGGGCCAAAATAAAATGCAAAATGGCCCTAACGAAACCTGAAGGTATTTTTCCTGTAAAGTAGAAGTAAAGAAGAAAATTCAGAAAAACAGTTTATTATTTTTGGAATTTTCTATGATTTATTAGAATTTTTCTATGTTTTTTAGTGTTTTTCAATTTTTATATTTTTTATAAATCCAAAAATGACCAAAATTGGTTAGAAAATCAAACACATCAAAACACACAATTTCTGAATTTTTTAGAATTTTTGAGAAGGTTTTAATATTTTTTTATTTTTATATCTGGACAGACATAAAAAGGGGTGTTTTTGAAGTTTTAAAAATAATAAAAGGGTTCCAAAAATTTCTCAAAAGTTAGTGAAAATTCTACACAGTGGCAGGAGCCACGTTTCAAATTTTCACTTGATTTGAATGAGATTTGATATTTTATTTACAACAAACAAAAGCCCACAGTCACAGGGACCTATTTGTCATAAAAATATGTTTCGGGGGCCTAATAGTAACAAAAAGAGAAACCCAGGGGGTCCCGGTGCAAAAATCTCACGTTCTCACGCGCAAGGCACGTGAACTGGGCACTCAGGGACCTATCTGCAAATAATTTAAGTTCTTGGACTTATTAGCAACAGGTGCTAAAAGTCTAGGGGCCCACGATATTCAGCACATGCAGAATTAAAAACACTTACAGGGGCATAAATGCAAATATCCAAAAATATATTTCATTCTATGAACAACAAGAAACATCAGGCCCATACATGCAATTTCACCAAAATGCACATGACGAAGCACGTGCCCCACAATGCACAAGGGTAGAAATGCAATAAAAGTAAACTAAGAGGTCCTTTATACAATTTTACCAAACTAAAATAAACTAAGAAAATATTTACAGGACTATTAAATAAAAGAAAAAATAAAGGGGGCCTAAGTGATATTACCCCACTTATTATCCGAGGGTTGAGGATGCGCCACGTGGAGTATCCAATGGCTGCTGATGGTTGCTCCTCAACGAAGGGCCCTTGGGGATGATCAGACGACGGAGGGTGCGCCACGTGGTGGATCAACGGTGCAGAATTGCTGGCGCTAACCCTCGCTGGATGAAGGGCGGAGAAGAGGCCACGTTTCGGATCAACGGTGGCTGCTAGGCCTCTTCTTCGCCCTGATCGAACGGTCCACGACAGATCTGGGCCTTCGAGGTCGAACGAACGGCGGAGGAGGGTCCTGGAAGAACTCCTCGTCGGCGAGCTTCGCCGGAGGAATGTGAGCGTGCTGGATCTCCTCGCGGGCTGCTGATAGGTGGAAGATGATCACCAATGTCTCCTGCGTCGGTCAGGCTCCTCCAATGACGTTGGAAGGCTCCGAAGAGCTCCAGCGACGAAGGCAGAGCTTAAGCTCCTGTGATGAATATGGAGGACCTCAGATGATCCTCCTCAGACCTGCAAAATGGCACAAAGAGACTACTGAGTCGAGGGAAAAATGCCTCGACCTTGTTTGTAGCGACGTGGGTGGTCTGTGCGTCGGGGCGGAGGAGCTCCAACGATGCGACGATGAAGGAGCTCGACTCCCAGTTCCGTGGCGAACTGGGTTGGGCGAAGGGGCGGAGAACGTGCAAAGAAGTGAGGCGGAGGTGATGGTTGGGTCAATCGACAAAGTGTGTGGATGGTGTGGTTGGAATCGATAGTCAGAGGCGAAAGATGAAATTGGGCATAACTTGAAATTCGAGCAAATTAGAAGAAATGAGTCTTAATGGATGATCGGAGTCGACTGTGGGTGAGCTGCTGAAGCTCTGGGTCCGTGCCTCGAGGGTCGTCGATGCCCGAGGCTCGAGCACCGCTCCTGGGCGGCGCACGGCGGAGCTAGGTCACCGGATCAATGGTCGGGACTCCTCCTCCTCACTGTGACACCACCAATCGCTTGCTGTCACTCAGGCGAAGGTGAAGGAGGTCCTGGGATGGAAAGAGCGGAGCCAAAGATGAGTGAATCGTGAGGTGGAGAAAATTATTTAAGTGGCTTCGGGTCCGGCTAGATGGATGTCGGGCGAGGAAATCGGAGCGTGAATCCCCAAAACCAACCCCGGGCGTGGATCAGGGTAGATCAAGGATGGATTAAGACCCTGGGTTAAAGATTTTGGGGATCGGATCGAGTGGCGAATAAATGGAGAAATCGGGTCGGGCACACATGATCAGCGGGGCTGTGGTCCAGGGGGGGAGTTGACCGGGGGGTCAACATTCCCCGTGGACCAATGGGAAGCGACCACGTCAGAAATAATTGGAAATTAAGTTTAAAATAGTAAATGGCCGAATTATGTAAAACCCAAAACATTAAAAATGTTTCTTTTATTTTAAATTATTTTTTGTGATTTTTATTTTTTTTGAAATAAAAATTAGGTATTTACAATATAGTATAATATATAGGTATATATACAATATTGTCTTTTTGATTTTTTATTTTTTATTACTTATTTTTGTACATTTTTATTCCAATTTTATATTTTATTTATTTATAGAATAAAATTTGGAATATTTTGGAATTTTTATTTTATTTTTATTATTTATTTACAAGGGTTAAATAAATAGTTCTATACACATATATACATGGTCTATATACAATGTTTATTTTGATTTTTATTTTTATTCTTTTTATTTTATTTTTGTTTTTGTGATTGTTATTTTATTTATTTACATTATGAAGTATAGAGTATGTACACATTTTTATTGGATTTTAATTTATTTATTTATAGGGATAAATAAATGGATAAAGGGTTTTATGTACATGGTGTATCTACAAGGGTAAAGGGATTTTTAATTTCTTTTTAGTTTTCTTATTTTTATTTTTATTTTATATTTACAAATATTTACAAAAAAATAGAAACCCATTTTTATTTTTATTTATAGGAAAATATTTTTATTTATTTATAGGGATATTTACACACATGAGCTTCCTTATCTCCCTCTACTTTGGCTTTTATGCGGTCAGGCCCATGCTGAGCCCTCCCTTGGGATTAGGTCGCTCAATATTTATTCTAAATATCTCCCTCTTTTTCTTTTGTTTCTTTATTCTTTTATTTATGCACAAAAACATGTTAATTCTTTATTTTTACACAATGCATGATTTTTAATAATTATTATTATTTACAGAGATCTACATGTGTTTGGCAAAGGTTTTGTAGCTAAAATAAAAGAATAAAGAGTGATGAATGGGTATTCATCATCCCCCTATACTTAAGTTTGCTAGTCCCTTAGCAAACACTTATTTGAAAAAGAAGTGAAAAAGAGAAAGAAAAAGAAAAGGAGGAGAAAATGCATGGATCAAGGTTAAGTATTAAACTTGCCTTCATTAAATTGAATTATGGAGCTCGATCAGATCTTTGGATTAATAATGTGTCGGAACCTTATTTGGACTTAGGTTTAAAACTTAACATCCTCTAAGATCCACTAATCTATAATCAAGACTCCTCAACAATCCAGATCAGAACAAGTCTACATACACAAACCCTGAATACTATGAGTCTTTCCTTGTACTGTGTAAGTGATATAAAGCTCCCCACCTCAGAAGTTACAACTTGACAACCCTCCCCGACAAGGAAACTCTATGACCCTTGTCTGGTCACTCTTTCCTCGAGGAGCGGGGTATTCCCTTCTAAGTTCAAGTTCAACCGGCTCAAGAAGAGAGGGAAGAAGAGAATGGACCATGGCCAGTGTAGCAATGTATCCTTGGGAGCTCAACCAGTGTAGCTAAGTCTCCCTGCTGCAAGCTACATAAGATGGAATCCATAAGTCTCAAGCTTTGCTTATTTGCACTATATACATACTCTGGTGGGATTATCATTTTCTATCAGACCCACCACTTTTTTGGAGTTATTTTCTTTTTGCATTTTTTTTCAAGTGCATCTATACAACATAGACATGAGCAGCATATATACATAAGGAGTTTTTCCTCTTGAGCCAGTAGACTATCCCTCTTTTGAAGCATTATTGCAACCCACAACACCCGTCGTTAGACCTCATGGCAACCAGACCAAGTTGAGACGCACTTCCTTCACTAAAAGAAGAAGAGAGGTTCCACCTAGAAGTACTACCCTCATATGCTACCCCAAGTCAAGGAAGACTGCCACCTCACCACCTCATCCGTAGAGAGCTCGGTGTAAAGTGCGGTGTCCAAGTAAAGCCATTATCTATATGAGTCATGTGTGTGTTGTTAAGTACTCTACTTAGGCTGATTGAGATGACATGTGATCATAGCCTAGTGAACTCAAAGAATTAAGTCACCATGGACCTGAAAAGCCTTAACCCTAAGCCCTATAAGGTTCCTCTTAGAATTAGGTGGATTAAGATCTTAATCAAGCTCCATTTCCCAATTTAATTCCAGGCTAATTTAAATGTCAACTATAATCCAGGAAAAACTATACACGTATATAGAAAGATGTTATTTACACAATATTTACATGAATGCAAAATTTTTGAAAAATGTTTTGAAATCATGGATGTATGCATGAATGCAGGTTTTGCAAAAGTATTTACATAAATTTACACGAGTTTTGCAAACTTTTGATTTTCAAAATATTTTGGAAAAATTTTGTACTATATACATAGTTTTGATATGCACATATTTACACAAACTTTACACAAAAAGTTTTTGAAAACATTTTTACAAAAATAATTTTCTACACTAGCTATGTATGTGCAAATAAAAGAATGTTTATTTACAGGGAAGAATTTTTAATTTTTATGGCTTATTGGGTTTTTAGCCATTTTTATTTATTTACACAGTCACACAAAGTACGAGTTATGGCTAAAGTATATATGGAATATATACACACTCCCCTATAGTTAGCTCGAACGATGTCCTCAGAGTCAAGAGCGATGAAGAAGACATAACTCGTGCTTAGTATAGGGATGTGAAAAGGAAGGCTATATACAAAGACGAATGACTGAATAAAAAATCAAGAGGATCTCGGGTATTCCCCCTATACTTAGGATCAAATAATCCTAAGTATAGCAGGTTGTACACAAAGGGAAAACCGAGTGAAGAATGTACAGGGTCTACCCCCCCTATACTTAGGGTAAAATATCCCTAAGTATAGGCAGCAAAAACAGTGGTAGAAAGAATCAAAAGAAATACCCGAGAGTCCAACATTCCCCCTATACTTAGGGTAAAGTACATCCTAAGTATAGCATAATCAAAAGATGAGGAAAGGGATGTGGACTAAAGAATGGAATGATATGGACATCTGGATCTATACAGGTCGGGAGAACAGTGATAATCAGGCGTGAGATGTAATAGATGTGAGTCAAAAGACCACATCTCACGCAAAGTGAATAGGGGCAACATCAACGACCCGCAGCTCATGATCTAGAAATGGCTTGAGCCGTTGGCCATTCACTCGAAAGGTACTCTCAGATGACAACTCAGATATATCAATACTCCCATTGTCATGTACCTTTCTCACAAGATAAGTCCCTTCCATTTGCTCTGTAGCTTCCCTGGAAATAGATGAAGCCTGGCATCAAACAGCCATACTCTATGTCCAGGCTCAAAATGCTTGTGGTTGATATGAGAATCATGCCACTCCTTCACTCTTTCCTTGTACTGTAGGTTGTTTGAGAAGGCGGTATCATGAAGCTCCTCCAAGGCTGCTAACTCTGCCCTCCTCTGGTCTCCTACACTATCTGGATCCAAAAGTATATCTGTGACTGCCCAAAGTGACATGTGTCTCAACTCAACAAGTAGATGGCACGGCTTGCCATATACGAGGCAAAAGGAATATGTGCCCAAAGGTGTCTTGAAAGACATCCTATATGCCCACAAGACCGAGTCCAAAAGCTGTGACCAATCCTTTCGGTCAGGGCGGACAACATTCTGCAAAATAGTCTTGATCTCCCTATTCGACACTTCAGATAGACCATTCGTCTGTGGATGGTATGGAGTGGCAACTCGATGGTCTATGCCGAACTCGCTAGCAAGGGCCTTCACCTGGTCGTTGATGAAATGAGACCCCCCGTCAGATATCAATACTCGAGGTACCCCAAACCGTGTAATGATGTGCTTCCTCAAAAATCTACAAACTGTCCTGGCATCAGCGGTTCGGGCGGGGATGGCCTCAACCCAACGACTCACATAATCAACAACCAATAGAATGTACTCAAATCCCTGACTATTAGGGAATGGACCCATGATATCGATGCCCCATGCGTTAAAAACCTCACAGAAGTGAATGGGCTGCATCGGCATCATATCACGCTTTCCACAAGTGCCCATCCTGTGACAGTCAGTACACTCTTCACAAACTCATCAGAGTCCTTGAAGAGGGTAGGCCACCATAGGCCAGATTGGAGCACTTTCTGTGTCGTTCTCCTCCCAGAGTGATGTCCTCCTGCCTCAAGCTTATAGCAGTAAGTGAGGATGCTGTGGTGCTCCTCCTGAGGAATGCACCTACGCCAGACGCTATCCCCTCCTTCGTGGTAAAGGATGGGATCCTCCCAGTGGTAGGACTTGGCTTTCGCGAGGAAGGTCTCAAGCCTTTGCCTGGGCCAATCGTGTGGGACTTTCTTAGCAACAAGAAAGTTCACAATATCGGCGTACCACGGGAGAGAGGCGATAGCAAGGATCGCCTCATCTGGGAAGGTCTCACAAATAGGGTCAATCTGCTCAGAATCCTCAAGATGATCTAATCGGGAGAGATGATCCGCCACCACATTCTTGACTCCAGGCTTATCCTTAATCTCTATGTCAAACTCCTGGAGTAGAAGGATCCTCCTAGTCAGTCTGGCCTTGGCATCCTTCTTTGCCATGAGGTACCTGATGGCGGTATGATCAGTATACAAGTTCACTCTAGATCCAATAATGTACGATCTAAACTTATCTAGGGCGAAGACTACGGCAAAATCAGAGGCATCTGTCATGATCTCGAATGGGAGAGACCAATCAGGCGGCTGGAGAACAGGAGCCTCAACAACACATCGCTTGAGAGTCTCAAATGACGAAAGACAATTGTCATCGATAAGGAACTCGGTGTCTTTCATCAGCAGGTCAGTCAACGGTCAGGCAATCCTACTGAAATCATGAATGAATCGTCGATAGAAACCGACGTGCCCCAGGAAAGACCGTAACTGCCGCAAATTGGACGGCGGTGCGAGTTTTCTAATGACATATACCTTGGTCGGATCAACCTCCATGCCCCTGTTGGAGATGATATGGCCAAGCACCGTCCCTTGAGTCACCATGAAGTGACTCTTCTCCCAAGATACCACAAGGTGAACCTCTATACATCGCTGAAGGACTCGGTCTAGGCAGTCAAGACAGGAGTCGAATCCGTCGCCGTAGACCGAGAAATCATCCATGAATACCTCCAAGCACTCCCCTACCATGTCCAAAAAGATCGACAACATGCATCTCTGAAAAGTCGTAGGGGCATTGCATAGCCCAAATGGCATGCGTCGGAAGGCGTATGTGCCGAAGGGATAGGTAAAGGTAGTCTTGTCCTGTTCCTTGGGAGCGATGGCCACCTGGTTGTAGCCCGAGTACCCATCCAGAAAACAATAGTGGCTCTTCCCTGCCAGTCTCTCAATGATCTGATCTATAAAAGGCAGGGGAAATGATCCTTCTTGGTGTCCTGGTTGAGTCGTCTGTAATCCACGCAGACTCGCCAAGAAGTGGGTACTCGTGTAGCAATCTCCTCTCCAGACTCGCTGACTACTGTAGTGATGCCCGTCTTCTTGGGCACCACATGCAAAGGGCTGATCCACTTGGAGTCGGAGATGGGGAAGCTAAAATCGGCGCTCCACCATTTCAATATCTCCTTCATGACAACCTCTCTCAGATTCGGGTTCAACCGTCGCTGGAACTCACGCGACGACTTCGCCTCATCCTCGAGATAGATATGGTGGGAGCACAACGCCGGACTTATCCCCTGGAGATCGGCTACGCTCCATCCTATTGCCTTTCGGTTCTTTTCAAGAACCCCCGTCAGACGGGATTCCTGCTCTCCAGTCAAATCGGCGGAGATAATGACTAGGTACATCTCATGCTCACCTGCAAGGAACCTATACTTCAGCGACGCAGAAAGTGGCTTCAGCTCTGGGCAACTGGGTGCTGGTGGATCTGGCCTCTGAAAACTCTGCGTGAAAGCTGCCAAATCCGCATGGGAGAGCTGAAAATCTCTATCACACTCTGAATCTGGACAAGGCTGCACTGATGGACTCTCTCTGCTCTGCTCGGCATCTACCTCCTCCCTAGCTGCAGGCTCAGTTGAAGTCAGATCTGGTATGCAATCATCAAACTCTGCCCAGTCAAAATCCGACTCCGAGGGATCTGCATCATCCAAGGTGGCCTCAGTACCACCGTCATCACAAAACAAATCAGTCTCGCGATCGAGAACCGGTTCTGCTGCCTCTAAGGTATCCTGGACCAGGAATGCGCTCTCCAAGCTCTCCTCTAATGGCGTCTCTGCATCAGCAGACTCTGAAGGTGAGAGGATGGCATGTGCATCTGGGTCTGCCCAAACTGCCTCGTCATCTGTAATCACAAAGTAGCAGTCCTGGTGGATGTCTGGCCCTGCATCTGTCATCTGCTCTGTATCGGAAGTAGTCTCTGAGCATGCTCTATCTCTGGCTCTGATGTCCTCGACCGTCTCTATTTGTACACTTTCACCCTCGACGTGAAAGTATACCTTCCCGCTATCATGGTCGGTCACTGCCTTGGTTGTGGCTAAGAACGGATGACCGAGAATGATGGGGGTATCGGTCACTGACTCAGGGATCTCAATGTCCAACACTACGAAGTCCACGGGGAATTGCAGGCCCTGAATTGTGACGACAACGTCCCTCAGCAACCCCTTCGGCCACTTGACAGATCGATCAGCAAACTGAAGGACTATCCTGCTCTGTTGAAGAGTGCCCAACTCGAAGCGGTCGAGAAGGGCCGTCGGAAGTAGGTTGATCGACGATCCACTGTCTAATAGAGTACGGTCGAACCTCTTCTCTCTGATGTGGCATCTGACATACGGGGCTCCTGAGTCTGGCCTCTTGGCCGGCAGACATTTCTGGATCGCGAATCAAGTAGCTCTGGTCAGCACATGGATCTCTGAATGGTGATTCCTCCTCTTCCTCCTAACTATAGTCCTGTCTCTGAGTGAACGCTGGAGTAGAGGGATGTGCTATAAAGCCTCTTGAAGAGTCAACTGAATGTGAAAACGGTCTATCATCTGCTGGCTGAACTCTACCTGCTGCCTCTTTTTAGGGTTTTCTATTTTCTTTCCCTTCCCCGTCTGAAGAGATCTAGGGAAGGGGATCACAGGGTCCTTCTTAGATGAAGGACTAGGAACGGGTCTGAGCTGCTCAACGGCAGGATCCACACATACATCAAGAACCACAGTGGGAGCAGAAGAAAACAAACCCTTTCCTTTATTTCAAGAAGTGTTCCGAGATACATCAGCAAAAGGAAAAACTACAAGACTCTCAGAAAAATTGGTGGCATCAGCACCACCCTCGGCTGGAAGACTCGTGGCCTCAGTACCGCGCTCTGGCTCGGTAACATGGGTGGCCTCAGTACCACCTCCTCCAACTGGTGAAATGGCATCCTCAGTACCGCCGGTGGGATTAGCATCTGTGGTGGCATCAGTACCACCGTCATCATCTCCAGCAGCCTCAGTACCGCTCTCCTCCTTGCTTGGTGCTCTGGAAGTATCCTCTGGGTGTCGCTCAGACGAGTCGCCGCCTGCTGGCATCCTACCACTCCTAAGTGTGATAAAATCAGTATCAAACAAATATGCAGACATATCTCCAAATGTATCACTAGGAGTGGCATACTCAGTGCAAACTACCTGCTCAGATTTCCTCTTGAGGTTGTTAGGATTGGGCTCTATCTGGGCAGGGATGGCGGCCTTCCCTCTCACGATGTCCCGCATCTCTTGGCGGAACTCATTCATCTCCCGTCGAAATGTAGCCTGCTGATCTGTGAGGAGGAGGGCTATGTCATCCAAGGAGGGGTTCTCATACGATGGCCCATGAGAACCTGACGGGTAGCCTCTCTGGTAGTGAGGCTGCTGCTGCTGGTGTGGGTGAGAGGGGTATGACTGTGGATGATGCTGCGACTGATGAGGCTGATCACGCCTCCAAGATTGTCCCTGTTGATAGAGACGAGGACCATACGACTGTGACTGCTGCTGCTGCTGCTAGGTGTACACTGGGGGCTGCTGCTGCTGCTGATCCCTCTGATGGTTGTACTAGCCACCCTATCCTGACGGCTGCTGCTAGGGCTGGGCACCTCCGGCCGACCAACGGAATCCGAGATGGTCTCATCGGATACCGGGCTGGGGGCGGTCGTACCAAATCCCGTTGACATCCGTCAACGGCTCTGACTCATAGGGGGCTGGCTGGAGTACTGCCAGAGGCTGATCCGACTGGTATACCACCATCTGCGTGTTCGGAGATGGCGATGACTGGTAAGTGGGCTGCGACTGCTAGTACAGCTCTGCATGTACAAGGTGAACCTGTCCAGGCTATTGGTGGCTGGAGCACTGGGACGAGCTGCTGCTGCTACTCGGATCGCCTCGTGTGTGAAGATGGGGCTGAGAAGTCGTCTATGCCTCCTGGAGACACATGAGATGTGTCTTCAGGTCACTCAGAGTCTGTGCCATCTGCTCAATCTGCGTGATGCCCTGGCACTGCTTCTTCTCAATAATCTCCATCTGTTCCAGCTTCTCGCTGATGATCCCCATGTCTGCGGCTGAACTCTCGGCCTGTGCTGCTGCCTCTGATGAACTGGATGGACCGGCGTCGACCCGTGCTATCCTCTGGTACTGCACGGTCTATGGCTGGGGGATGCCCTATGTGAAGAGTCGGGTCTGGGACATCACCATATAGTTCTCGACCATCTACTCGTAGATGGCCCAAACCTTATCATGATCCTTGGCGAAATAGGACCCGCCACAAGAAGCATTCACCAGGCCCTGTAGCTCTGGTGTCAGCCCGCTGAAGAAGCTCTTAACTAGGTTCGGCTTCGAGATGTCATGGTGCGGGCATCTGTCGGTCAGCTCTGTGAACCTCTCCCATACCTCGTGAAACTGCTCGTTGGGGAGCATGGAGAAGTTGTTGATCAGGGCTCTAGCGGCGTTCGTCTGCCCGAGTGGATAGTACTTGTGCAAGTTCTCGGTGCGGAGCTGCTCCCAGGTGTAGACAAACTTCCCCAAGTTCTTCAGCCAGGTGGCTGCTCTGTATGCTAAGGAGAAGGGGAAAGCAATCATCCGTATGGTATCCTGGTCCACCTGACGGTCGTGTACGGTGCTGTAGATCATCAAGAACTCCTGAAGGTGGAGATGGGGCTCCTTTGTGGCGAGCCCATGGAACCAGGGGAGATGCTGCAAAGTGTTCGGGGGGAACATGAAGTCCCCCACGATGGCTGGAAGTACGACCCAGTGATGCATCAAAGTCGATCCGGGGTTGTGTAACTCTCGTATCGGTCTCGATGGATCTGCTGCTACTGTAGAGGCTGCTGCGGCGGCTGCCGCATGGTCGGCTATCCTCGGCCTGTCTCCGGGCTCGCACTGATCGCGAGCGGCTCTCAACTGCTCCATCTCTCGCCTCATATGTATCATGAATGCTCCCTGATCCCTCAACTGCTGTTGAACTATCTCGAGGGAGGCGATCATGGTGGAGTTGATCGCACCCTGGTCCATAATGAATGTCTGCTCAAGCTGGGGACCTCTGGTGTGGTCGTCACTACTGCCGGTCATGGTCTCTGCAAAAGCAAAAGACCCAAACTCAGGTGCCGATAAATCATCTAACTGTCTCTCCTCTAGCACCGGTATCTCAGACTCAGAAGAAGGGGGTTCGAGGGGGAACAGGGTGGAGTCGAACTCGGGTTCGGAGAGCGGGTCTCGGCTCTCGCGAACCAACCTAGATGGGCGGGCAGAAGTGCTGGGAAGCGGTGCAGCCAGAGGCTGCCTAGGAGACCTTCTGCCCATCACCTTGATCTGGCGAGTTGGGCGGATGAGATCTGGTAACAACTATGATCACAAGCAAACCCCCGATTCACCAACGCAACGCGAGCTGAAGACCATAAAGGCTCGGTCAATTATCTTGTCAATTTTATTAGGTGATCAGTCAGGATAGCAGAGCGATTAGCGTGACCTTTTGGGTAATCCGATATTTTCTCAACCGACTGTCCCGTACAGAAAGAGCCGGTAATCAGTCGAGAAAGATATCAGATATGGCTCTACCTAGTGTGCGGGTCACTCTCTCGCGCAAGCAAACCAGACAATGAGGGGGTTGCTCTCCCCAAGACAAATTTTTCGGTGATCGTCTATTAGGGTCGATAGAGTTAGCAGTCCCAAATTTTATTGTTTTTCTTTTTAGGTATTTTTCAAATAAAAATAAATCGCCTAACGAATTTTTCGTTTCTCCTGGTTATTAAGTCCAAAAAATCAGGGGGGAGAAGTCGAAAAAGCCGATGCGCGATGAAATCAATGATGCATGCAGAGTAAGAGATGCGTACCTGACTCCAGCAGTCTACATACAAAATGATCCGCGTAGAATTTAAAGACTGAAAATAAACTACCTAAATGGTTCAAGCGGAAAACCGAGTCCCTAAACAGCAGTTCTACTCGAAAGAACGGCTAGTTGACCACCAGCCTCCAATCCAAAAGTCCAGTCTCGGTCCACCCCTCCTCCTCCCGACAAATCGGGTTCAGGAGCAGCGCTTGGCAGGGTGGGCTGCGGCACGTAGGCTCGAAGGTAGTGAATCGACTATTTTATTAATCTTTTTTATATAGGTCCAATTACCGAACTATAGGCACAAGCAGCTTTATTAGGGTGTTTGGATCCTAAGTATTACGTCACAATCAAGCAGAAAGTCCTAAGGCTAGGGGCTCAAAAAACCGTGAGAAACCAAAAAAGGCAGTAAAGAAATCGAAAACCGTGTAAAAGTTGCGAAGAAATCTGAGGGGTCCCCCGAGCACACTGGCGCTCGGCGAAACAGACCCCGAAAGTGTCTAAGTCCAAGAGAGAGTCCTGCTGAGTGTCCTGTATTATTACAATTATCCAAATGTTGCAAAAAATAATCCTAATTACTCCTAAACTACTCCAGCACTTCACTGCTTCCCGGCACTCTCCTGCGGCTCCGTGCAGAAGGGAGCCGCCTCCGATCACCGTGGTTACGTCGGCTCCTCGAAAGTCGCTGCCTCGGTCCTCGGGCCCTCGCAAGAAAATAGCAAGTGTCACATACTAGAATAAAGCAAATAAAGCAGGTAAGACAAGTGAAATGAAACAGGTTATATATATGCAAAAATGCAAATAAAAATAAACAAGCAAAAACAAACAAAAACAAAAATAAAAGAAAATAAAATAAAATAAAAGAGAAATAAAAAGCCACGAAAAGCCGCGGACTCAGAAAAAGTCGCGGAAAGCCGCGAAAATAAAAACAAAAATAAGAAGAAAAAGAAACTGACTACTAAGTTGTGCTCCCCGACAACGGCGCCATTCTGATGAGCCGAATTTTCGATAGACTAAGGTGGATAAAATATAGCGAAGGTCATTGCGACCTTAGCTGCTCGAGAAATCCATCTCAACAAGAAAAACGAAGGAACATACCACTAAACAACAACAGCAATCAATAAAAATAACTAGTGGCCCTGGCTATTGGATTAGCCTTGTATAGCGACCAGGGTCGGACTCAGGGAGCACGTGATTGCCTTGCGGCCTACGAAGTAGTCTAAAAAAATTAAAAATAAAAGCAAATTTTTTTGGGTGGATTTTTAATATTTTTATATTTTTTGGGATTTTTAATTATAAAGAAAATAATAAAACAATAAAACAAGCTACTTTCAACAATTATTTAATTACTCTAAAATGTCAAAAAAATCAAACAAAAATATTTTTATGATTTTTATATTTTTTACTGTTTTTGATGTATTTTTGATAATTTTCTGATTTTTGCAGAATTTTATAAAAATGAAATAAGGCAAAAACAGAAAAACAATGTCCAGTCAGGCTTCAAGGGCCAAAATAAAATGCAAAATGGCCTAACGAAACCTGAAGGTGTTTTTCCTGTAAAGTAGAAGTAAAGAAGAAAATTCAGGAAAAGAGTTTATTATTTTTGGAATTTTCTATGATTTATCAGAATTTTTCTAAGTTTTTCAGTTTTTTCAATTTTTAGATTTTTTATAAATCCAAAAATGACCAAAATTTGTCAGAAAATCAAACACATCAAAACACACAATTTCTGAATTTTTTAGAATTTTTAAGAAAATTTTAATATTTTTTTGTGATTTTTATATCTGGACAGACAGAAAAAGGGGTGTTTTTGAATTTTTAAAAATAATAAAAAGGCTTCAAAAAATTTCCAAAAATCAGTGAAAATTCTACACAGTGGCAGGAGCCACGTATCAAATTTTCACTTGATTTGAATGAGATTTGATATTTTACTTACAACAAACAAAAGCCCACAGTCACAGGGACCTATTTGTCATAAAAATATGTTTTGGGGTCCTAACAGTAACAAAAAGAGAAATCCAGTGGGTCTCGGTGCAAAAATCCCACGTTCTCACGCACAAGGCACGTGAACTTGGCACTCAGGGACCTATTTGCAAATAATTTAAGTTCCTAGACTTATTACCAACAAGTGCTAAAAGTCCAGGGGCTTAAGTGTAAAATGCCCACGATATTCAGCACATGCAGAATTAAAAATGCTCACAGGGGCATAAATGCAAATATCCAAAAATATATTTCCTTCTATGAACAATAAGAAACTACAGGCTCATACATGCAATTTCACCAAAATGCACGTGACGAAGCATGTGTCCCACAACGCACAGGGAAAGAAATGCAATAAAAGTAAACTAACAGGTCCTCTATGCAATTTTACCAAACTAAAATAAACTACGAAAATATTTACAGGACTATTTAATAAAAACAAAAAGAAAGGGGGCCTAAGTGATATTACCCCACTTATTATCCGAGGGTGGAGGACGCGCCACGTGGAGTATCCAACGGCTGCTGGTGGCTGCTCCTCAACGAAGGGCCCTCGGGGATGATCCGACGACGGAGGGTGCGCCACGTGGTGGATCAACGGTGCAGAATCGCTGGCGCTAACCCTCGCTGGATGAAGGGCGGAGAAGAGGCCACGTGTCGGATCAACGGTGGCTGCTAGGCCTCTTCTTCGCCCTGATCGGACGGTCCACGACAGATCTGGGCCTCCACGGTTGAACGAACGGTGGAGGAGGGTCCTGGAAGAACTCCTCACCGGCAAGTTTCGCCGGAGGAATGTGAGCGCGATGGACCTCCTCGCGGGATGCTGATAGGTGGAAGATGATTGCCAAGGTCTCCCGCGTCGGTCAAGCTCCTCCGATGTCGCTGGAAGGCTCCGAAGAGCTCCAGCAACGAAGGAGGAGCTTAATCTCCTGTGCTGAATATGGAGGACCTCAGATGGTTCTCCTCAGACCTGCAAAATGGCACAAAAAGACTACTGGGTCGAGGGCAAAATGCCTCGACCTGGTTAGTAGCGAGGTGGGTGGTCTATGCATCGGGGCGGAGGAGCTCCGGCGATGCGACGGCGAAGGAGCTCGACTCCCAGTTCCGTGGCGAACTTGGTTGGGCGAAGGGGCGGAGAACGTGCAGAGAAGTGAGGTGGAGGTGATGGTCGGGTCAATCGACAAAGTGGGTGGATGGTGTGGCCGGAATCGATAGTCGGAGGCGAAAGATGAAATTGGGCGTAACTTGAAATTCGAGCTAAGTAGAAGAAATGAGGCTTATTGGATGATCGGAGTCAACTGTGGGTGAGCTACTGAAGCTCTGGGTCCTTGCCTCGAGGGTTGTCGATGCCCGAGGCTCGAGCACCACTCGTGGGTGGCGCACGGCGACGCTAGGTCGCCAGATCAATGGTCGGGACTCCTCCTCCTCACTGCGACACCACCAATCGCTTGCTGTCACTCAGGCAAAGGTGAAGGAGGTCCTTGGATGGAAAGAGCGGAGCCAAAGATGAGTGAATCGTGCAGCGGAGCAAATTATTTAAGTGGCTAGGGGTCCGGCAAGATGGATGTCGGGCGAGGAAATCGGCGCGCGGATCCCCAAAACCCACCCCGGGCGTGGATCAAGGTAGATCAAGGATGGATTAGGACCCGGGGTTAAAGATTTTGGTGATCGGATTGAGTGGCGAATAAATGGAGAAATCGGGTCGGGCACACATGATCCGCGCGGCTGTGGTCCAGGGGGGAGTTGATCGGGGGGTCAACATCCCCCGTGGACCAATGGGAAGCAGCCATGTCAGAAATAATTGGAAATTAAGTTTAAAATAGTAAATGGTCGAATTATGTAAAATCCAAAACATGAAAAATGTTTCTTTTATTTTCAATTATTTTTTTGTGTTTTTTATTTATTTTTTTTGAAATAAAAATTAGGTATTTACAATATAGTATAATATATAGGTATATATACAATATTGTCTTTTTATTTTTGATTTTTAATTACGTATTTTTGTACATTTTTATTCCAATTTTATATTTTATTTATTTATAGAATAAAATTTGGAATATTTTGGTATTTTTATTTTATTTTTATTATTTATTTACAAGGGTTAAATAAATAGTTCTATACACATATATACATAGTCTATATACAATGTTTATTTTGATTTTTATTTTTGTTCTTTTTATTATATTTTTGTTTTTGTGATTTTTATTTTATTTATTTACATTATGAAGTATATAATATGTACACATTTTTATTGGATTTTAATTTATTTATTTATAGGGATAAATAAATGGATAAAGGGTTTTACGTACATGGTGTATTTACAAGGGTGAAGGGCTTTTTAATTTCTTTTTAGTTTTCTTATTTTTATTTTAATTTTATATTTACAAATATTTACAAAAAAATAGAAACCCATTTTTATTTTTATTTTTATTTAGAAGAAAATATTTTTATTTATTTATAGGTATATTTACACGCATGAGCTTCCTTATCTCCCTCTACTTTGACTTTTATGCGGTCAGGCCCATGCTGAGCCCTCCCTTGGGATTAGGTCGCTCAATATTTATTCTAAATATCTCCCTCTTTTTCTTTTGTTTCTTTATTCTTTTATTTATGCACAAAAACATGCTAATTCTTTATTTTTACACAATGCATGCTTTTTGATAATTATTATTATTTACAGAGATCTACATGTGTTTGGCAAAGGTTTTGTTGCTAAAATAAAAGAATAAAGAGTGATGAATGGGTATTCATCACATCTTCATCCTTGTTGAAGTGTGAACCCCCATAGGATGTGTCGACGAGCCTTTGGCTCTCTACGTTCAGGCCCCTTAAGAAACGTTGGACCAAGTTGGTCCTTGGAATATTATGATGGGGCATTTCTCCTGCATATCTGTGAATCTCTCCCAGGCTTCATGGATACTCTCATGTGTTCCCTGAGAGAAATTGCTAATTCGGGCTCGCATCTGATTGAGCCAACTGAGAGGGTAGAACTTGTGTAAGAATGCGGACTTCAGCTCCTCCCAAGTCATCACAAACTTCCTCAGATGGTTGACCCAGTAGAGGGCCTTATCCTGTAGACTGAATGGGAATGCCATCATATTCACTATGTCTAGAGGGACATTGGGGTAGTGAGTCGTACAACAGATGCGTGAAAACTGTTGGAGATGAATGTATGGCTCTTCACTAGTGTTCCCGTGAAAAGAAGGGAGAAGAGCAGGAAACTAAGGCTTTATTTCAAAGTGAGCATGCACCGGTGTTATGCAGATCCACTCGGTCATCTGGCTGTCTTCAGGGTTGTAGGTCTCTTTCAGCGTCGGCTTCAGCCTTCCTTGTTCAGGCTCTTCCTCATCTGGATTATCACGGGTCCACCACCTCCTCCTTGTCTTCCTCCTCCTCCTTCTGATCTGTTCATAACAGCGTTTAGCATTTCCTCGAATGCAGTCTGTACTAGGGCTTGCTCTATCAGATGCTGCTGGATAGCTTGGATAGATGACAACAACTGTGCATTGACCTGATTCAGATCAAGCATCTGTCCTTGCTCTGGCTGAGAGGGATGTTGACCCTTGCCCTTTTCTTGAGGAGCCATCTCAGGGTCTGAATCTGAGGAGATGAATTCTAGATTGGGATCCATGGCTTGGTCTGGCTTCTATCTGTAGGATGAGAGAATCCCAATCAGACCACTTGCAATTGAATCCCAGCTGCCATGATGAATATGGAATTAAGGATAACTCCAGAGTGTTATGAATGATAAAGGATATGGACTGTAATTGACTTTCATTCACAACAGCGAAAGTGGTACAAGATTGGTCCCGATTTATTAGGTGCTCAAGAGGAAGGGTAGAAGTCGAGGAGTCTGGAGATCGACCCGTAAGCTCTGGATTGGGTTCTTGAGAATCACCTCAAATTATTGGCGAGGTCTAGTCCATGGAATCAATGTAGGCATCGATAGGATTCCGACTAAACCATCCATAGACCGCCTTCGTGAAGCAAGAGGAGAGGAGATGAAGGAAGAAAGATACGGTGATCAAGAGGAGTAAATTGGAATGTAAAATAGTAGAAAGGCACAAAACCGAGCGGGGGTCAAAGGGAGAAACACGTGACAAAAATTTACGCAAACGCGCCGGACTTGATATTTGAACCTTAATCTAGATCCATACAAACACAAGACAAAATTGGGTTCACCAACTCACGCCATGTGATACCGTAAAAGATCAGCTACTTAATATCTTTTCAGTTTTACAGTTGTTATTTCAAGCGTATCTTGTAACAAGTCCTTAGCATGCTAACCCTATAGGAGAGAGAGTACTGCTAGAAAAGTATCACATACTTGTCCTCCTTCTTTTGTAACATGTAGTCTTCACTTTTTGAGGTCCTTGTAACCCTTCTTAGATCCCTACTCAGCCAAAGAAATAGAGAGACAAAACCGATAGGCGAAACCAATACTTCAGTTCTCACTCGGAACGGAATCACCCATGAGCGTGCAAGAACCTACTCGGATGCAAACTGATGACACAGACACTCCCGTGAGGGCCTGGCCTAAGCTCAGTGCTTCAGACCATGTCAGTGTTCCACACAAGGCAAGAATACCATCGTTGACAAGGCCCTATTCGGCGATGTATGATAGAAGCACCATTACTTCAGAAATCCAGGTGATACAGAAGGCAGATTCAGATTGGGATTTTTGCTCTAATTCTTAGCGGGTTGTGCCTTGCTCACGGGAGGGGTTTTGGTCCCCTCCTAAGGTACCTGAAAACGATGAGGGCTTTATGAACCCAAAAGAATGATAGTCCATTATGGATTTTAATTAAGGTCAATGTTTATTTAGCAGTCCCCTTGTTTTAATTTTTGAGTTTTCACTTTTCTTGAGTTTGTTTTCATACAAGTGTCTAACATTTTTTGTAGATTTTCATTTAAGTCCTATGTGCTCAAAATCAGAGGGAGATAGCGGAAAAGCCATGCAAGTCGATTCAATGATGGAAATGTCACCATTGAACCTAATGATGCATGTTGAGTTAGAAGACTTACAGTGCATCTCAGCTCTCTCCATGCGGTATGCAAAACATAATTTTTAAACCAATCTACATGGCGATGTGAAATCGACAAAATCACCCTAAATAGTAGCTATTATTAATCGTGAAGAACCAATTGTTAGTTATTTAGAAATGTAATCAAGGTCCAGTCTCTGATGCTGATTGGTGCCCGCCACAATGGGTCCTGCACGTGTTGTGTACGACTCTAGCAGCAGACGGTCTCAGATCTAAATTACTAGCAATGTTAATTTGACTAGATCCATACGTAAGAGACTATATGTACAAGCATTCTTATTAAGGTGTGGACCTAATTACTGAGTCAAGCAAACTAAATCTAGGGGCTCCATGCACACAAAACAAAGTAAAATAAGGTGGAAAGCTCAAAACAGCAGAAAACAAAATAAAAGAAGGCGAGAAAATGCGGAAAATTGCGACGAGGACCCCAAGTGAATAGACACCTAGGCACTAGATCTCGTTGTGAAGAGTAGAGTCCGAGTTTATTTTACATGCCAAATTTTCTCTCTCTCACCATAAATTACAAAATTGATGTTTTTCTAAGCTAATTATACCTCTTTGCTTCCTTGGTGCTCTTTCCAGCTAGTCATAAAGAGCAAACCAGCCTCCTCCAAGCTTGGTTGCATCGGCCTCTTAAGAAGCCGTCCTTGCATGGAGGGCCCTCGCAACAAAGTCACAAAAAGATGGTATTAGTATATATAATCAAATAATCAAATCAATGAATATTTACAGAATCAATGAATATTTGCAAATAAAATAATGAATATTTACAACAATGAATCAATAAATTAGATAAGTGACTATACAAAAATGACTGGTGAAAATAGCCTACGCCCATTGCTCCCCGACAATGGTGCCATCTGATAAGCCCGAAACTAATCATCGGTCATGTGTTCCACTCAAGGCGGGAACACCGTCATCGATGCACCGACGAGGCCTCGGATTTAATCAGTAATTAACCCATAATGCTTAAAAAGTAATAAATAGAGAAAATGTGGAACTAAAATTTATTTTCTCTACCATAAAATGCAAAGCAGGCAAGCATGCAGAGGTCGAACCACAGAGAGCAAAATGGTAACCTATGGTTATCTATGTACAACCTAGTCATTCATTTATATAGGTCTTTTTGTGGGTTTTTAGATTTTATAATTTTTTTTTTATTTTTGGTTTTATAATTCTATGTTTTCTTCTTATATTTTCATTTTCTTTATATTTTCTTTTTCATTTAAATATTATATATATATGTATGTATATATATGTATATATGGATATGTATAAATACAATATAAGATATATGTATATACTATGTATTTAAAAATATGTAAAAATATCCAAAAAAGTATTATATTTTTTATTTTTATATTTTTTTAATTTTTTGTTATTTTTCTGGAATATTCTTTTAAAGTCAAAAATGTCCAAAATAAGGGATTAATAAATAATCCGAAATTGATTTGGGTTTTAAAAATAGAAAATAATTTCCAAAATTACCCACATTAATTTAAAATATAAATAATATATATATATATATAATTATAAAGTAGAAAAACATATTTTTGATATTTTTTATAATTGTTATATGATTTTTTGGATTTTTTAGCTTTCTGATTTTTATTATTGTCCTTTTTGTATTTTTAGGGATTTTGTTTTCTGGACTCAATAAATACCAAAATATACTATATATAATTTTTTATTTTTAAAATAGTTTTTATATTTTTTGGTATTTCCTATTTTAAATCGGGAATAAATGTGGTCCAATTGATTTTTAGTAAATCATTAAATGCCCAAAAAAGCAAACAAAATTCTTCGTGTAAAAATACATTGCAAGAGGCATTTACTCCTAATTTTGCTTAATTTTTTGGAGCACAGTATCTACATCAAATAATTAGATAAAAACAGCAAAAATTACATGTCCTGGTAGGGGCATAATGCAATAAAATAATCATGAGGGGCCCTTGTGTAAAAATGCCAAAATTTTACAATGTTAATGAAATTTTTATGTACTAAAATGAAATATAAAACATGCTAGGAATATACATGCAATTTACCACCCCTTCTGTGGTACTACACGTGAGTCAGGCTGGGAGGGACTAAAATGTAATTTATAATAAGCTCAGGGGTCCTAGTGCAAAATTCCCAATTTATTTTAAACGTTATACTTTTTTTATTGGACTAAAATGTAAATACAAAAAGGTCATGGCTAAGATGTGCAATTTACCCCTAAAGTGTGCGCTGATGGACATCTCGATGTGGTTCACTTGACATGGGGTGAGCTCTAAGCGCACGATGACGGTTTGATGTTGGACGACCTGGATTAGATCGCTGGGAACAATCTGGCTGTGGCGATCCAACAGCTGCTATAGCGTCCGGACGAGGGAGGTGATCGAACGACGATGGAGGTGCTTGGAAGAACAGGGATGAACTCCCATTCTCCCAAGCATCGATTGGCGATGGCGCGTGCCTCCGAGCCTCCCATGAACGGTGAATGGTCCAAAAAGCTTCCCGGGGACACCATGGATCGACTGGAGGGCCCGAAGGAGCCGAGGGTCCACCAGAGTTCTCTAGCGAGGTCAAGGAAGATATAGCTACCTAGGTGCCTTGTTCCTTTTCAAAACTCGACCCTTGAATGTCGAATGGCCTTCAGTACCTGCAAGAAGTGGTTGCAAGCGAAACAAGGAGGTCACGGGGCCTTATTTGTGGTGGAATGGAGCGGAGTGAGGCGGGTAGAGGTGCTCCGGCGAATGGTGGAGTGGAGCACATGGATCTCTATATCCACGATGGATCTGGAGGAAGCGAAATGCAAGGGGTGATCGTAGGATGATCATGAATGAAGTGGGCACAGGGAATGCATCTGAGGGGTGCTGATGATGCGTGGAGGAGCTCGCCGGAGCTCAACTCCGGCGAAGTATGGGGTGTCTTGATTACACTAACCTAACTATCTAGAAACTAAACTAACTATTTGAATTAAAAGCTAGTATCAAAATTAAGCAAAATAAATGGAAAAGACGAAGCTCTTATACCTGGAATGACCAAGGAGCAGGATCGCCGGCAACGGCGACCGTGGGTGCACCCCCTAGCTCCTGGAGCTAGGACAAGCACTGCAAATGATCCCCCTATGACGAGGAACAATCCAAGATGTTGACCCAAGCTCACAAGGCTTTAATAGTGACCAAATTTGAAGAAGGAGGCGGATGATTTTATTTATAGACCTTATTGAGCAGCCTTATTGACTAAGGAGAAACGAAGATTTGGGCGTATGTATATGTGATTAGATATCATGGCGTATATGTACAATGATCAATGATCCATTCGTAAAAAGGGAGTACTGGTGATTGAGCGATGAGACACACAGGAAAAAGGGCGAAAATGGCTGGAAAATCAGTCTGCACGTCAAATCTAGAGCAGAGGAGGCAGTTGACCATGGTCAACATTTGACGCGACCCTATTGGTCGACGTCAGCAGCTAAATGACGAAATAGCTAGTTTTATTCGAAAAAAATAATTTTAAATAGTAAATGATTTTATTAATTTTTGTATATAAAAAATGTTTATTATTTTATGTAGTATTTTAATATGATTTTTTTATTTTTTGGTGTATTTTATTAGTAGTTAATTTTTAATAGTGTGTGTATAGGTATATTCCTCTATGTTTTGTACATTTTTATTTTTATTTGTATATTTTATTTTATTATTTTATTCTTTTATTTTTTATATTTATAACTTATTTTTATATTTATAACTTATTCTTTTATATTTATAACTTATTTATAACTTATTCTTTATTCTTTTATTTTTATTTTATCTTTATGATGTTATTTTTATACTTAAATTAATAGATATGTAAATTCTATAGGTCTATTTATAGGTATTTTACCTATGTATTATATACATCTTTTTTTAATGCATTTTGATGATTTTTATTTTGTTTTGGAATTTTTAGTAGAATGTATATAATATTTACTATTTTACAAAAAATATTAAGAATAAAAGAATATGTTTCCCCTTTTATTTATACACATGTATAACATAGGTATTTTATCTATGTTTTGACATAGATTTATTTTATTTTACATTTTCTTTTCAGTTTTATTCTAGTTTTAATATACACCTATGGTAGAAATAATATTTACAAAAATATAAAAATATGAATTTGTGAAAATAATAAGGGATGAATAAATGAATATTTTAATCGGTGGAATGTACAATAGGGGTCAAAACCTAACTTTCACTCAGTATCTCCAAAAAATATAAAACCACCATCATTAAATATCTTGTGAAAAGTTATATATAATTAGAGTGATTTTGATATGTTTTGAGTTTTTATTTGAAAGATATGGGTATGTGAAGTTCGGTTTTTTACTTTTCATTTTGTATATAAAATGAACATTGTGTATTCTTTTTGTACAAACTCAATTTTGTATTTTTATTTACATTATTATCCACAACTTTCATGTATAAAGTTTATTCATTTGATAAATAAATAATAAAGAATAAAATATGTGTCAAAATGCATAATTAAAGAATGAATACATGGGATTTTTATTGTATTTTTGGCCCCTATCTCCCCCTACTTTATTCCTTGTCGACCAACTCAATTCTTGACTTGGTCTCGGGGTTCAGGGGTATTAAATATTTACAATATTTTACTCCTTTTTCTTTTCTTCTCTTTATTCTATAATTTTGGCATTAAAAACCTCATTTTATATACAAATAATACAACAAATATATAATGATATTTTGTACAAATAAATACTATTTACATGCATTAGATAGGGGTTTTAAGGTGAAAATGATAGAATAAAGGTGATGACATGGAGATTCATCAATAGGAATGGAGTTTAGGAAGTATTTGTAATAATCAAGTCAAAGAGTTGACTTGATGAGGTCAAGATAAAATAAGAGTTGATTTGTAACTATCACGATCAAGCACATATCCTTTTACCTGAGACAAATATGCATCTATGTGCTTGAGAATGCACATTTGACAGACCAATAAGTTGGTGACCTTGCCAAGGTCCATATAACAGCGCGTTGGTGTGCATATGAAGTCATAAGAGATGTATGATCTTTCAAAGGTACCATACAGGTTCATGGTTGATGAATTGGGAGACAGAACTCACTCATGAGATATTTTTGGGTCAAAATGAATAAAAACATGATTGTCTTGTTTATGAAGTAAGACACAAATTCAAGATATTAGTATATGCTTTTGGAAAGTATATGATAAATATTTTTGTCCAATAGTCAAATGAGAAATCTATTGATATATCCTGAAGAAGACAATCAAACCAGGGTTTGAACTTCAGATTTATCATATTCTTCCTGTTTGAAGGATGATTGAGTACTGGGAATACTCAGGTTATATCTGTTGTAATGGATCATCTTCCATGACACTTCCATTCTGAGGGAGTGATGAAACATGATGTATTTAGTGGTTCCAATTAGCTAGATGATTTGTGATTTAATTGGATTAAATCACAATTCATTTTTATTCAATTTTCAATTCCAATTTTAATGTTCAAATGTTGGAAACAAAAATGGTCATGGAAATTGAAATATACAAGCTCCTTCAGATCATTTCTTAGCTCCAAATGGTTTTGACTATGAATAGAAATGTTCAAAGAAGTTGGATTTAGCTCATTGACACTTTCTCTAGCTCATGGAAAGTGTGATGCGTTTCGTTGAGCAAACTAAGAGTGTAAAGTGTTACAGCTCGAGCTCAACATTCATAGGTAATAGATTTTTGCAAAATGTAATAAGCCCTGAAATTGGATAGTTATCCACATTTCAAGTCACTATAAAAGAATAGTATGATTTCCCTGATTCTGCATTTGTATCTCATGAGTCCTAATTGGATTAGGACTCATACCTATTGATGTCAATATTGTAATAATAATAGTTATTATTGCAAGGGTAATTTTGTGAATAAGATTCACAGAGATAATTAATGTAAATAGTGATTCACAATAATTAATATGTATATGGATGTGATTCATATAAATATTTATGTAAATATGATTTACATAAGTTTTCCAAGGCATGGGAATGTGTGAATTTGATTCATATTTTTTGGAGATGTAAATTGGATTTACATTTTATTTCATGCTCATCAAAATGATTCATAAGCTATAATGATTATTCCATAATTTCTCAAATATTGATAGTATGATTATCAAGATAACTAATTGATAAATAAAATGCAACAACATTGACTATATTTTGTCAATGTGAGCATGTGTGTTGAATACACATGGCGCCATATACTCGAGTCATAAATCTAATAAGACTCTCTATATTGTTGCATTATTTATTGACTAATCAATTAATAAATTAACAAAAAATACATTTCATATATGGAATTGGTTGACCTTGTGTGATGACACATGGCGCCACTACAAAGAGCCCTTGAGAAAAATTCTTTGTTGATTTGTTGTTTAATTTATTAATTAAAGTATTTGGAGATAAAAAGAAGATAGTTGTATTGACGAACAAGGACTTAGTCTTAAGCTCTTGATCAACAATCCAAGGGTTATCATTACACATGCCTACTTGAAGAGAACTCGTCAACAGGCGCGTAAAATGTGTATAGATGGAGAGTAAGACTCTTTTTTAGGCATTTGAATTTTGTAGAGAAATATTTTCATGCCCTTGAGATATAAAAAAGTCTTGAGAGTCTCTATTTCTCATACTTCTCTTCTTGTTGTCCTAGACGATGTTCGGGTTCGAACATTTTCGGGCAATTTTATGAATAAGATTCACAAAGATCCTTAATGGGAATAGTGATTCACAATAATTAATATGTATATGGATGTGATTCATATAAATATTTATGTAAATATGACTTACATAAGTTTTCCAAGGCATGAGATTGTGTGAATTTGATTCACATTTTTTGGAGATGTAAATTGGATTTACATTTTATTTCATGCTCATCAAAATGACTCATAAGTTATATGGATTATTTCCATAATTTCTACAATATTTATAATGTGATTATCAAGATAATTAATTGATAAATAAAATGCAACAACATCGACTATATTTAGTCCATGTTAGCGTGTGTATTGAATACACATGGTGCCATATACTTGCATCATATTTTTTATAAGACTCTATATATTGTTGCATTATTTATTGACTAATCAACTAATAAATTAACAAAAAAATATATTTCATATATGGAATTGGTTGGCCTTGTGTGATGACATATGGCGCCACTACAAAGAGCCCTTGAGAAGAATTCTTTGTTGATTTGTTGTTTAATTTATTAATTAAAGTGTTTGGACATAAAAAGAAGATAGTTGTATTAACAAACAAGGACTTCGTCTTAAGCACTTGATCAACAATCCAAGGGTTATTATTACGCATGCCTACTTGAAGAGAACTCGTCAATAGGAGTGTAAAATGTGTATAGATGGAGAGTAAGACTATCTTTTAGGCACTTGAATTTTGTAGAAAAATATTTTCATGCCCTTGAGATATAAAAAAATCTTGAGAGTCTCCATTTCTCATACTTCTCTTCTTGTTGACCTAGACGACTTTCGGGTTCGGACATGTTCAGGCAATTTTATGAATAAGATTCACAAAGATACTTAATGGGAATAGTGATTCACAATAATTAATATGTATATGGATGTGGTTCATATAAATATTTATGTAAATATGATTTACATGAGTTTTCAAAGGCATGAGATTCTGTGAATTTGAATCACATTTTTTGGAGATGTAAATTGGATTTACATTTTATTTTATGCTCATCAAAATGACTCGTAAGATATATGGATTATTTCCATAATTTCTACAATATTGATAATGTGATTATCAAGATTATTAATTGATAAATAAAATGCAACAACATCGATTATATTTAGTCCATGTTAGTGTGTGTATTGAATACACATGGTGCCATATACTTGCGTCATATTTCTAATAAGACTCTCTATATTGTTGCATTATTTATTGACTAATCAATTAACAAATTAACAAAAAATACATTTCATATATGGAATAAGATGGCCTTGTGTGATGACACATGGTGACACTACAAAGAGCCCTTAAGAAGAATTCTTTGTTGATGTGTTGTTTGATTTATTAATTAAATTATTTGTAGATGAAAAGAAGATAATTGTATTGATGAACAAGTACTTAGTCTTAATCTCTTGATCAACAATCCAAGGGCTATCATTACACATGCCTACTTGAAGAGAACTCTTCAATAGGCGTGTACAATGTGTATAGATGGAGAGTAAGACTCTCTTTTAGGCACTTGAATTTTGGAGAGAAATAATTTCATGCCTTTGAGATATAAAAAATTCTTGAGAGTCTCCATTTCTCATACTTCTTTTCTTGTTAACCTAGACGATGTTCGGGTTCGGACTTGATTTGGGAGGCCTCTTACCATAGAGACTTACGCTTCAAGTGGTAACCTAGATTTTTTTCCTTTATATTCATTATTATTATAAAAATTTATTTTGGAAAATATTTTTGTAGACTATATAATTTCTGAATGCACAAATTGTTGTGCTACATTCTCTAGTTGATATGATGAACTGAAATGATTTTGGAAAAGTGTTTGTTAAATATTCCATAGTTCCGTGATACGTGTTAAATAATTTTTTATTTACTTTCTGTGAATCTGGAGTGCCAATACTTATGCCAGTATGGAAATAAAGTTCTTGTACCAATCTCTTGATATGTACCTAAGTGTCAGGGTGTGATAAAACATAACAAATTATTGATAAGTGTGCATCAACTTGGTAGAAGCAGTGGAG
The DNA here is from genome assembly GCA_037367405.1 of Ottelia alismoides. Classification (NCBI taxonomy): domain Eukaryota; kingdom Viridiplantae; phylum Streptophyta; class Magnoliopsida; order Alismatales; family Hydrocharitaceae; genus Ottelia; species Ottelia alismoides. The sequence continues at coordinate 518,908 of JAZKJV010006785.1, read as the reverse complement.
TTAGCCAGAAATGACAAAAAAGAGAAAATGAAAGAAAATATCTTACATTACAAAGACAAATCAAAGAGCTTCCACCAAAGGTAAATGTTTCAAACCTTTCAAAGTATCTACTTGGACCAAAATCTTAGGCATCTATGGGTCGGGTTAGCACCTAAAAAGGATTTTGCATCATATCGTGATACAAATCTGGGTCTCGAAGGTTTATTAGATACTCAAAAGAGACATATCTCGGTGCATTCTTATGAAAACAAGTGCAGACAACTCAACACTCTCTTGACGGACATACTAATCAACACCAATAAAAAATAAATATACATGTGTTGAGTTAATAAGGCACTCAAGAGGATCCTTTCTACAATGAAAGGGAGAGATGAAAAGACACTATCGCATGCCCTCCATAAACTGGTCTTCTATCATCATTTCCATGTCTGACAATTTAAGAGACGGTGGATTGAATGCAATAATTGATTTATTCCCTAGTGTTCAGGACTGGATCTTGAGGAGAGTCTATTAGACTAGAACATTGAGTGATATTTCAACACGACTCTCATAAATGCAGTTCACATTTAATGTCATATCCTTATTATCTATGTATACAAAGAGAGTCTGATAAATAGGGAAGTTGGATTCCTCTTGACTAGAGCTTGATTCATGTTAGAATTTTAAGATCACTAAAACCGCGAATTCTTAATGAATCAAGTCTTGTATTTCACATGCAAGGCCAGGGATAAATCTGACTTATTCATTCTCTATTTGCTCGAGGATGAGCATAGTTTAGGTATAGGTGTTGATTGAGATTTTTTCCAAGGATTTTATTCAATAGCTAAAGTGTCGTCGTGATCCCAAAAATTGTGAGTCAAATAAAAATTATGTTTTTACTAATAATAAAATCAATCTAAGCAATAAATGACAAGAGAGAAAGTAAATGTGTTACTAATTTACCGTATAGCATATAGGATCGAACTTAGTGAGGTAACAAATCATGAGGGTTTTTAGTCAATGAAAAAATAATGAATAAAAAGGATCTTTTTATTTTCTACTTTTGGAATTTTTATGGGATTTTTATCTTTTTGTATTTTTAAGAATTTTTATTTTTACATTTTTTATGTTATCTGATTTTTTTTCTAATGATTTTTAATTTGCAAATTTTTATATTTTGAAAGTTTTAAAGCAAAACAAATAAAGGAGTAATGGAAATTAACGAACAAAGCACTTTTTTGTATTTTTCAAAATTAAAGAAAGGTCCAGAAAAGTCAAAAAAATATTTTATATTTTGGATAATTTGTTAATATTTTTTGATTTTTCCAAGAATTTTCAGAATTTTTGTGATTTTTAAAACAAATTAAAATAGGAAACAAATAAAACAGAAAATCAATGCAACGTGTTTGGGTTTTTTAAATAGAAAATGAAATCAAAAATATGTAAAATGTACACAAATAGAAGAATAATTTTAAGCTTTAAGAAACGTTATTTTATGGTTTTTGCGAATTTTCTATGATTTTATAGCATTTTTTAGTATTTTTCTATAGTTTGTGATTTTTTTAGTTTTTATGAAGAATTTGAAAACAAAGTTTATACAGTAAATAAAACAAGCAAAACACTCAATCTTGATTTTTTAGAATTTTTCAATTTATTTTTCAAATTTTTTGTAATTTAAAACCGCGATAGGGAAAATAAAGGAGGTTTGTGAATTTTTAAAATGATAAAACCATTTATTTTTGCAAACAAAAATTAGAAGTACTATCTAATTAGCACAGTAACGGGAAGTTTTACGGAATTTTTGGTGATGATTAACAAATTATTAAGCACGATTAGCAAACAAGTAATTTAATATGATGTACAGGGATGGAAATGCAAAGAAATTTATTTAAATGACTAAACCAACAACAAAATATAAAAATGTGAGGATGCTATTGTAATTTCAACAATAAAAATGTGAGGACGCTATTGTACATGTCAGTCGTGCTTGCACGGACTTTTATGGGATTATTTTATTTACAATGGTCTAACAGTAAAACAAATGAACGGGAGTTTTATTGCAACTTAACTAGAAATAGCACGTGCAAAGCACGTGTTATAGTTCAAATCAGATTCAAATGCAAATACAATAATCAACAAGGGGTTGCAAATGTTCTGTCAAACAACTCAGAGGACTTATTTACAAAGTAAAATAAACACAGGGTTTTAGGATGCAAATAATCACCAGGGTCATGCTTTCCAAGTGCAAATCTGACGGTTGTTAATTGCTGGAGTTGATGTGGATCTACGGCTGAAATTTGGGGCAATTTGAAAGGATGAGATTTAATCTGGGGCCCGTTGTTCCTGACCAAACGACAATATAGGCAATAGGAAAAACAATGATGAAGGAGCTCCTCGTTGAGCTTTTATTAGCCATATCTTGTCCGAACTCCACTCATGACTCCTCCTGACAGTCGAAATCTTCACATGTTGCACTCCCGCATCGGCTAAAGGTCTCAATGAAGCTCGAAGGTCGTCGACTACAGATCTGGAGCTACAAGTGTTTGGCGGCTTCATTTGAGCTCCAGATCTCGATCCTATGCTCTTAAAAGGTACTAAGCATCTGCAAATAAGTCTCATGCTCGGAGACGAAGCTCCAGTTGCATTATTGAGATAAAATGAAGCAAAATGAGGGGAATGGGTCGACTCCGATGAAGGGTGGTCGGAAGTGGAATCGAAGTTCCAGATCTAAACAGATCCGGGGGATCATATGTGGTAAGGAGGTGAAGAAGGGGATGGCGAAGGTGATTGGAGGGTCAAACTGATTAATTGATGAACAACGAGCTCTGATCGAGCAGATCGGAGTTGAATCTAAGCTAATCACAATCAAACTAATAACATGACTTAAATATGGAGTTAAAAGATTAAATCAAATAATAAACTACCTAGATTAACCTACAGTAGAGGGATGATGGTCACATCCTCGATCTGCATTGGAAAATGGAGAAGCTAAACGTCATCGGCGGAGCTCCGACGGTGTATACTGGATCGCTATCCTAGGTGGTTTCTTCACACTCCCGGCTATGGAGGATCTGCACTATCGCCATTGGTCTCTCCTATAATCAACCTCAAGCGAAAAACTTTAATGAAAACTAATAAGGGGCGGGGTTTGGATCTGGAGATGAATTTATAGAGGTGGCTCAGGCAAAATTTGAATGCAAGAAGCACGCGAATCAAGGCTCGAAGGGCCAAAAACTTATTCGGACAGTGATCCTTAATATTTAGGTTAACAAACCAAAGAATAAATCGAGTGCTGATAAGTAGCGGATCGGTTTTGAAAATTTGAAGATAGACAGTCGGCGATGTAGTTTATTCGGGCGATCGGGTATTGGAGGAGTTGATCTGGGTCCTCCCATAAGGGACGCAGATCCACTACAGGACAAACGTATATGACAAAATGATGTAACAATGTAAAATAATTTAAAATAAATTGGAAGATTAAATAAATAAAATAATTATATAATGAAAAATGTTAACAAAATAATAAAACTTATTTTTTTGGTGATTTTTAATAAATTAAATAGATTAAATAATCAGATAAAAATAAATATTACCCTTTATTCATAGGTATATATACCTAAATATAGAACACATGGATTTTAATTATTCTTTTACAAAAAAATATATAATTTAATAATTTATTTTTTTATAAAACAATTTAAGGATTTTAAGGACATTTTTATTTGATTTTTTTGACTAGTTTTATGAGGATAAATAAATAGAGGTATTTACAATATAGACATGTGATACATATACAATAAATACATGAATTTATTTTTGGTTATTTCGGATTTTGTAGTTTTTATTTGCATTTTATATGGAAAAAATACAATATACACAAATATTTAAAAATACAATATGTATACAAATAAAATAAAAGAAAATAAAATAATACAATCACACAATGTGCAATACAGACAAATATACAATACACTCCAAAAAGCTACTTTTCAAATTTTTAATTCCAATTTTAATGAGACGACATTCATTTTAAAGCTTATTTAATTTAGAATACAATAAAAGTGATTTGATCTATTTTGAGTTTTTGTGGAAAAGATATTGATCTGACAAGTTTGGTTTTATGGCATTTTCAAAGTGTTGTTATTTTCAACGTGTCCAATAAATCTTCTTGCAATTATTTTTAATATTCGGGCAATTTTATTTTTATCTACCAAGTCCAAGAAGAAAATATTTTTATTTGAGATGAATTTGATGAGAAATAAAATAGAATAAGAAATATATACAATATGTTCATTATGTACAAGATGAATATACATGTGAAGAATAGTTTTCTTGGTTTTTATGGTTATCAAGCCATATCTCCACCTTCTTTATTCCATGTCGACAAGGTGAAGTATTGATCTAATCTTGAGGTCAGAGTCGGCATGTATTTACTGCATATAACAATCTTTATTTTTATCTTGATATCTTTATTTATTTATTTTATGTTAAAAATAATGATAAATATACAATATATCAAAAGAATAAAGATTTATAAAAGGAGAGTTTTATTGATATTTACATGAGTTTTATAAGGGATTTTAAGCTAAAATAAATGAATAAAGATTATGAAGTGCAGATTCATCAATAGGGGGATGATAAATATAGATTTATTATATTATATATATTATTTATTATCCTCCTTGCTTAAAATATTCAATAAAATCTAACTCTAATTAACATTAATTATCAATTTACCCTTTATTTATAACTAACCATGATTATTTTATATAATTAACTCTATAATTGTTCTTTATTTTCTGTGTTTTATTAATTACTAAAAATCACATAAAATTTAGATTAATGGTGTACATATTTATTTTGAAATTAAATACAAAATTAAAATAAAAAAGTAATATCAAAAGAAATAAAATAAGTATTTTAACCCTTAAAGATACTTACAAAAATACTAGTATGTATAAATGACATATTTTTACTTTGTATTAAACATGTAACTTGTATATCTCAAAAAGATCTACAACTTCCATTTTTTTACTTTTTTTTATTTGAAGCTTGTACATATTTGTTTTAGGTTTTCGTTTGTTTTTTCTTTTTTTCTATTTTTCTTATTGAGACACGTGGCTTCTTCTAGTTAAGCCACGTGATATGTCCTTTTGTCCCTTTCCACAGCACACAGGAGTTGTCTGGTCATTTTGATCAGATGCTCCTAAGGCTGCTACGCCTCCTACAGCTTCCCATCGTTCGATCTTCAGATCCAACGGTCCCCGACCTGTCTCCAACCTTCAAGTGCTTCTCTTTCCCATGTTGCACTTCTCCACTCACCTCTCCACTCCACATTTCTGCAATTGTTCCATAACTCCTTCTCTGTCATTTCCACATCTCTGACTTAGTTCTAGCCTCCTTCCTTCACTTATGCCATATTGCCCTCATCCTCGCCCAACCTCTAGTCATGTAGGGGAAGTTGAACCTAGATGCATACCTCCTGGAACCATCCCCTCGGTTCTTCAAATACTCGAGCTCCGGCATGAATTTTCCCATCCGCCCTTGCACGAGTCAATCCATGAGCCACTCCTCCCTTCTAGTGATAAAGTGTAGGTTGATTAGTGTGTAACGAAAGGAACCCACTACGGCATGATCCACGACTGTCTCTGTCATGTTGCAGCTCTCCTCCAAGATGATTGAGCTCAGCCTCCAGGCCGTAGCTTCGAGTGACGATCAAGGAGTTGTTCACCTCCGCTCCCATGTTATCTCCTCCGTCTCTTATGACCCCCTTATTATGCAGGTAATGAACTTCTTCACCCTGTCGTCATTTCTCCTTTTTATTTACACGTACACATACACCGTCATCACACTCTGACCACACCATTCGCTTCACTTTTAATCTATCGTCTTCGCACACAATCTCTCTTTCCTTCGTCGTTGCTTTGCGATCTCCTCTGCCCCGAGTCTTCACTTCCCTCGAAAAGGATGGCGACCCGATAAGGTTCTATTTCCACCACATCCAAGAGCCTCTACCTTGCTTCCATTTAATTTCCAAAATCCATCCCATTGCTTCGATTATTGGCTAACCCTGCAGACATAAAAATCCCTTCGATTGACCAGACTTCGCATCTCACCTCTGATCCTCTGCCTCCGATGAAACACCATCAACCCATTGATTAAGCCTCTGTCGGACCTTAGAAGAACCTCCAAGGCCTTCATGGAACTATCACGCAGGTGCCTAGACTCTCAGGTAGACCAGTAGACCACATAGGAGCTTCAGGACCCTCGTGGAGCTTCGCTGGAGCGCCACCACCTACGACCGACATGAAGGAGATACGTAGAGAATATATCGGTGGATTAGATCCCATTGATCTGATCTAATGGCCCCGACTAGATCGTAGCTTAGGGTCGAAACAATGCTTCACCCCTCAGCCTCGGGTGCCCGATCTAATCACTAAATCCCTAGACCTCACCATGCGGCCCGAGCCACTCTGTCATCCAAGCCTGGCCCCTACATGAGACACGTCACGTAATTGAGTAAATTACAATGCATGAGCCCTGGGTTTCGCTAATTGCAGGTAGGTTCAACACGTGTAAAGCGTGCCGCTTGGGAAATTTGCAGATAAGCCTCGTTCATTTATTATTTTTCATTTATACTCATGCATGTGGTTAATTTGCACTTAAGCCCTAACAGTTTGTAAATATTACATTTCAATCATTTTGAACCTTTTTGTTAAACATTTTCTGAAATTTTCTTGCAATTATTCCCCTGACTTGATGCGTTAATAACTTTTGCATCACGTATCCAAATTTAATGAAATCAATGGTATTTTAAAGATCTCTTTGAGATCTTTAATACAGTATATCCTTGATAAGTGTTGCTGAAAATAAACTAAAATTTAGAGAGTTATGTTTGCCTTAGGTCCAACATGTGCAAAGTGTGTGCCGCTTGTGAAATTACACTTAAGCCCTAGTAGTTTGTAAATAAGATGTTATTTGCATGTGCAAAAGTGCGTAGCTTGGTGAATAAGATGTTATTTGTATGTGCATGTGTGTGGCGCTTGTGACTTGGTGAATAAGATGTCATTTGCATAATTGTATGCTTGATTAATTAAACTGGCTTATGCAAGAATTTGTGTTTCATAACTGCATAGCTTGACTTACATGGCCTCTTAGAGTGGCTATTGCCTATTTTAGGTCTTACTAATTGCAAATAGGTCCAACACGTGCAAAGCATGTGCCGCTTGGGAAATTTACAGATAAGCCTTGTTGATTTATTATATTTTCATTTATACTCATGCAAGTAGTTAATTTGCACTTAAGCCCTAGCAGTTTGTAAATATTACATTTCACTCATTTTGGACCTTTTTGTTAAACATTTTCTGAAATTTTTTACAATTATGCCCCTAACTTGATGCATTAATAACTTTTGCATCTCGTATCCAAATTTAATGAAATCAGTAGTATTTTAAAGATCTCTTTGACTTCTTTAATGTGGTATATCTTTGATATGTGTTGCTGAAAATAAACTAAAATTTAGATAGTTCTGTTTGCCTTAGACTACGATTAATTGATCATTGATGAATCTATGTTTCATTATCTTTATCCATTTATTTTAGTTTAAAATCCGTTATAAACACTAACTCCACCTTCTTACTAACTTGCATTTGTGTGTAAATATTGTACACTTCTTACCATTTTAACCTAAAATAAAAAAAAATAAAGGAAAAATAGATACAGACTAACCCGAACCCCGAGAGAAGGTCAAAACTTGACCTGATCAACCAGGAATAAAGTAGGGGGAGATAGGGTCCTCAATTAGAAAATAAAAAAAATTGAGTGTTGTGTATATTTTTATACTTCACTATTTTATTTGTACCTTAACTGACCTCAAATCAAATAACTTTCCAAACCAGAGTTGTAAATAAAAATGTTTTCTAATTAATACAAATAATTGCATAATTAAATCATGTACAGAATAAAAGCAACCACACTTGGAAAAAGACACTAAGCACTAATTGCAAGACCAATTATGGTTCCATATTAACTCAAATTGAACTAATCTCACTTACATTGGATTCTAAATTAAATTATATTTAAAATGGCTATATTTTCATAATTTTTGGAGTTACGTTTGAAAAGTCAGTTTTCTGGGGTGGTTTATGCAATTTTCCCATATATTTTGTACATATTGTATTTGTATATATTTGTAAATATTTTTACTAATTATTTGAAATAAAAATAAAAATAAAAATAAAAATAAAATATAATTAAATAAACTAATTTGCTCATTTACCCATGTATATAATGTCATATATGTATATAATATATGTATATAGTTGCTATTCTTAGTTAACCACCACAAAAAATAAAAAAATTAACTTTTAATTTTCAAATAATTAAAGTGACGAAAATTCAAAAAAATAGTTAATTTTTGTAAATAATTTTTGACACTTATCTTGTTATCTCTATCTCATTTCAATTTTATCTCTTATCTTTATCCAAAAAGCCAAAAATTCAAATTTCATCTCCACTTTTTCTATTTATATGGCTCCTTCTCCATCATTCCATCTTGATCAATCTTTGGTGAGAGGAGCCCGATCTTCGAGAGTCTTCTTGTCGAGAAAGGTGCCAAGACTCCGAGTCATCTAGTGACAGTGAGTCGGCCTTCGTCAAGGCAGTTTTCCATTCCTAAGGTGAGATCCATTCTTTCTCTTATTTTTATCGTAGATTAATCATAGATTTATCGCTTGCACTTTTATTTCTTCGTCATTTTTTATTTAGATCATTAAATCCATTACGACTTGATCCGCAGTCAACTCGATTTTTCATCTCACTTTCTCGACCTCTGCACGTTCTTTTCTATCTCCCATGATCTATCAACTCTGACCACGCACGGTGCTCGGAGAATCGGATTCGATTCCTCACATTTCGTCGGATCCTCGTTCACCTTTCGATTTGTTTATAAATAAAAAAAATATTTGTTTTCTTCTCTCTAACATTTGTTTTGCAGGATTACCTAAAAAAGAAAATTAAAAAAATAAAAAAATAAAACAATAAAAAACAATAAAAAAATTCTTAGCTCCTGTTTACATTTTCTTACAAAAAATTTAAAAAAATATCTTTCATTTGCTGTTCTGTTTATAATTTACAAAATAAAAAATCAAAGCCGCGGGCTCCAGCCCCGTCGATTCTTCTGCTGCTGCCGACCTGCCTCTAGCCACTGCAGCGTCCCCTCCCGCGTGCCGCAGTGCCCGCACCGCTAGGCGGCAACCCGACCGATACACGCCCTCCGCCATCAGCTTCCTCCATGACCGTCCGCAGAGGGCATGTGTTGCCCCCTCACGCATCCTCGTTGTCATCCACGCCAACGCCACCCTCCTCTACTGCCCACGCGAAGGATCACACCAGCCGCAGCACCGCTTGGAGAGGAGCTCCATGTCCACCGCAGAGCCGCTCTCTTCACCGCAGCGCCAACGCCCCATCGTCTTCGCTGCTGACGCCCTCCGACGCCGCCTTTGCGTGGAGAAGAAGCAAGGGGTGGTGGCCCTCTTTCCCTTAGCGGATTGGGAACGAAGAACAAGCGTGCCCCCTAGAGCATATTATTTTATTTGGGAGAAATTACATTCAAGCCCTTGTCATTTTTGAAATCACCAAATTACCCCTACAGAATCATTAACTTTGGGTAAATTACATTCAACACCCTCAGAAGTTCTAAAAATTACAGAGAAGTCCTGCTCCAGTAAGTCACATGCATCACGCCATCTTTACTTAGGTAATTGCATTTTCAGCCCTCTGTTTATTTCTTGTTATTTATTTATACGAAAACAATAAACATTTGCAGATCAGTCCTTAATTTCTAGACTATTTATCTTGCATGTTCTCTCATTGAAATAAATGGTTTTTTTTATCAATAAAACCACCAAAAATCTTGCTATGCTCCTGACCTACTTATCTTTTTAGCACAAAATTTCATTGCATTTTGTCACTATTTAATATTTTTAAAAAAATAAAAATTATGTCATTTTCCCTGTTTGAAATTCTAAAATTCATAAAAATTCAAATATTGTTCTAAAAAATCAAAAAAATTAGAGTAGACTTTTAATTTTGTTCTAATTTTTGTGCATGAACTCTTTATAAAACATAAAAAATTGAAAAATACTAAATATCTTAAAAAAATATAAACAATTCTACAAAAATCCAAAAATGGTGATCTTAGTCTCTGTTTGTAGATATTTGTCCCTATTTTATCATAAAAATAATTGACAGGAGTTTTGGGTACATAAAACATTTTTATGTTGCAAATTACTCCAGGTTGTGTATTGTTTCTCATTTTTACCATTGTTTGATTTTAGAAAAATATAAAAACATCTGAAAATTCTACAAAAAATTTCAAAAATATTTCAAAATCTTTAAAACACAAAAATATTTTCTCTGGATTTTTCTGAGTATTTTTGATATAATTAAAAATTCCAAAAAAGAGTTGGTATGTATATCTCTTGTTTTGTGCATATTGTTATTGATTAAAAAATGCAAAAATTAAAATCACTAAAAATCACATAAAATAAAAAATATAAATAAAAAAATATAAAAATATAAAAAAAATCACAAAAACCAAGAATAGTTTGCCTTTGAGATTTCCTTTTTCTTTTAATTGAATTTTTTATTGATTAATTGAATAACCCTCGGGAATTATAGCCTCCCTAAGTTGGATCATGTCCGCTATATAGGTAAATAAGTAGCAAAAACAAAAAAAAAGTGTTTGTTTGTCACGGGATTTTTCGGGATAACAACGACTTTCATATCTATTAATTTTTGATCCTCGAGATTTCCGTAGCACAACAAAATGGCACCGTTGCTGGGGAAGCACGGCGAGGGTCGTTAGCTTTCTCTTTTGACCTGCTATTCTTGGTTGTAAATATTTATTTACATTTTGCCATTCACTTCATTGTTCATATCCACTGCATTTGTTTCGTTTTTCTTTCTCATATTTGATAATTATATTTCTTACACATTCTCTTTTCTTTTTCTTACGAAGGCCTGCGGAGCGAAGGAGGCGATAGAGTCGAAGCACCCAAGCGACGTGGGGACTGCTTGATTCTTCACCAAGTCGCAAGATAGCGTGAGAAGTGGAGAAGAAGATTTGAAGAAAAAAATTAAAAGAGAGAGAGAGAGAGAGAGTTTTTCTTTTCTAGCGTTTGAACTCTTGTAAACAGACATTCATTTGTTGTGGGGTTTGTTTAACCAAGTGCTGGTGCAGTTGGGGGACCTGACCGATTTTGTTTTCATCGCCTTTATTTTTCTTTGTTTCCCACGGATTCATGAGCTACCTCTTGATTGCATTAATTAATTTGCTTGAGCTAAGAATTTCTGTAACTATAGAGTAGAGCGTAATTTGGACTTAGTCAAATTAACTTGTTCTTGACTGTTAGTAGAAGCTATCATCTAGGACGGTTCACTTGCATTTGTATATAGGTTAGTTTATTTCTCTGTATTTCAATTCTGTGTGGATCACTTGCATGTAGAGTGTTGGCGACAAGGTACGCATCTCTAAACCCCTGCATGCATCATTGTTTTTAATCGCGCATTGGCATTTCTGAACCCTTCCTTGTTTTCAATCAAATAAGTTAAAAAGGAAATTGGACACTCGGTAGGCATTTCTTTGAAAATATTTTAACCAAGTGACAACTGCCTAAAATACAGGACTGTTAAAGAAAACTCGACCCTAAAATAAACACAAGGAAAAATCATTATTTTGGAGATAGTAACCCCCTCATTGTTTGGTTTGTATGTAGCGAGAGAGAGACCCGTACACTAGGATAGAGCCACACCCGAACTCTTTTCAGACTACTATCTTGAGTTAGTTATTCTCCAGTGAGGATCTCTCTAGTAGCCAGTAAAGGGGTCTGTGACGTCCTTAATAGATTGAATTGATCAGATAGCCAGTAAACGATCTGCAATTCATACTGGCTGGGAAAGATCTAACCTTGGGATTGGGCCAGTCTCCTGAGAGCATTGGGTTTCTAACAACTCGCTTTAAGCACTCTAATAGATTGTATTGTCACCAAACTATAAAATTGACAAGATAATTGACCGAACCTTCACAGTCTTCACATTGAGTTGAGTTGGTGAATTGAGGGTTTGTATTGTGTTTGGTTGCTAGCGATAAAGATCCTTCTGCGCAATTTGCGTCTTCATTCACTTTCACTCTTGCATTGACCTTCGTGTTCTCGCATCCTGCCTATTGATTTCGAAGATGTCAGACCGGAGTATTTCTCGTTCGGACTCTGCGAACTAATTCTACACTCCAGTCGTTCACCTTCTATTCGGGGAGACTCACTTCCCGAATATTCCTCTTTCTCCACTTCACCCTTCACAACATCCATCAATCCACTATTTGAGATTGGCTTTAATCTCGAATTAATATATGAGACTCCATCAATTCTAAGTACTAATCGAGTATCATGCACATTTTTAGAGTCATACACCGAACACTTGATGCCACCAAAGGGAAAGGGAACCATGTCGGAGCAGAGAGAGATCAACAGCACCATGTTAGCCTCTATCCAAACAATTCAAGCCTAGATAGCAGAGCTGGCTAAATTTCAGAACGCATTGAGAGACATGATTCTCGAGATGAGACAGGAAAGAGAAGATAGGAGAGAGGGGGATAACAGAAACCCTGGAGGTGGGAATGGGGGAGAAGAACCTCGTATAGAACCTAGGGCTAAGCCTACACTAAAAAATGCTTATAATCCAGGGGCATGACAGACAAATTCTTGGATACAAATCCCTATGGTTCATGGGCATTTTGAGCTTAAGCCAACTATTTTACCTCTTATCCCAATATTCTATGGAAATAATAATGAAGAACCTTATATACACCTCCAGCAGTTTGATCGCATTTGTGGAACAGTACACTACCCAAATGTCCCATTAGAGGTAGTGCAGATGACCGCCTTTCCATTCAGTCTGATGGGCAAAGCTTTGTATTGGTTGAATCACTTGGGGAAGGTTGTCACTACTTGGGAAGAGTTGAGGTCCGTACTTCTGAACAAGTATTATCCACTTGGATGACTCAACCAAATGTTATCCTTGATTGCTAATTTCTCCCAGATGCCCCAAGAGCCTATTCACGAGGCATGGGAACGATTCAAATATCTGACAGAGAAATGCCCCCATCATGCTATTCCAAATACCAGCCTTGTACAAAATTTCTTTGGTGGTTTAAGCATTGAGAATCAGAAGCTGGTAGATGTCCCTTGTAGGGGAAGTCACTTCAATAAGGACGAGGATGTACTATACCAAATTTTTGAGGAGATGGCGGAAAGTTTAGCAGCTCTTTCTTCTTCACATACTTTTCAGAAGCACCCCATCACCGCTCCTGCAGTACTCCATATAGATGTCAATATGACGACAACAAAAGAAGTGGATAAGGTGGATAGCACTGACCCGGCCATCATTGGAAACCACCTATCTAAAGTGGACATTATTGAAAAGCGATCCCAAGAACTTAATAAGCTTCATGTGATCAAGCAGAGGACATAGAATCTGGATAAGCTGGATGAGATAACAAAGCACCTGGACCTTCTTGTGAATACAATCAGCATAGTCCACAGTACGAGTGTAGCATCCAATACCTCTACTAGGGAGCAGACTTCTTCCACCAAGTACAGTAGCAGAGGACCATCCACAGTTCAGCATGTCTGCTACGTGCAGACACCTGATCAGGTTCAGCAGCATTCACATCAGATAGTTCCGTATCAACATGAAGTAGCCTATATTCCTGAGCAGCAATCTCCATCTCCACCTGGTATTCAGGAGGTGAGCGATATCTGGTTCGACCATGAGCGAAACTTGCTCCGTCCATCAAGGCAAGGCCAGTTGGGTTCACAGCAGGGTCAGAGACCTGCCTACCAGTTTCAGGGAGGCAGACATCAGCAGTACCAATACCAGCACCAACAGTTCCAGCCTCAGTATCTGTCTCCACCTCAGTTCCAAAACTGGAGACAAGGCCAACCTCAGTAGAAGTCTATGTATTTTCCTCATCCTAACCAACAACAGACTGCATATTATGGACAGTATTCTCCCCCTCCTCCTCCTCATTATCAGAATCCGTATGGGTACCAACAGCTTCCATACTATCAGCCTCAGCGACATCCAGTCAATGAGCAACATGAGGCCCCTTCAGACAATCTAGTACCGGACCAACTTACACAGCTTATGAAGAACATGAATGAACTGACTCAGTGGATTGACGACCTGACCACCACCAAGGCACTGATTCCAGCACAGGTTGAAGCCAACCCCAACAACTTCAGATGCAAGGAGCATGTAGCCAATAGCCCACCCACCCCCGAGATAGGTATGTCCCTTGATTTTACATGTTTATCTGATGCCATTCATCTCAGGAGCGGTAGGAGATTGCAGCCGCCTACACAGCAGTTGGGGTTGGGAGATCGATCCACTTAGAGAGCATCATCTTCTACATCATCTCCTTCACCAGCTGTTGAGAGGCCCAGTATAGAAGCACCCACATCTAGAGTTTCACCGCCTTCACCACCACCTTCACCAGGCAGATGTAGATTACCATCAGCAAGGGAGAATATACAAGTCACAGATTCTTCCTCTTCACCAGCAGCAGCATCCCGATCTGTTTTAGATTTTGTTTTTCCTTCACCTAGATTGGACAACACTGACAGATTGATTCTGGTTGTCCTCTTGTATATGATGATTCTACTTTGAATAAAGGAAATGAATATTTGCATATTTATTCTGATTTGGTGCCATTTCCTTCTGCTCTCAAAGCTAAAAAAATCAAAAATTAAAAACAACACTATCTGATCTTGGAGTGGTTGAGATCTTACAAAACATCTTTTTAAAGATGCCACTCCTTAAGGCCATGGAATACATGCCTACAGTAAAAAAGGGAATGAAAGATGCATGCACCCAAAAGCGTCAACCAAGGAAGAACAGACGAAAGGAAACAGATAAACACATCTTGACCATGGCCACAGTTCATGCCATTAGTAATCTTCCGCCTAAAATGAAAGACAAGGAAGCACCTCTCATTCGTTGCCATATCTTTGATCACGAATTTGATCGTACTCTTCTCGATAGCGGTTCCTCCATTAATCTCATGCCTTCCTCTTTATTAACTGAATTCCTGTTACAGCCTCTTAAAACAACCAAAATGATCCTTCAGTTTGCTGATAGATCGATTAAGAGGCCAAGAGGTATTTTAGAAGACGTTATTGTAACAGTGCAGGGAAAGAAATTCCCTGTTGATTTTGTTGTCGTAGATATGGATACACCTGCACCGTTACTCCATATCCCGATCATACTAGATCGACCGTTCCTCCGAACGGCCGAAGCAACAGTTAGTTATGGTACTGGAGAGATCATCTTTCACTCTCATAGTGACAAGGTGAAAATTGAGACGATCTCTGATCCTAGACCATCACCGCCACCAGCAGAAGATGATATGGAGAAAGTTATATCAGAGCCCAATGAATATGATTTTCTTGCTGAATTTAGAGAGACATATCTTTTCACAAATTTTACAGATACCTAGGAGTTCCTTTCCCAAAAGGACTCTCTAGAAAGCACAGTCGACATGAGTTCCCTTGGTGGTCAAATTGAGATAGTTGCCGATGAGCAGTTTGAGCAGAGTTCTGAGGTCCAGATATCTGAGCCATTCATTGAATTTCCTGATTTATGCATATATAAGAGACATCTTTCGGAGATTATTGCTGAGATATATGAGCCGTTCATTGATAAGAATATTGAACATCCTGATGAGCCCTTCCTTTATGAGCAGAGATCATTCATTACAGATCTATCAGATATTCTATTTGTTGAGCCGTCAGTACCCAAGGTGGATAGTCTACAGAGCACATATCACATACTGTCTACCAGTACAGTAGCTGAGGTTATTGCAGAGTCGATTCAGACCCCACCTGAGCTCAAGATTTTACCATCAATGTTGAAATATGCCTTCCTTGCGGGTCCCTCCCAAATGTTTCCAGTCATCCTCAGCTCGCAGTTGGCCGTTGAACAAGAATCTAGCGTACTAGAGGTTCTTGAGAGAAACTACAAGGCCATAGGATGTAATATCTCAGATCTTCGTGGCATTAATCCAGCGTTGTGCTCGCATATCTACCTAGAGGATGACTGTAAACCCTCCCATGAGTGTCAGCACCGTCTAAATCCAAATCTAAGGGAGGTTGTCATGAAGGAGATCAAGAAATGGTGTGATGTTGGCTTTATATATCCCATTTTAGATTGCAAGTGGGTCAGTCCTTTAAATGTGGTCCCGAAGAAATTAGGATTATGATCGTAAAGAATGACCGTGGTGAGGAGATTCCGACCCGGGTACCTACTTCATGGCGTGTGTGTAGATTACCAACACCTGAACTCAGCTACCAAGAAGGATCTCTTTCCACTGCCCTTTATTGATCAGATTATTGAGAGGTTGGTAGGGAAAGAGTTCTTTTGCTTCTTGGATGGGTACTCGGGATACAACCAAGTTGCTATCGCTCCTGAGGATCAGGAGAAAACTACTTTCACTTGTTTATTTGACACTTATGCCTTTAGACAGATGCCCTTTGGATTGTGTAACACCCCCCACTACATTTTAAAGGTGTATGCTGGCCATTTTTCCTGACATGGTGGGTAATTTTCTTGAAGTCTTCATGGACGATTTCTCGGTCTATGGGGATAGTTTTGACACATGTCTTGCTCATTTAGACCGAGTTCTTCAATGTTGCTGTGAGGTAAACCTAGTTCTCTCGTGGGAGAAGAATCACTTTATGGTGACTAATGGGATTGTATTGGGCCATGTCATCTCCAAACATGGTATGGAGGTTTACCCGGCTAAGATTGACGTGATTTTCATGTTAGAGCCATCGCAGAATTTGAAGCAGTTGAGGTCATTTTTGGGACACGTAGGATTCTATAGGAGATTCATAAAGGACTTCAGCAAAATCGCCAGACCTTTGACTGATCTTCTATGTAAGGAGACTGATTTTATTGTCGATGAGAAAGTCCTCCTTGCATTCAATCAGATGAAAGAAATGGTTACTAGTGCTGCTGTCTTACAACCACCTCCACAAGCTCCTTGACCTCACCTGGGCACCTATCCTGACTAGGTAGGCTCCGTACTCCTGACTTCGTCTGCATCGTCAAAACTCTGAATTGAAGTTCGGCATTTAGCAAGAAGGCCACCCCTCCGCCGCCAGCTGCTAAAAAACACCTTACCTTGCACGTGTGAGAATAGTTCGTCCATGGTCCCCTCATCTGTGTGAGAATGGTTCGTCCATGGTCTCCTCATCCTTGGGAGGCAAGGTTGACCATGCGTGACAAACCCACTGGAAAAGTCATCCCGTCAATCAAGGCAAGGAGTGATCTCAAGGCGAATCCCAGGTCGTGTTGAGGAGCAAGATTGGACGAATCCCGAGGCTGGGTACGACCCGAAGCTAGGAGCTCAGGATGTGTGCGTAAGACTAGTGTAGGACTGGAAATCTCATATAAGATCGAAAGTCTTTATCACTTAGAGTGGAATGTGCTAATTTCTTCAGGATCTCCCTAAGTGTATTAGGGTTGATTCACGGGATGATAGCTCCCTATTTTCATGCTAGTAACCCTCTTCATTTACTCCAATCATCATTCAGGAAGCTCTCAGCTTCATCATTAATATCAGGTAGAATATACTTAATCAGGTTCCAGTGAAGGAACTTATTCACTAACTCCATGGGTCATTGATGATCTGAAAGACTTCACTAACCGTAGCTGGAATTGAGATCTCATTCAAATAGAAAGATAGCAAATATATGGATTTTCTTTTTTTATCTTATACGGATGATCCGATCCACAAGGACCATGATTGGGAATTGTTGTATCGTCTTTCTCCGAGGAAGAAGCGAAACATAATCAACTTGAATTTGGGACAGCTATTCGAAATCTTAGGGAAACATTTGATTTCTTATCTCATGTCTGCTTTTTGGGAAAAAAGACCAATGGAAGGGGAGGGTTTCCTCAAACAACAAGGAGCTGAGGCAACTATTCAATCAAATGATATTGAGCATGTTTCAGATCATGATGGATGCCTCAGATTTCATAGTTGGAGCTGTTTTAGGAAAGAGAAGGGAGGGGATACCATTTTCTATACACTATGCTAGCAAGACTCTGGATGAAGCACAACAGAATTATATAGTTACAGAGAAGGAGATGTTAGCAGTTGTGTTTGGGCTAGAAAAGTTTAAATCTTACCTCATCGGTTCACATGTTATTGTGTACACAGATCACACTATCATATGATACTTGCAGGCAAAGAAGGATGCCAAACCACGCCTTATCAGATGGATCCTTCTTCTCTAGGAATTTGATTTAGAGATTCGAGATTAAACTGAAGGGAAAAACGTTGTGGTAGATCACCTTTCCCATATTACAGATACAGAGACCTCTGAGCATAATATGATTCCTATTTCCGGAACCTTTCCAGATGAGGCCATTTTGTCAGTGGACTCACTCCCATGGTATGCTGATATTGTTAACTATCTTTTCTCCAAGAAAGTTCCACAAGATTGGACGAAGTACAAGGTAGACAGATTTCTGTCAGAGATTCATTATTACCAGTGGGAGGATTCGTACCTATTTTGCGAGGGTGCGGATTTGTTGGACATGCGAGCCCATGGTGAGCCATTATGCAATAAATGTTATTGCAATTCACTCATTAATCTGAAATGAAGAATAAATAATTTGCATAATAGTTCCCTTAGTACAATTAGGGTTATGTACCATGGCCATCTTAATGATCATATAGCTATTGATTCAATTATTGAATCATAGAGGCTGGTGCTTGGATGAATATCTAATGAGTTAGATTGAGGACTCATCAAGCACCGTCAAATGATTGTTAAGATATGATCTCCAGCCTGAGTAGGAGATGGCAATCCTTTCTCAGTTAGGCTGATATCTGACCGACTTCTTGATGCAGGTCCTCTGCATAGGAATAGGGATTCGGAGGTGTCAGATTAGTTAGGTCAAAGAGTTGACTTAACGAGATCGAGATAACCAAAGTCCTATACCGTATGCTATGATGATATAGGCACACATCCTCTGACCGGAGACAGATGTGTTACTATATGTCCGAGTATGTACATTTGGAAGACCAATAGGTTGATGACCTAATCAAGGTCTATACACCGGCGCGCTGGTGTGCATATAAGGGCATATGAGTAACACGATCTCTCAAAGGGATCATACAGGTTCACTACTGAACCGGAAGACATGAGCTCACTCAGGAGATATTGGGAAGAATCAAATTCCGTACGCACGGTCGTCTCGCTTTGGAAGCTTGACTGAATTTGTAGGTTTGATATATATTTTTGTAAAGTATATGATCAAGACCTAGGTATGATATATGCTTTTGGAAAGTATATGATCGATACCAACTCCCAATGATCAAAATGAGAAACTTACTGATAGAACCCTGAAGTAGACAGTGTAAAGTTGATCTAATACTTCGGGTTTATTCTGAGTCGTCCAGTATGCAGGATGTACAGGTATTAGGAATACCTGAGGGTGATGTGATCATAAACGATTGTATAACCATGACGCTTCCATTCCTAGGGAGTGATGAAACAGGTCTGGATTTTAGTGACTCCTCTCAGTAGAGAAGTAATCTGATCTTAGTCCAAATGTTGGACATTGATCTGAATGTGATTCAGATGCAATGAGAAGATTAGATTTGCGGTCTTGATTTAATCAAGCATCTATGGGAGGCCCGCGATCTGGATTTGAGATATGATCTCAATATCCATGTCACTATACGTGGAACAATACAATCGCCATGTCCTTATCTCCAAGTATTCGCGGAGAAAGCGCATTATCCTTGAAAGAGTTCATGGATAATTCTATTGTTCATATATGTATCCGAGCATTGAGAAAAAGGATAATTAAATGTGATTTAATTATCATGACTAATATGAATTTGATTCATATTATAAGAAGAGTTATCTTAGATAATTAAATTTGATTTGATTATCAAAGATGTGAATAATGTGAATGTGATTCATATTATTTGGGCACATGAGAATAAGTTATCCAATATAATTGAATGTGATTTAATTATTGTGGATAAGAATAATGTGGATCGTAATATCCAATTATTCATAATATATTATAAATATGATTTATAATGTATTAGAGAGAGCTAATTATAATTTATATTTGTTGATTAATTGTTAATGTGTATTGGAGACACATTGTCTAATTAATTGAAAATGTAAATTATATTTTGTTTTGGGTTGTGAATGTGATTCACAATTTTCCAATGTCAAGATTGCAATATTCCCAAAATTAATTGTGAATTATTTTGGTGAATAAAACCCAACAAAAGTTGTTGGAAATAAATAATGAGAGAGATTTCCAAGGAGATCTGCAATCTCATGGATTTTCATGAGATTGCCTCGATATGGAATATGGTGGGCGGCACCCATGTCCTATTTGGAATGGGTGGCCATCCACCTTGATTATACATGGGAGATTTGATCTCCATGTATATTCTCTCCTTATTTGTTGGTTTGATTTAGGATTGATTTATATTTGATTTTGTCAAATATATTTTAATCTAAATTAAATCACAAAGTTGTTGGCTTTTACCAACAACAATCTTGACCATTGGACTGATCATAAATCAATCTCAACCATTGATTTTATGAGTCCCATGGATTGAGATCCATGGATCCCAAAACCCTATAAAAGGAGAGGCACCCCTTTGCTCTTCTTTACACCAAGAGAACATAAGTCTCTCTCTCTCTTTCTCACTACACGCCATCTCTCTTCCTCTCATGGCCGTCCACCATGGATGACCTAGAGAGATTGTCCATCGCTGCAGCATCGTCGTTATGTTGCCCGATCGTCTGCTCGTGGATCTCCGTCTCCTTCGGTGAGCCTCGCTCGTGAAGAAGATGCCGGATCTCGTGTGTCGAGATCAGGAGATCTACCGCTTGGATCATCAACATGGATTGCGAGAAGCACGCGGTTCATCCCCGCGCTTGCAAGCGTCTCCTCCGTCGGATCGGACTTGAGACAGGAGGTCTCTTCGTTTAGAGACTCGATCGCAACCACGCTTCAAGAGGTAACCCTATTACTTGTTTGTGGTTTAGACGAAACGATCCGCGAAGTGTTCTTGGATCATGTGGTTTCGTCGAATGAAAATTTTTAAATTGCGCTGCATCGAGCAACTAGTGCGACTAGTCGCTCCACGTCGTATTCGATGCGACGCTCACGCTTCCATGGTGCGCTTGAGGATTTTACCATATCCTTCAAGTGGTATCAGAGCCTTAGGTCGATGGTTTTTGATATGATCCATAAAACCGACGGTGACTTGGGTTCGTTAGAGTTGCGAAAGTTTTATCGCATTTTTTTTCGCATCTCTATTTAGTGTAATTTTTCGGCCCTGTTTAAATTGTTTAAACACGAAAATAACACTTGTATTTTGTTCCCCATTAAATTAGGAAACCATTGGATCTGAGTTTACGTAATTTGGATTCTGTTTGCTCGAGATATGGTTGTTTTAATGAACATGTATTCACTGTTACGGGAACTGCGAATCTTAACGTAATTAAGGAGTTAATTACAGTTTAGAGACGCCTCGAAATGCATGCAAATCACATAGGTTCTGTTGTAAATCAAGTTAACAAACTATGGAAACTTACTTTGCTTAATTTGGATTTAAATTGATTGAGATATGCTAATTTTAGTAAGTAGGAGTCACTGCTGAAATTACTTTCCTAATCAAGAACCATGTGATAGTCAATTAGTGAAATTAATTGTTAATTTCATGAAATAATTATGAAAAGTATTTGAGAAATATTGGATGATGATTATTTCCTTAATTTACTTGGCCTCAACTAATAATTGATTAGATTTGATCTAGATCAAAATTGGAAACACAATTATCAAACTTCTTGCTTAAATAGGATTGGGAATTTGTCTAGCAAATTTCCTTATAATCAAAAATGTTTTGATTATTACTATATGGTATAATTTAGGTTGAAGAACCGATGATCATGTCAAGTACAAAGTGATTGACTCGGCATTATTTTTTCCTGAGGCGGATATGGTGTCTAGTCGAGGATCGCTGGGGTAGCGGGTTGCAACGTATGTGGTCCGTCCTACTCCCGCCGGTACTGGCCATGACAACGGGTAGGGAACGAATGATGCCTGAGAGATCATGATGTATTTTTCTAATTATTAAAATTCGAATTAATACGTTTTTTGAGATAATACCATGTATTCAAGTAAAATCATGTTTGTTGATTGAATTGGATTGATAATTAATTTAATATAATTAAGATAATTATATCCAATTAAAAACACTCTATTATAATAGATGTGTCATTTCCCTTGGAAGAATTAATCGTAATGAATATGATTCATAATGATTAATTGCAATTTGAATATGATATGTAGGATCACATAAGTGACATCCATGGTCTCCCGTCAAGGTGAAGGGTTCCATCGCCAGATATTGTATGTGGGATACGCCTGTTCGAAGTGACAGCTCCTGCATACGATCCATTTGGATCGGGCTCGTCGCTTCTCAAAAGAGTAAGGACGTATGCGTAGTGACCCCAATATCGGGTCCTCATATTATTGGGGCGATATTGGATTGCGCATAGCGAGTTGTATTCCTGTTGACGGTTGGTTCAATTAATGATGGGTCAACATCACCTAAGGGGTGGTGGGACCGGGTGTTAAAGACCGAATTGGGAGATGCAAGTTGGACTTGCAAGGCGGAATGTGTCCCCGCTTCTTTTTATCCGAGTTACAGCTTCTCATATTATTGGGATGTAACAAAGATAAGGAAGGAGATCCCAGATCTTGCTTGAGATATAATGGTAAGTATATCTCTTACATTGAAAGTGATTAAGGGAATGAACTTTCATTGTTGACATGGCAAGATAGCTTTGATATAAAAAATTCCTAAATCAAAGTAAAATTATATGTTTATATATATTTATGCAAATTTCTTATTTCAGATAATCCTTCATTAAACCCACTCAATATTATACTCAATAATAACCAGTAAAATATCATGGATTGGACCTATGATCCAGATATTGTACTTGTAATTGGACACATAATGTATGTGGTTGCAATTGCAAGTTTCCTCCTAATAATGAGGAAAGATAATTAAATAGACAATAGGACTAAAACCCTAGGGTTTGTATGTCTCTATAAGTCTTGATCTTATCGAATGTACTTTTGAAGTGACATGTCAATAATGATCGTAATTATCAAATAATCCTTATAAAATTCTAAGAAGATGTTCTGGCATACATATGTGCTCTCGACATTTAATCATGAATGATGTGATTCTCTGCATCATGCAGAATGGTGGCTCTATAAGAGATGATGTATTCAAATTGTTTGAGTACCTAACTGAACCAATATTTTAAGAGCCTAGATGGATGTAGATACGATGAGTGTCATCATTCTACTATATATACTCTAGTCATTCATGAAGCTTCATAATATTCATATTGTATGAACCTAAATGAAGCTTGTATAAATATTGAAATACTCTTATATTGAAATTTTTGATTTTAACATAAGAGATCCTTGGTCTTGAGCAATGGTTGCTTATAGACAAAGGGATCGCAGTGGAAGCATGGGTTGGACCCAAGTGATGAATCTGTGATTCATCACTCTAAAAGTTAAAAATAGAGCCTTGTTCCTGAGTAAAGAGAGGCATATTTCCCTTTATAATGCATAAATAGCATTCATACATGCATTCATAAAATATGCATTTTAGCATTCACATTTTGCATTAAATAAGAAGCCAAAATCATTTGTAAAATATCCACTCATAAAAATAACCTCTCCCTTATAATACGTACACCTTAGTTAATAATATAAGGAAGAAAGTCAAGATCTCCCTTGTAAAAACATCAAATAAAGCCCAAGAACCCCTGGACCATAAAATACCCATAGCTCCCTCATACCAACTCCAAAATAGGTCTATTCACTTTCAGAATAATACACATTCAAAGACCTTTAAAATGAGACTGATTTCATCCAAATTGGAGCTCATATGAAAAAGTTGGGTTTTTGGGCCTCTTCGTATACTATATATGTGTATATTTGTACTCTTATAATTTTGTATCATATTTGACCTCATCTCCGTCTTTGGTAGACATGAAACTTGTAGATCTCATCAAGATCTACAACTTTCATGTTTTGAGTTTTTCCAAATTCGACCTCCTTCTCTCTCTACATCTCTTTCTTTTCTCAGCCAATCACAGCTGGTCACGTGGCGCCCTCTGGTTGCGCCACACGGCCCGCTCCCCTTGCCCTAGCCGCCCCTGCTCTCAGCCGTTGGATTTCTCTCTAGATCCAACGGCCATCTGCGCTCCACGTACACCTCTCACTTCTACCGTCGGATCATTTCCCCCTTCTCATCTTAACCGCATGTTCTCGCCTCTCCTCCAGCGTGCCACGTGGCGCATTATGCGCCATCAGATTTCGCCTTCAGCTCTTCGATCCGCGCGGCCCCCAGCGCGCCGCCCGACCCTCCATCTCCAGGCAGCCCCGCGCTTGCGCCTTTGGCCATCGCCCCCGTGGGCGTAGCCGCCAGTCCCGCTGCCTACTAGCGCGGCCGCGACCAGCCGCGCTCCGCCCTTCGCCAGCGCCGCCGTCCTCACGAGCTCGCGTCGCCGCCGCCTCGACGCCGAGAGCCTCCTTCGCGTTGTCGCAAGCGCGCCGCACCTCCGCGAGCCCTAGCTGCGTTCCCCTTAATCTGTGCGGCTGCTTGCGGGAAAAGAAAGGTCATTTTATTTTTATTTTATTTTAGTCGTGAAAATTGCACTCGAATCCTTGTATGCTTATATATTTGCACAAGTGCCCCTGTGCACAGTTTGTCATTCTTATTTCAACTTCTATTTGCATTGACACCCCTGCATTTACACGTTTATTTTGTCATCATTCTGTCATCCAATTTTAATTCCGAAAATTGCATTGTGTAGCATAACTCTTGTTCTACCATTTTAACATTTATTTGTATTTTTCTGATTTGCAGAACATTTACGGAATTTAATTTGGTCAAAAATTGCAATATTTTGCTAGTTTTGATTGATTAATTTATTGCGCATTATCTGCTTGTCAAAAAAATCTCTGAAAAATCATCATTGGTAGATATAAATCTATGCTACAACATATCCAAAAATCACATCATTTGCACATATAGTTTGTCTTAAAAAATCATTTAGTGAAAACTTTAATTGATTTTTAGTTAATCAACCGTGAAGTGTTTTAATGAAATTCAAGTTCATTTGGATAGCTCTTAAGTAGACCTATTTGGATTAATTTTATTTCTGAAAAATATCATCGTTTATTAATGATTAAAATTAGATTAGTCATTTTCACTAAGGTCTGCATTTTTTATTATCCGTGCATCAGAAAATTCTAAAAAAATTAGAGTAGCTTAATTTCACCATACGATCAATAAACCAATGCTGCCATATCGAGACAAGAAGATGGGTGAATACTGAGCCCATTCATATCAAAGTCAGATAGAATATTTCATCATCTGGCCAATTTTCATTATTTTTGGACTCCATTTGAACATATTTTTATTTAACTCATAATTTGGCCTGATTTTGCATGTGTCCTGCAAAAAAACCGAAAAAGATCAAAAAATATTTCCTCTGAAAATCAAAGCTTGGAATTTGCTTCGAATCTACCTAAGGAGACAGATGCTTCCCTGAGTTCGACCTTGGACTCTCAAGTAAAAAAAGTT
Source organism: Ottelia alismoides (assembly GCA_037367405.1). Lineage (NCBI taxonomy): Eukaryota > Viridiplantae > Streptophyta > Magnoliopsida > Alismatales > Hydrocharitaceae > Ottelia > Ottelia alismoides. Next base: position 493,140 of record JAZKJV010006785.1, on the reverse strand, counting down.
GCCACTCGAAATTAAGTGTAAAAACTAGAAATTAAAAGTGGTTTTTGATCCGCTCTCGTATCCGACTGCAACGAACACTTATAATTAATTTGGACATTAACTTGCTCGAATTAACTAAGGGCGCGGGGAGCGGTATCAAATGGCGCCATTGCCGGGGATACGGCTCATTTCTTATATTTTTTTGGATTTTTATTTGTTTAATTTAGTGTTCCTTTTTATAGGTCAAATGTCCACATATTTTGCATTATAAAATTTTTCTTTTTTATTTGATCTCCAATCCTTGTTTCTGTGGCAGGGACCGTGATCAATCAAGGAGGCGAGGAGCTAGTGTCTCCCACTGCGAGGAACCGCAGGAGCATGCTTGGAGCATGTAAAAAAAGTCTTGTTTTTGAATGAAGAAGTTGGATTAATCCTCTACACTTACGCTTTCACCCATGATCTGAAATGATCAAGGAGACTTAGCTTTTTGAGGTCTTTGAGATTTTAGGTTAACCAACCTTAGCCATCAGGGTCTTAGACTTAATCATCCACATTCCCCTAGGTTTCTAGATTTGCATGCTATATACCATGCTTAGTCTCAGACAAAAAGAATATGATCAGCACATCACATGCACGACTGCGGTTTCGATGAGATGAGTTGATTTTTCACCTGAGGGATTGGGATGAGGAAGTCGAGTTTGGATTTGATCTAATGATGCTCGAGGATGGGATAAAATCTTTGGAGGCTTCATGAAACCTGAGTGTCAGCAATATTAGCCAGTATGAGAACTTGATTCTTATACTAATCTCTTGATATTGACCTAAGTGCCAGGGTGTGAAATAAATGAAAAATTGTTGATCAGTGTGCGCCAACTCTTGGTAAAAGCAGTGGAGCTAGCCAAAAATTATACAAGTCAATGAAGTTTCAAAGAAAAAGCTCTTATTCCACAAAGTCAAATATCAAAGAGCTTCCACCAAAGGCGAGCGCTCCCAAACTTTTCAATGTGTCCACTTGGACCACCACTATTAGGACCAGGTGTCGGGCTTGCACCAAAAAAGGGCTCTTCATCATAAATGCTACAAGTCTGGGTGTAGAAGGTACGATAGATACTCAAAAGAGACACACCCCGGTGTACTCCCAGTAAAACAAGTGCAGACGGCTCCAACTTCTCTTGACGGACGCACTGATCAACACCAAAAAAATGTGTTGCGTAAAAGGCGCTAGAGAGAATCCTTGTTCCAATGAGAGGGAGAGAAGAAATGACACAAACCCATACCCTCCATTACTGGCCTTCCATCTACATTTTCTAAGTCTAACAACTAAAGAGACGGTGGAATGGATGCAAGATTTGATTTATTCCCTAGTGTTGAGGATTGGGTCCTTAGGAGATTTTCTAGGACCAAGACTTTGGGTGATATTTGACTCTACTCTCAGAATCGCAGTCAACACTAAAATGTCATATCCTTTAGATTATATGTACATCAGAGAGAGTCTGGAGAAGTAGAGGAATCGGATGCCTCTTGATTAAGGCTGGGTTGAACTCTACGATTTTGGACCTCTAAAGATGAGTCGAATTGATCGGATTGGATCCTGTACTCACATGCACAAGGGGGTTAATCCAGCTTATTCATTCTTTGGTGCTCGAGGACGAGCATAGTGCTCGAGGACGAGCATCGCTTAAGTATAGGGGGTGATGAAACCCAATTTCACCATCTTTATTTTCCATAATTAACCCCCTTGCTTAAAGTTATGTCAATAAAATCTTGTTAAAGTCTTGTATTTATCAGAGTCCTTAATAAATTAAAAATCACAAAAAATTATCAAAACAAAAATCTGTGGTATTTCTAACCTTAAAAATACCTTCAAAAATATTTGGTGTCTACAGATGACCTCCCCTCCACTTTTGGTCAACATGAAATTTTTAGATCTTATCAAGATCTACAACTTTCATGTTTTGAGTTTTCTCAAATTCGGCCAAATTAACCCTCAAAAATAAACTTTTTGCCCGGAAAAATGTGATTGGGCCACGTGGCACGTTCTGGGTAAGCCACGTGGCCCGCCTCCCTTGACTTGTCCGCTCGCACCCTCAGCCGTCAGATCTCCTCCATAGATCCAACGGCCCTGAGTTCTCCACATTCGCTCATTTTTCCAGTCGTCTGATCTCCCTTAGGCCTTGATCACCGCCCTCCGTTAGCGCCTCTCTTGTAGGACGACACGTGGCTCATTAATGGCCGTTCGCTTTCGCCTGGGAGCGTTAATCTTAACCATTCATCCGCTCTCTGATTTCATCCCTCCGATCGTCTTTAGTAGAGCCCATCGCGTCCGCTCGTTCACGCCTCTCCCACAGTTTGCCACGTGGCTCATTATGCTCCTTCCGATCACCTTAAAAACCATCCATCTCAGCTGTATCACCGCACCAACTCTCAACCGCCCGATCAACCCCCAGACTTCATCTTAGCCACTCACTCCTGCCTTAATTTCCTTTCGACACGTGGCTTCACCAGCAACCTCTGATCGCATCACCTTCAGATCTGATCCAAACCGTCCCTACGCGCCCTCACCAGGACGGTTGGATCTCACGATCCAACGGTCCAGACCTCGTCTTCCTCCTCCCGCAAGCTCCGCCCGAGCCCCACGCCTTGCAGACTTCCTCCACCCTTCTTTTTTTAGCCATAGCCCTATTCCACCTCTCCTCTCACTAACCGCCACACCACGAACCCCTGTCATCCCTCATTCTCGCGCATATCTCCACTAACCTCGATCCACTACCAGTCGCGCCAAGCGCGCCCTCGAATCCCTCGACTCCACTCATCAGCTCTGTCATCACCACCTTTAAATACTCCCCTCCCCCATCAATCCACCTTGTCCATCAACCAAGGGGCTGAGGCCCAGCCCTCCAGCTCCTCCCTGTGACAGGGGGAGGAGCTCGGATCAAGCGACGACGACCTTCTTCCTCGATGAGACCCACCGACCTCTAGGCGGTATTGCGGTGGCTCCAAGCCCCGCCCGAGCTCGCTGGGACGGCCGCCCAGTATGTGCGATGACCCCGAGGTCCTCCGATGACCTCGAGCCCAGGCCATCCACTCCGCCCGATCTCAAGTAACCTTCCGATCTCCTTTGTATTTTTTTATCTTGCTTTGCTTAATTTTATAGGTTGATACTCCTTCATTCACCCTTCATAGCTTGCTCCACGAGCTCCGCCATACATCACCCATCCACGCTAGATTCTCCAATCACCCTCCTACTCAGCCGCAACCCCCTTCACCCCAGGCTTTCTTCTCCGCCGGAGGCGGAGGAGAACCCACCACGGGCTCCGCTTCTCTGTCGCTTAAGCTCGTCGCTCACCTCATCTCGCACGCACGCATGTCTTTCACCTAACCCCCTTTGCAGGTCCTCACCTTCATTGGCCGGACCTCGGGCAAAGCAAGGTTCTAGAGCTCCGCCTCCGACGACCAAGCATCGATAGAGCATTCCAGGTACTCATGTGTCTCCTCCGACCTCAGTTCTTCATCGCCAGACCCTCAGCTTCCTACCCCGAGCTTCACCGAGCACGGCGGGGCGTAGAGGAGCTCCAGGCCTTCCGCCGGAGCCCCAATAGCGCCGCCAACCATCAGGGGAGGAGAAGAGCAGCTACCGTTGGATCTCGCCCCACGGTGGAGATCCAATGGCCCTAGAGCGCCCACGTCGACTGTCCTGGAGTGCGAAGGCTCGGTGGGACCGAGCCTCGCCTGAGGCACCCTCGAGCCAACACATGGCCCGAGCCACCTGCTACGGCCATCCGAAGCAGCGCCGAACCTCACCCCCATCTGAGCCTGAGCTCACGTGCCTCACACACTTGGGGTGCTTCAGAGGGACCAATCTGCAATTTCTGAAAGTTCCAGGGGCTTCCGTGCAATTTACCCATGCACACGTACTGCTCACGTGGGGCGCCTAGGTTCGGATGGTGTCGGAGGCTCGGGTCTTGGCTTGGAGGCTTCTGGAGGTTCGGCTGAGGTTCGACGAAGCATCGGGTGGTCCGAGCCTACAGGTCGGGGAAGAGGCTCGGACTCGATGTCGTGGCGTGCTCTGGACCTTTGGATCAAGATCGATCCAAAGGCTGTCGTTGATGGCGCGTGGTGTGATCAGAGACCGTCAGATCTAAGATGATCCAACAGTGTCTGGAGAGCAATGGAGGGGGCAACGTGGTTGAATGCTGACCGCTGGATCACAATTGATCCTCCGGCTCCTGGGCTGCTCCAAATGTGGATGATGTGGACGGCTAGGGACCGTTCGATCAAGATGATAAAACGGTAGCTGGAGCTTCATCCTCAACGATCCTCCGCCGCCTGCAGAGGAGTTGGCGGGTCTCCGGTGAAGGGGGGTCTGCTCCGCCCGATCCTCCTGACGTCGGTGAAGCTCTCTGTGGGCTCTGAGATATCCTGGAAGATGTGCGATGGTGCAGCGAAGCTCTAGGTGGCTTCAGGAGCGGAAGAGGCGTGTCGGAGCTCTCTGGCGATGAAGCTCGATGCGGACTCCAGCGAGCTTCCGACCAATGAACGAGATGGGTACCTGCAGGTGTTAAGTGATAGCCGAAGCGTGTGCGTGCTATTGGAGATGTGGACGATGGACGGTGAGGCCTAAAGCGAGGGGAAGATGGTCCGGCGATGGTGCTCCGCCTAGGTGGCGGAGCTGGAGCTGATGTAAAGTGAAGTGAGGTGTCGGAGGGTGTGAAGTACGGCGCGAAGGTCAGAGCTCCGTCGCGGAGCTCGGCGAGGTGAAGATGGAGCGAAAGGATGAAGGTAGACGGTGAATAAAATCGGAGAAAACAAAAGGAAAATTAAAACGAAGATCAAACAAAGATGGAGGAGGTTACCTGGGGATTGGATCTCGGATTGGAGTTCCAGGTCGTCGCTTGAGGGATCGGTAAGGTCCCAAGCTCGGGCAGCTTTGCGGAGGAGGGGCTGCGACACGACGGAGGCATCGTGGATCTCGCCGGAGAAGAAGGTTGTCTTCGCTCGAGGATTCGCTCAGTTTCTGTCACCAATCGGACGCTGCGAGCTCGAGGTTCCTCTCTGGGGTGGCGGATGGGCGTGAAGTTGGCCGGTGCTTGAGTATTTAAAGGATGAAGGTCTCGGCAGGGCTGGTGATGGGGCGAATTTCATGGAGGTCGTGAAGCGTCTATGGTGGAAGTGGTGGTGAGTGAGGGAGTTGGCGAGGATGAGGGACGAGTGGGGAAGGTCGTGGTGGTGTTGGCGGTCGGCGAGGGTGGCTGGCGTGCGGCCGAAAATAGAAAGGGGCAGCATGTGGCGCAAGGTCGAGATCGTGGGAGAGAGAGGGTATCGGAGGTGGAAGACGAGGCCCTCACCGTTGGATCACGGAGAAGAAGGCGGGATGGAACGGGTAGGATTAGATCTGGGGTGAGGCGATCTGAGGGATGTGATGGCGCCACGTGGTGCGATGGGGGCGAAGCGCGAGCGAGCGGTGGAGATGAGATGAAGGGCTTCGATCGGGCGGTTAGAATTAAAGCGCTAGTGGACGGTGGGACCCCCTTCACCTGGAAATATGCCTATATTTACTCAGAAACGAGGCTCTATTTTGATTGGAGCTTCAATCAAAATGGCGTCGTTGCCGGGGAGGCACGACTTAGGTTAATTTGCAGTATAATTCTGATTGTTTGATTTTCTCTTCCCGGGTAGTCTGACCCCCGGTTTTCTTGTAATTATTTTCTCTTTCTTTTATTTCTTTGCATTATTTTTATGTGTCACTGTCTGAACTCAATTTGTTTTTGTGCGAGGAACGCGAGGAGTCGAAGACTCTTCGAGGATTTAGCATTTAAATTTATTTGAGTGAATAGAAAGGCTTTGTAATTTTCATTTTATTTCTTTATTTCTTTTTCGCATTATTTCCAGCGGTTCCCGTTTGGGTTCTCGTGCGTGTAAATATAGTAGAACTGTGTCCCCATGTGCTGTGTGGGTGAATGTTAAATTAGCTTGCACTAGCGGCTCCCCGAGCCAATCTAGGAAGTGCTTGTGCTCGTAATCTTTAGGACCACACAAATCACTTAAAAGATGCATTTAGACCGCAGGACTTAGCCAAATCAAACTGTTCTTCCATCGCTAATAGAAATGTCTGTCTAGGAGCGGCTTTCATCGCTTGCATTTGCATTTCGATTAAAAAGATTTCAATTCTTTTTTGCATCTTGCATAAAAAAGCGAAGGGATCACTGTAAGTCTCCTCAACTCAGCATACGCATCATTGTTTTTATCTTGCATCGGCTTTTCTCGATTTCTCCCTCTGATTTTTCACATTTAAATTAAAAAGGAAATTGGGACTGGCCGATAGGCGTGTAGTGTGATTGGATTAATTAAGTGAGAACCTAACTTAAAACCGGGACTGCTAAACACTATTGACCAAAAAAATTCAATAAAATTGGAAAATTGTTTGCGGGATATTAATCCCCGACCTTGTTTTCATGTTGAGTGAGGGTACTTGAGTGTGTGTGAACACCTTAAGGCAGAGCCCAAATCCCCGCCTTCCATATCACGTTCTGACTAATCCTAGCAAATATCACAAGTCGAATAATTTCAGATTCACTGACTAGTACCAAGTAGCCTCCACCTGTCTCAGTTAGATAGGGGCGAAATTGCGGTACTTTGCGACAAGTTGCCAGTAACCCCCCGCGGTGAAGTTCCGGCCTTGTCAGCCTCCGCCTGCTTGCAGGTAGATAGGGGTGTGGTCTTTGAATCCATTGACTTGAGATAGGAGCGAAGAAAGGAAGGATCGGCGGTATCTTCAGCGACAGGTTAAACAGGGAAGACGCATCCGGCTTTGAACCGACTTCCCTATAGGTCGCGTAATCCTTGCTATCTTGCTTGAAAATCACACTTAAAATATACAAGATTAATTGGACTCGATTTCGAGTCCTTCAATGTGTTGAGTGTGAATCCAGGGTCTTGGATTGATTTGTTTGCTTCAGGTAGGATTAACTCCTATCTTCTTCTCGCCAAATCAAGATGAGTGACTGGGGGGATCTCGACTCTTTATTCATCGATCTCTCTATGAGCCCCCACGAAACTCCTCTTCATCGGCCCAAGCGCACCTTGGACCACCCAGGACTCATGACCCTCTTGAGTCTTGGTTCCCTCATACCCCGGGTGGTCACTCTCAAACCAACCCTTTCCTCTCCTCCGTGCTTACCAAGGAAGACCATCGTCTCGGTAATCCCTTCCTTGATTTGTCCTCTGACACCGACCTTATTTCATACCCAGGAATAGAGGACAAGATGCCGCCTAAGCAGCCACCACCGGATGAGGATCAATTGCATCAAATTCTCAATCGCATTGCTGAAGCCGAACAAAGAAATGCAGATCTCACAGCTAGGATGGGACAAATCATAGTAGCAGGAGGAATCGACCGACCAATGGTCGAAGCCTACAACCCGACAGAAAATGAGATACAGAATTGGTTGACCCCAGCGGTTCCTGCCAAAGCATTTGAGCTGAATCCCCACTTCCTTAGCCTACTACCGAAGTTCAACGGGAATTCCCATGAAGAGCCGTATACCTTCCTCCGAGACTTCGAGCTGGTTTGCAACAATCTTAGCTATCCCAATGTTGGCCAAGATTACATTAGACTGAAAGCCACCCCATTTACTTTAGGAGATAAGGCAGCTCATTGGCTGAAAAATCTAGGGGTGATATGTACAACCTGGATGCAGTTCAAGGACCTCTTTCTGAAAAAGTTCTACCCTCTCAGTAGGACTAACCAAATGAGAACGAAGATCGCCAGCTTCTCCCAAGGACCCAGTGAACCTTTCCATGTTGCCTGGGATAGGTTCAATGACTTAGTGCAGAAATGCCCCTGCCACGGCATTTCTAAGGCGATCTTAGTCCAGACCTTGTTCTGTGGTCAAACCCCAGAGATGCAAGGGTTAGTCAGTACCGCCTGTGGAGGAAGCTATCTAAACAAGAACGAGCACGCCGTATGGAAGATCCTGGAGCAGATGGCAGAAACCGGTAGGTCTCAGGCCACTAGGGCCTACCAGTTGTCTCCCTCAATCCTATCCAACGAGACAACCCGAAGGACTGTAGCGGATCTGACCGAGGACCTCATCCCTAGCATGGGGATGATTGCTGATAAGTTAACCATGGTCGAACAAATCCACAAGAGGGTCACTGACCTTGAGTCTCTCTCTCATCTACCGAAGCAAGTGGAGGAACTCACTGAGAAGGTAGCTAAGATGAAGCTACCTGCCCCTTTTGCACCACCTGCACCTGTACATCGAGACCATCTTGTACAGGAACAGGCACCGGGGCCTCAAAATAGCTGGGTAGAGGATCAGACTTACACCTAGCAAGACCAGCATGTACCCCCACAAGTGGAGACCGGATATGAGGAGCCTCCGCAGGTGTTCGAGATCAACGGGCTGTGGTACAGCCGTGACCCCGTCAGTAGACAGTCGAGGATGGGGAATGGTCAGCCGCACCAACCTTCCCCAGCTTACCAATGAACCAGCTCCGTCCCCGAACCACGCTTTCAGTCCAGGCCAGAACAAGGGTACCAGCCTCAGCAGCACCAGCAGCAGCAGCGCACATATCAGCAGGGCCCAGCACCGTCCCACCACCAACAGCAGTATCGGCATGGCCAGCAGGGCCATTACAGAACCTCATCCGGGAATCAGCCAGCCCAGCCCACCGAATTGGAGTCCATCACCTTGGCGATCCAGACCCTATCTGATAGGGTCTAACAGATGCAGAACGATTATCTGGATATGAGAACCGATATTAATCATGTCTCTCGTACCCAGGACCAACAGATGGCGCCAAAGACCCCAATTCCCGCACAGGTTCAGGCCAACCCGAACAGCATAATCCATGGCCAGAACCGACCTCATGATCAGGTATATTATTCAGATAATTATTTATCTGAACATGAGATCCTTTCGTACGATAATGTAAATCATATGTCCCTCAGGAGCGGAAGGACCGTGACCATGCCTGATCGGGCACGGGCGCCGAAGGAAGGAGCCGCCAAGTCTCTACCTGAGGAGAACTTGGAGGAAGAAGAGGAGCATCACCACCACCATCACCGGCAGAAGAAGAGGACATCTGAGTCCTCGAAGCAGCAGTCTCGCATCAGCATAGAGTCCGACGGAACCGATGAGGGGCCCGCACCTCCATCTGAGGAGGATCGTCAAGAAGTCGCGGAAGATGCATCACCGGTTTCGCCTCAGCATTTTTCTTTCAGTCAGAGTCAGAGTCCTAGTCTGTTTCAGAGTTAGAGTCATGTACAGAACTCAGTTCCAGAAGTTAATTAGAATCTTTCAGTTTCCGAACATGAGTTGGAGTCAATAATCCCTTTCCCTCGTGCTCTCAAGGGTGGAAAGAAGAAAATGAAAAAAATTCAAAAAAATGACACTGAGATGGCAGAGTTCTGCAACAAACACATCAAGGTCACAATCCCTTTTGACAAGTACGTGGAGATGACCTCTGCATTCCGAAAATACCTTAAGGTGAGATGCACACCTACTAGGGTTAGCAGGAAAACCAAAAGCCGTGTTGAGAAACACGTTCTATCAGTAGACACGACTTGTGCAATAAAGAACTCGTTTCCCAGGAAACGAAGAGACATGGGTGCACACTATGTAGTGAGTCATGTTGATGACATCGCGTTTGCACGCACTCTCCTGGACAATGGTTCCTCAATCAATCTGATGCCTACAGCCCTCTAGGAGTGCCTTAGTCTCGGACCTCTTAGAAAATCTAGAGCCCTCCTGCAATTTGCTGATAAATCAACCGAGAGGTCCCAAGGAGAATTGAGGAATGTTGTGATTAAAGTCGAGGGGCAAGAATACATGGTGGACTTCACTGTCCTGGATATGGAAACCCGTCGTAATTAGAGAGACTCCCAGATCATCTTAGGCAGGCCCTTCCTCAGAACAGAAGGGGCTTTGTTTGATTATAAGATCGGGAAGATCCAGTTCCAAACTCCAGGAGGAGATGAGGAACTTGAGAGGAAGCAGACAAGATGGCAGAGACCGGATTCAGAATCAAGCACCGAGTACTCTTCAACCGAAGCAGATTGCGATCATGTAGACGTAGTTGGGCCATGGAGACAGAACCCAGCCAGCACCAATGAGTCCATCCCCTCCAGAGATGATCTAGTGCACGATTCGGTTTGCGAGGTCCTCAGGAACGAGTACAGCTCTGAACTTGCATCGCCCTACGTCTTCGATGACTTAGAGGCCCAGTTGGGCCTGTCAGTCCTTCCCTCTTTAGGACAATCAGAAGATGAGGATGACGAGTCGGATGAGGCTTTTGCCGATTGTATGGAGACCTTCGATGATCCGACTCTAGAGCCGAGCAACTTGGTGGCAGCTATCACAGAGAAAGATCCAGCCACTTCCAACACCGAACCAGATCAGATTGAGCAAGACTTCTTAGACGATCACACCATACCTGAGCTCAAACCTTTACCCACAACATTAAAATATGCCTTCCTTGCGGGTCAGGACAAAAAATATCCGGTCATCATCAGTTTGCGATTGACCGAGGAGCAGGAATCTCGCTTGCTAGAGATCCTTGAGAAAAACCGCAAGGTGATAGGCTGGAGCATTTCCGATCTCCATGGGATAAATCTTGCTATGTGTTTGCACCATATCTACTTGGAAAATGAAGCCAAACCCTCTCGTGAATTCCAACGTCGTTTGAATCCAAATTTATGAGAGGTCGTGAAGAAGGAGATAGAGAAATGGTGCAATGCGGGTTTCATTTACCCAATCTCCGACTCTAAGTGGGTGGCCCCAATCCATGTTGTCCCGAAAAAGTCTGGAATTCAGACGACCACCAATGAGGACGGAGAGGAGATCGTGATGCGAGTACCCACGTCGTGGCGCGTCTGTGTGGATTACAGACGCCTGAATGCAGCGACGAAGAAGGATCATTTCCCCCTGTCGTTCATTGATCAGATCCTAGAGAGACTAGCGGGGAAAGAATTCTTCTGCTTCTTAGATGGGTTCTCGGGCTACAATCAAGTAGCCATAGCTCCAAAGGACCAGGAAAAGACCACATTCACATGCCCCTTTGGTACCTATGCTTTCATGTGCATGCCCTTTGGGTTATGCAATGCTCCAGGTACTTTCCAAAGGTGCATGATTTTTGTATTCGCCGAAATGGTTGGCGAATTCCTGGAAGTCTTCATGGATGACTTCTCGGTCCACGGCGATTCCTTCGATTGCTGTCTTAGGAATCTGGACCGAGTCCTCAAAAGATGTTGTGAGGTCAATCTGGTGCTCTCCTGGGAGAAAAGTCACTTCATGGTGACGGAGGGCATAGTGTTGGGGCACGTCATCTCCAAGAGAGGAATGGAGGTTGACCCTACCAAGGTGGATGTGATCAGACGACTCCAGCCACCAACCAACGTCAAGCAGTTGCGGTCGTTCCTCGGGCATGTCGGATTTTATCGGAGATTCATTAAGGATTTTTCTAAGATTGCCCGACCGCTAACTGAGCTTCTAGGCAAAGACATGGAGTTTATTATTGATCACAAATGTCTTGAGGACTTTAAGCCATTACAATGAATGATAATGGACGCACCCATCCTACAAGTCCCGGATTGGTCTCTAGCTTTTGAGATCATGACGGATGCCTCAGACCATGCTGTTGGGGCTGTGTTAGGACAAAAAAGAGATGGCATCCCGTTAGCAATTCACTACGCAAGCAAAGTGCTTGACACCGCTCAGCGTAACTATACAGTTACGGAAAGGAAATGCTTGCGGTAGTGTTTGCCTTGGACAAGTTCAGATCTCATTTAATGGGATCCAAGGTAATCGTGTTCACTGACAACACGCCACTACGATATTTGATGGAGAAGAAGGACGCGAAGGCGCGTCTTCTTTGGTGGATTTTACTTATCCAGGAGTTTGATTTGGACATCCGTGGTAAACCTGGAAAGAAGAACGTAGTAGCCGATCATCTCTCTCGTCTCAAAGATCTTAATACTTCCGAGGATTCACCAATTCGAGACTCCTTCCCTGACGAGTCGATTTTTATTGTCGACTCACTCCCATGGTACGCCAATATCGTGAATTATCTTGTCTCCAAGAAAGTTCCCGAAGATTGGCCCAAAAGCCAAATTGACCGACTGAAGTCGGACGCTAGACACTACCATTGGGAGGATCCGATCCTTTTCTTTGAAGGACCGGATTGTGTCTAGAGACGGTGTATTCCTCAGGAGGAATACCAGAGTGTCCTTTGTTATGCCACAGCTTGGAGGCAAGAGGACACCACTCCGGGAAGAGGACTGCATGGAAGGTACTTCAGTGTGGCTTTTACTGGCCGACCCTATTTCGTGATGCCATCGCCTTCGCAAAGTCGTGTCCAGTATGCCAGAGAATGGGAGGAACCGTTGGTTCCAAGGATGAGATGCTGATGCAGCCTGTCATCATTTGTGATGTCTTTGACACCTAGGGCATCGATTTCATGGGCCCATTCCATGTTAGACATGGATTTAAATACATCCTTCTTGCGGTAGATTATCTATCCAGATGGGTGGAGGCTATCCCGACTCGAGCCGCAGACAGCAGGACTGTCTGTAAATTCATCATAGATCACATAATCTCTAGGTTCGGGATCCCCAAAATGATGATATCAGAGGGGGTAGCCACTTTGTGAATCGGGAGGTGAAGAAACTCCTGAAGGACTACGACATCGAACACCGTGTCGCTAGCCCTTACCACCCACATACCAATGGTATGACTGAGGTGTCAAATCGGGAGGTGAAAACTATATTGCAAAAGCTTGTCCGCCCAGACAGGAAGGACTGGTCCCAAATCTTGGATCAATTCCTCTGGGCGTATCGGACAGCTTACAAGACACCGTTAGGAACCTCCCCATTCCGAATGGTATTCGGAAAGCCGTGCCATTTGCCCGCAGAGTTAGTGCACAAATCATAATGGGCAATCAAGAAGGTCAATTGGAACACACACCTTGGGCATAAGCAGAGAGAATTGGATCTGAATGAGCTTGTGGAAGTCAGAAACTGTGCATATGACAACAGTTTGGTGTACAAGGACAAGGTGAAGCGTTGGCATGATAGATATATCAGACGAAAGACCTTTGTTCCTGGACAGAAGGTATGGTTGTTCAATGCTAGGCTGAAGATCTTCCAAGGCATGTTGAAGTCCAAGTGGACAGGCCCATTTGTCGTCCGTACGGTGCATGATAGTGGATGAGTCGAGATCTTAGATCTCGCAGATGACGCACCGACATTCCTAGTGAATGGACAACTGTTGAAGCACTTCGTCGAATCCAATGAGCAGTTAGTCCATGTTGAGGAGATTGTATTCATACGCGAGACAGATTCAGCAGATACACCTCGAGCCGCGTATGAGACCTTGCAGTAGTGAGCTCCAGCCATCCGCAGCATCTCGAAAAGATTCTGACCGACTCATTTGTATATATCATCGTTCTTGTACATCCTATCCTTTCTCCCCGCGACTCTAGTAACCCATCCCCACCTCATCGAATCACTATGTTGGACTATACTTAGGATGACTAGATCCTAAGTATAGGGGGGATGAGTCACCTGAGTTGGTTCACTGTACATTCTCTAGATCACATTGGTCCTCATACTCACTTCCGTCCCTATACTTAGGCTGACCTGAGCCTAAGTATAGGGGGACCGATGCCCGCATTATATATTCATCCACTCTCTTCTTGACCTCGTCCGCCCCACTTTTTGACTTTCTTCTACACTTAGGCTGCCAGAGCCTAAGTATAGGGGGGCCGGTCGATTTCTATACATTTTTCAGTCTCTTTAGCTCTCCTACGCTTAGCACGAGCTATGTCTTCTTCCTCGCTTTTCGTGCTCTGAGGACATAGCACACGCTAAGTATAGGGGGGCGTGTATATATTACATATATATTTTACCCATAGCTCGTACTTTCACGTATTTTTGTATATATTTTGCAATAATTACGGGTGGGTAAGAATTGAAAAAAAAATGTTTACTTGTATATTTTATAACACTTGTAATTTTTTATAACACTTACACAACTCTTGTAAATTGTTGTAAAATAGGAGGTATACCAAAATAAAAAAAATTGAAAATAAAAATTAGGCTTCTTATTTACTCTTGCATATCATCTCTGCATCTGAAAAGAAAGAAAAAGAGTCTTGCATTTACATTCATCTACAAAGCATGACATCTGCATCTCATCTGCATATCTTGCATATGCAAAGTGAAAAGCTAGTGGGTTCTGAACCAAGTTATGAGTAGATATTGAGTATGGACTTGATTTGACCTTAATCCACCTAATTTCAGAGGAACCTTATAGGAACTGGATTTAAGATTTCTCAGGTCAAGTGACTTAATTCTTGAGTCTGCAAGTCTATGTTCACATGTCATCTTGATTAGTCTAAGTAGAATATCTCGTGCATACGCATGATTCTCATAGACAGTGACCTAACTTGGACAAGCACAATGCACGTAGCTCTTCATTAATGAGGTGGTGAGGAGGTAGAATCCTTTAGCTTGGAGTAGCACACGAGTGGAAACATCCGTCCTCCTCTAGGGAGGGTAGTGCGTCTCAACCTAGTCTGTTAGTGTTGACATCTAAGGACGGGGATGCTGTGGGTTGCAATAATGCTTCAAAAGAGGGATAGTCTACTGGCTCAAGAGGAAAAACTCTTGATGTACATGCTGCACCTTGTATGAGTTTGAAAAAAAACAAAACAAAAAAATGCAAAAACTCCAAAAAAATCAGACAGGTCCAAGTGAAAATAAAATACCTGTCGGAGTCTGTATATTAGCAAAGAAATGCAGCTGGATAACTTGGCTACACTGGTCAGGCATCCCGGGATAGGTAGCTAAACTGGCTACCGTCCATTCTTTTCTCTACCCCCTCCTCTTGAGTTGGTCGCACTTGAACTTACAAGGGAATACCCCGCTCCTCGAGGAAAGAGTTACTGGATCGAGTTAGTGAGTTACTTTGTTAGAGAAGGTTGGTTCCGGGTCATTTCTGATGTGGAGAGCTATATCTCACTTACACGGTACAAGTAAGAATCATAGTCATCAGAAATTTGCATTTGAGGATTTGTTCTAACCTGACTATTGAGGAATCTTGAATAGAAGACTTGTGGAACTTGAAGTCTGTTAGGTCTTAAGTTCAGATCCAAATAAGATTCCGCCACACAATTAATCCAAAGGTCGAGTCAAGCTCCATTTTAACTTTTGTTCATGACCTTGG
Source organism: Ottelia alismoides (assembly GCA_037367405.1). NCBI lineage: Eukaryota > Viridiplantae > Streptophyta > Magnoliopsida > Alismatales > Hydrocharitaceae > Ottelia > Ottelia alismoides. The sequence goes on along the minus strand of JAZKJV010006785.1, from coordinate 477,934 downwards.
TATGGAACCCAAAATCATTTCACTCTTGCATTTCATTTAGTTGCTCCGGGACGAGCAAGGTTTAAGTATAGGGGGTTGATGAATATGTGATTCATCACTCTAAAAGTTAAAAATAGAGACTTGTTCCTGAGTGAATAGAGGCATATTTCCCTTTATAATGCATAAATAGCATTCATACATGCATTCATAAAATATGCATTTTAGCATTCACATTTTGCATTAAATAAGAAGCCAAAATCATTTGTAAAATATCCACTCATAAAAATAACCTCTCCCTTATAATATGTACACCTTAGTTAATAATATAAGGAAGAAAGCCAAGATCTCCCTTGTAAAAACACCAAATAAAGCCCTAGAACCCCTAGACCATAAAATGCCCATAGCTCCCTCATACCAACTCCAAAATAGGTCTACTCACTTTCAGAATAATACACATTCAAAGACCTTTAAAATGAGACTGATTTCATCCAAATTGGAGCTCATATGAAAAAGTTGGGTTTTTGGGCCTCTTTGTATACTATATATGTGTATATTTGTACTCTGATATTTTTGTATCATATTTGACCTCATCTCCGTCTTTGGCCAACATGAACCTTGTAGATCTCATCAAGATCTACAACTTTCATGTTTTGAGTTTTTCCAAATTCAGCCTCCTTCTCTCTCTACATCTATTTCTTTTCTCAGCCAATCACAGTTGGCCACGTGGCGCCCTCTGGTTGCGCCACGCGGCCCGCTCCCCTTGCCCTAGCCGCCCCTGCTCTCAGCCGTTGGATTTCTCTCTAGATCCAACGGCCATCTGCGCTCCACGTACACCTCTCACTTCCACTGTCTGATCATTTCCCCTTTCTCATCTTAACTGCCCGTTCGCGCCTCTCCTACAGCGTGCCACGTGGCGCATTATGCGCCATCAGATCTCGCCTTCAGCTCTTCGATCCGCGCGGCCCCCAGCGCGCCGCCCAACCCTCCATCTCCAGGCAGCCCCACGCCTGCACCTTTGGCCATCGCCCTCGTGGGCGTAGCCGCCAGTCCCGCGCCCACCAGCGCAGCCACAACCAGCCACGCTCCTCCTTTCGCCAGCACCGCCGTCCTCACGAGCTCGCGTCGCCGCCGCCTCGATGCCGAGAGCCTCCTTCGCGTTGTCGCAAGCGCGCAGCGCCTCCGCAAGCCCTAGCCGCGTTCCCCTCAATCTGTACGGCTGCTTGCAGGAAAAGAAAGGTCATTTTCTTTTTATTTTATTTTAGTTGTGAAAATTGCACTCGCATCCTTGTATGTTTATATATTTGCACAAGTGCCCATGTGCATAGTTTGTCATTCTTATTTCAATTTCTATTTGCATTGACACCCCTGCATTTGCATGCTTATTTTGTCATCATTCTGTCATCCAATTTTAATTCCGAAAATTGCATTGTGTAGCATAACTCTTGGTCTACCATTTTATCATTTATTTGTATTTTTCTGATTTGCAGAACATTTATGGAATTTAATTTGGTCAAAAATTGCAATATTTTGCTCATTTTTGATTGATTAATTTATTGCGCATTATCTGCTTGTCAGAAAAATCTCTGAAAAATCGTCATTGGTAGATATAAATCTATGCTAGAACATATCCAAAAATCACATCATTTGCACGTATAGTTTGTCTTAAAAAAATCATTTAATGAAAATCTTAATTGATTTTAATTAATCAACCTTGAAGTGTTTTAATGAAATTCAAGTTGATTTGGATAGCTCTTAACTAGACCTATTTGGATTAATTTTGTTTCTGAAAAATATCATCGTTTGTTAATTACTTGGATTAGTCATTTTCACTAAGGTCTGCATTTTTTATTATCCGTGCATCAAAAAATTCTAAAAAAAATTAGAGTAGCTTAATTTCACCATATTTCATCATCTGGCCAATTTTCATTATTTTTGGACTCCATTTGGATGTATTTTTGATTTAACTCATAATTTAGCCTGATTTTGCATGTGTCCTGCATAAAAAACCGAAAAAGACCAAAAAATATTTCCTCTGAAAATCAAAGCTTGGAAATTTGCTTTGAATCTACCTAAGGAGACAGATGCCTCCCTGAGTTCGACCTTGGACTCTCAAGTAAAAAAAGTTGCCACTCGAAATTAAGTGTAAAACCAGAAATTAAAAGTGGTTTTTGATCCACTCTCGTATCCGACTGCAACGAACACTTATAGTTAATTTGGACATTAACTTGCTCGAATTAACCAAAGGGTGCGGGGAGCGGTATCACCAAGTAAGAAGTATAGTCAAAGAGTTGACTGTACTTGTGTGACTTCCATATGACATCCAAAGAATTGGATGAAAACCAATACTGCAATAAGTTGATGTGTTGATAGTATGACTATCAAATCTATCTAGAATCCTTAGAGAAGGAATTGGACAGTGCATCAGAATAATCTACATATAATCATTGAAATTTACTTACTTATTTGATAAGATAAAGTCTAATAATTGTATTTCAATCTTCTAATCACACCTGCAATTGGTTGCATATGTATTAGAATATTAGAAATTTGATCTTAAGGTTTAAAATGTTGGAATTGATGAAATTGTTGCAATAATTTCCACCGGATGAATAAACTTCATATTTTCAGTGGGAGCCTTTAGTCTTAGAGAATGTCTATATGACCTAGATATTAGAATACACTCATTGTTTATTTCTAAATGTTGGGAATAAACATGAAAATCTGGAATAGACCTATCATAAAGAGTTATGATGGAGATATTTCAGATAATAATCTAACATCTAGTGGACTCATGGTTCATTAAGATTTTTAATACTGAAAATTAAAACTTCAAAGATCAATAGGAGGACATAGATCATTTGATAATAATCTGGCATCATTTTTAGACATTTGTTTGTTGATGTGATCAATAGACTGATAAGAGATGAAACTTTATATTGTCTAAAGGTTCAAATCTTACATACTTATGAATATTGTATTCAAAGAAAAATGTCCAATACACCTTTCTTTGGGAAAGATGTAAGATGTCAAGGTATTCGGGATCTCATACATATTGATGTATGTGAATCATCTGTATCATAGTAAACATTATAGATATGTGATATCTATTAATGATTATGTATGATATGAAATTTCTTCTCTTCACCTAAGAAACCTTTGAAATGTTCAAAGATTTCACAATTTTGGTTTTGAACCAAAATATGAAGGAAGATAAAATGAATTTGATCTAACCTAGGTAGCTTGTACCTATTAGATGAATTCAAGGAATACCTTATTGAGATGTGAATATCATTCCTATCTCAATCCTCCTAATGTACCTTAACTCAACAGAGTTGTACGGAGATACAATTGATCATGTGTGACATGATTTGATCAATGATTAATCTTATCATAATTTATCTCTTAGTTTCCAGGTATATATATGTAGTAGAGACTACATTATATATCCTAAATATGGTTCCATGTAATTAAGCTAGAATCTAGCACTAGAGAGTGCTACTTCATTAGGAAAATAAAGGATGGTATTGGATACCTACTTTATGACCTGAGATTATTTAAAGGATCTCATCTCTGAGAATGTGATTCTTAGAGGATGACTCTCTTAAGAATCAAGATGAAGATGAAGTAAATGGAACTCATTTAATCTTGAGAAGATAATGAGGCTCCTAAAAATGGAAACTAAGTAGATAATTAAAGATGAAACACTAATACCTCTTCAAATAAGTTTGAGGATGGATTCCATGTGTCAGTTGAATCTGACAATGATCTGACTTCATGTGATGAAGCTCCTGAGGATCATGACATGGAAAGATGGATGTTAGCAATAAAAATCTAATGTAGACTTCATATACAAGTGTTGTATATGGACCCTCGAGGATCCACCTATATGGGTAAGACCCATTAAGGTGTAAATGGATCTTCAAGAGAAAGAGGGAACCTGATGAGAAGGTAGAGACCTTCAAAGCACGGTTCGTAGCCATGAGCTACATAACGAAGAGAAGACAACGCTTGTGATGAGACTTGCTCTCCAGTGACCTTGCTTTAACCCATCAGAAATCTTGCTAACTGTAGCTACACAACTTGATTATGACATCTTCATGATGTGAGTCAAGATTGCATTCCTCTATGAATACCTCTTTGAGGATATTCACATGAAGTAGCCCCTGGGCTTCATGGTTGAGGAAAGCAAGGTGTGCAAGCTAAAGAACTACATCTTTGGACTCAAATAAGCTTCTTGTAGTTGGAACATAAAATTTGATGAAATTATAAATGTTATGATTTCAGGTAAAATCTTGATAAACCATGTGAAGCTTAGTGGGAGTGTCATTGTGTTCATCGTGCTAAATGTAGATATTATTCTAATCATTTAGAATGATATAAGAATAATAATAAGTGTTTTATAATTTGGTTGTTCCATACCTTGAGATATGATCTCAAGGATACCTCTTAGATCTTAATTCTGAAGTCATTCAGAAGCAAAGAGAAGAGGGTATTGGGACTGTCGTAAAAGTAGTACACCTTGGACTTATTCCATTTTTCTGGAAAATTCCAAGAAAAGCTTCCTTCCCTTAAGATGTGGTAGTGGCCTGTCTAAAGGGATAGCACCTCAAAGAGTTGAGGAAGTGAATGCTAGAACTGCTTGCACCTGTGCATCAGTTACGAGAAGCTGAAGTGTATGCTAGATATGTACAAAAGTCATATGTCTGACATGCAGTGGGAGTAGTAAATTGTTACTAATCCTACTATGGAGATAAAACACTTGGTTGCAGTAATAACAATATCTTCAAACATGATGAAACTTAGAGATAGTGATCTCAAAGTCTTATCTTCAAAAAAATTAAGACCTTGTGGATAGTGAACTATAAGGGTCTTAACTATAGATACCTTAGGAGATAGAGATCTCCAGGAATGAAGGTATTCTAAAAAGGATTATGGGAATACTGGTTATGATAATTAATAAGATGTAGTGTCAAGGCCACTATAACCGACAAAATTGAGTATTGGTTGCATAAGATGCAACATTCGCATTGGATGCGAGCACTGTTACTAGGAGACATGCAAGTGCCGTAAAAGGACTTGGCGTAGTCTCTTGGGAACAGAATGACTGATCAGCTTACCTAGCTATTTTCTAAAAAGCCTATGATTGTCACATGAGTGTGGATTTAAATGATTAGCCCATTAATGGCGCTTTGGGCTAGTGGGAGATTGTTGGACATGCGAGCCCACAACGAGCCATTATGCAATAAATGTTATTGCAATTCACTCCTTAATCTGAAATGAAGAATAAATAATTTGCATAATAGGTCCCTTAGTACAATTAGGGTTATATACCATGGCCATCTTAATGATCATACAGTTGTTGATTCAATTATTGAATCATAGAGGCTGGTGCTTGGATGAATATCTAATGAGTTAGATTGAGGACTCATCAAGCACCGTCAAATGATTGTTAAGAGATGATCTCCAGCCTGAGTAGGAGATGGCAATCCTTTCTCAGTTAGGCTGATATCCGACCGACTTCTTGATGCAGGTCCTCTGCATAGGAATAGGGATTCAGAGGTGTCAGATTAGTTAGGTCAAAAGTTGACTTAACGAGATCGAGATAACCAAAGTCCTATATCGTATGATGTAATGATATAGGCACACATCCTCTGACCGGAAACAGATGTGTTACTATATGTCTGAGTACGTACATTTGGCAGACCAATAGGTTGATGACCTAAACAAGGTCTTTACACCGGTGCGCTGGTGTGCATATAAGGGCATATGAGTAACACGATCTCTAAAAGGGATCATACAGGTTCACTACTGAACCGGAAGACATGAGCTCACTCATGAGATATTGGGAAGAATCAAATTCCGTGCGCACGGTTGTCTCGCTTTGGAAGCTTGACTGAATTTGTAGGTTTGATATATATTTTGGAAAGTATATGATCAAGACCTAGGTATGATATATGCTTTTGGAAAGTATATGATCGATACCAACTCCCAATGAACAAAATGAGAATCTTACTGATAGAACCCTGAAGTAGACAGTGTAAAGTTGATCTAATACTTCGTGTTTATTCTGAGTCTTCCAGTATGCAGGATGTACAGGTATTAGGAATACCTGAGGGTGATGTGATCATAAACGATTGTATAACCACGACGCTTCCATTCCTAAGGAGTGATGAAACGGGTCTGGATTTTAGTGACTCCTCTCAGTAGAGAAGTAATATGATCTTAGTCCAAATGTTGGACATTGATCTGAATGTGATTCAGATGCAATGAGAAGATTAGATTTGTGGTCTTGATTTAATCAAGCATCTATGGAAGGCCCGCGATCTGGATTTGAGATATGATCTCAATATCCATGTCACTATACGCGGAACAATACAATTGCCCTGTCCTTATCTCCAAGTATTCGTGGAGAAAACACATTATCCTTGAAAGAGTTCATGGATAATTCTATTGTTGATATATGTATCCGAGCATTGAGAAAAAGGATAATTAAATGTGATTTAATTATCATGACTAATATGAATTTGATTCATATTATAAGAAGAGTTATCTTAGATAATTAAATGTGATTTGATTATCAAAGATGTGAATAATGTGAATGTGATTCATATTATTTGGGCACATGAGAATAAGTTATCCAATATAATTGAATGTGATTTAATTATTGTGGATAAGAATAATGTGGATAGTGATATCCAATTATTCATAATATATTATAAATGTGATTTATAATGTATTAGAGAGAGCTAATTATAATTTATATTTGTTGATTAATTGTTAATGTGTATTGGATACACATTGTCTAATTAATTGAAAATGTAAATTATATTTTGTTTTGGGTTGTGAATGTGATTCACAATTTTCCAATGTCAAGATTGCAATATTCCCAAAATTAATTGTGAATTCTTTTTGGTGAATAAAACCCAACAAAAGTTGTTGGAAATAAATAATGAGAGAGATTTCCAAGGAGATATGCAATCTCATGGATTTCCATGAGATTGCCTCCATATGGAATATGGTGGGCGGCACCCATGTCCTATTTGGAATGGGTGGCCGTCCACCTTGATTATACATGGGAGATTTGATCTCAATGTATATTCTCTCCTTATTTGTAGGTTTGATTTAAGATTAATTTATATTTTATTTTGTCAAATATATTTTAATCTAAATTAAATCACAAAGATGTTGGCTTTTACCAACAACAATCTTGACCATTGGATTGATCATAAATCAATCTCAACCATTGTTTTTATGAGTCCCATGGATTGAGATCCATGGATCCCAAACCCTATAAAAGGAGAGGCACCCCTTTGCTCTTCTTTACACCAAGAGAACATAAGTCTCTCTCTCTTTCTCACTACACGCCATCTCTCTTCCTCTCATGGCCGTCCACCATGGATGACCTAGAGAGATTCTCCATCACCGCAGCATCGTCGTTATGCTGCCGATCGTCTGCTTGTGGATCTCCGTCTCCTTCGGTGAGCCTCGCTCGTGAAGAAGATGTCGGATCTCGTGTGTCGAGATCAGGAGATCTACCGCTTGGATCATCAACGTGGATTGCGAGAAGCACGCGGTTCATCCCCGCGCTCGCAAGCGTCTCCTCCGTCAGATCGGACTTGAGATAGGAGGTCTCTTCGTTTATAGACTCGATCGCAACCATGCTTGAAGAGGTAATCCTATTACTTGTTTGTGGTTTAGACGAAATGATCTGAGAAGTGTTCTTGGATCATGTGGTTTCGTCGAATGAAAATTTTTAAATTCCGCTGCATCGAGCAACTAGTGTGACTAGTCGCTCCACGTCGTATTCGATGCGACGCTCACGCTTCCGTGATGCGCTTGAGGATTTTACCATATCCTTCAGGATTGTATCTGGAGAAGGTGCATTCCTTGGGAGGAACACACCAGTGTACTTGAACACTGTCACAAACTAGAATCTGGTGGGCATCATTCGGGGAAACGCACGTCATTAAAGGTTTTACAGAGTGGCCTACGGTGGCCCACATTATTTAAGGATGCTATAGAGTATGTTCGAGGTTGTATTGACTGTCAGAAAATGGGAGGAACTGTTGGTTCCAAAGATACCATGCCCCTAAGATATATACAGATTTTTGACATTTTTTATGCTTGGGGTATAGACTTCATGGGTCATTTCCTGTCAGTCAGGGATTTCAGTATATCCTGCTCATTGTGGATTATGTTAGTTGATGGGTGGAGGCTATCCCCACCCAAGCCGCATATAGTCATACAGTGTGTTCCTTTCTCGAGGACCATATTATTGCGTAGTTTGATATTCCCAAAATACCGATTTCAAATGGGCGAAGCCATTTCATTAATAGAGAAGTAAAGAAGCTTGTGAAGGAGTATGCCATTGAGCACAGAGTTGTGTCTCCTTACCACCCTCAGACTAATGGCTTGGCAGATATTTGAAATAGGGAGATCAAGATGATATTGCAAAAACGTGTACGTCCAGATAGGAAGAACTAGTCCCAGATGCTTGATTCAATTCTATGGGCTTATCGGATGGCGTACAAGTCTCCTTTGGGTATGTCTCCCTATAAATTGGTATATGGAAAGCCTTGCCACTTGCTAGTGGAACTAATTCACAAATCTTTATGGTCACTCCGTGTATGCAATTTAGATTATGAGAAGGTTGGAAAGAATAGGAAGTTGGAATTGAACAAATTAGTGGAATTCCGAGACTTTGCATATGATAACTCACTTATGTATAAGGAGAAAGTCAAGTGCTGGTATGATAAACACATTCGAAGAAAGACTTTCTCCCCTGATCAGAAAGTTTGGTTATTTGATGCTAAGTTGAAGTTGTTTCCAGGAAAATTGAAAAGCAAGTGGTCAGGACCGTTCATCGTGAGAGTTGTGCGTGACAATGGGAGTATTGTCATATCTGGGTTGTCATCTGATGTACAGCCATTTGATGTGAACGGATAGCTGCTGAAGCCATATCTAGATCATGATACATTCCTGTTCGTCGTTGATTCGATATCTGTGATATCGGACGATGATCTTTTGATTCCATCTTTTGTGTCTGATACATGATCATCCAATCCTCTTGTATATCCTTCCGTTTCACTCTTTCTTCTTATGTTTTATCATTCGCCCCTTTTTCGTGTGTGTGTATATATGCTATACTTAGGATGTGCTTTATCCTAAGTATAGGGGGTGAATGATTTGTGTTGTTCATATTCGTCCTGTTCATCACTCTTGTTGTTGTTTCCTATACTTAGGGATATTCTACCCTAAGTATGGGGGGTGATGTTGTTCATATAGTGTCCTTTTATTTTTGATTTTGTACATTCTCTTCATCGGTTTTCCCCTTTTGTACAGTCAACTATACTTAGGATTACTTGATCCTAAGTATAGGGGGATCACCAACTTCACTTCTTTTTATCTTTTCTTTGAGTCGTTGTAGCATAGGAGTCTTTTCACTTTTCTATACTTAGCACGAGTTATATCTTCCTTTTTCTCTCTATGATCACTATGAGGACATAGTTCGAGCGAAGTATAAGGGGTGTCGTATGTATTGTATATAAACATTAAACATAACTCGTATTTTTAAATATGTTTATTTGGGAGGATATGTAGATAATTTTGTAAAATCCATGTGTGTAAAAAAACCAACAAAAAAACAAAAAAAAATAAAATATAACAAAAAACAAAAAAACAAAAAGAAGAGAAGAAAACAAAAGAAGAAAACAAAAAAAATTGTTGTATATATTTTACCAACTCTTTTTCCTTTTTGAAAAAAAACTACAAAACCAAAAATCTATAAAAATTTGCATATTTAAAAAAAAACTTTCTTTTACATCTCCATTATTCTCAAAAAAATCCATAAATAGTCCAAATTAGAAAATTGTTTTAAAAAAATGTTCTTTTCACATGTGCGTCATTTTTCAAAAAATTCTTTGCATTGTACATATTTTCTTACATTTGCATGTGCATTTCTCAGGATAGTATTGACATTTAAAGTATGTCTGGAATAAAATTGAAGAATGGAGCTTAGTTGGACCTTAATCCACTTAATTCTAAAGGAACCTTATAAGAAATGGAGTTAAGACTTTTCAGGTCCTAATGACTTAATTCTTTGAGTCCATAAGGCTATGTTCACATGTCATCTTGATTAGTCTAAGTAGAACATTTAACAACACACACATGATTCTTTTAGACCGTGGCTTATCTTGGACAAGCACTCTACACGTAGCTCTTCATGGATGAGGGAGTGAGGAGGCAGAATCTTTTGGCTTCGGGTAGCATACGAGGGTAGTACATCTAGGCGGATCCTCTCGTCTTCCTCTAAGGAAGGAAGTGCATCTCAACCTGGTCTAACGAGGTTGAGGTCTAAAGACAGGATGTTGTGGGGTTGAAATAATGCTTCAAAAGAGGGATAGTCTACTGGCTCAAGAGGAAAAACTCCTTATGTACATGCACCTTGTATATGCTTTAAATTAAGTATGGAAAAATATAGAATGTCCAAAAGTGGACAGGCCTGATTGAAAAGTAAAATGCATGCTGGAGTGTATATACAAGGATAAAAATAATAATACAATAAGAGCTTCAAAGCCAAATTTTTGTAAGCTTGCAGCGGATGACTTGGCTACACCGGTCATGCATCCAAGGATAGATACTTACACTGGTTACTGTCCATTCTTTTCTCCATCCCCTCTTCTTGAGCTGGTTGTACTTGAACTTAGATGGGAATATCTCCGCTCCTCGAGGAAAGAGTTGTAAGATCAGAGAACTAGAGTTACCTTGTTGAGGGAGGTTGTTTCTTTTCTACTTCTGAGATGGGGAACTATACCTCACTTACACCGTACAAGTAAAGATTCATAGTCATAAGAATTGGTGTATGTAGACTTGTTCTGTCCTGACTGTCGAGGAGACCGGAATAAGAGTCCTGTGTAACTTAAAGGCTGTTAGGTTTTAAATCCATCTCCCATTAAGGTTCTGACACACTAATAATCCAAAGGTCCGACAGAGCTCCAAACTACAATTTTATGAAGATAAGTTTAATAATCAATAGTGTCCTACTTTCTTTATTTTCCCTTTCTTTTCTTGTTCTTCACTTATTCTTTCAAATAAGTGTTTGCTAAGGGACTAGCAAAGGTAAAGCATAGGGGGATGATGAATCTACGATTCGTCATCTTTATTCATTTATTTTAGGTTAAAATCCCTTATAAAACACCTGTATATAACACTAACGCCACATTCTTACTAACTTGCATTTGTGTGTAAATATTATTCACTTCTTACTATTTTAACCTAAAATAAATAAAGAAAGAAAGAAAGGAAAAATAAAGAAAAGAAAATAGAAAAGGAAGACTGTATATATGTAATAGATATAGGCTAACCCGAACCCCGAGAGAAGGTCAACACTTGACCTGATCGACCAGGAATAAAGTAGGGGGAGATAGGGTCCTCAAGTAGAAAATCCAAAAAAATGTGTGCTGTGTATATTTGTATACTTCACTATTTTATTTGTACCTTAATTGACCTCAAATCAAATAACTTTCAAAACAAAAGTTGTAAATAAAAATATTTTCTAATTAATAAAAATATTTGCACAATTAAATCGTGTACAGAATAAAAGCAACCACACTTGGAAAAAGCCACTAAGTACTAATTGAAAGACCAATTCCGGCTCCATATGAACTCAAATAGAACCAATCTCGCTTCCATTGGATTCTAAATTAAATTATATTTAAAATGGCTATATTTTCATAATTTTGGAGTTACGGTTGAAAAGTCAGTATTCCGGGGTGTGTGTATGCAATTTTCCAATGTATTTTGTACATATTGTATTTGTATATATTTGTAAATATTTTTACTAATTTTTTAAAATAAAAATAAAAATAAAAAACTAATTAAAAAAACTAATTTGCTCATTTACCCATGTATATAATGCCATATATGCATATAGTATATGTATATAGTTGCTATTCAAAATTAACCACCACAAAAATAAAAAAATTAACTTTTAATTTTCCAATAAATAAGGGACGAAAATTTTTAAAAAAAATTATTTAATTTTTGTAAATATTTTTTGACATTTATCTTTTTATCTCTATCTCATTTCAATTTTATCTCTTACCTTTATCCAAAAAGCCAAAAATTCAAATTTCATCTCCATATTTTCTATTTATATGGCTCCTTCTCCATCATTCCTACTTGATCAATCTTTGGTGAGAGGAGCCCTATCTCCAAGAGTCTTCTTGTCGAGAAAGGTGCCTAGCCTCCGAGCCGTCCGGTGACAGCGAGTCGACCTTCGTCGAGGCGATCACGGTAGTTTTTTGATCCTAAGGTGAGATCCATTATTTTTCTTATTTTTATAGTAGATTAATCGTAGTTTTATCTCTCGCACTTTTATTTCATTGTCATTTTTTTATTCAGATCATTAAATCCATCACGAACTTATCCACACTCAACTCGATTTTTCATCTCACTTTCTCGACCTCTACGTGTTCTTTTCCATCTCCCACGATCTATCAACTCCGACCACACACGGTGGTCAGAGAACAGGATTCGATTCCTTACATTTCGTCGGATCCTCGTTCATCTTTCGATTTGTTTATAAATAAACAAAAAAATATTTGTTTTCTTCTCTCTAAAATTTGTTTTGCAGGATCACCTAAAAATAAAAATTAAAAAAATTAATGATAAAAAATAATAAAAACAATAAAAAATTTTAGTTCCTGTTTACAGTTTCTTACAAAAAATTAGAAAAAATATCTTTCATTTACAGTTCTGTTTATAATTTACAAAAATAAAAAATAAAAAAATCAAAGCCACAGGCTCCAGCCCCGACGACTCTTCCGCCGCTGCCAACCGGCCTCTAGCCAACGCAGTGTCCCCTCCCATGTGCCGCAGTGCCCGCACCACCGGGAGGCAGCCCGAATGATACACTCCCTCCGCCATCAGCTTCCTCCATCACCGTCCACAGGGGGCGTTTGTTGCCCCCTCGCGCATCCTCGCTGCCGGCCACACCAACGCCACCCTCCTCCGCTGCCTGCACGAACGGTCACACCATTCGCAGAGCTGCCTGGAGAGGAGTTCCCTGTCCACCGCGGAGCCGCTCTCTTTACTGCAGCACCAACGTCCCATCGCCTTCGCAGCCAAAGCCCTCCGACGCTGCCTTTGACATTGCGTGGAGAAGAAGCAAGGAGAGGTTGCTCTCTTGCCCTTAGCGGATTAGGAACGAAGAACAGGCGTGCCCCCCATGTCTTATTACTTTATTTAGGAGAAATTACATTCATGCCCTTGGTTATTTTCGAAATCACCAAATAGCCCCTGTCGGAATCATTACCTTTGGGCAAATTACATTCAACACCCTCGGAAGTTCTAAAAATTACAGAGAAGTCCTGCTCCAACAAGTCATGTGCATCACGCCAGCTTTACTTCAGTAATTTGCATTTTTAGTCCTCTGTTTATATCTTGTTATTTATTTATGCGAAAACAATAAATATTTGCAGATCAGTCCTTAATTTCCAGACTATTTATCTTGCATGTTCTATCATTGAAATATATATTTTTTGTTTATCAATAAAACCTCCAAAAATCTTACTACGCTCCTGACCTGCTTTCCTTTTTAGCATAAAATTTTCATTGCATTTTTTCACTATTTAATATTATTAAAAAATCAAAAATATGTCATTTTTCCGTGTTTGAAATTATAAAATTCATAAAAATCCAAATATTGCTCTAAAAATTCCAAAAACATTAGAGTCGTTTTATTTTATTGTCTTTTAATTTCTATCCAGTTTGTGTACATGAACTCTTTATTAAACCCAAAAAATTGAAAAATACTAAAAATATTATAAAAATCATAAACAATTCTACAAAAATCTAAAAATAGTGATCTCAGTCTCTATTTGTAGATATTTGTCCCTCTTTTATCATAAAAATAATTGCCAGGAGATTTGGGTACTTAAAACATTTTTAAGTTGCAAATTACTCCAGGTTGTGCACTGTTTCTCATTTTTGCCATTGTTTGATTTTTAGAAAAACACAAAAAGCATCTGAAAATTCTACAAAAATTCGGAAAAATATTTCAAAATCTTTAAAACACAAAAATATTTTCTCTAGATTTTTCTGAGCATTTTTGATATAATTGAAAATTACAAAAATATTTGGTGTGCGTATTTTTTGTTTTGTGCATATTGTTCTTGGTTAAAAAAATGCAAAAATTAAAATCACTAAAAATTTGAAAATCATAAAACAAAAAATAGAAATAAAAAATATATAAAATATATAAAAAAGAAAAAAATCCATAAAAACCAAGGATAGTTTGCCTTTGAGATTTCATTTTTCTTTTAATTAATTTTTTGTCATTTAATTGAATAACACTCTAGAATTGTAGCCTCCCTGCGTTCGATCATGTCCACTATACAGGTAAATAAGTAGCAAAAATAAAAAAAATTTATTTGCCGCGGTATTTTTGGGGATAACAACGACTTTCATATCTATTAATTTTCGATCCTCGAGATTTCTATAGCACAACAATCATTAATTATTTAGTTAATTAATCTAATATGTCCTTGAGCCCTTGATTTAAATCCATCAATTAATGCTCAATCAGGAACCTAACATGATTAGATTTGTCTATTATATCTTGAATTTAAGAGGCTTTAGGGAGCTCGTTTAGTGAAGTGCTCAAGAACATTATTAATTGACACATTATTTCAACAGAAAAATGCTTGACTTGGTGAATAAGATGTTATTTGCATAATTGTATGCTTGATTAATTAATCTGGCTTAAGTATTAAAATAATTTGCATTGAATATCCCATTAAATTTATGCAAGCATTTGTGTTTCATAACTGCATAGTTTGACATAGATGGCCTCTTAGAGTGGCTTATTGCATATTTTAGGTCTCAATTGTATACCCTAATCACTCATGTCCCTATGTTCGACCCCGGACTTATCTAGGAGATTTTAGATCGAGCCACTCCTTGTGGAGATTTTAGCTTGGTCTCTGATAGATCCATTTTTGGTCATATTATAGTGAGCTTATCATAGAGTAGCTAAAAAGGGATTCATCAACCAAGTGATTATAAGAATCTTAGTGGGAGTGCCATTATATTCTTTGTGCTTTACGTAGATAACATACTTATAATTGGAAATGATACAGAGATGATGACTAGTGTTAAGATTTGGTTGTCCCATACCTTCGAGATGAAATATCTTGGAGAAGCCTCTAATATCTTGGGTCTGAAGCTGTTCAGAAATAGAGAAAAGAAGAATTTGGGATTATCACAATATGGGTACATTAAGAAGATCTTGGAACGTTTCCATATGAAGAATTTCAAGAAAGGATTCCTTCCCAAAAGACATGGTATAC
Source organism: Ottelia alismoides (assembly GCA_037367405.1). Lineage (NCBI taxonomy): Eukaryota > Viridiplantae > Streptophyta > Magnoliopsida > Alismatales > Hydrocharitaceae > Ottelia > Ottelia alismoides. The sequence goes on along the minus strand of JAZKJV010006785.1, from coordinate 462,605 downwards.
ACCTATCTAAAGGGATGGCTTCTCAAAGAGTTGAGGATGAGAAAGCCATGACTGGATTACGCATCAGTTGTGGGAATCCCACACGATGTGCACAAGGCAAGATATTTGCCATGCAGTGGGAGCAATAATGTGTTACCAATCATGATATGGAGAACAACACTGGAATGCATTGTAGAACATCTTTAAGTATCTAAGACAGATGCAAGACTAGATCTTCGTCATGATGATCTCCAAATCTTAGGATACACATATTCATACTACGAATCTAATATAGATGAGCGCAAGTCAACTTCAGGATTTGTGTTCTTGTTGAACGATGGTGTTGTGAACTGGAGAAGCACGAACTAGGACACTATGACTAATCTAACAACAGAAGATGAATACATTGCCGCATTGGATGCTAAAAAGGAGACGGTGTGGTTAAGCAAGTTCATCCTGGAACATGGCATAGTTTCCTCTTATACTCTCATCTCGAGCTCTACAATAACATAGGAGCCATAACTCAGGGCGAAGGAGCCCATATGGCATCAGAAGAGAAAGCTTGTGGAAAGAAAATACGGCATAATTCGGGAGATTCAAAAGCATGGTGACATCATTATCACCAAGGTGGCCTCTATCGATAATATTGACGATCCCCTTACCAAATCTTTACCCCAAAAGATTTTCGACTGACATGTAATGAGAATGGGTTTAAATATTGTACATGAATGGTTCTAAAGGCTACTGGGAGATTGTTAGCCATGTGAGCTCGGGACGAATCATTCCTATAGTAAATGTTATTGTATCCTTGATATATCAATAAAGGCTATTGGCTTATTTCACTTCTTATTGATATTAAATGAATGAATGCATTTATAATGTCCCTTAGTACAATTAAGGTTATGCACCATGACCATCTTTTAATAATCATACAGTTGTTGATTCAAAGGTTGAATCATAAAGGTTGATGCTTAGATTATATCTAAAGAGTTAGGCTTAGGACTCATCAATCTCCATCAAATGATTGTTAAGAAAGGATCTCCAACCTAAGAAGGAGATGGCAATCACTCTCCAAAGGATGATATCTCATCGACCTCTTAATGCAGGTCCTCTGCATAGAAATAAAGATTCTGAGGTGTCAAATAAGTTAGGCCAAAGAGTTGACTTAACGAGATCGAGATAACCAAGACTTATGTTGTATAATTTCACAATATAGGCACACATCCTCTCACCGGAGACAGATGTTTTACTATATATCTAAGTATGTACATTAGGCATACCATTAGGTTGATGACCTAATTAAGACCTATACACTAATGAGCTAGTGTGCATACAAGGGCATATGAGTAATACAATCTCTCAAAGGGATCATACATGTCCACTATTGAACTGGAAGACATGAGATCACTCATAAGGTAGTATCGATCAAATTCCATGTGTGGTCATCTTGCTTTGGAAACATGACGAAAATTTGTAGGTATTATATATCATTTTGGAAAGAATAAGATAAATATCAACTCCCAATGATTGAATGATAAACTTAATAATAAAACCCTAAAGAAAACAATCCAAATATGATCTAAAACTTCAAGTTTATTCTAGATCTTCTAGTATGCAGGATGTACGGGTATTAGGAATACTTGAGGGTGATGAGATCGTAAATAATTGTATATCCATGACACTTCATTTCCGAGGGAGTGATGAAATAGGTTTCAATTTTAGTGACCCCTCTTAGTAGACTAGTAATCCAATCTTAGTCCAAAAGTTGAACATTAATATAAATGTGAATCGAACGTAATAAGAAGATTAGATCTATAGTTTGATTTAATCAAACGTCTTTGAGATGTCCCTGAAATCTGAATTTGAGATATAATATCAATATACAAGTCACTATACATGGAATGTATGGTCTCCATGTCAAGTATCTACGGAGAAAGCACATTATTCTTGAAAGAGTTCAAGAACAATTCCATTGTTGATAATGTATTTGAGTATTGGAAATTTGATGAGAAATTTTAATTATATTATCATGAATACTATGAAAATGATTCCTATTAACTGAACAAATGAGAATAGTCATTTAAGATAATTAAATATGATTTAATTGTCAAAGATATGATTAATGTGGATATCACTATCCTTATTAATCATAAATATCATAAATATAATTTATAATATGTTGGACATATTCAATTGTCAATAGTTTTTAGGAATTAAATGTTGATGTGAATTGGATTCACATTGAATAACTAATTATAAATGCAATTTACATTTAATATTGGATGTATGAATATGATTCATAATTGTTAATAGTATGATTGAAATTATCGTAAAATAATTTGGGATTATTTTGGTGAATAATTATGCAACAAAAGTTGTTGCACATGTGGAATATATGATGAGATATGAGATCTCAACATAATTGGAATGAGAGAGCCTCCTTACCGTACAAGGAGTGGACTGCCACCTTGAGTACTGAAACTCGGTGGTTGTCCACCTTATATATGGAAGGAGTCTTTCTCTCCTTCTAAGTACTTCTATATTTGTTGATTTAATTTAAATTGAATTATATTGATCTTCAGTATATTTAATTTAATTTAAAATTAATTGTGTGTTGTTGTAAATTTATGCAACAAAATCATGGCCATTGATTGAAAGCATAAAATAATCTACACCATTGATTATGTGTGCACATTGAGATCCATGGACATCCAATTTGTTACAAAAGAAAGGCAAGACCTAGCTCTTTCTTTCACAAAAATTTTAAGAGCAATAACTCTCTCTCTCTATTCTCATAGACATCCAAAGTGTCTCTCTCCCAATATTTTGGTCATCCACCATATTAACCTAGAGAGACTCACAGTCGTCGCACCAACGTTGTGCTGCTAGATTGACTATTCACGTATATCTGCCTTCTTCGATGCATTTTTCTCATGAGGAAAGCCATCAATTTTGTGAGATAAAATCAGGATACTCCATGCTCGGATCATCAACTCGGATTGCAGGAAGCACGCATCTCATCCATGTGCCCCCATGTCCACCTTTTTCATATCGGACTTGAGACAGGAGGACTTTTTACTTAGAGACACACGATCGTAATCATGCTTCAAGAGGTAATCTTTTGACTCATTTGTGATCTTGATGAAATGATTTGAGAAGTTTTCTCTTGTCATGTGGTTTCATCTATTTAAAAAATTTAAATTTCGCTGCTCATTACAACTAGTATGACTAGTTCCCTAGATTACATTTGATGTGATTTTCATGCTTCCATGATATGCTAAGGGCTAAACCCTAGCCTTTAGTAGGTGGAGACGATGTATAGCTAGAGCAGCATCAGCCAGCTGAAGGCCCTGTTGATGTACTCATAGAGGGTTCTGAGAAGGTGGGGCATTCTCACCCACAAGAAGAGATAGTCCAACCTCTGGTCAGGAGATTCGAGAGAGTTCACCAACCATCAACGCAATATCATGCTTCTTAGTATGTGATGTTGATTGATGAAGAGGAGTCATGCACCTTCGAGGAAGCACATGAGCACAATGAGAGCAACCATTGGCTCCTTGCAATGAATGAAGAAATGTCATCTCATATGAAATTGTAGAGATCTAAAAGGTAAGAGGGCATTGAAAAACAAGTGGATCTACAAGTTAAAGAAAGATGATGGTGGAATTAGCTTGAAATACAATGCAAGATTGGTGGTGAAAGATTTCAGTCAGAAGAAGGGAGTAGACTATGATGAAATATCCTCTCATGTTGTGAAGATGAACTCCGTGAGAGTGGTGTAAGCTTGGTTACTAGCCTAGACTTGAGATAGAGTAGATGGATGAGAAGAAAACATTTCTTCTTGGCGATGTGGAAGAAGATATCTACATGGAGCAACCACATGGACATTAGGAAAAGGGGAAACAACACATGGTATACAAGATGAAGAAGAGCCTTTATGATTTGAAGTAATACTTTGGGTAATGTATATGAATTTTGATGCCTTCATGATGAAACCAAACTTCAAGAGGACCATTGCAGATCCATGTGTATATGTATGACGTTTCTCTGATGGTAGGTTCATTATGGTGTTCTTTTTATATAGATGATATGCTTATAGTTGGTCAATATTCCAACCTAATCGCAGAGACAAAAAGAAAACTCTCCAAAGAATTCGAAATGAAAGATTTGGACAAGGCACAACACATATTGGGTATGCATATTGTTCATGATAAAGAATAAGAACATGCTGGGGTTGTCACAAGAAAGCATGTTGAATGCACTGGAATGGTACAACATGAAAAGTGTAAATCTCGTTAGCACACCTCTTGCAACTCATATAAAATTAAGTAAGGAGGCATGCTGATGAATCCTCATTCATCACTCTTTATTCTTTTATTTAGCTAAATTATCTTGGCAAAGCATCATGTAAATGAGTTTAAATACAATAACATAGCAATAAGCATGAATGTGTTAATATATCGTAATCAGCATGTATTTGTGCAAAAATAAAAGAATAAAGAATAAAAAAGAAAAAGAAGGAAGTATTTAGAATAAATACTGAGTGACCCGAACCCCAAGAGAGGGCCAAGCATTGGCCTGATCGCCAAATAAAATAGGTAGAGAGAGATAGGGCCACTCCACCTTATATATGTATCAAATGTGTACATAATTTATTTTTACAAAAATAAATATAAAAATATGTTGTTACTTCCTTGTATATATTTCTAAAAATAAAATAAAATAGAATACAATTCTCTCTCTCACTTGTATATAATACATGTATATTTGTTTTCTTCCCTATTTGTTTTATACTTGTAGATAAATAACAAAAATAAAAAAAATTTATTTTATACTACAAAAAATATGTTGTAAGTAAATAAAATATAAAATTGGAGTGATTTTATAAAAATAATAAATACAAATAATTGTACAAAATACATAGATATTGTATACCTGCATATAATACATTACAATGTATATACCATAATTTATTTTTCATAAAAAATAGAAATCACAGAAAATAGTTTGAAAAATAACAAACATTTTTCATTTTATACACTTTTTAATTAAAAATCATTTATTATTTTTTATTGAATTTGTAAATCTATTTGTGAATCATATTTTCTGATTGCTCTACGGCAGATCGTTGACTCGGATCAACCCCCTCTTCAAGGGCTTGACCCGACCCGACTGACCTGCCTAACCTCCTTCTCCCATTTACCACAATTGGATCATGTGTCCCCTTGCTCTGAATTTCCGCCCACGCCTTCCCCGTGGATCCAAAATATTCCTGGATCCCTAGGGAAACGTGAATCCTTCTCGGATTGTGTGCCCTGGCCCAGTTTCTCCAGCTACCTGGGAAGCCCTATAAATTCTTTCATTCGTCCCCTCAGCTCAGTAGCTCGTGTCGCACCCCTTCTTGATACCCTAGAATCCCTCAGCAAGGTGACAGTAGTCTGAGGCGACCTTCGATGGCCGATTTGGTGTTGTGTAGCCGAAGCTCACTCTTCGTGGCTAGAGAACCACCGCGAGAAGTCTCCTTCGCCTGTCACAGCTTGGTCGAGGTAATAACCGCACCGTTCATCTCGTCTGGAGCTTAGGATTGTGTTCAGACCTTCAGGTAACCCATCTGCCCTTCCTAGCTCTTCGTTTTATCCATTCTTTCATCTGTATGCTGCCCATGCTCCGCTAGCTCCGACCAGTTGATCGGAGCTCCATCACCCTCACCCATCCATTCAAATCCCTTTGCATGCTCACCCTCCATATCCCTATGCAACCTGATCACCCTGTTCTTGGCCAGTATCGCTGGGATTAGGTTCACGATCTCCTTCTATCATGACCGTCGGAGATCAAAACCCATTCGTCGTCGCTTCGTTTGTGTTCTTCCCTAATAACCTAGACCGGAGTTTGCCTCTGAGTCTTAGCTTCGCATTGTAGGTACCCTGGGGCCGTGAAGACCCTCATCTGCTTCCTAGTTGCTCGGCAGAGCTACCCCAGACCCTCACTCCACCGTTCAGTCCATCCGACCATTTGCCGGGTGATCAGAGCCCACGACTCAAGGTGGAGTGCCTCCTCGGAGGTGCTCGACCTATTGGAGGTCTGATCAGCCGGACGGATTCGCCCAAATCCTCGTTCGAAGTTCACCAACACCCTATTCGTCCACCACCTTCCGTTGTTGTTGGACGAGGAGCAGAGTACCAGATTCCATATGAGCCGTCCAGCGTTGCAGCCTTTCAATCGTTGATCTGACGCCATCTGACACTTCTGTGCCACCCGTAGGGAACATTCCCTGACCGTCTGATCAATCGTTGTAGAGGAGCTGAGCTGCACGATCGAGCCCCTGCCAGCAGCTGACATATGTCCCCCACATACCTCTCACGTGCCGCCAAGGGTATATTGCGTCTATTACCCTGCATTTCTTTTGGTTTATGTTTTAGTTTGTAAAATAAAAATTACAATTGGACCCTTTTGCATATCAGCCCTTGTAGTTTCTTATATTTGCAGTTTAGTCCTTCTTGTTTAGATACACGTGCCTGGTCACATGCTTAGTGGGTTATTTGCAATCTCTATCTTGAACTTTTCTTGTGTTACTGATTGAATACATGTTTTTCAAATTTGCATATATGCCCCTATGAACGTTGATTTATAGCATGTGCAATTTTTAGTAGACAAATTGCATCTTTTATCCTTGGTTTTTTTTGCTTGTTATTATTTGATCCTAAAACCTTAAATAATTGCATTTAGGTCCCTGTAATCTGTATATCTTGTTTTGAATCAAATAAATAACAAAAGTACTCCAAAAATTCTGAAATTTTTTATACGTGGCTCCTGCTAATGTGTAGGATTTTTGGTAATTTTTATGACCAATTTTGATCTTATTTGATATTTTCTAAAATTCAAAAACCCTAAAAAGTAACTCTTTTTGTTTTAAAAAATCAATTAAAAATATAAAAATACCTTGAAAATTTCCAAAAAAAATTGATTGCTTATTTTGTCTTGATTTAACTTCTGCGTGATTTTTGTTTCATTGACACTTATAAAAAACCTAAAAATCGAAAAAGACTAAAAATCTTATAAAAATTATTCGAAAATCATAAAAAAATAAAAAAATGTGTTTTCAGTTTCTGTAGGTAGATTTTATTTTATAGTTTCACATAAAATTACTGCTAGGATTTCATAGGCATTTTAAAAAATTTTAATTTACCTTTATATACAGGTTGTACGTTACTCGTTGTTTTTGGCCTTCTTTTATTTTTAGAAAATTAAATAAAAATCAGAAAAATACCGCAAAATTTCCAAAAAAATCTAAATATTTTAAAAACATAAAAATATTTTGTTTGAATTTTTGAGTCATTTTGGGCCTTTAAATAATTGCTTGAGTTTTATTTTGTGCTTTTCTTTACTTCTTTTCTTAATATAAAAAAATTTAAAAATTAAAAACCACCAAAATTTCTTTATTTTCTTGATTACCTGACTACTTCGTAGGTTTCATTCCGTGCTCCTTGTGTTCAACCCTGGTAGCTATACCAGGTTAAATAATTAGCAAGACTGCTTGCCTCGTTTTTCATGATTTGCTTTCTTTCGTTGGTGGTCTAACTTTTCTTGTTGATTGCACCTTACGATTCGGGTCGCAACGACCCTAGATATTCCTTAACCCGAGTTACATCTGAGCGTCAACAAAATGGTGTCGTTGCCGGGGAGCACGGCTTAGTAGTCAGTTTTCCGTTTTTGATTTTGTTTCTATTTTCTTCTTCTTTTTATTTTTCTTTATTCGCTTTTTATTTTTGTTTCTATTTTTTTTCATTTCTTTTTCTTTGTTTTTATTCTCATTTATTTTATTTTTATTTTTATTTTTATAACTGTGATCTGACCACTTTCTGTTCTTTCATTCTTACGAGGGCCCGACGAGCGAGTGTGGCTTTCTTAGGAGCGTCGAGGCACCCGAGCGAAGCGGAGGCAGCTCGTTTCTACATCGAGCTGCAGGAGAGCGTAGGAGAGGAGGAACATGACCCTTGGAGGAGTTTTAGCTTTATTTTTATTTTCTTTTCCATTATTATTGTAATAATACAAGACTCAAACTTGGACTTGGCCTATTATCGGGGTCTGTTTCGCCGAGCACCGGTGTGCTCGGGGGACCTCACCGCGGTTTTTACACCGATTTTGTTTTCTTTGAATTTTCTTTTATTTTTAATTCTCGAATATTTTCCCCTAGACTTAGGATTTTTATTGACTGTGACGTAATTATTTAAGGCCCCAGCCCTAATTGCTTGCCTGCACATATAGATCGCTAAGTGGACCTAATTAATTAACTCACAAAAAAAACTAATTTGGTCACCTGGGAGGTCATGTGCCGCTAGAGGCCGTATACAGCGTTGGTAGGATCCGTTGTGGTGGACACCGATCGGCATCAGAGACCAGATCCCAACCTCTCTTGTTGACCTATTAGCTATTGTTCTATTTGAGTAGAAATTTTCTGTCTAAGGCCAATTTCTTCTTGCATCATATAGGTAGTTTTATTACTGTCTTTATTTTATGTGTGGATCACCCTGCATGTAGAGTGATGGCATCAGGTACGTATTTCTGACTTTGCTTGCATCATAGTGTTTGACCGCGCATCGGCTTTTTCGAATTCTCCCCCCTATTTTTGGACTTAAAATAATCAGGAGAATCAAAAATTTTGTTAGGCATTGTTTGCTTGAAAAAAATCTAAAGAAAAACTATAAAATTGGGACTGCTAAACACACTTGACCCTAAAAGACACCTCACTGAAAAATTTATCTTAGGAGAGGAATCCCCTCATTGTCTGATTTGGATGAGCGAGAGAGTGACCTGCATACTAGGCTAGATCCATATCCGACCTCTTTTCAGACTACTAATTTCAGGTTAGTCGTTCTCCAGTGAGGATCGCTCCGGTTTCCAATAAAGCGGGCCGCGATATCCTTAACAGAGTGAGTTGATCGGGTAGCCAGTAAACGGTCCGCAACTTGTACTGCTGGGAAAGATCTAGCCTTGGGATCGAGCCAGTCTCCTGAGAGCGTTAGATTCCTACCAGCTCGCTTAATCGCTCTAATAGACTGATTGATCACCAAAATCGATAAGAGAAAAGACCGAACCTTTACGGTCATCAGCTCCACGTTGAGTAGGTGAATTGGGGGTTTGCTTTGCCTGATATTGTGTGTTTTCCAGATCTCATCCGCCTTTCTCTCCTCTATCTATCTTCTTCCCCATTCTTGTCTCTCCTCCATCTATCTTTTTCCTTCCCTCCCTTCATTCTCCTTCTCCTTTTCTATCCCTGGATGATGGGTAGCCCTCGTTTCTGGCCAGATCTCGCAGCTTCTTCATTTTATTCCCATCATCCCCTCCCACTCACATGGGAAGTCAGAACTCCGAGTGACCGTCCATCTTCATCTTCTCTATCCCCTTTTTCTTCTGAGCATGATGTTCTTGACACCCGCAAAGACCAGACTGACCAGATGCAAGACCCAGGCGATTTCATTATTGGGATGAGAGTGCACTCCATAGGAAATCACATTGAGCATATGCGGGTTTCAGGTACCTCTAACACCAGGATGATGGATGAGCATACCGATCAGGAAGCCCAGTCAGCTTTTACATTGAGTTCCTTCATTATGGATGTGGAGTTCTTTCAGAGACTGCCGAAGTTTTCAGGGGAAGTACACGAGGAGCCATACCTTCATCTGTCTGAGTTTGAGGAGTTCTGTGTGACCCACGTATATTCGGATATCACTTCTAAGGAGCTGATGTTGAAGACCTTCCCATTTTCAGTCCAGCATAGAGCCATGAGATGGCATAAACGATTGGGAAGGAAGTTCGCTACGTGGGGAGGTCTACACTTAGAGTTTCTCAAAAATTATATCCCCAGCGTAGAGCAAATATGATGCGGTCTTTCATCACGGATTTTTCAATAGACCCTCGGGAGCCATTACATGAATCGTGGCTGAGGTTTCTTGACCTCTTGAGGAGATTTCCATGTCATGGACATTCACTGACCGACCTTGTTGAGATCTCCATGAGGGGGATGACCGCGACACAGATTGCACTAGTACTTACTTCGTGTGGTGGTTCACACCACAATTCCAACATCGATTTACTTGCGACCATCTCGAGAGCACTTTCAGAGATTCCATCTTCACGAGATGCAGTAGTCGGGACAGCACACGAGGGTGTTGCAATACTAGTTAGGTGTGCCACACTTCATGAGGACACAACTACTACACACCAAGTCAAGGACATGGATTCTGTGGTCGTACAGATGATGGATAAGATGACTGTCACCGTGGATGTTCAGACCCAGATATTGATTGAGTTCGCATTGGTCTTCCAGCCAGAATTCGAGTCATTCCCATACTTTTCAGTTAAGGAGTTTTGGATATCAGATCTTCTGATATTCCAGGAGATGGAGGAGCCCACGATGCTACAGTCGTCAGTCCAGCCGTTTCAGTTTCCATTCCCAGATCATTCAGCTTCTACTCTTCGGAGATACTTCTCTGAGTCAGACAGATATCTAGATTCTGCCTCGCAGCTAGAGCCAGATAAGGAACACCAATTTGAGGTGACAGATATAGATAGTCCCATATTTGTGCATTTTGTCCTCCAGTTTTATGAGATAGATACATTTCATGAGTACCAAACGATAGCCAGCACTGTCGCAGCTCGAGGATCTGTTTCAGACACTTCGATAGCTTCCGCGTTATTGACCAGCACTATTTCCTGTTTCCATATTGTTCAGAGGCAGACTTCAGCTGATGAGGCATTTTGGTGCTAGGAGTGGGTACTTGACAGTGGTGCAGATTTCCATTTAGATTCTGATCCTCCCTTCCTCACTGATGATCTAGCATTATTCCCCGAGGGTTATCTGCGGGAGGATGCTACATATGCTATGTACTCGGTCTCACTTTCAGAGTGTGTATCCGATCTGTCTGATCACGAGACCGAGTCTTCTGATATTTTTGATCTTTCTGAGTCTGAGTTCTCTCACCTCGACGACCCTCGCGAGGAGGAGCCAATCTTTGATATATTCGATGATGTTTCTGATATTTCTGCATTATATGCATCGGATATTGGTTCTTTTAGTGAGTATCATGATCTAGATCTCCCATATATTTCTGAGACGGTGATTAACATAGAGGATTCCATGACTGATCCTTCTTTCTCCACGTTGGACTTATTCGGTTATACCATTCCACTCAAATCTGATCTTGAGCCGATGAGTTCTTTTGTGATACTGGATTACGATGTCATCTTCCCATATCCTTGCCCGGTAGTAGACACCCACCTGATTGTCTACTTAGGTGTCATCGTTTACACTGTTTCCCTAGTTGTTGTTCTCATACCGAGACTACGATGACAGTACTGCATTCATCGTACAGATGCCATCCTGAACCTTGATACTTCATTGTCCTAACCTTTGCGCCCAACTAGGGGCGTAAAACCTAGAGCTTCTTAAGAAGTACCTCAACATTGTCCACTTTGTATATACGTATTTCGTCGTGATTTGTTCCTTGCTTCTTTCATTTTTGTTTTACACCCCAGGCCTCGTTTAGGATTATTTTTGCTATACTTATGATGTACTTTATCATAAGTATAGGAGGGTGTAGACATCGAGTTGTTCCTTTTCGTTCTTTTTCATTACTCCTGTCGTTGCCTATACTTAAGGATCCTTCACCTTATGTATAGGGGGAGTAATGTCGTTCCTTTCATCTTGTATATGTTTGTCTTCATTTCTGCTATTCCCTCACTTGTCCTCCACACAGTTCATATTTCTATCTATACTTAGGGATCTTTTACCCGAAGTATACAGGCAGATAAGATGAGTCATTGCTTACCGTGTACATTCTTTCACTCAGATTTCCCTTTGTGTACAGTCTGCTATACTTAAGATTACTTAATCCTAAGTATAGGGGGAAACACCGAGATCTCTTCATTCTATTCTTTGATTCGTCGTTGTCGTATACCATTCCTTTTCACTTCCCTATAATAAGCACGAGTTGTCTTCTTCATCGCTCTTGATCCACTCCGAGGGCATCGTTCGAGCTAAGTATAGGGGGTGTCGTATATATTTCATATATACTTTATCCATAACTCGTACTTTTTATGAGTGTGTTAATAAATAAAATGGCTAAAATCCTTTATCTAAAAACCCATAAAAATTTAAAAAATTTTCTTATACATAAAATTCTTTCTTGCACATACATAGCTATGTATAAAAATTATTTTTGTACAAATATTTGTAAAAATGTTCTGTGTGTAAAAAGTTTGTAAATATTTTGATATCAAAATTATGTATATTGTACAAATTTTTTGTAAAATGTTTGAAAAACAAAAGTTTGCAAAAACCCTTGTGTAGATGTATGTAAATATTTTGCAAAACTTATGCATTCATGCATTTATTCATTCAAACATTTTTCTAAAAATTTTGCACATTTTTAATAATTTGCATAAAAAGATTTTTGTATATACTTGTATAGTTTTTCTAAATCATAGTTAGCATTTAAACTAGCCTGGAATTAAATTGGAAAATAGAGCTTGGTTAAGACCTTAATCCACCTACTTCTAAGGGGGACTGTTGGACATGCGAGCCCACGACGAGCCATTATGCAATAAATGTTATTGCAATTCACTCCTTAATCTGGAATAAAGAATACATAATTTGCATAATAGGTCCCTTAGTACAATTAGGGTTATGTACCATGGCCATCTTAATGATCATACAGCTGTTGATTCAATTATTGAATCATAGAGGCTGGTGCTTAGATGAATATCTAATGAGTTAGATTGAGGACTCGTCAAGCACCGTCAAATGATTATTAAGAGATGATCTCCAGCCAGAGTAGGAGATGGCAATCCTATCTTAGTTAGGCTGATATCTGACCGACCTCTTGATGCAGGACCTCTGCATAGGAATAGAGATTCAGAGGTGTCAGATTAGTTAGGTCAAAGAGTTGACTTAACGAGATCGAGATAACCAAAGTCCTATATCGTATGCTATCACGATACATGCACACATCCTTTGACCGGAGACAGATGTGTTACTATATGTTTGAGTATGTAAATTTGGCAGACCAATAGGTTGATGACCTAATCAAGGTCTATACACCGGCACGCTGGTGTGCATATAAGGGCATATGAGTAATACGATCTCTCAAAGGGATCATACAGGTTCAGTTACTAAACCGGAAGACATGAGCTCACTCATGAGATATTGGGAAGAATCAAATTCCATGCGCATGGTCGTCTCGCTTTGGAAGCTTGACTGCATTTGTAGGTTTGATATATAATTTTGGAAAGTATATGATCAAGAACTAAGTGTGGTATATTCTTTTAGAAAGTATATGATCGATACCGACTCCCAATGATCGAATGAGAAACTTACTGATAGAACCCTGAAGTAGACAGTGTAAAGTTGATCGAATACTTCGGGTTTATTCTAAGTCTTCAAGTATGCAGGATGTACAGCTGTTAGGAATACCTGAGGGTGATGTGATCATAAACGGTTGTATAACCATGATGCTTCCATTCCTAGGGAGTGATGAAACGAGTCTGGATTTTAGTGACTCCTCTCAGTAGAGAAGTAATCTGATCTTAGTCCAAATGTTGGACATTGATCTGAATGTGATTCAGATTCAATGAGAAGATTAGATTTGCGGTCTTGATTTAATCAAGCATCTATGGGAGGCCCGAGATCTGGATTTGAGATGTGATCTCAATATCCATGTTACTATAGGTGGAACAATACAATCGCCATGTCCTTATCTCCAAGTATTCGCGGATAAAGCGCATTATCCTTGAAAGAGTTCATGGATAATTCTATTGTTGATATATGTATCCGAGCATTGAGAAAATGGATAATTAAGTGTGATTTAATTATCATGAATAATATGAATTTTATTCATATTGTAAGGAGAGTTATCTTAGATCATTAAATGTGATTTGATTATCAAAGATGTAAATATTGTGAATGTGATTCATATTTTTTGGGCACATGAGAATAAGTTATCCAATATAATTAAATGTGATTTAATCATTACGGATAAGAATAATATGGATAGTAATATCCAATTATTCATAATATATTATAAATGTGATTTATAATGTATTAGAGAGAGCTAATTATAATTTATATGTGTTGATTAATTATTATGTGAATTGGATACACATTGTGTAATTAATTGACAATGTAAATTATATGTTGTTTTTGGTTGTGAATATGATTCACAATTTTTCAATGGCAAGATTGCAATATTCTCAAATATAATTGTGAATTATTTTTGAAGAATAAAACTCAACAAAAGTTGTTGGAAATAAATAAAGAGATTTCCATGGAGATATGCAATCTCATGACATGTCTTGAGATTGCTCTCCTCATGGAAAGCTTGGGCGGCACCCAATTCTAAATAGGAATGGGTGGCCGTCCATATGGAATGTACATGGAGATGAAATCTCCATGTATATTCTCTTCTTATTTATTTACTGTAATTTTGGATTAATTTGTATTTGATTTTGTCAAATATATTTTGATCTAAATTTGTTGGTTTTACCAACAACAATCTTAGCCATTGGATTGACATAAATCAATCTCATCCATTGATTTTATGTGTCACATGGATTGAGATCCATGGATCCCAAAACCCTATAAATAGAGAGGCATACCATGCTCTCTATTTTACACACAATGCTTGAGAAGCATCTCTCTCTCTCTTCTCTCTACTCGACAGCCCTCTCTCTCCCTCTCATGTGGTTGTCCACCATGGATGACCTAAGAGAGGTTCTCCATCGCCGCGGCATCATCGTTATGCTGCCTGTTCTTCTGCTCGTGGATCTCCGTCTCCTTCGGTGCGCCTCGCTCGTGAAGAAGGCGTCGGATCTCGTGTGTCGAGATCAAGAGATCCACCGCTTGGATCATCAACATGGATTGCGAGAAGCACGCGGTTCATCCCCGCGCTCGCAAGCGTCTCCTCCGTCGGATCGGACTAGAGACAGGAGGTCTCTTCGCTTAGAGACTCAATCGCAACCACGCTTCAAGAGGTAATCTTATTACTTGTTTGTGGTTTAGACGAAACGATCTGAGAAGTGTTCTTGGATCATGTGGTTTCGTCGTGAGAAAAGTTTTTAATTCCGCTGCATCGAGCAACTAGTGCGACTAGTCGCTCCTCGTAGTATTCGATACGACGCTCACGCTTCCGTGATGCGCTTGAGGATCTAACCATATCCTTCAAGTGGTATCAGAGCCTTAGGTCGATGGTTTCGAATATGATTCGCTAACCGAGGACGACTTGGGTTCGTTAAGGTCCCGAATGTTTTTATCGCATTTGATTTCGCAGATCTGTTTAGTGTATTTTTTCGGCCATGTTTAAATTGTTTAAATACAAAAATAGTCTTGGATTTTGTTCCCCGTTAAATAAGGAAACCATAGGATCTGAGTTTGCGTAAATCGGATTTCGTATGCTCGAGATATGGTTGTTTTAATGAACATGTATTCACTGTTACGGGAACTGCGAATCTTAACGTAATTAAAGAGTTAATTACTATTTAGTGACGCATCTAAATGCATGCAAATCACATAGATTCTGTTGTAAATCAAATTAGCAAACTATAGAAACTTACTTTGCTTAATTTGGATTTAAATTGATTGAGATATGCTAATTTTAGTAAGTAGGGGTCACTGCTGAAATTACTTTCCTAATCAAGAACCGTGTGATTGTCAATTAATGAAATTAATTGTTAATTTCAAGAAATAATTATGGAAAATATTTGAGAAATATTGGAAGATGATTATTTCCTTAATTGACTTGGCCTCAACCAATTAAATGATTAGATGTGATCTAGATCATAATTGGAAACACAATCATCAAACTCCTTACTTGAATAGGATTGGGAATTTGTCTAGCAAATTTCCTTATAATCAAAATTGTTTTGATTACTATATTGTATAATTTCGTTTGAAGAACCGATGATCATCTCAAGTACAAATTAATCAATTTGGCATTATCCTTTCCCGAGGCGGATATGGTGTCTAGTCGGGGATCGCTGGGGTAGCGGGTTGCAAAGTATGCGGTCCGTCCCACTCCCGCTAGTACTGGCCATGACAGCGGGTAGGGCCGGGATAATGTCCGAGGGACTAAGTTGTATTTTTCTAATTATTAGAATACGAATTAATACATATTTTGAGATAATACCATATATTCAAGTAAAATCAAGTTTGTTGATTGAATTGGATTAAAAAATTAATTTAATATGATTAAGTTAATTATATCCAATTAAGAACACTCTATTATGAATAGAGTTATTATTTCCCTTGGAAGAATTAATCGTAATGAATGTGATTCATAATGATTAATTATAATTTGAATATGATATGGAGGATCACATAAGTGACATCCATGGTCTCCCGTCAAGGCGAAGGGTTTCGTCGCCAGATATTATATGTGGGAGACGCATGTCCGAAGTGACAGCTCCTGCATATGATCCATTTGGATTGGGCTCGTCGCTTCTCGAAAGAGTAAGGACATATGCGTAGTGACCCCAATATCGAGTCCTCATATTATTGGGGCAATATTGGATTGCGCATAGCGAGTTGCATTCCTGTTGACGGTTGGTTCAATTAATGACGGGTCAACATCACCTTAGGGATGGTGGGCCCGGGTGTTAAAGACCGAATTGGGAGATGCAAGTTGGACTTGCAAGGCGGGATGTGTTCCCGCTTTTTTTTATCCGAGTTGTAGGTTCTCATTTTATTGGGATGCAACAAAGATAAGGAAGGAGATCCCAGATCTTGCTTGAAATATAATGGTAAGTATATCTCTTACATTGAAAGTGATTAAGAGAATGAACTTTCATTGTTGATATGGCAAGACAACTTTGATATAAAAATTCCTAAATCAAAGTAAATTATATATTTATATAAGTTTATGCAAAATTTCTTATTTCTGATAACCCTTCATTAAACCCACTCAATGATATACTCAATAATAACCAGTAAAATATCATGGATTGGACCCTTGATCCAGATATTGTACTTGCAATTGGACACATAATGTATGTGGTTGCAATGTGCAAGTTTCCTCATAATAATGAGAAGTGATAATTAAATAAGACAATAGGACTAAAACCCTAGGGTTTGTATGTCTCTATAAGTCTTGATCTCATTGAATGTACATTGGAAGTGACATGTCGATGATGATCATAATTATTAAATAATCCTTATAAAATCGATAAAGATTTTCTGGCATACATATGTGCTCTTGACCTTTAATCATGAATGACATGGTTCTCTGCATCATGTAGAATGGTAGCTCTATAAGAGAAGATGTATTCAAATTATTTGAATACCTACCTGAACCTATGTTTTAAGAGTTTAGACGGATGTAGATGATGAGTGTCATCATACTACTGTCTATACTCTAGTCATTCATGAAGCTTTATAATATTCATATTGTATGAATTGGGTGAAGCATGTATAAATATCGAAATGTTCTTACATTAAATTCTTTTGAATTTAACATAAGAGGTCCTTAGTCTTAAGCAATGGTTGTTTATAGATAAAGGGAGCGAAGTGGAAGCATGGGTTGGATCAAAGCAAGAAGTATAATCAAAGAGTTGACTGTACTTCTATGACTTCCACATGACATCCAAAGAGTTGGATGAATGCCAATACTGCAATATGTTGATGTGTTAATAGTATGACTATTAAATCTATCTAGAATCCTTAGAGAAGGAATCGGATAATACATCAGAATAGCCTACATATAATCATTGAAATTAACTTACTTATTTGATAAGGTAAAGTCTAATAATTGTATCTCATTCTTCTAATAACTATTGCAATTGGTTGCATATGTATTAGAATATTAAAAAGTTTTGATCTTATGGTTTATTGGTAATCCATGTTGAAAGTGATGCAAGTGTTGCAATAATTTCCATTGGATCAATAGACTTCATATTTTCAGTGGGAGCCCTTAGTCTTAGAGAATGTCTCTATGACCTAGATATTAGAATACACTCATTGTTTATTTCTAATTGTTGGATATAAACATGAATTCTGTAATAAATCTATCATAAAGAGTTATGATAGAGATATTTCAGATAGTAATCTAAAATCTAGTGGACTCTATTAAATTAGAAAATTAATGAATGGTTCATTAAGATTTCTAATAGTGAAAATCAAACCTTTAAAGATCAATAGGAGGATAAAGATCATTTGACAATGATCTAGCATCAAGTTTTGGACATATGTCTGTTGATGAGATCAATGGACTAGTAAGACATGAAACTTTAGATTGTCTAAAGATTCAAATCTCACATACTTGTGAATACTATATTCAAAGTAAAATGTCCAATACACCCTTCCTTGGGAAAGGTGTAAGATGTCAAGGTATTCATGATCTCATACATATTAAACATTATGGATATGTGATATCTGTTAATGATTATGTATGATATGAGATTTCTTCTCTTCACTTAAAAAAACTTTGAAATGTTCAAAGATTTCACAATTTTGGTTTAGAACCAAAGTTTGAAGGAAGATGAAATGAATTTGATCTAACCAAGGTAGCATGTACCTATTAGATGAATTCAAGAAATACCTTATGGATATATGAATATCATTCCTATCTCAATCCTTCTAATGAACCTGAACTCAATGGAGTTGTAGGGAGATACAATTGATCATGTGTGACATGATTTGATCAATGATTAATCCTAGCATAATTATCTATTAGTTTCCAAGGTATATATATATATATGTAGTAAAGACTACATTATATACTTAATAAGGTTCCATGTGATTAAGCTGGAATCTGGCACTGGAAAGTGCTACTTCATTAGGAAAATAAAGGATGGTATTGTATACCTACTTTATGACCTTGAGATTCTTAAAGGATCTCATTTCTGAGAATGTGATTCTTAGATGATGACTCTCTTAAGAATCAAGATAAAATGAAGTGAAGGAACTCATTTAATCTTGAGAAGATAATGAGGCTCCTGAAATTGGAAACTAAAAGGACAATTAAAGATGAAACACTAATACCTCTTCAAATGAGTTTGAGGATGTATTCCATCAGACTTCATGTGATGAAGCTCCAGAGGATCATGACATGAAAAGATGGATGTTAGCAATAAAAGTCTAAAGTAGACTTCATATACAAGTGTTGTATATGGACCCTCGAGGATCCACCTATATGGGTAAGACCCATTAAGGTGTAAATAGATCTTCAAGAGAAAGAGGGAACCTGATGAGAAGGTAGAGACCTTCAAAGCACGGTTCGTAGTCATGAGCTACACATCGAAGAGAAGACATCGCTTGCGATGACACTTGCTCTCCAGTGACCTTGCTTTAACCCATCAGAATATTGCTAACTATAGTTACACAACTTGACTATGACATCTTCATGATGTAAGTCAAGATTGCATTCCTCTATGAATACTTCTCTGAGGATATTCATATGAAGTAGCCCCATGGCTACATGGTTGAGGAAAGCAAGGTGTGCAAGCTAAAGAACTCCGTCTTTGGACTCAAATAAGCTTCTTGTAGTTGGAACATTCGATTTGATGAAATTATAAATGTTATGATTTCAAATAGAATCTTGATGAACTATGTGAAGCTTAGTGGGAGTGCCATTGTGTTCATCGTGCTAAATGTAGATATTATCCTGATCATTTGGAATGATCTAAGGATGATAATAATAAGTGTTTTATAATCGGTTATCCCATACCTTGAGATATGATCTCAAGGATACCTCTTAGATCTTAATTCTGAAGTCGTTCAGAAGCAAAGAGAAGAGGGTATTGGGACCGTCACATTAGTAATACACCTTGGACTTATTCCATTTTCTGGAAAATCCAAGAGAGGCTTCCTTCCCTTAAGATGTGGTAGTGACCTGTCTAAAGGGATAGCACCTCAAAGAGTTGAGGAAGTAAATGCTAGAACTGCTTGCACTTGTGCATCAGTTACGACAAGCTTAATGTATGCTAGATGTGTACAAGAACCAGATGTATACCATGCAGTGGGAGTAGTAAATTGTTACTAATCCTACTATGGAGATAAAACACTTGATTGCAGTAATAATAATATCTTCAAAGATGACGAAACTTAGAGATAGTGATCTCAAAGTCTTATCTTCAAAATTTTAAGATCTTGTAGATAGTGATCTATAAGGGTCTTAACTGTAGATACCTTAGGAGATAGAGATCTCCAGGAGTAAAGGTATTCTAATAAGGATTATGGGAATACTGGTTATGATAATTAATAAGATGCAGTGTCAAGGACACTATAACCGATAAAATTGAGTATTGGTTGCATAGGATGCAACATTCACATTGGATGTGAGCACTGTTACTAGGAGATATGCAAGTGTCGTAAAAGGACTTGGCGTAGTCTCTTGGGAACAGAGTGACTGATCAGCTTACCTAGCTGTTTTCTAAATAGCCTATGATTGTCACATGAGTGTGGGTTTAAGTGATTAGCCCATTAATGGCTCTTTGGGCTAGTGGGAGATTATTGGACATGCTAGCCCACGGCGAGCCATTATGCAATAAATGTTATTGCAATTCACTCCTTAATCTGAAATAAAGAATACATAATTTGCATAATAGGTCCCTTAGTACAATTAGGGTTATGTACAATGGCCATCTTAATGATCATACAGCTGTTGATTCAATTATTGAATCATAGAGGCTGGTGCTTAGATGAATATTGAATGAGTTAGATTGAGGACTCGTCAAGCACCGTCAAATGATTATTAAGAGATGATCTCCAGCCAGAGTATGAGATGGCAATCCTATCTCAGTTAGGCTGATATCTGACCGACCTCTTGATGCAGGACCTCTGCATAGAAATAGAGATTCAGAGGTGTCAGATTAGTTAGGTCAAAGAGTTGACTTAACGAGATCGAGATAACCAAAGTCCGATATCGTATGTTGTCACGATACAAGCACACATCCTCTGACCGAAGACAGATGTGTTACTATATGTTTGAGTATGTACATTTGGCAGACCAATAGGTTGATGACCTAATCAAGGTCTATACACCGGCGCGCTGGTGTGCATATAAGGGCATATGAGTAATACGATCTCTCAAAGGGATCATACAGGTTCAGTTACTGAACCGGAAGACAAGAGCTCACTCATGAGATATTGGGAAGAATCAAATTCCATGCGCATGGTCGTCTCGCTTTGGAAGCTTGACTGAATTTGTAGGTTTGATATATACTTTTGGAAAGTATATGATCAAGACCTAAGTATGATATATGCTTTTGGAAAGTATATGATCGATACCGACTCCCAATGATCGAATGAGAAACTTACTGTTAGAACCCTGAAGTAGACAGTGTAAAGTTGATATAATACTTCGGGTTTATTCTAAGTCTTCCAGTATGCAGGATGTACAGGTGTTAGGAATACCTGAGGGTGATGTGATCATAAACGGTTGTATAACCATGACGCTTCCATTCCTAGGGAGTGACGAAACGGGTCTGGATTTAGTGACTCCTCTCGGTAGAGAGGTAATCTGATCTTAGTCCAAATGTTGGACATTGATCTGAATGTGATTCAGATTCAATGAGAAGATTAGATTTGCGGGCTTGATTTAATCAAGCATCTATGGGAGGCCCGAGATCTGGATTTGAGATGTGATCTCAATATCCATGTCACTATACGTAGAACAATACAATCGCCATGTCCTTATCTCCAAGTATTCGCGGAGAAAGCGCATTATCCTTGAAAGAGTTCATGGATAATTCTATTGTTGATATATGTATCCGAGCATTGAGAAAATGGATAATTAAGTGTGATTTAATTATCATGAATAATATGAATTTGATTCGTATTGTAAGGAGAGTTATCTTAGATAATTAAATGTGATTTGATTATCAAAGATGTAAATAATGTGAATGTGATTCATATTATTTGGGCACATGAAAATAAGTTATCCAATATAATTAAATGTGATTTAATCATTATGGATAAGAATAATGTGGATAGTAATATCCAATTATTCATAATATATTATAAATGTGATTTATAATGTATTAGAGAGAGCTAATTATAATTTATATGTGTTGATTAATTATTATGTGTATTGGATACACATTGTGTAATTAATTGACAATGTAAATTATATGTTGTTTTGGGTAGTGAATATGATTCACAATTTTTCAATGGCAAGATTGCAATATTCTCAAATATAATTGTGAATTATTTTTGAAGAATAAAACCCAACAAAAGTTGTTGGAAATAAATAAAGAGATTTCCATAGATATATGCAATCTCATGACATGTCATGAGATTGCTCTCCTCATGGAAAGCTTGGGCGGCACCCAATTCCAAATAGGAATGGGTGGCCGTCCATATGGAATGTACATGGAGATGAAATCTCCATGTATATTCTCTCCTTATTTATTTGGTGTAATTTTGGATTAATTTGTATTTGATTTTGTCAAATATATTTTGATCTAAATTTGTTGGTTTTACCAACAACAATCTTAGCCATTGGATTGACATAAATCAATCTCATCCATTGATTTTATATGTCACGTGGATTGAGATCCATGGATCTCAAAACCCTATAAATAGAGAGGCATACCATGCTCTCTATTTTACACACAATGCTTGAGAAGCATCTCTCTCTCTCTTCTCTCTACTCAACAGCCCTCTCTCTCCCTCTCATGTGGCCGTCCACCATGGATGACCTAAGAGAGGTTCTCCATCGCCGCGGCATCGTCGTTATGCTTCCCGTTCTTCTGCTCGTGGATCTCCGTCTCCTTCGGTGCGCCTCGCTCGTGAAGAAGATGTCGGATCTCGTGTGTCGAGATCAAGAGATCCGCCGCTTGGATCATCAACATGGATTGCGAGAAGCACGCGGTTCATCCCCGCGCTCGCAAGCGTCTCCTCCATCGGATCGGACTTGAGACAGGAGGTCTCTTCGCTTAGAGACTCAATCGCAACCACGCTTCAAGAGGTAATCTTATTACTTGTTTGTGGTTTAGACAAAATGATCTGAGAAGTGTTCTTGGATCATGTGGTTTCGTCGTGAGAAAAGTTTTTAATTCTGCTGCATCGAGCAACTAGTACGACTAGTCGCTCCTCGTAGTATTCGATACGACGCTCACGCTTCCGTGATGCGCTTGAGGATCTAACCATATCCTTCAGGGACCTTATAGGGCTTAGGGTTAAGACTTTTCAGGTCCATTTAGGACTTAATTCTTTGAGTCCACTAGGCTATGATCTCATGTCATCTTGATGAGCCTAAGTAGAACACTTAACAATGCACACATGACTCTCACAGACAATGGCTTTACTTGCACCAGCACCTTACACATAACTCTCTACGGATGAGGTGGTGAGGAGGCAGTCTTCTTTGGCTTGGGGTAGCATACGAGGGTAGTACTTCTAGGCAAAACCTCTCATCTTCTTTTAGTGAAGAAAGTGCGTCTCAACTTGGTCTGGCGGCATTGAGGTCTAAAGACAGGGGTTGTGGGTTGCAATAATGCTTCAAAAGAGGGATAGTCTACTGGCTCAAGAGGAAAAACTCCTTATGTATATAATTGCACCATGTAGATATGTTTTACGTATGCACATCGAAAAAATACAAAATAAAGAAAAACTCCAATAAAGTGATGGGTCTGATAGAAAATGAAATACCCACCGGAGTGTATATAGCCAAATAGAGTAGAGCTTATGTTATTCTCATCTCATGAAGCTTGCAGCGGGACACTTAGCTACAATGGTTGGGCTCCCAAAGATACATGGCTACACTGGTCATGGTCCATTCTTTTCTTCCTCCTCTTCTTGAGCCGGTTGTACTTGAACTTAGAAGGGAATACCTCGCTCCTCAAGGAAAGAGCTACCAGACTAGGGCATTAGAGTTTCCTTGTTGAGGAGGGTTGTTACTTTGCCATTTCTGAGGTGGGGAGCTACACATCACTTATACAGTACAAGGAAAGATTCATGGTCATTAGAGTTTGTGTATGTAGACTTATTCTGATCTTGATTATTGAGGAGTCTTGACCATATATTGGTGGAACTTAGAGGCTGTTGAGTTTTAAACCTAAGTCCAAATAAGGTTCCGACAAACTAATAATCCAAAGGTCTGACTGAGCTCCATACTTCAATTTAATGAAGACAAGTTTAATAATCAATTGTGATTCTCTTTCTTTTTATTTTCCTTTTTCTTTTCACTTCTTTTTCAAATAAGTGTTTGCTAAGGGACTATCAGAGGTAAAGTATAGGAGGGTGATGAATCCACATTCATCACTCTTTATTCTTTTATTTTAGCTAAATTATCTTGGCAAAGGATCATGTAAATGAGTGTAAATACAATAACGTAGCAATAAACATGCATGTGTTAGTATATCATAATTAGCATGTATTTGTGCAAAAATAAAAGAATAAAGAATAAAAAAAGAAAAAGAAGGAAGTATTTAGAATAAATACTGAGTGAGACGAACCCTAAGAGAGGGCCAAGCATTGGCCTGATCGCCATATAAAATAGGTAGAGAGAGATAGGGCCACTCCACCTTATATATATGTATCATATGTGTACACAATTCATTTTTACAAAAATAAATATAAAAATATGTTGTTACTTCCTTGTATATAGTTCTAAAAATAAAACAAAAACAAGAAAAATAAAATAGAATAAAATTCTCTCTCTCACTTGTACACAATACATGTATATTTGTTTTCCTTCCTATTTATTTTATACTTGTAAATAAATAATAAAAATAGAACGACAATTATTTTATACTCCAAAAATTATGTTGTAAGTAAATAAAATATAAAATTAGGGTATTTTTGTAACATAATAAAATAAAAATAATTGTATAAAATACATAGGTATTTTGTACCTGTATATAATACATTACGCTATATATACCATAATTCATTTATCATAAAAACTAATAAAAATCACAGAAAATTAGTTTGAAAAATAACAAACATTTTTCATTTTATACAACTTTTAATTTAAAATCATTTATTATTTTTTATTGAATTTGTAAATCTTTTTGTGAATCCTATTTTCTGATTGGTCCACGGCGGATCATTGACTCGGGTCAACCTCCTCTTCCAGGGCTTGACCCGACCCGACTGACCCACCGGACCTCCTTCTCCCATTTACCCCGTTCGGATCATGTGTACCCTTGCTCTGAATTTCTGCCCGTGCCTTCCCCATGGATCCAAAATCCTCGTGGATCCCTAGGGAAGCGCGGATCCTTCTCGGATTGTGTGCCCTGGCCTGGTTTCTCCAGTGACCTAGGAAGCCCTATAAATTCTTTCATTCGTCCCCTCAACTCAGTAGCTTGCGTCACACCCCTTCTCGATATCCTAGAATCCCTCAGCAAGGTGACAGCAGTCTGAGGCGACCATCGGTGGCCGATTTGGTGTTGTGTAGCCGAAGCTCACCCTTCGTGGCCGGAGAACCGCTGCGAGAAGCCTCCTTCGCCTGCCGCAGCTTGGTCGAGGCAATAACCCCGCCGTTCATCTCGCTTGGAGCTTAGGATTGTGTTCGAGCCTTCAGGTAAACCATCCTCCCTTCCTAGCTCTTCGTTTTATCCAATCTTTCATCTATACGCCGCACGCGCTCCGCCAGCTCCAACCAGCTGGTCGGAGCTCCGTCACCCTCACCCATTCGTTCATATCCCTCCGCACGCTCACCCTCCATATCCCTACGCAACCTTATCGCCATGTTCTTGGCCCGTATCGCTGGGATTAGGTTCGCGATCTCCTTCTATCACGACCGCCGGAGATCAACACCCATTCGTCATCGCTTCGTTGGTGTTCTTCCCTAATAACCCGAACCGAATTTTGCCTCCAAGTATTAGCTTCGCATTGCATGTACCCTGGGGCCGTGAAGACCCTCGTCTACTTCCCAGTTGCTCGGCAGAGCTACCCCAGACCCTCGCTCCATCGTTTTGTCCATTCGACCGTTCGTCGGGTGATCATAGCCCATGAATCGACACAGAGTGCATCCCCGGAGGTGCTCGACGTATTGGAGGTCTGATCGGCTGGACGGATTCGCCCAGATTCCCGTTCGAAGTTCACCAGCGCTATGTTCGTCCACCACCTTCCGTTGCCGTTGGATGAGGAGCAGAGTACCAGATTCCATATGAGCCATCCAACATTGCAGCCTTTCGACCGTTGATCTGACGTCATCTGACACATATGTGCCACCCGTAGGGAACATTCCCTGACCTTCAGATTGGCCGCTGTAGAGGAGTTGAGCCGCACGATCGAGCCCCTGCCAGCAGCTGACATCTGTCCCCTACGTGCCACTCACGTGCTTGCAATGGTATATTGTGTCTTTTACCCTGCATTTGTTTTGGTTTATGTTTTAGTTTGTAAAATAAAAATTACAGTTGGACCTTTTTGCATATCAGCCCTTGTAGTTTCTTATATTTGTAGTTTAGTCCTTCTAGTTTAGATACATGTGCATGGTCACGTGCTTAGTTGGTTATTTGCAATATCTATCTTGAACTTTTCTTGTGTTACTGATTGAATACATGTTTTTCAAATTTGCATATATGCCCCTATGAACGTTGATTTATAGCATGTGCGGTTTTTAGTGGACAAATTACGTCTTTTATCCTGGGTTTTTGTTGCTTGTTATTGTTTGATCTTGAAACCTTAAATAATTGCATTTAGGTCCATGTAATCTATGTGTCTTGTTTTTAATCAAATAAATATCAAATGTACTCCAAAAATTCCGAATTTTTTACACGTGGATCCTGCTAGTGTGTAGGATTTTTGGTAATTTTTGTGACCAATTTTGATATTAACTATATTTTCTAAACTTCAAAAACCCTAAAAGGGTCTTTGTTTGTATTGAAAAATAATTAAAAATATAAAAATACCTTGAAAATTTCCAAAAAAATTGATTGCTTATTTTGTCTTGTTTTGACTTTTGCGTGATTTTTGTTTCATTATCTTTTATAAAACACCTAAAAATTGGAAAAGACTAAAAATTTTATAAAAATTATTAAAAATTCATAAAAAAATGTGTTTTCATTTTCTATAGGTAGATTTTATAGTTTCATATAAAATTGCTGCTAGAATTTTATAGACATTTTAAATAATTTTAATTTGCCTTTATATCCAGGATGTACATTGCTCGTTGTTTGTATCATTTTTTTATTTTTAGAAAATTAAATAAAAATCAGAAAATACCACAAAATTTCCAAAAAAATCTAAATATTTTAAAAACATAAAAATATTATTGTTTTGAATTTTTGAGTCATTTTGGGCCTTTAAAGAAATTCTTGAGTGTTATTTTGTTCCTTTTCTTTACTTCTTTTCTTAATATAAAATCATAAAAAAATTAAAAACCATCAAAATTTCTTTATTTTCTTGATTACCTGACTACTTCGTAGGTTGCATTTCGTGCTCCTTATGTTCGACCCTGGTAGCTATACCAGGTTAAATAATTAGCAAGACCACTTGCCTCATTTTTCGTGATTTGATTTCTTTCATTGGTGGTCTAATTTTTCTTGTTGATTGCGCCTTGCAATTCGGGTCGCAACAATCCTAGATATTCTTTAACCCGAGTTGCATCCGTGTGTCATCACATGCCCTTCCAATTTTGAGGCAAAATCCAAAATGGCCAAGATACCCTGTTAGTCTGCAGTAAGTAGTTGCATGCATGTGATGGTGTCCATGAGACATGACATAGCACATGATGTGGTTGTTGTGAGAAGGTTCATGTCGAATACAGGAAAGAATCACTAAGAAGTCGTGAAGTAGATCTTGAGGTACTTGTAAGGCACATCGACTCTATGTTTGATGTTTGGCGAGAAAAATCCTAAGTTATATGGCTATGTAGATGCTGACATGGTAGGCAATCTAGACCAGAGGTAGTCTACTTCTTGATACATATTCACCTTTGCAAAGGGAGTGATATCATGGCAATCCAAGTTGCAGAATGCATTGCACTTTCGATGATTGAGGCAGAGTGCACTGCTGCAATGAAAGCTGGTAAGTAAATGTTGTGGTACAATGATTTTTAGGTGAACTTGGATGTGATCATATTGAGCCAATTGTCTTTTGTGATAACTAGAACATCATTGATTTGAGCAAGAGCACGATGCACCATGCTTGCATGAAACATATAGATGTGTGATATCATTGGTTGAAAGATTACATTGATAAGAAGGAATAGATGAGAATCCATCAGATATGTTGTTGAAGATCATGACTCGTGACAAGCCACAACTCTATCGAGAGCTGAGCGTGGTTACGTCTCATTGACCATGTTTTCTTCGACATCTCTCAATGGGTTGGAGGGGGAGATCATGGGTAGTAAGTGACCTACTATGGTTCCAACCCATATTGGTGTTGTAGCAGGTGGCATTGGTGGTAGCAGGAGATGCACAACAAGTGGGGCAAACAGTAGCTTGTGTTATAGCAGGTTAGTCTGACAAAAGCAAAAATTGCAGTAGATGCACCTATTGAAGCATAGCATGTGACCCTCTATGGCGTTCTGGACATAGCAAGTGAGTATCCGGGTTCTCCATAGGTGACATGCTATGGCATTCGTGCCATAGCAGGCAGTGGACTGCATGTGTGAAAATTGGCTCCCATCACTTATACAGGGTCCCATTTGTCTTGAGGGCATCTTCTCCTTTTGTTCTACTATTCTGAGATAAGAACCCATCATTTCGAGAGAAAAAAAAACACAAAAGAAAAATTAGGTCATCATCTTGATGCATTAACTCCACTCCAATCGTACATGTGTTATCCGATGAAGGTCTCGGGTTCCCTCCTTCCATCGTGCTTCGTTCGTACGAGCATAGGAGACAAAAAAAGACGCAGAAGCGAAGCTCTCTTTGAAAAGGGATTGTGGATTTGATTCTTCCTTAGATGATTTCTCTTCTTATCCTCTTGTTATTCTTGTGTTATGGTGTTCCTTTATTGATACACAAACAAGAGGGCTTGGTTTGTATGCCATTTTTGAGGAGATAGGACATATCACCCATTATAGTGGAGTGGTTTTGGGTCAAGAAGGCTATGTGGCTTTCCCCCTTTCATTTTAGGGATTTCCACTTTAAAATTGTTGTGTGTTTGTGGTTGCTTGTGCTTTGTGGTTTGTTTGCTCATATTGCCTATGATAGCTATTCATGGTTGCTATTCATCTTATTTAGGGTTCTCTGTCTTGTGCATCTGCAAGCAAGAGTTACTTGTAGTCTAACCCCAATACCCTTATCATCAATTAGTTTTCAATGTACATTAAAATCTCCACCTTGAATTGAACCCCAATGGATATGATACATATCATAAAATATGATAGAATGATTCAAAATTTATCTTATAATCCCCTACAAATATATCATGGATATCATCATTATTAAAGAAAATGAGTCTATGCACAATTAAAACATACTAAAATTGTGACAATACAAGATTCCAAAAAAGAGTACAACCTTATACACCAACAATATTTACAAAGTTTGATCTATTATATATTAGAGAAATATACAAAAACAATATGAGAAATAAACGGTTGATATATTGAGAATGATGAATCTTGAACTCTAATGTAGCTATATAGTTGTAACTAAATGAACAATCTATATGCACATGGTACCCATTAAAGGCAATTCCTCCCTTTTGGAAACAGTTGTGATTCTCGAGGATCGATTCCATATTCTCATATCAAGGAACCAATATAAGAATAATCACCCCAAATTCCGAATCAAAAGGCCTTTTGGCCCCCATCTCAATCTTTCAAGATTTAGTGAAAGGGAACAAAAAAAGCGCACTTGTTTTTTTGCATATATACCCATGAAAATTTATTTAATATAAATATACCCTAGTAAATCTTCTAATTGCTTATATGCTCTTGAATACTATACATGATGCGGATATTAACTCACTGCAACAAAATTAACTTATAGCAACAAAAAAACATGTTATTAATTGCCATATATTCCATAGTTAGATTACTAATGTATATTGTTCCTTAATTGTTTTTTAAAATCCGTAGCAGTTATCATGTTATTTATTATATTGCTAGCAGTAAATTATATAACATTGATTATTTGTTGACGTTTTCTTGTAATTCCTATAGCATTGATTAGTACAAATTTTTAATAAAAATATCACTAGATAATCTTCGTTCTATGAACCCTTAGCAACAAAAATGACATCATTATTGATTACAAGAATAAAAATAATTTTGCAATGAATAATACGTGTTGTTGCATATCTAAAAATGGAAGATATGACAATAGATCATCAAATTATTTGTTAATGTTATTTTTGTTATAATGCACTACAATAAAATGAACCTCATGTCAACGGGTAAGTTGAATTTTCATTGCCATCAATAATTGTTTAACATATACGATTTGTTATGAAATCATCTTTTGTTCTTATAACCAACAGCGAACACCATATTCATTTTTAAATGATTATATAACAATGATTTTTCGATTGGGTCAATCGTTATAATTTATATTAGTCATTGCTAGATCTAACAAAGATTATAAAAAAAGTCAACGAATTACCATTATTACTTAAGTTAATTCATTTTAAGGAATATACAAACTAACACAATATTCCTTGTGAATTTAAAGAATTAATCAATATATAATATTCATTGTTATATATTCAACTACAGAAGATATGGCAAAGAATATCGAATTATCTGTTGTCTTAGGTCAATTTTATTCATCATATGACATGTTCATATACAATTAACATAACCTGCTATCCGTGGACTTTTTCAAGAATTTTTTCCTTTATATCGTTCACAAATTAACAACAATTGATATAAACAACAGGAGATTCAAGCAGAGGACCAATAACTTGAGTGAGTACAATGAGCAGAGGACTATTCGTAATAGATGCTTTTCAATCACTAATAACTCTCAAGATTTAAACTTCTGCACGGTGGTGATGATCCAAATGATGAAGTCTCGAGAACGAATGTAGATATTTTCTTGTCACTTTGTTGGTTTAGAATTTCTTGTATGGGATTTTTACCCGACAGAACTTATAAACTTTTCCAATTACCTCTACGGCCTTTGAAACAACCTAATTCATCCTTCAACCTCGTAAACTTGCTCCGTCTTACCCCATGAACCCTGCCATTAAAGTTAGATTTACTTGAGTCAATACCTTAAGTTAATCTAACCAGAGGATCATTCAGTTGTGGATCTTCATCATCTCCTTTCTCTTTTTCTTCTTCTTCCATCCATCTTCTGCTTCCTCCTCCTCTTTATTTTCTCTCTCATCACCTCATTTCCATCCATCCATGAAATCACAAAAAAGTTCATATTTTCACGGATAAACCATGTCTTCCAATTATTAAAATAAATGTTCTCAATTTTTTAGAGAAGATTTCTTGAATTGATTGATGAAAATGTCAGATCGTTGCACCACATGCTCCTCTTTATCATCTCCAAGGCTCTCTCGATCTCCCCAGCACGACCGAGGAGATCCACCACACAACACCAATGCTACCCATCCAGCTGAACACCAAAGACTCCATCCTCTCCCGGAACCAATACAAACCTTCCTCCACAAGACCCTGGTAGCTGCATCCCTGTAGCATCCCAAGGAATGTCACCGCATTGGGCCACAAGCAGATCATTCTATCTAGCAGCATGCGGCGGAAGAGATCGATGGCCTTAGAGACTCTACCATTAACGCCCAATCCCAAGATGCGCAAGTTCCAGGAGCAAAGATCCTCTCCGGCATATCGTCGAACAACTTGCGTACACTGCCAAGCCATCCGCATTTAGCATACATATCAACGAGGGCATTGGCTACGAAGATGGAAACACATGAGAAGGAAACGATGGCTATGGCATGAATAAGAACACCATGGCGGAGATCCTCAATGTTTGCACAGGAGGAGAGGAGCGCGACGAGTGTGAAGGTATCGAGGGTGAAGCTATGGTTGTGGTAGAGACAGAGGGTGTGGTGGCGCAAACCTACACGAGAGAAGGAGGAGAGGATGGAGTTGCGGGAGAGGAGGTCCCGATGGGCGAGGGGGAGCTCTAAGAACACCATGGCCACCTCGAGGAGGAGGTGGAGGTTGGCGTAGGAAGGGGAGGAGCAGGTCGCTAGAGGTGGATCAAGGGGAGGAGGTCTCTCTTGGAGGAGCAAGGGGATGAGGAGGCTGATGGGTAGGATCAAGGTGGAGGGGGTGCGGAGGTAGAGGAGGAGGTCGTTCGAGGTGGAGCAAGGGGAGGAGGAGGTCGCTGGAGGGGGTGACAACGAAGGATCAAGGGGAGGAGGAAGCCGATGGGGTCGGAATAGGAGGAGGTGGCAGCAATTGGGGAGGAGCAAGGTGAGGGAGGGGAAGCAGACGACCATGGAGAAGATGGAGTCGTCTCCGAGGTTGGGGCAGAGCATGGTGAGGGGACGAGGAGGTGGAGGGAGCAATGTCGAAGGAATAAGGAGAGGGAGGAGGAAGATGATGGGAAAGAGGTGGAGGTGAAGGAGAATGTCATTTTCGTAAATTTATCAAATAAAGAGGGCAATTCGCAACTTTTTTCAACGGAATCCAGTTAAATTTAACAGGCGAATTGATGGGAGTTAATCGCAAGGTTCGTTGGGTAAGGGTTAGTAAGCTTACGGGGTCGAGGGAGGAATATCGTTGTTTCAAATTTCGTAGAGGTTATCTATGAAGTTTATAAGGTTCTTGAGGTAAAATTCCTTTCTTGTATATGTAACAATTATTTGAAATATGTTCTGTGATGAGAAAAAGGTTGTTTTGTAATTTTTATACCATAAGTGAATGTGCATGGATATTGTTGTGTCATGGAGATCGGGCTTAAGTAGAAGTTGCTATTTTCAATTGCACATCAAAAACAAGAGGCCTCTCTTATGGTCAAACTTCTCAATTGATTGTCTGTTTGTTCAATAAGAAAATAAAAATCCCTTAACCAACGTTCAGACATCGCCATTAGCATTGTTGATATTCAAATGTTGTAGTTGATTGTCCATTCAAAAGTGGTTTGAATTCATGTACCTTCTCTCGATGTTCAAATGTCGGCCTTGAATAACCAAAGACAACATTTGAGTGTTGCCTTCTATTATCCAAGTTCATCATTTAAATGTCGGCCAAAAGCTTTAGCGGCAGTCAGTTCAAAAGCCGTCCTCGATATTTATAAACGTCGGCTTTAGTTACCAACAAGGTCGATATTTACTTATATGTCAGATTATCCAACGGCGACGAGATTGAGGCAGCATATCCCCGTCGACATTAATAAACATTGAGTTACCCTACGACGACGTTTAATATTAACAAATCCGATGTTTACAAACGTCGCCTACTGTCCAGATTCTGCTAGTGTATGTAAACTATGGATATTTTCACTAATTCAAGGTAGGGCATCAAAATTCAATCCCCTAGGGAGATTTGTAAACTAGAAGATGATTTTGTCAAATGCGAAATTGGGATGAACAGCAATGGTATGATGAATTCTTAATGTGGAATCAACGGGCAAAGGTGTGTTAGCGAAACTCAAATTCTCGATATATCGAGATTCTGGCATCATCTAGAGCCTCTAGAAATCATATTGATGCTCTAAATTCGACTGATACAAGAGTGATCTCGGATTTGATTGAGCTTGGTAACGTAATTGTTAACATAATTTTAAGGAGACGAACTTTCGGCATTTGAATAATGCATTTGTGGCTTTGATTTTCAAGAAAGAGGACCCTTTAGATATAAAGAACTATTGTCCTATTAGTCTAATCAATTTGCCGATCTGTATCATCTCTAAGGCGAGAGCGAACCGTTAGGCGCCTATTCTATCAGAGTCCATCCCTCCATGTCAATTTGCATTTCTTAAAAATTGTTCGGCTGCTAGTGCCTTCACTGCGGTCTCAACCATACTCAATGACTGCTCTTGCTCGAACACCAGGGCCTTGATACTAAAGATTGACTTCCACAAAGCCTTCGACTCTCTGTGTTGTCCATTTATTCTGGGGTCCTGAAATCGGCAAATTACCTTAGCATCTTCATATCATGGATATGTGCATTTCTGGAAACCATGAGAGTTTCTTTCAAAGTCAATGGTTCTTCTGTGGGTTGGCTACAACCACAATGTGGCATCCGTCAGCGAGCTCTAACTTCTCCACTTTTTTTTATTAACTCACTTTCGGTCCTAGATGAGATGTTAAACAAATGGACAAATTGGATGAACGAGGCAAATTTAGGGTTCTTTTTTAGAAGGGTATGGATTCTATGATCGCAAGCATTCAGTTTGCGGATGACTTACTCATTTTCATGGAATATGATGAAAGCCACGTCAAAGAAGTCCTCTCTAGTCTTAGGATTTTCAGTAAGCTCTCTGGTCTAGATATAAATGACTCAGAATCAGTTCTTACAATCAATAGTACGGATCATGAGCTTCTTAGATTACAAGATCTACTGAGATGGTCAATGGCTTCAATTTTCATTCCACTATCAAGGCTTCGGTCTTTCCACATTCAATCTTAAAGTGGTAGATTGGGAGTCTATTGTTAAAAAATTCACAGCCAAACTTAAGGTTGGAAGGTCAAAAATTTGCCTTTGCATGTGCGAGTGACTCTCCTGTAACTCCTCACTGACCCCCACTTATTACTCACATCATGTCTTGTCTTAAGATCCCTGTTGGTATCTTCGATATGATTGATGAAAGCAGAAGGAAAATTCTATGGTATGGGAACACATAATCGTTTCCAAGCAAAGGTAGCACGGGGTAAGGCAACTCAGACTAAAGTCAAATGACGGATGGGGAATTATAAATCTATGAATGTTCAATATCGCTTTACTTTTTTAGATCTGCCCTTGATATTGCTGACTACAAAAAGACGTGGTTGTCGGGTCTCCTAAGTTCATCATCTTTGTCTCGAGACCCAATCGCGTTAAATTTTCGAGGTTTTGTTCCCAAATCCTCGATATGGAAAGCCCACCTAAGAGGTCCTTTACAATTCATTACGCTTCGCAAACTTGTAAAAGATAGGCACCATCCATCTTTATGGTAAAGACGAGCATCTTTCGATCTTCAAGGGTTTAAGTACCAGGAATGAAAGATTTAGTTGGTTCAAGAGCCTTCAAAACGCATCCCACTTAATCTCCTTTCTCAAGTATCCGGCATTAAAAAGAATTTCGAAGTCATTAAAAATAATTTAGTTGAGGATGAATGGGACACCACTTCATTTCTGACGCATGGATCTTGTAAACGTATGTCCTTAAATAAAAAAATTCACATCATTCTCTTGTTGATGGGGGAATATGGTCATCTTTTTCGCAATCGATTAATGTCCACTAACTTCAGTCCTACAATTACTTAATTTCTTTTGTTATTGTCACTAGGGCTACTAATCAAACCGAACTATAATGAACGGACCTATTTTCAAGTTCGGTTTGATAAGAAAGCTTGAAAGTTCGAGTTCGAGTTCAGTTCGATATAAGTTCGATAGCATAAGTTCAAGTTTGAATTTGTTTGGAAAACGAACATTTGAGTTCGGTTCGATAGTAGTTCCCTAACTATTGGACTTAAGGTGAAACTTGTTAAAATGAACATGTTTGAACATACACTTTGATAACAAAGTTTGATAGTTAGATAAGCATCTATAAAAATAGAAAGTGGATCATGCTGAATTGGATTAAAGCCCCCTATATTGACACTTAGTTTCCTTTTTCTCAAAATATTTTACGTGTGCGTGCTTGTGTGTGCGTGTGTGGGTGTGGGTGTGTGTGAGAAGGCTAATCTTGTGAGAGCCGAAATCTGTGAGAACATGAGAGCAATGATTCTGGACCACTAAATTCGGTCATCTCTCTCCTCATTTATTGCAGGAGGAGAGAGAAGAGAATAATCTAATGGTCCAGATTCACTACTCTCATAATCTCACAGATTTTGGCTCTCAAAGGATCGACCCTATATATATATAGAGAGAGAGTGAGAGAGGATTGATCCTGTGAGAGCAAAAACCGTGAGAGCATGAGAGCAGTGATTCTGGACCACTAGATTATGTCTTCTCTCTCCTGGTTAAATATAGTGGTCCAGAATCATTATTCTCATGTTCTCACAGGTTTTGGCTCTTACAGGATCAGCTAAAGACTAATCGAACTCGAACCTTTATTAAACGAAAGTTTGTTAAGTTCATGTTTGATTCATTAAGCTTATCGAATTAATATTTGAGGTTAATGTACATTTCATTTAGTAATGAACGAACAATTTCCTATTATTATTGAACGATCATTTAACGATCACGAACATGTTAAGTTCGATTAGCAGTCCTAATTAGAACACAACAAAATACCTACCCAAGATAAATTGAGAAATTTTAATATTACCTCCATCAATCGCTATTTATGCAAATGACAACTGAAAAATGAAAAGCATTTGTTCGAGAAATGTAATTTAACTATTACGGTATTTGGTTTGCCTCTCAGTATGGGATATTGCGAAATGGCCGCAAGAACTTGGAAGGAATTGAGAATCGCACACAACTTCGGTGCCCTATGGTACTATTTGCAGCTATTTGTTGAGCAATTTGGCAGACTTGTTGTAAATTAGACTTTCAAAATATTCCTTTTTGACTAAGGCTCGATTGTTAAAGAAATGCTTTACATATTTCATGTAAGAATGGGTTTTGATCTAAAAGTTCAATCCTCATCTCTAGCGGGTTGAGCAAGTCTTTTTGGTTATCCTAACTTTATTGTTATCACTTTATGTATTTTTCCTTAAGTGTCTTGGAGGCTTGCCCTACTCCTCTATATGGTGGCGAGGCGAAGGGATCCACCGCTTCCAACAGGAAGAAATCAGCTTCCGATCTCACAAAAAGTTGTAATGGCTATATGGTCCCAAGGCGTGGCTTCTCGATGAACCAAGAATGTTCTTTTTTATAGTGTTTTGATGGTCGGTCTTTTTTTAGAGATGGTCTTCTTTTGTTAATGAACTTAATCGAGTTGGTTGTCTATCCTTATATTTGTGCTTCACGCATGTGCATGCCCCAAATATCCTTTCTTTCCTGAAACATTGAGGCTTTTTTGGCTATCTGTTCTGTATCCCTACATATACGATGAATGAATACTGACTCTTTTTTTCTAAAAAAAGGTTAGATCTATTTTCCTGTAGCGCGATTACAAGATATACATGGTATGTGTATAATAAGATAAGTTTTGATATATATATATATATATATATATATATATATATATATATATATATATATATATATATGAGGATGGGGAGTATGTACCCTAGTGCATGTAATTTTACATTAATGGGGCTTATATCTCCCACATTTTTTATTTTTGGGGAAAACATCACCGTGTATATTCATCTATATATCCCTCCAATATGCCATTCGAATTTCATCAGAAACAGAGACACATATGCCCTCCATCTATAATAGGTCGTTTATAGCAATTATAAGACCGTTAAAATTATCTATTCAAGATGGAGGGCATAGGAGTCTCTGTTTCTGACGAAATTCAAATGGCATATTGGAGGGATATATAGATGAATATATAATGTGATGTTTTCACAAAAAACTAAAAATGTGGGAGATATAATCCCCGATTCATGTAAAATTACATGCACCAGGTTGCATACTCCCTTCTCTCTCTCTCTCTCTCTCTCTCTCTCTCTCTATATATATATATATATATATATATATATATATGGTTAAAGGAGGCTACTCCCACCCCTATTTTTTCTCTATTTTTTATATTTTTGAAATAAAAAATATGTATATTCATCACTATATTCCCCTAACATGCCATTCCAATTTCGTTAGAAACAGAGACTTATATGCCCTCCATCTGAAGGGGATCAATTTCAGCAATTCTAAGACCGTTAAAATTTGACAGTCTTGATGGAGAGGATAGGAGTCTCGAATTAAGTTGAATTTTGAATGACACCATAGTGACATATTGTGATCTAAATTCCAATAGGTTTCATTTGAGAAAAAAAATACAGGGGAAAAGGGATGGGAGCATGTAAGTTGGCTACAGGCAGGTAGCATGCTCCCTTTTCCCATATATATATGGGAGCATGTAAGTTGGCTACAACCAGGTAGCATATATATATATATATGGGAAAAGGGAGTATGCTCCCTGGTTGTAGCCAAGTTACATGCTCCCACCCATTTTCCCCTGTATTTTTTTATTTTTCTGAAATGAAATCTATTGGAATTTAGATCACAATATGTCACCATGGTGTCATTCAAAATTCAACTTAATTCGAGACTTCTATCCCCTCCATCAAGACTGTCAAATTTTAACGGTCTCAGAATTGCTGAAATTGACCCCCTTCAGATGGAGGGCATAGGAGTCTCTGTTTCTGACGAAATTGGAATAACATATTCGGAGGATATAGTTATGAATTTATATATTTTTATTTTCCAAAAAAATAAAAAAATAGGGAAAAATAGAGGTGGGAGTAGCCAATTGTCTACACCCAGAGAGTAGCCTCCTTATATATATATATATATATATATATATATATATATATATATATATATATATATATATATATATATATATGAGGAAAGGGAGCCTACTTTGTGAAGTAGGTAACCTTACCTACTTCACATTTATTTTCCGTAATTTTTTTATTTTTTCTGAAAAATGGCACCATGGATTTTCATAATTATATCCCTCTAATATGTCATTCAAATTTCGTCAGAAACAGAGACTCCTACGGCCTCCATCTAGAACATGTAAAATACAGCAAATCTCTGACAGTTAAAAAATGACTATCTGGATGGAGGCCGTAGGAGTCTCTGTTTCTGACGAAATTTGAATGACATATTAGAGGGATATAATTATGAAAATCTATGGTGGTATTTTTCAATAAAAAATAAAAAAATTCAAAAAATGAAATGTGAAGTAGGTAAGTTACCTACTTCACAAAGTAGGCTCCCTTTCCTCATATATATATATATATATATATATATATATATATATATATATATATATATATATATATATATATATATATGGGTTTAATGTGGTTGCCCCTAAGGGAGAGCTAACTTGGTTGCCCCGCATCATTTCGTCCATTTTTTATTTTTTTTGAAAATTTCTTCCGTGAATATTCATCACTATATCCCTATATTATGCTATTAAAATTCTGTGCGAAACAGAGATCCCTAGGACCTCCATCCAGACAGTCATTTTTTAACGGTAACAGGATTGCTAAAAATGACGACGTCTGGATGGAGGTCGTATGAGTCTCTGTTTCGCATGAAATTTTAATAGCATAATATAAGGATATATTGATAAAAATCCACAGAAAAAATTTTCAAAAAAAATAGAAAAAAGGGAAAATGGGGCGGGGGGAGCCAAGTTAGCTCCCCTCAAGGGGGCAGCCCCATTTTACCCTATATATATAATATATAATATATAATATATAATATATAATATATAATATATATATGAGAAAAGGGATCCTACTCCATGGAGTAGGTAACTTACCTACTCCACTTTTTTTTCAAATTTTTTTTATTTTTTTTGAAAAATGCTTCCATGGGTTTGCATAATTATATCCTTCTAATATGTCATTCAAATTCATTAGAAACGGAGACTCTTATGACCTCCATAATTATATCCCTCTAATTATATATTTGTGTGTGTAAAAAGATCCTAAAATATAAACTACATTATCTGCATAGCAACGAGATTAGGTCTAATCTTGGTGGGCTGTAGGTCGTATAGCACTTGACATAATTGTTTAATCGATGTTTTCCATAAAGTGGCCACTTAATCCTGTTTGCCACTTTGAGAATTAAAAAATGTGAAAAAAATCTAAAGTCTCGCATGATATCACATTAGTATACTTAGCAACAGATTATATCAACAAATTATACTTAGCCAGCAAAGCCTGTAGAACCCATATTTTTAAATACTGAAACTTTGAGATGTATATAATGCCCGATAATTACTTGGTTGTGATGATTGAAGGTATCAAATTCACTGTGAGAGGATGGTGATGCTTTGAAGATTCGAACATAAATATTACATCCAAAGATTGCGATTCCATTGAATAGTTACCATCACTGACTTAGAATACGTAATTTACTCGTATGGATGTAGGTAAAATTCAGTTACACATATTCTATGAAAAAGTATCTTTAAGAGAAAATTTGTGTAGAACATGGTGATGGTAGACTTATTCATAAGTTCTTGCAATGAAAGCAGAAAGGAGGGGTTGGTGGGTCATATGCACGCGCTCCACTCTAACTGGACCATTCTCCTATCATTCATATTTATACCCTGCAAGACACGACCTTGAGTCTATATATGTATTGCGTTCTCCAATCTACTTTCAAGGATGACTCCCATCAGAGTGCACTGACGTCGATTGTGAACTGTCGTATCCTGCGAGCATATCGTCAGACGTACCGATAAAGTGGGATGATATCTTCTTTGACGAGAGTTTGTGTAGATGCTTCAACGATCTCTAATTATAACTCTTTTCTCGATTATTTGATTATGGTCTGTTCTGTTTTTATGCCCTTTTGAGATCATGTCTGTTGTCGTTTCCGGATTTAAAATATCGGTTAAGGAGATCGTGCCCGCGCTTCCATGTTGTCTATACGACTACTAGTTGGAATTGTTAAATTTATTTATTCATAAAAGTTCAAGATGTCAGCAATTAGTTATACTGTAAGATTTGTAGAAAACAACTGCAAAATGCTAATGCTAAGTACATATTTACATTATGCGCGTGTCACATTTAAAGATGTATGTTATATATATATATATATAATACGCCTTGTCAGAAGATATGATAATGCCAACATATACTTAACCAAAAAAACGAATGGTGAAGATAGTGTTTATTTTACAAAATACCTATGAAAATATCATGCAGATATTTTCAATACCAAAATAGTTGTGTGCTGCTGTGACTATTAAGTACACGTCAATGTTCAAGTGCAACACACCGTAAAAGTAGCTATGTTATAAAAATGCTATAATACATCTTTGCTTATATTTAAATTAAGAAATACGATACAGTAGAAATTTGTTCTTATATCTTTCTTGACGTTTTTGAGGTTGCACTACGTTCTTGTTATCTTCTCACACGTTTTTCCCTTCAACTTGTCTTTCCTTATCATGTTCTTTTTTCCACAGAGCAAAACAAATTTATGCAAGTAAAAGTGAGTCTTTGGCACTACGGAGGAACTTTTATTATTAAGCAACATTTCAGAAATAAGTTTCAACTTACTAATTTTTCAGGTTTAGCATCTGGAAAATAATTCGTCTCTTTTTAAATTCATGATCATCACCACGTTTTTTATAAAAAAGGGTGATCTCGTGAGTTGGGAGTCACCGCAGAAATTTTATAATAATAAAATAAAGGTTACAAGAAGGATTACCTAAACTCGCAAAAACTCAATAAAACCCTACAGGGTAGGGACGAAGCCAGAAAATTAATCTTGGGAGGCTAAATTATTTGGATATTATTTATCTAATTTATCTTGTCATTTTAGTTGTTAATATTTGCGGAATGGTTCCTCTGATGTAACATGAGTTACAAAAGAGGTGTTGTAACTATTTTTTGTTCAATTTTGTTTCTTAAAATCCAACCTTATAGATAGAATCTTTGAATAATGTTATACATATCCTTCAAATTTCGCTCAAATCCAAGATCGTTTGCTATTTTCTATCAATGGCTAAAAGTATGTTTCTCTTTTAAACGAGACTTAAATTTCTTAAATATTGATTGGACTTTTAACCACTAAGATAAAATAAGAAATGATATCAGATTTGAGCGAAATTTGGAGGATATATAGAACATTAGTGGAAGTTTAAATATATAAAGTTGGAGTTTCCAATAATTTCGTAACTGATCGAAACTAATATTGGGAATGGATTTTTATAAAAATACATATATAACTTATAATCGGACATAAATAATCTCTGTAAACATCGTATTGATAAAAAGATCCCTACAAAACTCTTCATATCACTGAAATATACATTTATTAATGTGATATTAAGTAATACCATTAGATTTAATAGTTTCAAACAAGTAACACTATACAATACTTTTTACTTACATGGATGCAAACAAATATAGATATATGTACCAATCCTTTATCATATTTGTTATATATTTCGAAATGTGTACGTTTATCTGCATATTTATTTTAAAATGGACGCAGATGCAAATAGGGTTGCAAAT
Source organism: Ottelia alismoides (assembly GCA_037367405.1). NCBI lineage: Eukaryota > Viridiplantae > Streptophyta > Magnoliopsida > Alismatales > Hydrocharitaceae > Ottelia > Ottelia alismoides. The sequence goes on along the minus strand of JAZKJV010006785.1, from coordinate 420,494 downwards.
ATGCAGATACAAATAGGTATCTGTATCCATATATGTATACACTAGAAAAATATGTAACCATACCTGTTTTATGATACTAAAAATTGAAAGATGTATCCAAATCCATATATGTATGTGCAAAGAAAATAAAAAGAAAAAACATTATCTATATAATATATCATAAAATAAATATACATATCTGTGATAGTTTACAAATGTATATGATGATGGACATATACGGATGTATCAGTATCTGCTTATGCATATCATGTAGGGATTTTTACACCCATAACCCTGAGTAATTCCTCAATAACATTCATAACCCTACATAATCATGAATTACACCCAAGACCCTGAATAGTACCTAACTCTTACACTCATGACCCTGCATTAATTGCCATCTGATTTCTCGTTATCAATGGCGATATATGTTAAATATTTTACATTTATACCCTTTAAATTCTAATTATTTGCAAAGGAAACTACTCCCTCCTCCCCCGCCATGTGTCGATCTCCTCTCTTCCCCTTCCTCTAGCTAGCCCCACCATCGACCTCCTCCCCTTCTTCCAGCCAGCCCCGCCATCGACCTCCTCCACTCCCTCCAGCCAGCCCCCCCTCCCCCAGCCAATCCCGCCCCCTGTGCATCGAGCTTCTGCTCCCCTTCGTCCAACCAGTCCCGCCACGCCGTTGCCTACCTCCTCCCCTTCGTCCAGCCAGCACCCCTCACCCGATCGCTACTTCTCTCTCAGCTCAAATCCATCTATGGACTCTGCTACTGTTTACCCAACCGGAAGAAAGGTCACCATCCTCAGCATCGATGGTGGCGGCCTCCGTGGCCTCATTCCTGGCCATATCCTCGCATTCCTCGAGGATGAGCTGTAGGTTCGGTTTTTTTAATTGAGAATTCCATGTGTGCGTCTGTGGTAATGTTCAGCAATGGAGCATTATAGATGTTCCCATATATGTTCTTGTAAAAACTTGACGGGGAGAACGTGAGGCTGGCCGATTACTTCGACGTAGTTGCGGGGACGAGCACCGGGGGACTTGTAACTTCCATTGTCACGTCCCGGACTTCGAAACACTGGAAAAATTTGCGGAAGCATCCCAAAACGATGAATTTTTTTCGAGTCCAAGAGCGAGACAAAAATTCAATATTCCATAAATAACATTCAAAGTGCCAAACATGATTGAAGAATAAAGGAACATAACCAATAAATAAAACACTTATCAAGTCTGGACTACAAAAAGAAAACAATTAAGTCTATCAATAATCTCCTGTACATTAATCTTAATGAACTAGGATAAAGCAATGACTCATTAGTTTAGCTGAGCAACCCAACCTCGTCATCCGTTAAGATGCAAGGTTATAAATCAATATTAGTAAAACGAATTTGACTAAGTATGCACCAATAATTTATGAGACATACCAGCATAACCATATACAATAAGTAGTAAAGGATAATACGATGACAATTCCATATAATAAGGAATTTAAATCAATAAATAAATAATGAACTATGATAAGACTTTTTTTTTCAATTATGCCAATCATCATGGGATAACAATGACAATTCAATAAATTTCCTTGAATATCACAAATTTTGTGACCATAATATCAAAATCCATATCAAATATAAATCAATACCATCTGCCGACACCGGGCAGCCCGAGCTTGGATAGAAGCCACCCCGTTCCCTTAAATCAATTTTTTTTTTTATAAAACTAAACAAATATCAATACAAGATCTCCTATCCAAACCCCAATGCAATGGACATCAGTACTGAGTCAACCGTCGTAGCGGTAAATTGTTTGGAAGCAGTATAGAATTACCCGTCTACAACGGTCAATTGGCGGAATTTACCATCTGCACGGCACCTGGCCATGTCAATGTGTCTAATGGACCAACAATGAACAATGTCTACTCCCTCACAATGATGGTGTCAAAAATCAATAATTTACTTTTCAATAAAATATTGGGACAAAAAAATAAATTAACCTATATATCAAAAGGCGATAATATATCTATCTCTGCATCATTGAACAACTAATCAGTAGATAGGCATTAAGGGTAAATCTCAAATTTGCACAAGATTAGCTAGAGTTTTATCACAGAGATATAATCAAAGTATTTCAACAAGATAAAATAAAAATAACATTCCTACATCTAATAAAATTTAATGTGGGGTATAAATAACAACGGTATGTGACATAGATTAATGTACATACCTGAATAAGAATCCAATATAGATTGATCTGCACGATTTTATTTGTCCACGAAAATCAAATGTCACCTAAGCATAAGAAATCAACCTTAACCCGTGCACAAGTCATAAGACATCTTATCTACTCACAGTTCCCAAGTGTTGATTTTTTAATAAAGACTCATGTATATGTAGTAGTTTACTTATTTAGTTCATGTTTGTACATTTCAAGTTTAACCTACAATTATTGAGTCTATAATTCTTTTTTGAAAATTGGATAATTTATGTCAATGCATCCTAATAGAATATCAATAACTAGTTTGATTTAGAAAATTCCACAGGTACGTCCAGTACTTGTGTAGATAGCAATACCTTGAATTCATACTATGTCCATGAACAAAAATAATGCTTAAACTATATATGATATATGGTTGGCGTGATTTCATTGTTAGAAAAGTTACCATCATGTGTAATGAATAGATGCTTAGAAAAAGTATAGGTGAAAGCGTGATAACTCTAATTATTCGATTCTTAAGAAAATAAAATAAGGATATATAATTTTTACGAAGACAGAGAGAGTCAATTTATGATCTTTATTTTTTTTCGATGTATTAATAAATCTCCAGGTTTGAGTGTAAACTTATATACGATGTTTTTTAGATGCTAAAAAATTATCTTGTATAGCCTATTATTGACCAATGTATTATCAAAAAACGGAAACATAGAAGTATACCTCTAGTAAGAGCTCCGAATGAAAGCTTTGTTGGTTCCTTGAGACGGCACACTCATCCCCAACACGAAACGACCCTACAGACGTCTGAAGATACAAGATGATGAAACTCTGGTCGTGCGTGCGATAATGAGAAAGGTGAATTTTTATGCGGAAGGTAAAATATGCCTAACCCTCCGATCTGAACGTGTATATATATACACGCACCCACGATTTGAGAAGAGTCCTGATAGGGTCACGGATTTTGCTAAGCGAAATTGACGTTAATTTTTTTTTAAAAAAATGCAATCTCGTTCTTTATCTCATGGACTCGGTCAAAACCATTTATCAACTGCTTTAATTAGTTGTTTTTTCTCACAATGATTCTGTTACAATTAATTTTAGTATTTTTTTAATCAATCTCATGTTGGACAGTTCCTGGATATTGATTCCCCCCCTTTTTTATAAATATAAGACACCCCCATAAAAACCTTTTGTCCTACTTCATATATCCCAAAATTTTAATTTCTTTTTTTTAAAAAAACCCATATCTAAAATTAGATATTACAACTCTATCCCTCTTAAAAGAAATTTCGTCCTCGAAATTTAAGAGACATACCTAAAAGTTCTGGATATTTTTCTCGAACTTCATCTTCAAGTTCCCAAGTAGCCTCTCTATCTGAATGGTTATGCCAAGCAACTTTTACCATCTTGATAGTCTTCCTTCGTAACTGATGTTCTTGGCAATAAACAATATGTGAAGGGTGCTCTTCATACGATAAGTTTTTATGAACTTCAATTGGCTCATAGTGAATCTGATGAGATGGATCATGAATATATTTCCGCAACATGGAGACATGGAAGACATTATGAATATGTGAATACTGAGGTGGTAATGCAATGCGGTAGGCTACCTCGCCTACCCTATCCAACACCTCAATAGGACCAATGTACCTTGGACTAAGTTTTCCCTTCCGTCCAAATCTCAATACACCACGGGTCGGAGATATCTTGAGAAAAACATGATCACCAACTGCAAATTCTAGTTCTGTACGACGGTTATCCGTATCTCTTTTGTCTGCTTTGATCTACCAATAGCCTCTTTTTAATCAAGTCGATCGTATCAGCACACTTTTGCACAAGTTCCGGTCCAAGCAATCATATTTCACCAACCTCGCTCCAACAAAGAGGAGATCTGCATGGCCTCCCATAGAGAGCCTCATATGGAGCCATTCCGATACTTACCTGATAACTATTGTTATAGGCAAATTCAATGAGGGGAAGGTTCTCATCCCAACTTCGAGCATAACCAAAGAACATGTTCTAAGCATATCCTCGAGAACCTGAATAGTTCTTTCAGATTGACCATCTGTTTGAGGATGAAATGCAGTACTAAACTTCAGCTTTGTACCGAAAGCCTCCTGAAGCTTTTTCAAAAATCTTCTTGTGAATCTTGAATCTCAGTCAGAAACAATAGAGATTGGTATACTGATGAGCTCAAAACCCGACAAAGCAACCGAGATAGGATAAACCAAGAAGCAGTCGTTGCGACCTCAGTCGCTCGGGTGGCTCAACGAGAAAAATATCAGACCACCAAACGAAAGCAAAAATCGATGAAAGTCAAGGTAGCGGTCTCGCTATTAGATTAACCTGGTATAGCGACCAGGGTCGAACTCAAGGAGCACGTGGTGCCCTCGCGGCCTATGAAGTAGTCAGAAATAAAGAAAAATAAAAGAAAATGATTTTTGGTGGATTTTTTTGTATTTTTATAATATTTTTGGATTTTTAAAGAATAAAGAAAAAAGGAAAAACAAGGAAACAAGCAACTTCACACAATTATTTAACTACTCAAAATTCACCCGAAAATTCAAACAAACATGTTTTTATGTTTTTTATATTTTTCTATGTTTTAGGTTAATTTTTTGTATTTTTCTGATTTTTAGGGAATTTTATAAAAATCAAACAAGACTGAAAATGCAAGACACTGTCTAGTCAGGTTTCAAGGGCCAAATTAAAATGCAAAATGGCCCTAATAAAACCTGAAGGTAATTTTCCAGTAAAGTATGGAATACAAGGAAAAATCAGGCACTGGATTTATTATTTTTTTATTTTTCTATTATTTACTAGAATTTTTATGGTGTTTTCAATGTTTTTCAATTTTTATAATTTTTATAAGTCCAAAAAAGACCAAAATTGGTCAAAAAATCAAACACAGAAAACCAAACAATATCTATTTTTTTGTAATTTTTAAAGTTGTATTAATATTTTTTTGTGATTTTTAGAACTAGACAGTAAAGAAAATGTGTGTTTTTGAATTTTTAAAAATACTAAAAAGTGCCAAAATGTCTCCAAAATTTAGAGAAAGTTTTACACCAAGGCAAGAGCCATATATCCAATTTTCACATTATTTGGAGTAATTTTGCTATTTTATTAAAATCAAACACAAAGGCATAGTGCACAGGGACCTATATGCAATTAAAATAAGTTCCAGAGCCCCTTGAATAACACGACTGGAAAGTATAGGGCCCAAAGTTTAAAAAGCCCCGAGAACCACGCGCGCTGCACGTGTGTTACACTCAGAGGGGCATAAGTGTCATTCCAATTACTAAAACTATAAAGAGCAACACACCAGAAACACAGGGCAAAAGCTGCAATTACACCAAAACTCACGTGTCGATGCACGTGTCCAGCATGTACAGGGGCATAAATGCAAACAAGAGAAACAACATGGTCCTCGATGCAATATGTCCAAAATAAAAACAACTACTAAACGTATTTACAGGACTAAATATTAAATGCAAAAACTAAAGGGGCCTAAGAGCAATTACCCCTTATTATATGCCGAAGGCTAGATGTGCGTCACGTAGCGAATCGAACGGTTGAGGAGGTGCAGTGCACAACAAAGGGAACCCGCTTGGATCAGACGGCTGAGGACCCCCCACGTGGAGGATCAGACGGCTGTGAGTCGCTGTGGCTACACAAAGGGTCTTCTGCTCTGATCTGACGGGGGAGAGCTAGCCTCGTGGATGATCGACGGCTACGGTACGTCGTGGCTAACTCTCGTGGATGGAGGGTCCAGATCAATCCTCCCAAAGATCGGACGGTGGAGGGATCCTCAGATAGGCGGCTAAGATCGCGTCTGAAGTAGGAGGAAGATCGGACGGCTCTGGAGGATGCACGAAGAACAAGTGGCCGGCGAACTTTGCCGGCCTGGTGCACGCACGGTGACCCTCCTCGCGGGCTACTAGTGATCGGAGAAGGAACGCTTGGGCCTCCGCGTCTGAAGAGCCCCTCCGATGGTGCAATAGAGCTCTGGAGAGCTCAGGCGACACTAGCGGAGGTGGAGCTGCTGCTCCAGAACGTCGAGCCCTCAGATGGGCTCGCCTTGACCTGCAAAGCACATCAACAGACTCCTGGGTCGAGGGAAAAGTGCCTCGACCCGGTTAGCGGTGGTGTAGGTGATCGGTGCGTCGAGATGAGGGGGCTCCGGCGAAGCGACGACGGTGGAGCCCCAATCCCAGTTTCTGTGCGAACTGGGTTGAACGAAGGGGTGGAAAAGGTGCGTGGGAGAAGTGAGAAGGTGTTTATCGAATCCGATGATCGAGACAGGGACTACGGTGGTCGGAATCGAAGGTCGGCGGCGATGGGTCGATTTGGGCGAAAATCAAAATTAGCTAAGGAAAGAAAGAACTGGGGTTACCTGATGGACGAGGTCGACTATGCTTCAGCCTGTCAAGCTCTAGGTCCTAGCCTCGAGAGACGTCGATGCCCGAGGCTCGAGCACCACGTCTGGGCGGCGCACGGCGGTGCAAAGTCGCCGGATCAATGGTCCGGCCGCTCCCTCCTCGCTGCAACACAACCAATCGCGAGCTGTCACTCAGGCGGTGGGTATGGAGGTCCTAAGGGTGGAATGAGCTGAGCCAAAGATGCCTGCAAGTGAGGGCGGAGCTGATGCTTTATACGGCTAGGGGTCCGACTAGATGGGAGTCGGGCGTGAAGCTCGGAGTGCGGATCCCAAGGCTAACGGCCGGGCGTGGATCTAGGTGGATCAGGGAGTGATTAGGACCCGGAGTTAGAGATTTTAGTGGTCGGATCGAGCCTGGAAACTGTCGAGATATCGGGTCGAAACTCAGATCCGGGACTTTGTGGTCCTTAGGGGTGGAGTTGACCGGGGGGTCAACATCCCCCGTGGACCAATGAGAATTGGCCATGTCATAATTATTTAGAGTATGAAAATAAGATAATAAATGGTCGATTTAGGAAAAACTTAGAATATGAAAAATGTTTATTTATTTATAAACTATTTTTTTGTGATTTTTTATTATTGTTTTAAAATAAAAATAGAGTATGTACAATATAGTACTATGTATAGGTATATATACAACATAGATTTTTAATTTTTGATTTTTAATTAATTATTTTTATACATTTTTACCCCAATTTTATATTTTATTTATTTACAGAATAAAATTAGGAATATTTTGATGTTTTTATTTTATTTTTATTATTTATGTACAAGGGTTAAATAAATAGATAAGCACATTTATATACATGGTATATACACAATGCTTCTTTTGATTTTTATTTTTGTTCTTTTTATTTTAGTTTCTGTTTTTATGGTTTTTATTTAATTTATTTACATAATAGGGTATGGAATATATACAATTTTATGGGATTTTACTTTATTTATTTATAGGGCTAGATAAATATATGTGTGGTCTTATGTACATGGTGAATATGTACAAGGAAGGTTATTTTTATTTCTTTTTAATTTTTCTAATTTTTATTTTGGCTTTGTATTTACAAGTATACACAAATGTGTACAAACCCATTTTTATTCTACTTTATGAGGAAAATATTGTTATTATATTTACAGGTATATGTACACATGAGCTTCCTTATCTCTCTCTACTTGGGCTTTTATGCGGTCAGGCCCATGCTGAGCCCTCCCTTGGGATTAGGTCGCTCAATATTTATTCTAAATATCTCCCTCTTTTTCTTTTTATTTCTTTATTCTTTTATTTTTGCACAAAACATGCTAATTATTAAATTTTACACGATGCATGCTTTTTGCTAATTATTTGTATTTACAAATATCTACATGTATTTGCAAAGGTTTTTGTAGCTAAAATATAAGAATAAAGAGTGATGAATGAGTATTCATCACCCCCCTATACTTAACTTTGCTAGTCCCTTAGCAAACACTTATTTGAAAAAGAAGTGAAAAGTAAAAAGAAAAAGAAAAAGAAAAAGAGGAGAATGTACATGGATCATGGTTGATTATTAAACTTGCCTTCATTAAATTGAGATATGGAGCTCGATCAGATCTTTGGATTATTAATGTGTCGGAACCTTATTTGGACTTAAGTTTAAAACTCAACAGCCTCTAAGTTCCACTATTCTACAACCTGGACTCCTCAACAATCCAGATAAGAACAAGTCACCATACACAAACCCTGAAGACCATGAATCTTTCCTTGTACTGTGAATGTGAAGTATAAGCTCTCCACCTCAGAAATGGAAACTTGACAACCCTCCCCAACAAGGTAACTCTATGACCCCAATCTGGCCACTCTTTCCTCGAGGAGCGGGGTATTCCCTTCTAAGTTCAAGTTCAACCGGCTCAAGAAGAGGGGGAAGAAGAGAATGGACCATGGCCAGTGTAGCCATGTATCCTTGGGAGCTCAACCAGTGTAGCCATGTCTCCCTGCTGCAAGCTACATAAGGTGGGACATGAATCTCAAGCTTTGCTTATTTGCACTATATACATACTCCGGTGGGATTATCATTGTCTCTCAGACCCACCACTTTTTTCGAGTTATTTTCTTTTTGCATTTTTTTTCAAGTGCATCTATACAACATATACATGTGCAGCATATATACAAGGAGTTTTTCCTCTTGAGCCAGTAGACTATCCCTCTTTTGAAGCATTATTGCAACCCACAACTCCCGTTGTTAGACCTCATGGCAACCAGACCAAGTTGAGACGCACTTCCTTCACTAAAACAAGAAGAGAGGTTCCGCCTAGAAGTACTAGCCTCATATGCTACCCCAAGTCAAGGAAGACTGCCTCCTCACCACCTCATCTGTAGAGAGCTCGGTGCTAAGTGCGGTGTCCAAGTAAAGCCATTATCTATATGAGTCATGTGTGTGTTGTTAAGTGCTCTACTTAGGCTCATTGAGATGACATGCGATCATAGCCTAGAAGACTCAAAGAATTAAGTCACCATGGACCTGAAAAGTCTTAACCCTAAGCCCCATAAAGTTCCTCTTAGAATTAGGTGGATTAAGATCTTAATCAAGCTCCATTTCCCAATTTAATTCCAGACTAGTTTAAATGTCAACTATAATCCAGGAAAAACTATATACAAGTATATACAAAGATGCTATTTACACATTTTTTACACAAATGCAAAAATTTTTGAAAAATGTTTTGAAATCATGGATGTATGCGTGAATGCAAGTTTTGCAAAATATTTACACACATTTACACAAGATTTTTGCAAACTTTTGATTTTCAAAACTTTTTGGAAAAAATTTGTACTATATACATAATTTTGATATGAAAATATTTACATAAACTTTACACAAAAAGTTTTTGAAAATATTTTTACAAAAACAATTTGTACAATCGCTATGTATGTGCAAATAAAAGAATGTTTATTTACAGGAAAAAATTTTAATTTTTTTATGGATTTTTTTGTTTTTGGGTTTTTAGCCATTCTTATTTATTAACACACTCACACAAAGTACGAGTTATGGCTAAAGTATATATGAAATATATACACACCCTCCTATACTTAGCTCGAACGATGTCCTCAGAGTCAAGAGCGATGAAGAAGACATAACTCGTGCTATGTATAGGGAAGTGAAAAGGAAGGCTATATACAAAGAAGAATGAATGAATAGAAAATCAAGAAGATCTCGGCTTTTCCCCTTATACTTAGGATCAAATAATCCTAAGTATAGCAGGTTCTACACAAAGGGAAAAGTCGAGTGGAGAATGTACAGGGTCTACCCCCCTATACTTAGGGTAAAATATCCCCAAGTATAGGCAGCAAAAACAGGGATAGAAAGAATCAAAAGAAATACCAAGAGTCCAACATCCCCCCTATACTTAGGGTAATGTACACCCTAAGTATAGCATAATCAGAGATGAGAAAAGGGATGTGGGACTAAAGAATGTAATGATATGGACAACTGGATCTATACAGGTCGGGAGAACAGTGATAATCAGGCGTGAGGTGCAATAGATGTGAGTCAAAAGACCACATCTCACGCAAAATGAATAGGGGCAACATCAACGACTCGCAGCTCGTGATCTAGAAATGGCTTGAGCCGCTGGCCGTTCACTCGAAAGGTACTCTCAGAAGACAACTCGGATATGTCAATGCTACCATTGTCGTGTACCTTTCTCACAAGATAAGGTCCCTTCCATTTGCTATGTAGCTTTCCTAGAAATAGACGAAGCCTAGCATCAAACAGCCATACTCTCTGTCCAGGCTCAAAATGCTTGTGGCTGATATGAGAATCATGCCACTCCTTCACTCTCTCCTTGTACTGTAGGCTGTTTGAGAAGGCGGTATCTCTAAGCTCCTCCAAGGCTGCTAACTCTGCCCTCCTCTGGTCTCCTACACTATCTGGATCCATAAGAATATCTGTAATTGCTCAAAGTGACCTCTGTCTCAGCTCAACAAGTAAATGGCACGGCTTGCCATATACGAGGCGAAAGGGAGACGTGCCCAATGGTGTCTTGAAAGACGTCCTATATGCCCACAAGACCGAGTCCAAAAGCTGTGACCAATCCTTTCGGTCAGGGCGGACGACTTTCTGCAAAATAGTCTTGATCTCCCTGTTCGACACCTCGGCTAGACCATTCGTCTGTGGATGGTATGGAATGGCAACTCGATGGTCTATGCCGAACTCGCTAGCTAGGGCCTTCACCTGGTCGTTAATGAAATGAGACCCCCCGTCAGAAATCAACACTCGAGGGACCCCGAACCGTGTAATGATGTGCTTCCTCAAAATTCTACAAACTGTCCTGACATCAGCGGTTCGGGCGGGGATGGCCTCAACCCAACGACTCACATAATCAACGGCCAACAGAATGTACTCAAATCCCTGACTCTTAGGGAATGGACCCATGAAATCGATGCCCCATGCGTCAAAAACCTCACAGAAGTGAATGGGCTGCATCGGCATCATATCACGCTGTCCACAAGTGCCCATCCTCTGATAGTTAGTACACCTCTTCACGAACTCATCCGAGTCCTTGAAGAGGGTAGGCCACCACAGACCGGATTGGAGCACTTTCTGTGCCGTTCTCCTCCCATAGTGATGTCCTCCCGCCTCAAGCTTGTGGCAGTAAGTGAGGACGCTATGGTGCTCCTCCTGAGGAATGCACCTATGCCAGACGTTATCCCTCCTTAGTGGTAAAGAATTGGATCCTCCCAGTGGTAGGACTTGGCCTTCACGAGGAAGGTCTCAAGCCTCTGCCTGGGCCAATCTTGTGGAACTTTCTTAGCAACAAGAAAGTTCACAATATGAACGTACCACGGGAGAGAGGCGATAGCAAGGATCGCCTCATTTGGGAAGGTCTCACAAATAGGGTCAATCTGCTCAGAATCCTCAAGATGCTCTAATCGGGAGAGATGATCCGCCACCACATTCTTGACTCCAGGCTTATCCTTAATCTCAATGTCGAACTCCTGGAGTAGAAGGATCCATCTAGTCAGTCTGGCCTTGGCATCCTTCTTTGCCATGAGGTACCTGATGGCGGTATGATCAGTAAACATGGTCACTCTAGATCCAATAATGTACGATCTGAACTTATCTAGGGCGAAGACTACGGCTAGCATTTCCTTCTCTGTGACTGTGTAGTTCCGCTACGCGGAATCCAATGTGCGGCTAGCGTAGTGGATAGCAAATGGAACTCCATCCCTCCTCTGTCCCAGCATGGCCCCTACGGCAAAATCGGAGGCATCTTTCATGATCTCGAATGGGAGAGACCAATAAGGTGGCTGGAGAACAGGAGCCTCAACAACACATCTCTTGAGAGTCTCGAAGGACGAAAGACACTTGTCATAGAAAAGGAACTCGGTGTCTTTCGTCAGCAGGTTAGTCAACGGTTGGGCAATCCTACTGAAATCATGAATGAATCGTCGGTAGAAACTGACGTGCCCCAGGAATGATCATAACTGCCGCAAATTGGACGGCGGTGCGAGTTTTCTAATGACATCTACCTTGGCCGGATCAACCTCCATGCCCCTGTTGGAGATGATATGGCCAAGCATCGTCCCTTGAGTCACCATGAAGTGACTCTTCTCCCAAGATAACACCAAGTGAACCTCTATACATCGCTGAAGGATTCGGTCTAGGCAGTCAAGACAGGAGTCGAATCCGTCGCCGTAAATCGAGAAATCATCCATGAAGACCTCCATGAACTCCCCTACCATCTCCAAAAAGATCGAAAGAATGCATCTCTGAAAGGTCGCAGGGGCATTGCATAGCCCAAATGGCATGCGTCGGAAGGCGTATGCGCCGAAGGGACAGGTAAAGGTGGTCTTGTCCTAGTCCTCGGGAGCTATGGCCACCTGGTTGTAGCCCGAGTACCCATCCAGAAAACAATAGTGGCTCTTCCCTGCCAGTTGATGAACCGCAAAATCGGCCCTTTAATAATGTGTTTTTAGCACTTGGAATCATCATCGTAGTCGGGCCGATTCGGGTTCATCAAAAAGATCATCTCATTTTAATATGTATATAATCGATCAAAATGTGATGGTCATGATTTTATTTTACTTGGCAAGAAACCAAGGTCGAACTCAGGGACACGAGCCTTTCTCATATTAATCAGATTTCTTGTCTATTTAGCTAAGTGTTGAGTTAAGGACATATCAAATTATGCAAGGAGACAACAACAAAACAATGCATTAAAAAAAATAATGCATTTTTTTTAATTATCATGCAAATAAACACCATGAAATGCAATGAAAAATATGCCCTAGAACAAAGTAAATATGATGAGCGAATTAAAAAGCATCAATTTCAGGTTTAAGAAGATATACTTGATTTCAAAGTTGAATAAGGAATATTAGACACAAAGCCAACAAAATAATACATTAAACTTCATGTGTCCAACATTAGAAATTAACGATGCCATTAAGAAGAACATCAAGCAAGCTTCAAAATGCCACTGAAATCAACTAAAACTGAGTTACGGTGCTCAAGATATGCATAAAGGAAAGCAAGGGCATAAATGTAAGAAAACATGAAAAGAAAACTACAAACAGGTCCCTGGGAGGGACTAAAACGTAATAAAAATAAAGAGCAAGTCCTTCCCTGTTAATAAACCAAACACGCAGGGACCTTTTTGCAATATTGAAGAACTTCGTGGGTGTCTCTGCAAATTCCCCAGACGTGCACGTGCCCAGCATATGCCATCCAGGCTTGGAGATAGGCTCGGACTCGGCAGAGGCTCGACTGCTGCTTCGGCTTGGCTTGGACAGCGGCTTGGACTCGCTGCAGGCTCGGATGTGGCTCGGGACCTCCAACCCTCGTGGCTTGGGCACTGAGGTTCGGAGAAGCTCGGATGTTGCCACATGGCGGAATGTAGGTCGTTGGATCTAGAAGATCCAACGGAAGCTGATGCCGATGGTGTGGTCTCCTCTGAGCCGTTGGATGATGAAGATCCAACGGTGCCTGCTCCATGGATTATGTGTCAACGTGGCTGCATTGAGGCCGTCGGATTGAAAAGATCCAACAGCTGTTGACGTTGATGGCGTGGCCTCGTCATGGCCGTTGGATGGTCGTTGAAAGGGTACCATCCAACGGCAACTGCGCTTCGTCCTCGAGCATCGGCTGGCGGCGGGAATTGAACTCCGGCGAAGTCCACCGAACTCCGCCGCCTTTGAAGTCGCTCGATGCAGATCCCCAGGACTCCGTGAAGGGTTTGCTATGTACCTGGAGCTTCAAGGGATTCTTCCAAGCGTCATGGAGGTGACTGCGTGTCTGGAAGTCGGAGGCGGAGCCGATCGAAATCCTTCCGGTGAATATTCTGATCATTGCGGAGTTGAGCACCTGCATGGGTATAAACCTATCCGAAACAAGGTGGAGTGCGTGCGTGGATGGAGTGAGAGCTCAGGTGGGCGAAGGAAGCGGGAGCTCGGAGCTCCTCCGCCGTGAATGGCGGAGGAGGTGGATCGGAAGGTGAAAGAGGTCGCGGAGAAATGGAAGGGTGATCGGAGAGTGTCGCGGAGAAGGGGAGGTGTTGGCGAATCTCTAAAGGGGGTTAATGGTAGGTGAAGATGGCCAGAGAGACCTACAAAATTAAGCAAAATTCACGAAAAATACAAGAAAGGAGGAAGGAGGTTTACCTGATCGGAGATGGAGCGAGGGGCTTGGGCTGGGGCTCGAATCGAGCCCCGGGTCTTCGCTGGACATCGTCAGCCGGTCGACACAGCTCGGGCGGTCGCCGGGGCGCCGCAGCTCCGCCATTAGAGGTCGGAGGGTCTCACCAGGGAGTTCGTCGTCTTCGCTCAATCTGGCCACCTCCCCCTATCACTGGGAGGTGGTGGAGGGCTGGGCGAATCCCCATGTAAAGGTGGACAACGGCAAACGGAGGGGGGAGCGGTGTATTTGAAGAAGTAGCCGGTGGTGCAAGTGCTGGAAGTCGTGGGTTTCGTGAGGAACCTAGAGCGAGTGGAGGAGGTTTGTGGGTCGTGGAGTGATGCACGAGGTAGAGGGATGATGGGGGAAGACCGTGAGGTGGTTGGTTAGTGGAGATGGTGATCGGAGTAGGTGAGATAATAGTAAGGGGGAGAGGTTTTCGCACGGTGGAGAACGTGGGGAGGACGGGCCGCGGGAGGTTGACGACGGCATTCAGCCGTTGGATCTGGAGATCCAACGGCGGACATTTGGGCACGGAGGAGCGGCGCAGATAACATCCGGGGCGAAGTAATCAAAGGCTGCGGAGCAGCCACGTGGCGTAATGTGGGATCGGCGCTTAAGGACGGTGGCGATTCAGAGAAGGAGCGATCGAAGGGCTGAGGCTCGCGCTTTGAAGATACGGCTGAGATAGAAGATCAGGGCGCGATCGGAAGGCTATAGAGTAGCCACGTGGAAAGCTCTGGTGAGAGCGCTAACATGCGGTGCAGATTAAGGGCAGGAGATGATCGGACGACAGGGAAAATAAGCGGGTCGTGGAGAGGACTGGACTGTTGGATCAGGAGAAGATCCAACGGCTCGGAGCGAGGGCTGATAAGACAAGGAGAAGCGGGCCACGTGGCGCACCCAGAATGGGCCACGTGGCCCAATCAGATTTATTCGAGGGTATTTTTGACTTTTGGGGGTTGAATTGGCCGAATTTGAGAAAACTCAAAACATGAAAGTTGTAGATCTTGACGAGATCTACAAGTTTCATGTTGACCAAAACTGGAGATGAAATCAAACAAAGGCCCGAAATATTTTTAAGGGTATTTTTAAGTCTAAAAATACCACGAATTTTTGTTTTGCAATTTTTTTGTGGTTTTTAATTTAATAGAGACTCTGATAATTACAGGACATTATCAGGGTTTTATTGACACATTTTTAAGCAAGGGGGTTAATAATGAGAAATTAAGATGATGAAACTGAGTTTCATCACCCCCTATACTTAAAATATGCTCGTCCTCGAGCATCAAAGAGAATGACTAAGTTGGATTAACCCCCTTGCAGGATCCAATCTGATCAAGTCGACTTGACTTTAGAGGTCCAAAATTCCAGAGTTCAACCCAGCCTTAATCAAGAGGTATCCAATTCCTCTAATTCTCTAGACTCTCTCTGATGTACATATAATCTAAAGGATATGACATTTTTGTGTTGACTGCGATTCTGAGAGTAGAGTCAAATCGTCACTCAAAGTCTTGGTCCGAGGAAATCTCCTAAGGACCCAATCCTCAACACTAGGGAATAAATCCAATCTTGCATTCAGTCTACCGTCTCTTTAGTTGTCATACTTAGAAAATGTAGATGGCAGGCCAGAAATGGAGGGCATGGGGTTGTGTAATTTCTTCTCTCCCTCTCATTGGAACAAGGATTCTTTCTAGTGCCTTCACGCAACGCAATTTTTTTGGTGTTGATCAGTGTGTCCGTTAAGAGAATTTGGAGCCGTCTGCACTTGTTTTCCTGGGAGTACACCGGGGTGTGTCTCTTTTGAGTACCGATCGTACCTTCGACACCCAAACTTGTAGCATTTACGATGCAGAGCCCTTTTTTGGTGCAAGCCCGACTCCTGGTCCTAATAGCGGTGGTCCAAGTGGACACTTTGAAAAGTTTGGGAGTGCTCACCTTTGGTGGAAGCTCTTTGATATTTGACTTTGTGGAATGAGAGCTTTTTCTTTGAAATTTCATTGACTTGTATAATTTGTGGCTAGCTCCACTGCTTTTACCAAGAGTTGGCGCACACTGATCAACATTTTTTATTTATTTCACACCCTGGCACTTAGATCAATGTCAAGAGATTAGTATAAGAACCAAGTTCTCATACTGGCTAATAATGCTGTCACTCAGGTTTCATGAAGCCTCCAAAGATTTTATCCCATCCTCAAGCATCATTAGATCAAATCCAAACTCGACTTCCTCATCCCAATTCCTCGAGTGAAAAAATCAACTCATCTCATCAAAAACCGCAGTCGTGCATGTGATGTGCTGATCATATTCTTTATGTCTGAGACTAAGCATGGAATATAGCATGCAAATCTAGAAACCTAGGGGAATGTGGACGATTAAGTCTATGACCCTGATGGCTAAGGCTGGTTAACCTAAAATCTCAAAGACCTCAAAAAAGCTAAGTTTCCTTGATCATTTCAGATCCTGGGTGAAAGTGTAAGTGTAGAGGACTAATCCAAACTTCATTCAAAAACAAGATTTTTTTGAACTTCAAGAGATATTAGAACTGCCTAAACTCAATTGGGCATCTGCAATTCAGCCAGTATGGATGTAAGTACAGGCCGAAGCCCGTTGCTTGAGGACGGGGCCTTACGCGATGTCCTCTAAACCATCCAATCTGCTAAGGGCGAACCCTCACTGAATGCGGCTTACTTAATTGGGTTTAGTAGTTACTAACGGCTCCTAAAGGGCTTTGCGGTTTTTCTCATTTTTTATGGATTTTAATAAAAAGGTTAAAACACAAGTTAAACTCAACTTTCCTTGAAAAGACTTTCAAAACCATGTCACGCAAATAAAAAGCTTTCAAAACATTTTCAAAAGATTTTTTTTCAAAACAAAGAAAAATCATTTTCGAAAATAATTTTATAAAAATAGCGTAACATAATATCGAAAAGCTGTGAAATCATTTGAGTTCTTTTAGTCCAAAGAGTTTTACCTTAGCCAAAAAGTTTTAAATTTTTTAAAATTTTCAGATTATAGCTAAAGTAAATATACGATATATACGGTAGACCCCCCTATACTTAAACTTTGCTATGTCCTCATAGCACTAGATGTTACAAGTACTTAGGTCCATTTAAATATATAGGAATATACGGGAGCTAAGAGGGGCTCCCCCTATACTTAGGTTAGAAATAACCTAAGTATAAAGGCAAGGATAGATGAGTAGAGAAAAATCACGGGGACTCGGCTCCCCCCTATACTTAGGCTAAAATTAGCCTAAGTACAAAGATAGAAATTGATGTTGGGAGGGACCCAAGGTGAACGAAGAAGAGGAATGAATCTACAAGTGAGCGGTTCGAATCTGCGGAGATGAATGGATTGACTAAGGTTTTGGGGTGTGTAGCGTAGCAAACATGGCTCAATTCAAGCAAGCAAAACCCTTAGTTTCACCAACTCACACATGAAACCAACTGAGGTTTGTTTATTATCTTGTCGGTTTTATTGGTGATAAAACATTAGATTTTTACGCAAAGAAAAGATATTAAGTGAAAATCATTGCGTAAGCGAGGGTGTTGCCCTCCCAAAACCGAATTTTACTCCATTTTTGGTTGACTTGCATTTAACAGTCCCAATTTCATTTTAGGTTATCACTGAATTTATGGTTAGCATAAAATCAAGCAGTCATCGTCTACCGTTCATTTAATTTTCCATTAATCCTAGGTGATCAAGCTAGGAAAAAGAAACCGAGAAAAAACATGTATTCGAAAAAACCGCGATCTAAGCTAAGCGATAAAACATGCAGTGATTTGACGATAAATCTGTGGAAAACTGGGGCCGTTTTGAAAACCAAAATCAACATGTATGCAAGTCGAAAAAGCCGCACCTAATCATGCATCTATTAGCGGTGATTGACTTTCATTAATTTTAGCTAAGTGATGCGAGATTATGTGCGTTTAAATTTAAAGTGTGTCCTACCTACGAGCAAGCACGTAAAAGATAAAAAAATGAAAGACCGCTCAAAGAGCCCCGTGCCTGGTCCTAGGCCGACACTCAAGTGGGGACGATCCCCACACAACCATGATCGTTCGATTACAACCGCGAGTCTTCGATCGAAGACCGCTGTAAAAGACGAGTTATTACATGTTTATGCATGGAAAGAAAAAATGCAAGACCATTTTTTTTCGTTCTAAGTGCTCCAAGTATGTTTTGCGGCTCCTCGCAGTGGGAAGCGTCCTACTCCTCGCCTCCTTGATCCATCAAGGGCCCTTCCACAAAAACAATATTTAGAGATTCATAGAGAAGAAAATTTTACGATGCGAAATATGTGAACATTTTACCTATATAAAAAAGAACACTAAAATTAAACAAACAAAAATCCAAAGAATATAAGAAATGAGCCGTGTCCCCGGCAACGGTGCCATTTGATAAACCTTAAAATCGGCCCTTTAATAATGAGCTTTTAGCACTTGGAATCATCATCGTAGTCGGGCCGATTCGGGTTCATCAAAAAGATCATCTCATTTTAATATGTATATAATCGATCAAAATGTGATGGTCATGATTTTATTTTACTTGGCAAGAAACCAAGGTCGAACTCAGGGACACGAGCCTTTCTCATATTAATCAGATTTCTTGTTTATTTAGCTAAGTGTTGAGTTAAGGACATATAGGTCAAATTATGCAAGGAGACAACAACAAGACAATGCATTAAAAAGTAATCATGCAATTTTTTTAATTATTATGCAAATAAACACCATGAAATGCAATGAAAAATATGCCCTAGAACAAAGTAAATATGATGAGCGAATTAAAAAGCATCAATTTCAGATTTAAGAAGATATACTTGATTTCAAAGTTGAATAAGGCATATTAGACACAAAGCCAACAAAATAATACATTAAACTTCATGTGTCCAACATTAGAAATTAATAATGCCATTAAGAAGAACATCAAGCAAGCTTCAAAATGCCCCTGAAATCAACTGAAACTGAGTTACGGTGCTCAAGATATGCATAAAGGAAAGCAAGGGCATAACTGAAAGAAAACATGAAAATAAAACTACAAACAGGTCCCTGGGAGGGACTAAAACGTAATAAAAATAAAGAGCAAGTCCTTCCCTGTAAATAAACCAAACGCGCGGGGACCTTTTTGCAATATTGAAGAACTTCGTGGGTGTCTCTGCAAATTCCCCGGACGCGTACGTGCCCAGCACATGCCATCCAGGCTTGGAGATAGGCTCGGACTCGGCAGAGGCTCGGCTGCTGCTTCGGCTTGGCTTGGACAGTGGCTTGGACTCGCTGCAGGCTAGGATGTGGTTCGGGACCTCCAACCCTCGTGGCTTGGGCACTGAAGTTCGGAGAAGCTCGGATGTTGCCACGTGGCGGAATGTAGGCCGTTGGATCTAGAAGATCCAATGGAAGCTGATGCCGATGGTGTGGTCTCCTCTGAGCCGTTGGATGATGAAGATCCAACGGTGCCTGCTCCATGGATTATGTGTTGACGTGGCTGCGTTGAGGCCGTCGGATTGAAAAGATCCAACAGCTGTTGACGTTGATGGTGTGGCCTCGTCATGGCCGTTGGATGGTCGCTGAAAGGGGACCATCCAACGGCAACTGCGCTTCGTCTTCGAGCATCGGCTGGCGGCGGGAATTGAATTCCGGCGAAGTCCACCGAACTCCGCCGCCTTTGAAGTCACTCGATGCAGATCCCCAGGACTCCGTGAAGGGTTTGCGATGTAGTTGGAGCTTCAAGGGATTCTTCCAAGTGTCATGGAGGTGACTGCGTGTCTGAAAGTCGGAGGCGGAGCCGCTCGAAATCCTTCCGGTGAAGATTCCGATCATTGCGGAGTTGAGCACATGCATGGGTATAAACCTATCCAAAACAAGGTGGAGTGCATGCGTGGATGGAGTGAGAGCTTAGGTGGGTGAAGGAAGCGGGAGCTCGGAGCTCCTCCGCCGTGAATGGCGGAGGAGGTGGATCGGAAGGTGAAAGAGGTCGCGGAGAAACGGAAGGGTGATCGGAGAGTGTCGCGGAGAAGGGGAGGTGTTGGCGAAGCTCTAAAGGGGGTTAATGGCAGGTGAAGATGGCCGGAGAGACCTACAAAATTAAGCAAAATTCAAGAAAAATACAAGAAAGGAGGAAGGAGGTTTACCTGATCGGAGATGGAGCGAGGGGCTTGGGCTGGGGCTCGAATCGAGCCCCGGGTCTTCGCTGGACGTCGTCAGCCGGTCGACGCAGCTCGGGCGGTCGCCGGGGCGCCGCAGCTCCGCCATTAGAGGTCGGAGGGTCTCACTAGGGAGATCGTTGTCTTCGCTCAATCCGGCCACCTCCCCCTGTCACTGGGAGGTGGCGGAGGGCTGGGCGAATCCCCATGTAAAGGTGGACACCGGCAAACGGAGGGGGGAGCGGTGTATTTGAAGAAGTAGCCGGTGGTGCAAGTGCTGGAAGTCGTGGGTTTCGTGAGGAACCTGGAGCGATTGGAGGAGGTTTGTGGGTCGTGGAGTGATGCGCGAGGTAGAGGGATGATGGGGGAAGACCGTGAGGTGGTTGGTTAGTGGAGATGGTGATCGGAATAGGTGAGATGATAGGAAGGGGGAGAGGTTTTCGTGCGGTGGAGAACGTGGGGAAGACGGGCCGCGGGAGGTTGACGATGGCATTCAGCCGTTGGATCTGGAGATCCAACGGCGGATATTTGGGCGCGGAGGAGCGGCGCAGATAACATCCGGGGCGAAGTGATCAAAGGCTGCGGAGCAGCCTCGTGGCGTAATGTGGGATCGGCACTTATGGACGGTGGCGATTCAAAGAAGGCGTGATCGAAGGGCTGAGGCTCGCGCTTAGAAGATACGGTTGAAATAGAAGATCAGGGTGCGATCGGAAGGCTGTAGAGTAGCCACGTGGCAAGCTCTGGTGAGAGCGCTAACATGTGGTGCAGATTAAGGGCAGGAGATGATCGGACGACAGGGAAAATAAGCTGGTCGTGGAGAGGACTGGGCCGTTGAATCAGGAGAAGATCCAACGGCTCGGAGTGAGGGCGGATAAGACAAGGAGAAGCGGGCCACGTGGCGCACCCAGAACGGGCCACGTGGCCCAATCAGATTTATTCGAGGGTATTTTTGGATTTTGAGGGTTGAATTGGCCGAATTTGAGAAAACTCAAAACATGAAAGTTGTAGATCTTGACGAGATCTACAAGTTTTATGTTGACCAAAACTGGAGATGAAATAAAACAAAGGCCCGAAATATTTTTGAGGGTATTTTTAAGTCTAAAAATACCACGAATTTTTTGTTTTGCAATTTTTTGTGGTTTTTAATTTAATAGAGACTATGATAATTACAGGACATTATCAGGGTTTTATTGACACATTTTTAAGAAAGGGGGTTAATAATGAGAAATTAAGATAATGAAACTAAGTTTCATCACCAGTCTCTCAATGATCTAATCTATAAAGGGCAGGGGGAAATGATCCTTCTTGGTGGCCTGGTTGAGTCTCCTGTAATCAACGCAGACCCGCCAAGAAGTGGGTACCCGTGTTGAAATCTCCTCTCCAGACTCACTGACCACTGTAGTGATGCCCGTCTTCTTGGTCACCACTTGCAAAGGGCTGACCCACTTGGAGTCCGAGATGGGGTAGATAAAATCGGTGCTCCACCATTTCAAAATCTCCTTCATAACAACCTCTCTCATATTCGGGTTCAGCCGCCGCTGGAACTCACGCGACGGCTTTGCCTCATCCTCGAGATAGATATGGTGGGAGCACAGGGCCGGACTTATCCCCTGGAGATCCGCTACGCTCTATCCTATCGCCTTGCGGTTCTTTTCAAGAACCCCCATCAGACGGGATTCCTGCTCTCCGGTCAAATCAGCGGAGATAATGACTGGGTACATCTCATGCTCACCCGCAAGGAACCTATACTTCAGCAACGCAGGAAGCAGCTTCAGCTCTGGACAACTGGGTGCTGGTGCATCTGGCCTCTGAAAAGTCTGCGTGAACGCTGCCAAATCTGCATGGGAGAACTAAAACTCTCTATCACTCTCAAAAAACTGGAGAAGGCTACCCTGCTGGACTGTCTCTGCTCTGCTCGGCATCTACCTCCTCCCTCTCTGTAGGCTCAGTGGAAGTCAGGTCTGGCATGTAGTCATCACAATCTGCCCAGTCAGAATCTGACTCCGAGGGATCTGTGTCATCCAAGGTGGCATCACTACCACCATCATCACAAAAATCAGTCTCGCGGTCGAGTACCGGATCTGCTGCCTCAAAAGTATCCTGAACCAGGAATGTGCTCTCCAAGCTCTCCTCTGCTGTCGTCTCTGCATCAACGGAATCTGAAAGTGAGAGGATGGCCTGTGCTGCTGGGTCTGCCCAAACTCCCTCATCGTCTGTGATCACAAAGTCACAGTCCTGGTGGATGTCTGGCCCTGCATCTGTCAGCTGCTCTGTGTCTGAAGTCGTCTCTGAGCATGCTCTGTCTCTGGCTCAGTTGTCTTCGATCGTCTCTATTTGTACACTTTCGCCCTTGACGCAAAAGTATACCTTCCCGCTATCATGGTCAGTCACGACCTTGGCTGTGGCCAAGAACGGGCGACCGAGAATGATGGGGGTATCGGTCACTGAATCAGGGATCTCCATGTCCAACACTACGAAGTCCACGGGGAATTGCAGGCACTGAATCGTGACGACAACATCTCTAAGCAACCCCTTCGGCCTCTTGATAAATCGATCGGCAAACTGAAGGACTGTCCTGCTCTGTCTAAGAGTGCCTAGATCGAAGCGGTCGAGAAGGGCTGCCGGAAGTAGGTTGATCGACGATCCGCTGTCTAATAGAGTGCAGTCGAACCTCTGCTCATTGATATGGCATCTGACATATGGGGCTCCTGAATCTGGCCTCTTGTCCGGCAGACGGTTCTGGATCGCAAAACAAGTGGCTCTCGTTAGCACATGAATCTCTGAGTGGTGGTTCCTCCTCTTCCTCCTGAATGCAGTCCTGTCTCTAAGTGAACGCTGGAGTAGAGGGATGTGCTGCAAAGCCTCCTTAAGAGTCAGCTAAATATGGAAAAGGTCTATCATCTGCTGGCTGAACTCTTCTTGCTCTCTCTTTTTTGGATTTTCATTTTTCTTCCCTTTCCCCATCTGAAGGGCTCTAGGGAAGGGGATCACATGGTCCTTCTCAGATGAAGGGACTAGGAAAGGGGTCTAGACAGCTCGACGGCCGGATCCACACATACATCATGCATCACAGTGGGATCGGAAGAAAACAAACCCTTTCCTTTATTCACAAAAGTGTTCCGAGATACATCAGTAACAGGAAAAACAATAAGAATCCTAGAAGAACGGGTGGCATCAGCACCACCATCGGCTGGTAGACTCGCGGCCTCAGTACCGCGCTCTGGCTCAGCATCATGGGTGGCCTCAGTACCACCTCCTCCAACTGGTGAAACGGCGGCCTCAGCACCGCCGGTGGGATCAGCATCCGTGGTGGCATCAGTACCACCGTCATCATCTCTAGCGGCCTCAGTACCGCTCTCCTCCTCCTCATCGGGCGCTCTGGGTGTATCCTCATGGTGTCGCTCAGACGAGGCACCGCCTGCTGGCATCCTACCGCTCCCAAGTGTGACAAAATCAGTATCAAAAAGATATGCAGACATATCACCAAAAGTATCACTCGGAGTGGCATACTCAATACAAGCTACCTGCTCATATTTCCTCTTCAGGTTGTTCGGATTCGGCTCAATCTGGGCAGGGATGGCAGCCTTCCCTCTCACGATGTCCCGCATCTCCTGGCAGAACTCATCCATCTCCCGTCAAAAAGTAGCCTACTGATCTGTGAAAAGACGGGCTATGCCATCCAAGGCGGGGCTCTCATAGGATGGCCCATGAGAACCGGACGGGTAGCCTCTCTGGTAGTGAGGCTGCTGGTGCTGTGGCTGAGAGGGGTAAGAATGTGGCTGATGCTGCGGGCTGAGCGGATGATCACGCCTCCAAGACTGTCCCTGCTGATAGGGACGAGGACCAAACTGCGGTGACTGTTGTTGCTGTGTATAGGCTGGGGGCTGTTGTTGCTGGTGATCCCTCTGATGGCTGTACTGGCCACCCTGACCTGACGGCTGCTGCTGGGGCTGGGCACCTCCGGCTGCCCAACGAAATCCGGGATGGTCTCGTCGGATACCAGGCTGGGGCGGTCGTACCAAATCCCGTTGACATCCATCAACGGCTCTGCATCGTACTGGGGTGGCGGAAGCACTGCCAGAGGCTGATCCGGCTGGTATACCACCATCTGACTGTTAGTGGATGGTGGTGCATGGTAGGTGAGCTGCGGCTGCTGGTACGGCTCCGCCTATACAAGATGAACCTGTCTAGGCTGCTGGTGGGAGCTGGAGCGCTGGGACGAACTGATGCTGCTACTCGGATCGCCTCGTGCCTGAAGACGAGGTTGCGAAGCCGTTTGTGCCTTCTGGAGACACATGATCTGTGTCTTCAGGTCACTCAGGGTCTGTGCCATCTGCTCCATCTGTGTGATGCCCTGGCACTGCTTCTTCTCTATGATCTCCATCCAGTCCAGCTTCTTACTAATAATCCCCATGTCTGCGGCTGAGGACTCGGCCTGTGTTGCTACTACTGCGGATGAACTGGATGGACTGGCGTCGACCCGTGCTATCCTATGGTACTGCACGGTCTGTGGCTGCTGGGGTCTGCCCTGAGTGTACGATCGGGTCTGGGACATCACCATATAGTTCTCAACCATCTCCTTATAGATGACCCATACCTGATCGTGATCCTTGACGAAGTAAGACCCGCCACAAGAAGCGTTCACCAAGCCCTGAAGATCTGGTGTCAGCCCGCTGAAAAAGCTCTGAACAAGGTTCGGCTTGGAAATGTCGTGGTGCGGGCATCTGTCGGTCAGCTCTCGAAACCTCTCCCATGCCTCGTGAAACTGCTCGTTGGGGAGCATGGAGAAGTTGCTGATCAGGGCTCTAGTGGCGTTCGTCCGCCCGAGTGGATAGTACTTGTGTAAGTACTCGGTGCGGAGCTGCTCCCAGGTGTAGACGAACTTCCCCAAATGCTTCAGCCAGGTGGCTGCTCTGTCTGCTAAGGAGAAGGGGAAGGCAATCATCCGGATGGTATCCTGGTCCACCTGACGGTCGTGGACTGTGCTGCAGATCATCAAAAACTCCCGGAGGTGGAGATGGGGCTCCTTAGTGGCGAGCCCATGGAAACGGGGGAGGAGCTGCAAAGTGTTCGGGGGGAACTTGAAGTCCCCCACGATGGCTGGTAGAACAACCCAATGGTGCATCTGTGTCGATCCGGGGTTGTGTAACTCCTGCATCAGTCTCGGTGGATTTGCTGTGGCTGCTGCGGCTGCTGCAGCTGCTACCGTGGCCTCATCGGGTACCCTCGGCCCGTCTCTACGCTGCTCTCGATCTGCTCTCAACTGCTCCATCTCGCGCCTCATATCCAACATAAATGCTCCCTGATCTCTCAACTGCTGTTGTACTGTCTCGAGGGAGGCTATCAGGGTGTAGTTGATCGCACCCTGGTCCAGAACGAAATGCATATGCTGCGGACCTCTGGTGTGATCATCAGAACTACCGACCATAGTCTCTGCAAAATCAAAACATCCGAACTCAGGTGCCGATAAATCATCTGTATGTCTCTCCTCTGGCACTGGTATCTGATGAATCCACATTTCATCATCTTTATTCTATCAAACCCTAGCAAATGCCTGTAAATAGCATTAAATAAAGCAATTTAGCATGCATGCATGTGCATCCAATTAGTGTATAAAATATTGTAATTAAAGCCAAAATTATAGAATAAATAAAAGAAAAGAAAAAGAATAAAATATTGTAAATATTTTATGACCCAAAACCTCCGAGACCTAGGCATCTTGATGAATAGGTCGACAAGGAACAAAGGAGGGGAGATAAGGGCCAAATACCTATACTTATTAATTCATTCTTTATTCATTTTGGGACCTATTTTTGATTCCACTTTTTATACTTCAAGTAAAGAAACTTTGTACATGAAAGTTGTAGATAATTAAATAAAGAAAAATACAAAACAGATTTCACCCAAAAATAATGTACAGATAAAAAGTTATGGTTTGAATAAAAATTCTAGAATCCCAACTTCCCAGACCCTGTCTCACAAATGAAAACTCCAAATGCATCAAACTCACCTTTAATTGTATATAGAATAAAATAAGCTATTTAATGGCGGTGGTTTCGCATTTGGCGGAGCTACGGTTTGCAAGTTGAGTTTTGGACCCTCAGTGTATATTGGTAGAGATTAAAATATTCAATTTATTATTTATTAATTATGTTTATAATTTTATATTTTTATTATTTTGTAAATATTACTTGTAATAATTATGTACATTAAAATCAAAAGAAAAACCCAAAAGAAACATAAAATAAAAATACCTATATAAAATACATAGGTATTATACCTATAAATATACCTATATGATACATACTTCTATTTTATTAAATATACAAAACAAATCAATAAAATAAAATAAAAATATATTTATGTGTAAAAAAGTATTTTATAATTTTATAAAATAATAAACAAAATTAAAGAAATTAAAAACACCAAAATAAAAATAAAAGATTAAAATATATAGATATAGATACCTATAAAGGGTATAAATGGAACCTTGTAATTATTAGCCTCATAAAAATAAATAAAAATCATAATAAAATAATTTATAAATTAATAAACATTTTTTTTGTAACCATAATTTAAAAAATTGATTTGCTACTTTTAATTGATTTTACAAGTGTTTTTTCCAGGGATTTTCCTGGTTGGTCCACGTGGACCAACCAGGTGGAAGTTGACCACTGGTCAACTCCCTGGTTCTTGCTCCTGCAGCCTGTCAGAATGCGTTTTGGCCCGAGTTCTCGGAATTTTAGAGCTCGCATCGTTCACATTTTGACCTCGGGCTCTTCTTCACTTTTTCTCCCCATATAACCACCATGACGCCCAGTACTTGCATTGGTCTTTGGATCGAAGATTCGCTCAATAAACCTCGATCTTCATGCCATCTTGACCATCTCTCTGCCCAACGTTCTGAAAGTTGTCAGACTGCGTTTTTTTGGCGTTTTCTCCGAATTTTGGAGAGCGCGTCATTCACCATTTGGCATTGCAACCTTCACGAATTTTGTAGACCTATTATCAAGGATACACGACCAAGGTTTATTTCGGACGTTGGACCCGCTATTCACCCGATAATCTTCGATATTCACGCCTCCAGAGCCACATCTTCAAAAATGACCCTTCTCCTCCATTTCAATTTTGAACTCCTTTTGCCCCTTCTTCCTCCCTTCTTTCATGTGCTGAGGTTAGAGGGAGGTGACAGCAACCTCACCTCGCCGTTAGGAGGAGCGAAGGAGCGGCGCGGAGGCGTATCCACCCCCATCTCCGGCCCTTGGCCGTGAGATCCATCTTTTGGTTTTTCCCAACCAATCGAGGTCGTCTTTGTTTGTTTTTCTTTATTTTTCTTTGCAGTAGATTAGCTGTAGTGTAATCTTTTAGTTCATACTTTCATTGGTTTGATTTTCGTTTGATTCATCTTCCACTACCCCCCTCGCCGGAGCAAGCTCCGGTGAGTCCCTACTCAC
Source organism: Ottelia alismoides (assembly GCA_037367405.1). Lineage (NCBI taxonomy): Eukaryota > Viridiplantae > Streptophyta > Magnoliopsida > Alismatales > Hydrocharitaceae > Ottelia > Ottelia alismoides. Next base: position 392,624 of record JAZKJV010006785.1, on the reverse strand, counting down.
GCCATTCACCACTCAACTTGCATGTGCTCGCCCTGGAACCATCCTCTTTCATTGTGCGCTTTCATTTTCAGGTCCCAGGTGCGGAAGGACCTCGGTTGGGGTCGTTTTTGACGAGAGCCGAACCTCCTGGAGCTCTTCCCCATCTTCATTGCCGTGGTGGTGCTCCGGCGGTCGAACCGCCATTTTGAAGCCGCCAGTCGCTAGGAAAGGCGTCCAGGATCCTTCTGGGCATTTTGGAGGAGTCGCGAACGCCTGTGGGAAGTGGTAGTCTTCGGAGGAAGCTCAGCCACCCGTTGTTCTTCCCCGGTCTTGCTGCGCTCCTCTGGACCGTCGATCTCCCTTGTTCTTGAAGAGCTACAGTAACCGTCGGATCGCCTTGGGCGTAGGTATTTTGCGTAAACCTCCCTCACCACTTTTGTAATATTTTATTAGTACTGAATCATTCATTGGTTGTTTTAAACTTTTGTAAAATTTTCAAGTTGCCCCCTGGATTTCTGTCTAATTACGTATATGCCCTTGCAAGGAGTGTAGTTTCTTGTTGTTGTCTCTATTTATTGCATGCATCTATAAAATTCCAAAAATCACCAAAAAATCGTCATATGCTCTTGTTGCATTGTAGATTCATGCCATATTTTTATTCTTCATTTTTATTGCATTTTATTATTTATAAAATTCAAAAACACTCATTTTCAGCACTGTTTTCCTTAGAAAATACATAAAAATTATAAAAACACCTCAGAAAATTCCCAAAAACATATATATATATATTCTCTGTCTTAGTGTGTTTTATCTTCAATCCAAAAATCACTAAAAAAACAAAACAAAACGCCTAAAAATTATAAAACTCTAAAAACCTTCATAAAAATCTTAAAAATTCTATAAAAATCCAAAAAATACAATTTCAGTTTCCGTATCTTCTTTTATTTATTATCTTTCGATTAAAATTAATTTGAGGAATTTTGGACACCATTTGATATTTTTCATCCTCATTTTAGTTTCAGTCAGTATCTAATTCACTGTTTTCTTGTATTTTCACTTTTAAAAATACCAAAAATAATCTGAAAAATCCCCAAAAATCACAAAAATAGTAGAAAATTATAAAAAGATCAAAAACAATTTATTTTCTGATTTTTGACCATTTTTACTCATTTTTATAAATCCTTTATCCTCTCATTTCTTATATTGTGTATATTCTATTATTGGGAAAAAATATTAGGAAAATATAAAATATAAAAAGAAAATATAAAATCAGAAAATTAAAAATCAAAATAAAAAAATATAAAATCAAAAATTAAGTAAAAAAATTTATAAAATTAAAAACCCACAAAAATATCATAGATAGACAAACACTCACATTCACACACTTGTGCATTTTGCCCCGTTCTACCTGTCTGCTCCCTGTGTTCGACGTCTACACATACTTGCACCTATACACATCTTTGTTGTAGAGTTATAATAAATTTTAACTCCGCACATTTACTTTCATTGCTTGATTTATCTGTTGTGGGTTAATTGTTGTTTGAAGTTCGGATCTTCTCGCAGGTCGCCTCAGCGACACTGTAACCCCGCCTTGTGTGGATTACTTTAGACCCGTGGAAAATCTGCTTCAACAAATGGTGTCGTTGCCGGGGTGCAACAACGCTTAGTTCGGGTCTTGTTTGTGATTGTGATTGATTGTCTATTTCGCGGCTTTCATTTTTGCTATTTTATTTTCTTTATTTTTGATATATCTGTTGAGCTGTCTAACCCCCCTCTCTTGTTGACTTTGTTCGAGGTACCGCGGACCGAGGGAGGCGCCGAGGCATCGACGCACCCACGTGAAGCCAGCTTTGCCAGCCTAGCACCAAGGAGACGAAGAGAAAATTTTGAAGATCGTGCTCCACTTTAGTTGCATTTTCTTTTATTGTATTTATTTTTGTAACTTAAGTGAGAGAGAGACTCCTTTATTGTAATAATACATTTACCCCCGAACTTGGACATTCGAGCCTAATTTCCAGGTGTTTGTACACCTGGGGGCTCACCGTTGTTTTCGAGTGTGTTTTTCATCATATTTTTTACTTTGTTTTCCGATTTTCGATTTTATTTCTTTTGTGTGATTGAGCCCCTAGTTCTAGGATTGCTTGCGAGAGATTAGGTCCAAACACATTAATCACCCGTGCATGCTCCTATAGTATCGTTTGGACTTGGTCAAATTTAAACAGATGATTCATCATCCTCGAGCCGTCGCGCCGCGAGCTCTCCCCACCAAGCGCTTCTCCTGAACTCGATTTGTTGAGAGGAGGAGGGGTGAGCCTAGACCGGACTTTTGGATTGAGGATCGGTGATCGACTTGTGGTGCTTCCCACTAATAGCAATTTCTGAACTTAGGGCGATTTCATCGGCTTTGCATTTGCATATAGATAGGTTTCAATTCTGTTGAGCATCTTTGCATGAAGAGTGTTAGAGGCAAGGTGAGCATTTCTCTTTAGCATACATCATTGATTTATCGCTTGCATTGCTTTTCCGCCTCTCCCTCTGATTTTGCCAACCTAGGTGCTTAAAGGAATTGACTCCTCGTTAGGCTCGTGCATTTTTACTAAAAATCCAAAAAAAAAGTGATAACCGCTAAAAGCGGGACTGCTAACATTACTCGACCCTAAAATCAACCAAAAAGAAAAATCTTCTCTTGGGGCGAGTAATCCCCTCATTGTCTTCGTTTTACCTTGCTCGCGAACACCCTAAGGACTAGTGCCCAAATCCCATTTCAGCCCCCTAAGTGTGTGTGCAAATTTTGGACTTCTCACCTAACTCTAAAACATACAAGATAAAAAGACCGACTTTTCGGTCTCTACCGAGTTGAGTAGGTGAATTGAGGGTTTGTATTATTTTAATTTTTGTTTGTGATTGTTTTGTGTGTATTCTAGATCTTCTATGCGCATTTGCGCCTTCTTCTTTCCTCTCTTGACTTGACCTTCGTGCTCTCCCGACTATCATTTTTCCTTTTGCTTCGAGATGGCCGATTGGAGTATATTTTGTCCGGACTTTGCGGACCCCTCGTTCACTCCAGCCGATCCATCTCACTTTTTCCAGGAGGACTTTGCTCCTGATTTTTGTACATATCCGACCAACCCACTATTTCAGGATCCGGACTTTGACCTTCACCAGTCATTTCCACCACCATCACCAACACATTTCGACAACCCACTCTTCCTTGAGTATCCTGATCCGGAATGTGATTTTTGTCCACACCCACCGCCCACATTCGACACACCCGATCATGAGATTTTGGATTCACCTTTCATGATATCAACACTTGAGACCTTGAATCAGATGATGGAGCATATGAATTCGAGGATTGCCGACCTTACTAGTTTAAATAAGAGCCAAAATGCCGCTCCAGTCTTTGAGGATATGGAATCATTTGAGGATTATTATGAGAGCTTGCAATCGCCCAAAATACAAAAAAATGAGAAAAATTTAAAAATACAAAAAGAGTTCGGGAGACACATGATCGAGTCAGACTGTGAGGAGAGGTACCACTTGCCAGATCCTTTGACCACACATCCTCTCACACCTTGTCCCACCTTTGACCCCGAGGATGCCGCTGTACAGACTGCTCTTGGCATACCTCATGTATATGCTGATTCCGACTTCCTCCCTTGTATGGAGGAGGTCCAAAAATTAAAAAAAATTATTGACTGAACCCGAAGTGGTGGCCACCATTCATGAGATTATCCGTGCCCCACTTCAGCAGGTCATGACCGATTTATCTGCTGCTCTTCCCAAGAAGAGAAAGCGGAGGAGCAGATCTGAGCGTCACATTTTGACCATGGCCACTGCCCACGCCATCACACACCGTCCCATTCCCAAGAAGAGGAATACTGCCACACCTTTCATCACCTGCATCATCTCTGACCACACATGTGATCACACTCTCCTCGACGGCGGTGCTTCGATTAGCATCATACCCTTCTCGTTGGTACAGTCTCTTCACTTAGGGCCTCTCAAGAAAACTAGGATGATCGTTCAGTTTGCTGATGGATCAATAAAGAGGCCGAAGGGTATCTTTGAAAACGTCGTCATTTTGATTCAGGGCACTAGCTATACTGTTGATTTTGTCGTATTGCCCATGGAGACCTCCACTGGGGAGCATTCTCCAATCATTCTGGGATGACCATTCCTCGCCTCTACGAGGGTTGTTATTGATTACAGATCAGGAGAGATTCGCTTCCGTCCTGTTGATGAGAGCGAAGTATCGATCACCGCACCTACAGCTGACCAGATCCGCACCTGATGTGACTACACCTGTTCTGGCTGACCTCGAGGATCATGACCTTGATGATACTATCAGAGAATTTTGTTGTTTATTGGATTCCACTGAGACCCGAGAATTCCTCCCGGTTGAGGAAAACTCGGAAAGCATAGACCTCGACGTTCCTTCTTCTGAGACTTGGCGTTGTGTTGATGACATCCACGGGATTTACACGATAAACACCGTTGAGCAGAGGGCAGATGTAGAGATTAGACAGGACGGACATGTTTCGACTTCTTTCACCGATAGGTCTGTTCCTGTTCACGTAGATACTGATGAGCCAAAGGCCGAATTTGATTTAGTTGCTTTTCTTCAGAAATTTGGGCCTTTTGATGAGAAAGATGATCCGGTTGAGATTTAGAGGACGAACAGAGTTCGACTACTTCCACCGATGAGTTCGTTCCTTTTGGTTTTGACCTGGATGAGACCTCACAGGACGACACTGAGTACACTACTTCCGATGATGATGAGTTCATCCCATTTCACTTTGATATCAGTGAGACCCATAAGGCCAGACCTGGCCACACATCTTCCACTCACCCGTCTGTGCCTTCACATCCTAGGGCCCCTGAGGATCTTCACTCGGTCGTCCCTGATCGGCTTCCGTCCACTATGGATCCTGATGTCGACCTGCACCATGCCAGATCCATTCCTCAGCAGTCCCGCAAGAAGGTTCACTTTCTACCTTCTTGATCCTGTATACATCCATCATTGTTGTATATCCTCTTCTGTTTATCTCAGTCTACCTTCCATTTTGCTCATCCACCCATCCTCGTGTTTTCCTTACTTAGGACGTACTTTGCCCTAAGTATAGGGGGTGGACGAGCCAAGTGTTCATTCGTTGTTCCGTGTCATCACTCTTGTTGTTGCCTATACTTAGGGCTTCTTTTAACCTAAGTATAGGGGGAGTGATGTGTACATCCTCGTGATCTCTTCTTCCACTTTCATCTCTTTTCTTCTTTTCTTCTTTTCTTCTTTTCCTTTTCTATCGTCTGTATCTATCAAAAGGTGTCACCCCTTGTAAATAGTCTTCTATACTTAGGACATACTTTGTCCTAAGTATAGGGGGTGCACCCCGAGTTTTCATTCATTTCGATCCTCTCCATTGTCTCCTCTTCTTGTCTATACTTAGGGATATCTTACCCTAAGTATAGGGGGGGACAACCTGAGTACGATCTGTTAATTCCCACCCTTGACCCTCCCTGCTTTGTGTACAGACTGTTATACTTAGAATTATTTAATCCTAAGTATAGGGGGGACGGTCGACTTCTCATTCGTTCATTCATCTCTTATTCATTTATTCTTTAGACTTTTCTATACTCAGTACGAGTTATGTCTTCTCTTTTCTCTCTGATCTATGAGGACATAACTCAAGCTAAGTATAGGGGGATCTTATATACTACGTATATACTTTAGCCATAACTCGTACTTTCGTATTTTTCTAATAATATGGCTATTAATTCTTTAAAATTCATTAAAACCTTAATAAAATGATGTGATTATTCCTCAAATTCTTTTTGTATTTACTGATTAATAAATCAGGTGAAAATGTTTTTTGCAAAATGTTTGAAAAATAGTTTGAAAATCTTCGTGAAAAATCTTTTGAAAACTATTTTGAAAATGTTTTGTTACATGTTTTCAACCTTTGTAAAAACATTTTGTTTTGAAAAATCTATTTTCTTTGTGTGAAATAAATTGCTTGAAAAATGATTTGCAAATGGTTTGAAAAATGGTTGCAAAAATATTTTAAAAAATCTATCTATACTGTTTGAAAACCTTTGCAAAATGATTTTCAAATGTGTGTACATGTTTGTAAAAATGTTTGCAAAAATTATTTTGCACAATAGTTTTCAAAATTGTTTGAAAAACCTGTGTCAAATAAGTTTGAGGAATACATACATCACACCAAAATCCACCATATGTATATATTTATTTATAAAATTGACCACTTACCCCTGTAAATTCTAAAATCCACTTCTTGTATATATAAGAAGCACTCCCGTTTACATACTTTAACCTAGCTTTTAGCCAAAAACTTTTTGTTTTTGAAAATCCCCAAAACATTTGCAAAAGTAAAAAATACCAAAACATTTAAAAAATCACTTTGAAAAATACAAAAATGCATATGCATCATCATCATCTTTTCAAAAATCCATAAAAAAGTTCAAAATCCTTGAAAATTGCATCACAAAAAGATTTTCTGCATTACATAGCATGAGCATTTTTCGGATTGAGTTTGATAGTTGAACAAGTCTAAGTAAAATCCGGAGATTGGAGCTTGATTGGACCTTAAAATCTACCTAATAACAGGAACCTTATAGGAATTGAGTTTAAGGTACTTCAGGTCTATTGACATAATTCTTTGAGGATCACGAGACTTGGTTCAATGGATTCTTGACTGCCTAAGTAGAGTATTTCGGAGCATACGCACGACTCTTGTTGATAATGACCTAACTTGGACACCTGCACCTTTCACATGCCTCAACTCAGTTGGAGTGGTGAAAGGATTGGATTTGCCGGTATGAGACGCACACAAGTGGAAACATTTGTCCTCCTCTAGGGAGGGAAGTGCACCCCAACCCGTCCAGTGATGAGGAAGTCTAAAGACAGGAGGTTGTGGGTTGCGATAAAGCTTCAAAAGAGGGATAGTCTACTAGCTCAAGAGGAAAAACTCCTTATGTAAATGCTGCTGTGAATAGTATTTCGAAAAAAAAAGAGACAGGCATGTACAAAAATAAAAAGCCTGCAAAGTATGTACAAATGTTGTAAAGTCAATAAGCAAGCTTGAGTTCCAAAGTCAAATATGTGAGCCTGCAGCTGGATGACTTGACTACACTGGTCTTGCATCCTAGGATAGGTAGCTACACTGGCTACTGTCCATTCTTCTCTTCACCCCCTCCTCTTGAGCTGGCTGCCACTTGAACTTAGAAGGGAATACCCCGCTCCTCGAGGATGGAGTTATTGGATTGGGGAATCATTGGGTTGTCGTACTGGAGAAGTCAGTCTCTTTGTCATTTTAGTTGGGGAGAGCCACCATCACTTACATTGTACGAGTCAGATTCATAGTCGTAAGGGTTTGCGTATGAATTGAGATATTTCTAACCTGCCTATTGAGGAGACTTGAGCAGATTTTTGGGATTCCCAAGGACTGTTGGATCTCAAATTCGATTCTCACTAAGGTTCCGCCCGCACTAAAATTACAAAGGTTTGACTTAAGCTCCAAACTTTGATTTTGTGAAGACAAGTTTTGATAATCAAATAAAATCCAAGTTCTTCTTTTTCTTTTCTTTCTTTTTCTTTTCGCACTTATTGCATAAGTGTTTGCTAGGGACTAGCAAAGGTAAAGTATAGGGGGATGATGAATCCACATTTCATCATCTTTATTCTATCATTTTGGCATCAAAAACCCTAGTAAATGCCTGTAAATAGCATTAAATAGAGCAATTTAGCATGCATGCATGTGCATTCAATTAGTGTATAAAATACTGTAATTAAAGCCAAAATTATAGAATAAATAAAAGAAAAGAAAAAGAATAAAATATTGTAAATATTTTATGACCCAAAACCCCTGAGACCTAGGCATCTTGATGAATAGGTCGACAAGGAACAAAGTAAGGGGAGATAAGGGCCAAATACCTATACTTATTAATTCATTCTTTATTCATTTTGGGACCTATTTTTTATTCCACTTTTTATACTTCAAGTAAAGAAACTTTATACATGAAAGTTGTAGAAAATTAAATAAGAAAAATACGAAATTGGTTTTACCCAAAAGTAATGTACAGATAAAAAGTTATGGTCTGAATAAAATTCTAGAATCCCAACTTCCCAGACCCGTATCTCACAAATGAAAACTCCAATGCATCAAACTCACTTTTAATTGTATATAGAATAAAATAAGCTATTTAATGGCGGTGGTTTCGCATTTGGCGGAGCTACGGTTTGAAAGTTGAGTTTTGGACCCTCAGTGTATATTGGTACATATTAAAATATTCAATTTATTATTTATTAATTATGTTTATAATTTTATAATTTTATTTTTTGTAAATATTACTTGTAATATATATGTACATTAAAATCAGAAGAAAAACCCAAAAGAAACATAAAATAAAAATACCTATATAAAATACATAGGTATTATACCTATAAATATACCTATATGATACATACTTCTATTTTATTAAATATACAAAACAAATCAATAAATAAAATAAAAATATATTTATGTGTAAAAAGGAATTTTATAATTTTATAAAATAATAAACAAAATTAAAGAAATTAACAACACCAAGATAAAAATAAAAGATTAAAATATATAGATATAGATACCTATAAAGGGTATAAATGGAACCTTGTAATTATTAGCCTCATAAAAATAAATAAAAATCAAAAAAAATAATTTATAAATTAATAAACATTTTTTATTTTGTAACCATAATTTAATAAATTGATTTGTTATTTTTAATTGATTTTACAAGTGTTTTTTCCAGGGATTTTCCTAGTTGGTCCACGTGGACCAACCAGGTGGAAGTTGACCACTGGTCAACTCCCTGGTTCTTGCTCCTGCAGCCTGTCAGAATGCGTTTTGGCCCGAGTTCTCGGAATTTTAGAGCTCGCATCGTTCACATTTTGACCTCGGGCTCTTCTTCACTTTTTCTCCCCGTATAACCACCATACACACCCAGTACTTGCATTGGTCTTTGGATCGAAGATTTGCTCGATAAACCTCGATCTTCATGCCGTCTTGACCATCTCTCTGCCCAACGTTCTGAAAGTTGTTAGACTGCGTTTTTTTGGCGTTTTCTCCGAATTTTGGAGAGCGGTTCATTCACCATTTGGCATTGCAACCTTCACGACTTTTGTAGACCTATTATCAAGGATACACGACCAGGGTTTATTTCGGACGTTGGACCCGCTATTCACCCGATAATCTTCGATCTTCACGCCTCCAGAGCCACATCTTCAAAAACAACCCTTCTCCTCCATTTCAATTTTGAACTCCTTTTGCCCCTTCTTCCTCCCTTCTTTCATGTGCTGAGGTTATATGGAGGTGACAGCAACCTCACCTCGCCGTTAGGAGGAGCAGAGGAGCGGCGCGGAGGCGTATCCACCGCCATCTCTGGCCCTTGGTCGTGAGGTCCATCTCTTGGTTTTTCCCAACCAATCGAGGTCGTCTTTGTTTGTTTTTCTTTATTTTTCTTTGCAGTAGATCAGCTGTAGTGTAATATTTTAGTTCATACTTTCATTGGTTTGATTTTCGCTTGATTCATCTTCCACTACCCCCCTCGCCGGAGCGAGCTCCGACGAGTCCCTACTCACGCCATTCACCACTCAACTTGCCTGTGCTCGCCCTGGAACCATCCTCTTTCATTGTGCGCTTTCATTTTCAGGTCCCAGGTGCGGAAGGACCTTGGTTGGCGTCGTTTTTGACGAGAGTCGAACCTCCTGGAGCTCTTCCCCATCTTCATTGTCGTGGTGGTGCTCCGGCAGTCCAATCGCCATTTTGAAGCCGCTAGTCGCTATGGAAGGCGTCCAGGATCCTTCTGGGCATTTTGGAGGAGTCGCGAACGCCTGGGGGAAGTGGTAGTCGTCGGAGGAAGCTCAGCCACCCATTGTTCTTCCACGGTCTTGCTGCGCTCCTCTGGACCGTCGATCTCCCTTATTCTTGAAGAGCTACAGTAACCGTCGGATCGCCTTGGGTGTGGGTATTTTGCCTAAACCTCCCTCGCCACTTTTGTAATATTTTATTAGTACTGAATCATTCATTGGCTATTTTAAACTTTTGTAAAATTTGCAAGTTGCCATCTGGATTTCTATCCAATTACATATATGTCCGTGCAAGTAGTGTAGTTTCTTGTTGTTGTCTCTATTTATTGCATGCATCTATAAAATTCCAAAAATCACCAAAAAATCGTCATAACCCTCGTGTTGCATTGTAGATTCACGCCATATTTTTATTTTTCATTTTTATTGCATTTTATTGTTTATAAAAATCCAAAAACACTCATTTTCAGCAAGGTTTTCATTAGAGAATACATAAAAATTATAAAAACACATCAGAAAATTCCCAAAAAAATATATATTGTCTGTCTTAGTGTGTTTTATCTTCAATCCAAAAATCACTAAAAAATACAAAAAAAACGCCTAAAAATTATAAAACTCTAAAAACCTTCATAAAAATCTTAAAAATTCTATAAAAATCCAAAAAATGCAATTTCTGTTTCTGTTTCTTCATTGATTTATTATCTTTCAATTAAAATTAATTTGAGGAATTTTGGACACCATTTGATATTTTTCATCCTCATTTTAGTTTCAGTCAGTAGCTAATTCACTGTTTTCTTGTATTTTCACTTTTAAAAATACCAAAAATAATCTGAAAAATCCCCAAAAATCACAAAAATAGTAGAAAATTATAGAAAGATCAAAAACAATTTATTTTCTGATTTTTGAGCATTTTTACTCATTTTTATAAATCCTTTATCCTCTCATTTCTTATATTGTGTATATTCTATTATTGGGAAAAAGTATTAAAAATGATATAAAATATAAAAAGGAAATATAAAATCAGAAAATTAAAAATCAAAATACAAAAATATAAAATCAAAAATTAAATAAAAAAATTTATAAAACTAAAAACCCACAAAAATATCATAGATAGACAAACACTCACATTCACACACTTGTGCATTTTGCCCCGTTCTACCTGTCTGCTCCCTGTGTTCGACCTCTACACATACTTGCACCTATACACATCTTTGTTGTAGAGTTATAATAAATTTTAACTCCGCACATTTACTTTCATTGCTTGATTTATCTGTTGTGGGTTAATTGTTATTTGAAGTTCGGATCTCTCGCGGGTTGCCTCAGCGACACTGTGATCCCGCCTTGTGTGGATTACTTTAGACCCATGGAAAATCTGCTTCAACAATATCTCGGTCTCAGAAGAAGGGGGATCGAGGGGGAACAGGATGGAGTCGTACTCGGGTTCGGAGAGCGGGTCTTGGCTCTCGCGAACCAACCTAGATGAGCGGGTAGACGCGCCCGAAAGTGGTGCAGCCAGAGGCTGCCAAAGAGATCGTCTGCCCATCATCTCGATGTGGCGAGTAGTACGGATGAGATCTGGTAACAACTACGATCACAAGCAAACCCCCAATTCACCAACGCAACGCGAGCTGAAGACTGTAAAGGCTCTGTCAATTTATCTTGTCAATTTTTTTTGGTGATCAGTCAGGATATCAGAGCGATTATGTGATCTGTTGGGTTACTCGATATTTTCCCAACTGATTGTCCCGTACAGAAATAGCCGGTAATCAGTCGAGAAGAATATCGGAGGGCTCTACCTAGTGTTCGGGGTCACTCTCTCGCACAATCAAACCAGACAATGAGGGGGTTTCTCTCCCCAAGATAGATTTTTTTAAGTGAGGTGTATTTTAGGGTCGATAGTGTTAGCAGTCCCAAATTTTATTGTTTTTATTTTTAGATATTTTTCAATAAAAACAAAATCGCCTAACAAATTTTTCGGTTCTCCTGGTTATTAAGTCCAAAACAGGAGGAGAAGACGAAAAAGCCGATGCACGATGAAATCAATGATGCATGCAGAGTAAGAAATGCGTACCTGACTCCAGCAGTCTACATGCAAGATGATCCGTGCAGAATTGAAAGACAGAAAATAAACTACCTAAATGGTGCAGGCGGAAAACCGAGTCCCTAAACATGCAATTTCTACTCGAAAGAACAGTCTAGCTGATCACCAGCCTCCGATCCAAAGGGTTCGATCTTGGTCTACCCCTCCTCCCGACAAATCGGGTTCAGGAGCAGTGCTTGGCAGTGCAGGTTGCGGTATGTATGCTCGAAGGAAGCAAGTCAGCTATTTTTATTAATCTTTTATTTGTAGGTCCAATTATCGAACTATAGGCACAAGTAGATATATTAGGTGTTTGGATCCTACTAGTTACGTCACAATCAAACATAAATTCCTGAGGCTAGGGGCTCGAGAAAAATCATGAGAAACCAGAAAAGGCAGCGAAAAACAAAAGCCGCGTATAAAGTCACGAAGAAAGAAAAACAACCAAGGGGTCCCCCGAGCACACCGGTGCTCGGCGAAACAGACCCGAGAGTGTCCAAGTCCTGCTGTCCCTGTATTATTACAATAAATCAAATGAACGGAAATAAAGTCTAATCTAAACTAAACTAAAAGCCGCACTCGGTTGTCTCCTCGCTCTCTCCTGCGGCTCCGTGCAGAAGGGAGCCACCTCCGAACACCGCGGTTGCGCCGGCTCCTCGAGAGTTGCCGCCTTGGTCCTCGGGCCCTCGCAAGAAAACAGACAAGTGTTACCAACCAGATAAAATAATCAAATAAAGACAGGAAAAGTAAACAGGGATATATGTGCAAAAATAGCAGGAAAAATAAACAAGCAAAATCAAATAAAAACAAAAATAAAAGAAAAGAGAAGAAAATAAAAGAAAATAAAAAATAAAATGAAAGAAAAATAAAAAGCCGCGAAAAGCCACGGGCTCAGAAAGAGCCGCGGAAAGCCGCGAAAAAGAAAAAAAATAAAATGAAAAATAAGACGACTACTAAGCCGTGCTCCCCGATAACGACGCCATTCTAATGAGCTCAAAAGCCGACAAAGCAACCGAGGTAGGATAAATCAAGAAGCGGTCGTTGTGACCTCAGTCGCTCGGGTGGCTCAACGAGAAAAATATCAGACCACCAAACGAAAGCAAAAATCGATGAAAATCAAGGTAGCGGTCTCGCTATTAGATTATCATGGTATAGCAACCAGGGTCGAACTCAAGGAGCACGTGATGGCCTCGCGGCCTACGAAGTAGTCAGAAATAAAGAAAAATAAAAGAAAATGATTTTTGGTGGATTTTTTTGTATTTTTATTTTTTTTTGGATTTTTAAAGAATAAAGAAAATAGGAAAAACAAGGAACACACAATTATTTAACTACTCAAAATTCACCTGAAAATTCAAACAAACATGTTTTTATGTTTCTTATATTTTTCTATATTTTTGGTTATTTTTGGTATTTTTCTGATATTTAAGGAATTTTATAAAAATCAAACAAGACTGAAAATGCAAGACACTGTCCAGTCAGGTTTCAAGGGCCAAATTAAAATGCAAAATGGCCCTAATAAAACCGGAAGTAATTTTCTACTAAAGTATGGAATACAAGGAAAAATCAGGCACTGGATTTATTAATTTTTTGATTTTTCTATTATTTACTAGAATTTTTATGGGGTTTTTAATGTTTTTCAATTTTTATAATTTTTATAAGTCCAAAAATGACCAAAATTGGTCAGAAAATCAAACACAGGAAGAAAAACAATATCTAATTTTTTTGTAATTTGTAAAGTTGTTTTAATATTAGTAAGAAAAATGTGTGTTTTTGAATTTTTAAAAATACAAAAAAGAGTCAAAAATGTCTCCAAAATTTAGAGAAAATTTTACACCATGGCAGGATCCATGTATCCAATTTTCACATTATTTGGAGTAATTTTGCTATTTTATTAAAATCAAACAAAAAGGAACAGTGCACAGGGACCTGTATGCAATTAAAATAAGTTCCAGGTCCTCTTGAATAACACAGCTGGAAAGTATAGGGCCTAAAGTGTAAAAATCCCCGAGAACCACGCGCGCTGCACGTGTGTTACACTCAGAGGGGCATAAGTGTCATTCCAATTACTAAAACTATAAAGAGCAACACACCAGAAACACAGGGCAAAAGCTGCAATTACACAAAAAACTCACGTCTCGATGCACGTGTCCAGCATGTACAGGGGCATAAATGCAAACAAGAGAAGCAACAGGGTCCTCGATGCAATATGTCCAAAATAAAAACAACTACTAAATGTATTTTGCAGGACTAAATATTAAATGTAAAAACTAAAGGGGCCTAAGAGCAATTACCCCTTATTAAATGCCGAAGGCTGGATGCGCGCCACGTAGCGAATCGAACGGTTGAGGAGGCGCGGCGCACAATAAAGGGAACCCGCTTGGATCAGACGGCTGAGGACCCCCCACGTGGAGGATCAGACGGCTGTGAATCGTTGTGGCGGCACGAAGGGTCTTCTGCTCTGATCTGACGGGGGAGAGCTAGCCACGTGGATGATCGACGGCTACGGTACGTCGTGGCTAACTCTCGTGTATGGAGGGTCCAGATTAATCCTCCCAGAGATCGGACGGTGGAGGGCTCCTCAGATGGGCGGCTAAGATCGCGTCTGGAGCAGGAGGAAGATCGGACGGCTCTGGAGGATGCACGAACAAGTGGCTGGCAAACTTCGCCGGCCCGGTGCACGCACGGTGACCCTCCTCGCGGGCTACTAGTGATCAGAGAAGGAACGCCTGGGCCTCCACGTCTGAAGAGCCCCTCCGATGGTGCAACAGAGCTCCGGAGAGCTCAGGCGACACCGGCGGAGGTGGAGCTGCTGCTCCAGAACGTCGAGCCCTCAGAGCCTTGACCTGCAAAGCACAACAACAGACTCCTGGGTCGAGGGCAAAGTGCCTCGACCCGGTTAGCGGTGGTGTAGGTGATCGGTGCGTCGAGATGAGGGGGCTCTGGCGAAGCGACGGCGGTGGAGCCCCAATCCCAGTTCCTGTGCGAACTGGGTTGAATGAAGGGGTGGAGAAGGTGCATGGGAGAAGTGCGAAGGTGTTGATCGAATCCGATGATCGAGACAGGGACTAGGGTGGTCGGAATCGAAGGTCGTCGGCGATGGATCGATTTGGGCGAAAATCAAAATTAGCTAAGGAAAGAAAGAACTGGGGTTACCTGATGGACGAGGTCGACTATGCTTGAGCTTGTGAAGCTCTAGGTCCTAGCCTCAAGGATCTCGATGCCCGAGGCTCGAGCACCACGTCTGGGCGGCGCACGGCGGTGCAAAGTCGCCGGATCAATAGTCTGGTCGCTCCCTCCTCGCTGCAACACAGCCAATCGTGAGCTGTCACTCAGGCGGTGGCTATGGAGGTCCTAGGGTGGAATGAGCTGAGCCAAAGATGCCTGCAAGTGAGGGCGGAGCTGATGCTTTATATGGCTAGGGTCCGGCTAGATGGGAGTCGGGCGTGAAGCTCGGAGCGCGGATCCCAACGCTAACGGTCGGGCGTGGATCTAGGTGTATCAGGGAGTGATTAGGACCCAGAGTTAGAGATTTTAGTGGTCGGATCGAGCCTGGAAAATGTCGAGATATCGGGTCGAAACTCTGATCCGGGACTTTGTGGTCCTGGGGGGGAGTTGACCGGGGGGTCAATATCCCCCGTGGACCAATGAGAATTGGCCATGTCATAATTATTTAGAAATTGAAAATAAAATAATAAATGGCCGAATTAGGAAAAACTTAAAACATGAAAAATGTTTATTTATTTATGAACTATTTTTTTGTGATTTTTTATTATTTTTTTTGAAATAAAAATAGAGTATGTACAATATAGTACTATGTATAGGTATATATATAATATAGATTTTTAATTTTTGATTTTTAATTAATTATTTTTATACATTTTTACCCTAATTTTATATTTTATTTATTTATAGAATAAAATTAGGAATATTTTGATGTTTTTATTTTATTTTTATTATTTATGTACAAGGGTTAAATAAATAGATAAGCACATTTATATATATGGTATATATACAATGCTTCTTT
Organism: Ottelia alismoides; assembly: GCA_037367405.1. Classification (NCBI taxonomy): domain Eukaryota; kingdom Viridiplantae; phylum Streptophyta; class Magnoliopsida; order Alismatales; family Hydrocharitaceae; genus Ottelia; species Ottelia alismoides. The sequence continues at coordinate 376,685 of JAZKJV010006785.1, read as the reverse complement.
TGATTTTTATTTTTGTTCTTTTTATTTTAGTTTCTGTTTTTATGGTTTTTATTTAATTTATTTACATAATAAGGTGTGTAATATATACAATTTTTATGGGATTTTACTTTATTTATTTATAGGGCTAGATAAATATATGTGTGGTTTTATGTACATGGTGAATATGTACAAGGAAGGTTATTTTTATTTCTTTTTAATTTTTCTAATTTTTATTTTGGCTTTGTATTTAAAAGTATACACAAATGTGTACAAACCCATTTTTATTCTACTTTATGAGGAAAATATTTTTATTATATTTACAGGTATATGTACACATGAGCTTCCTTATCTCTCTCTACTTGGGCTTTTATGCGGTCAGGCCCATGCTGAGCCCTCCCTTGTGATTAGGTCGCTCAATATTTATTCTAAATATCTCTCTCTTTTTCTTTTATTTCTTTATTCTTTTGTTTTTGCACAAAAACATGCTAATTATTAAATTTTACACCATGCATGCTTTTTGCTAATTATTTGTATTTACAAATATCCACATGTATTTGCAAAGGTTTTTGTAGATAAAATATAATAATAAAGAGTAATTAATGAGTATTCATCATATAACATGAAGCTTCACAATATTATTCATATACAAATTAGCTAAACTCGCAACTGACTCCTTTTTCTTCGTTGGTAAGAAATTGCCAGACTTCGTCAATCTGTCCATGACCACCCATATGGCATCATAATTAGTTGCATCGGTCTTTGAAAGACCCATCACAAAGTCCATAGTGATGTGTTCCCATTTCCATTCCGGAACCTTCAACTGCTCCAAAGGCCCGGCTGGTTTTTGATGCTCAGCCTTAATTTGCTGACACACCAAATAACGAGAAATAAATTCTGCAATTTCCTTCTTCATATTTTTCCACCAAAAATTCTGCTAGAGATCCTTATACATCTTTGTACTTTCTGGATGCACAGTGAATTTAGAACGATGAGCTTCATCCAGAATTTCTTGCTTCAACTCTTCCTGCGAAGGAACCCATAAGTGATTCCTGAATCTGATTCCACCATCAGTAGTAATGAAGAATTCTGAACCTTCCCTTTGACTCTTCTCAGTTAGAACATGATACTCATGATCTTCTTTTTGAGCTCTCAATACTCTCTCTACTATTCCAGAATAAATCTGAATGCTAGATGAGATAATCTTGTCTCCTTCCTTGAAAGGATTCCAAGAGATAAAGTCATCAATCAACTTCCACTTTTTGATCATCAAGCTAGCTAACAAGGCATAGCCCTTTTGGCTCAAAGCATCAGCCATAGCATTTGCTTTACCTCGATGGTAAGCAATTGAGAAGTCATAGTCCTTAAGGAATTCCATCCATCTTCCCTGGCGCATATTTAAATCTTTTTTGGAAAAGATATATTTGAGGCTTTTATGATCAGAGAAGACCTCAAATTTCTCACCATAAAGATAGTAACACCAAATCTTTAATGCAAATACCACAGCAGCAAGCTCTAGATCATGTGTAGGATAATTCCTTTCATGAATCTTCAACTGCCTCGAAGCATAAGCTATAACTTTATCATTCTGCATTAGGACACATCCCAGACCATTCAAGCATGCATCAGTGAAGATGACAAAACCTCCACAACCAGAAGGTAAAGTCAAGATAGCAGTAGTGGTCAACCTTCTCTTCAATTCTTGGAAGCTGCGCTCACATGCAGAAGACCATTCAAATTTAATCCCTTCCTGGTCAACTCGGTCAAGGGAAGTGAAATCTTTGAGAAATCCCGAATGAATCTACGATAGTATCCTGCTAAACCAAGAAAGCTTCTAATTTCTGTCACACTCTGTGGTTGCTTCCATTCTGAGACTGCCTTGACTTTGATTGGATCAATAGAAATCCCATCCTTGAAAATAATGTGCCCAAGGAACATGACCTTTTCCAACCAGAAATCACACTTAGAGAATTTAGCTTAAAGTTGATTCTACCTCAGAGTCTCCAATATGATTCTTAAGTGCTTCTCATGTTACTCAACACTTTGAGAATAAACAAGAATATCATCAACAAAACAATGACGAGGTGATGTAAGAATGGTTGAAAGACCCGATTCATAAAATCCATAAAAGCGGCAAGAGCATTAGTCAATCAGAGTGGCATCACACAAAACTCGTAATGCCCATAACGTGTTCGAAAAGAAGTTTTCGAGATATCTTCCTCTCGAATCCTCAATTGATGATAGCCATATCGCAAATCAATCTTCGAAAAGACCTTTGCTGATTGGAGCTGATCAAATAAATCATCTATCCGTGGTAACGGATATTTATTCTTGACAGTCACCTGATTCAGCAGTCGATAATCAATGCATAAGTGAAGTAATCCATCTTTCTTTCTAACAAATAAAATAGGTGCGCCCCATGGTGACACAATGGGTCTGATAAATCCCAGGTCAAGCAACTCTTCAAGTTGCTTCTTTATTTCTACCAGTTCAGCAGGAGCCATGCAATATGGTGCCTTGGATATTGGTACAGTTCCAGCAACCAGCTCAATAGTGAAATCAATCTCTCGCTGAGGTGGGGGTCCAGGTAATTCTTTTGGAAAAACATCAGGAAACTCCCGAACGACATTGAAATCAGATAAAGATACGGTTGATGGCTCAACCCTAATAATACTGGCAAGATAGGCTTCTCGCCCTTTCAAGATCATGCGACGTGCCTTCATGGCAGAAATAACGCACTACTCAGAGACGGCACCATGCCCTTTAATAACGATCCTAGGGAACTGATGGCTTGCAACGATAGCCCTTTCTTACAGCAATAAATAATACAATGATATCGGGAAAGCCAATCCATTCCAAGGATAATATCAAAATCTGTCATCTTCATGACGATGAGGTCACTAGACAGCTCATGGCCCTCAATTATCAATGGAGCATCGTGAATATACTCCAATGCCTTGACTTTTCCACCCGTAGGTGTGGTGACTATTAGATCAATATCTAAAAGTTTTGATTTTGCATTCATGCTTTTTACTAGAGCCTCAAAAATAAAGCTATGTGTACCGCCAGTATTAAAAAGAATCTTTGCATGCAAATTATCAATAAGAAGGGTACCTTCGATGACCTTGTCCACCTCATTAGCTCATTTTTGCACATATACCCCTGTTTAGTTTTCTGCTTTTATTTGATTATTTTATTTTGGTCTGTGACACTCTATTTCTTTCTTGTGAGGGCCTGAGGACCGAGGCAGCGACTCTCGAGAAGCCGGCGCAACCGCGGGATTCGGAGGCGGTTCCCTTCTGCACGGAGATGCATGAGAGCGTGAAAGAGTAGCTGAGTGGGAGAGGTTTAGATTAGCCTAGACTTCTATTCATTTGATTTGAATTGTAATAAGACAGGGACAACAGGACTTGGACTTTTCGTGGCTCGGGGGACCCTTAGATTTTCGCGGCTTTTTCGTGTCTTTTGTTTTTTTCACTGCCTTTTACGGTTTTACGCGGTTTTTCTCGAGCCCCTAGCTTTAGGACTTTCTGTTTGACGGTGCCGTACTGAGTAGGATCCAAACACCTAATAGACTGCTTGTGCCTATAGATCGTTAATTGGACCTACTAATAAAAAGTTAATAAAAATAGCTGACTCACTTCCTTCGAGCTTACGTGCCGCAGCCTGTCCTGCCAAGCGTTGCTCCTGAACCCGATTTGTTGGGAGGAGGAGGGGTAGACCGAGACCGGACTCTCTAGATCGAAGGCTGGTGACCAGCTAGACGGTTCTTTCGAGTAGAAGTTGCCTTCTTAGGGACTCGGCTTTTTCCGCTGCACCATATAGGTAGTTTTACTTTCTGTCTTTAAATTCTGCGCAGATCATATTGCATGTAGAGTGCTGGAGTCAGGTACGCCTTTCTTACTTTGCATGCATCATTGATTTCATCATGCATCGGCTTTTTTGTCTTCTCCCCCTGTTTTTGACTTAATAATCAGGAGAACCGAAAAAATCGTTTGGCGTTTTTGCTTTTATTGAAAAAGACCTAAAAAGAAAAATAATAAAATTGGGATTGCTAAAACTATCGACCCTAAAAGACACTTCACTTAAAAAACTTGTCTTGGGGAGAGCAACCCCCTCATTGTTTGGTTTGATTGTGCGAGAGAGTGACCTGAACACTAGGTAGAGCCCTCCGGTACTCTTCTCGACTGATTACCGACTACTTCTGTGTGGGACAGTCGGTTGGGAAAGTATCGGGTATCCCAGCAGGTCACGTAATCGCTCTGATATCTTGATTGTTCACCAAAATAAAATTGACAAGATAAATTGATCGAGCCTTTACGGTCTTCAGCTCGCGTTGCGTTGGTGAACTTGGGGGTTTGCTTGTGATCATAGTTTCTCCAGATCTCATCCGCCTTACTCGCCACATCAAGATGATGGGCAGACGATCTCTTAGGCAGCCTCTGGCTGCACCGTTTTTGGGCGCGTCTACCCGCTCATCTAGGTTGGTTCGCGAGAGCCGAGACCCGCTCTCTGAACCTGAGTAAGATTCCACCCTGTTCCCCCTCGACCCCCTTTCTTTCCGTTCCGAGAGGCCAGTGCCAGAGGAGAGACTTTCAGATTTATCGGCACCTGAGTATGGATCGTTTGATTTTGTAGAGACCATGTCCGGCAGTTCCGATGATCGCTCTAGAGGTCCACAGCCCGAGCATTTTGTTCTAGACCAGGGTGCGATCAACTCCACCCTGATTGCCTCCCTCGAGACGGTACAATAGCAGTTGAGGGATCAGGGAGCGTTCATGTTGGATATGAGGAGAGAGATGGAGAAGATGAGGGCAGAGCGAGAGCAGCGTAGAGATGGGCCGAGAGTCTCAGATGATGTAGCAGCAGCAGCCGCAGCGGCCGCCGCCGCAGCGGCAGCCGCCGCGGCAGGAGCAGGAGACCCACTGAGACCGATGCGGAAGTTGCACAACCCCGGATCGATACTGATGCATCACTGGGTTGTTTTACCAGCCATCGTGGGGGACTTCAAGTTCCCCCCGAACACCTTGCAGCTCCTCCCCCGCTTCCACAGGCTCGCCACCGAGGAGCCCCATCTCCACCTACAGAAGTTTCTTATGATTTGCAGTACTGTCCACGACCGTCAGGTGGACCAGGACACGATACAAATGATTGCCTTCCCCTTTTCTTTGGCAGACAGAGCAGCCACCTGGCTGAAACATCTGGGGAAGTTCGTCTACACTTGGGAGCAGCTCCGCACCGAGTACTTGCATACGTACTATCCACTTGGGCGGACCAATGCCGCGAGAGCCCTGATCAGCAACTTCTCCATGCTCCCCAACGAGCAGTTCCATGAGGCATGGGAGAGGTTAAGAGAGCTTACCGATAGATACCCGCACCACGACATTTCCAAGCCAAACCTCGTGCAGAGCTTTTTCAGCGGGCTTACACGCGAGCTTCAGGGATTGGTGAACGCTTCTTGTGGCGGGTCTTACTTCGCCATTCTGATGACTCGCCTAACGACTCAGGTAAAGGTAATCAAGGGTTGTTGCGACCCAAGTCACCAAGCGGTGTCAATCGAGAAAAAAATCAGACCACCAAACGAAGGACAAAAATCAAAGAAAGCTCAAGTAGCGGTCTCGCTATTATATTAACCTGGTATAGCGACCAGGGTCGAACACAAGGAGCACGTAATAGCCTTACGGCCTACAAAGTAGTCTAGAAAAGAAATAAAATGAAATGAAGGTATTTTTGGTGGATTTTTAATCTTTTTATATTTTTTTGGATTTTTAATTCAATTAAGAAAATAGAAAAGCAAGCACACAAGCAACTTATAAGAATTATTTAACTACTCAAAAATTATCCAAAAATTCAAACAAAAATGTTTTTATGTTTTTTTTGGTATTTTTCTGATTTCTATTGGATTTTATAAAAATCAAACAAGGCAGAAAATAAAAGGGACTGCCCAGTCAGGGTTCAAGGGCCAATTTAAAATGCAAAATGACCCTATTAACACCTGAAGGTAATTTTCCTGTAAAGATCAAAAGATAAGGAAAATTTGGCCACTGGAATTATTATTTTTGGGTTTTTCAATTAATTATTAGCATTTTTATAGGGTTTTTAGTGTTTTTCAATTTTTATAAGTTTTATAAATCTAAAAATGACCAAAATTGGTCAGAAAATCAAACAAGGCAAAACAAACCTACCAGTTTTTTTTGTAATTTTTAGAGGTGTTTTAATAATTTTTGTGAATTTTAAAGTTAGACAGTAACACAAATGCTTGTTTTTGAATTTTTTAAAATAATAAATGAAATAAAAAATGTCTCCAAAAATTAGAGAAAATTTTACACCATGGCAAGAGCCATATGTCCAATTTTCATCAAATTTGGAGTTAATTTGCTATTTTATTAAAAAAGATAACAAGGGTACAGTGCACAGGGACCTGTACGCAAATAGAACAAGTTCCAGGGGGTCCGGTGCAATTTCTCCATGAAATCACGCACGAGGCGCGTGATTGGGCACTGAGGGACCTATTTGCAAGAAAACTTAGGTCCCTGGACTATTTAGTAACTCGTACGAAAAGTCCAGGGCCGTAAGTGTAAATTACCCACTAAATCAAGCACATGCGCAATTAAACCATTCACAGGGGTATTTCTGCAATTAATAAAGAATTACTTTCATTCATTAACACCCTGAAACAAAGAGGCCATACATGCAATTAATCAAAACAATCACGTGTCGAAGCACGTGTTCCACTACAGGCAGGGGTATAAAAGTAAATACCAAAAACGACAGGGTCCTCTATGTAAATTACCAAACGCAAATAAAATGTCTAAAATATTTACAAGACTACAAATTAACACCTAAAAATCTAAGGGCCTAAGAGATGTTTACCCTTTATTATATCCGAGGGACGGATGGGCGCCACGTGTAGATCCAACGGTCGGGGAAGGGTGACGCCTCAACAAGGATCTTCGATCCTGATCGAACGGCTGGGGCCTCGCCACGTGGAAGATCGGGCGGCTAGGAAGCAACGTGGGAATCCCTCACTGATCGAACGGTCACGGTCACTCCTCCAAGTATCGAACAGTGATGGTTGCTCCTGGTGTGGACGGCTACGATCTAAACTGGAGCATGAAGGCGATCGGACGGCTGCGGAGGATGCTCGACGAACTGGCGGCCAGCGAACTTCGCCGGGCTCGTGTGCGTACGGGGGAGCTCCTCGGAGGCTGCTGAAGATCGGAGATGCTACGCCTTGGCCTCCCGCGTCGACTGGTTCCCTCCGATGGTGGCGAGGAGCTCTGGAGAGCTCCGACGGCAGTGGCAGAGGAGAAGATGTTGCTCGAATGGACTGAGCCCTCAGATGGGCTCGGATGAACCTGAAAAGCAAGGCAACGAGCTCCTGGGTCGAGAGGAAAGTGCCTCGACCCGGTTAGGAGTGGTGAAGGTGATCTGTGCGTCGGGGCAGAGGGGTTCCGGCGAGGCGACGGCGAAGGAACCCGATACCCAGTTCCTTTGCGAACTGGGGTGAATGAGTGGGCAGAGAAGGTGCGTGGAGAGAAGGCGGGTATGTGGGTCGACTCCGATGGTCGAACGGATGGCTAAGGTGGTCGGAATCGGCGATGAACGACGACGGGACGAATTGGGGGAAACTGAAAATTCGGGAAATAGAGAAAGGGAAGGGGCTACCTACTGGATGCTATCGACTGTGGAGGAGCTGGGGATGATCTAGGTCCTTTCCTCGAGGACCGTCGGTGTCCGAGGCTTGAGCGTCACCTCCAGGCGGCGCACGACGGTGCAACTTCGCCGGATCGATGGTCTACTCGTCCCCTCCTCGCTGCAACACTGCCTGGAGCGAGCTGTCACTCTCGCGGAGGCGATGGAGGTCCTTGGGTGGAAAACGAATGAGCCAAAGATACATGAAATGGAGGTGGAGCTCGGCTTATATGCAAGTGCAGGTCCGAGAAGAAGGGATCGGGCAGGGTTCCGCGAAGCGCGGATCCCCACGCGGAAGATCGGGCGAGGATCTCGGATGCACAAGGAAGAAGGAGAGCCCGGGATTTGCGGGTATGGGCGTCGGATCGAGCGTAGAAAAATTCGAGAAGTCGGGTCGTGGACTCGGATCCGGGGCTCGGTGGTCCTGGGGGGGAGTTGACCGGGGGGTCAACGTCCCCCGTGGACCAATGGGGACAGGCCACGTAATAAATACTTAGAAATTCAAATTAAAATAGAAAATGGCCGAATTATTAAAAACTCAAAACATAAAAAATGTTTGTTTTATTTTTTTTCTATTTTTTAGTGATTTTTAATTTATTTTATGAAATAAAAATAAGGTATTTAAACTTTAGTGCTATACATAGGTATATATACAATATGGATTTTTGATTTTTGATTTTTAATTAGTTATTTTTGTGCATTTTTGTTCCCATTTTATATTTTATTTATTTATAGCATAAAATTGGGAACAAAAAGGTATTTTTATTTTATTTTTGTTATTTATATACAAGGGGTAAATAATTATATATATACATCTATATACATGGTGTATGTACAATGTTCTTTTTTTGATTTTTTATTTTGTTCTTTTTATTTTATTTTTGTTTTATGGTTTTTATTTTATTTATTTACAACATAATATATAGAATATATACAAATTTTTAGGGATTTAATTTATTTATTTACAAGGCTAAATAAATAGATAGGTGGTCTATGTACAAGGTGAATATATACAAGTGAATATTTTTATTTTCTTTTTTAATTTTTCTATTTTTATTTGGATTTTCTATTTACAAATATTTACAAATATATACAAAACCATTTTATTTTATTTTTGGAGGAAAATATTTTTATTATATTTACAGGTATATTCACACACAAGAGCTCCCTATCTCTCTCTACTTTGGCTTTTATGCGGTCAGGCCCATGCTGAGCCCTCCCTTGGGATTAGGTTGCTCAATATTTATTTTAAATATTTCTCTCTTTTTCTTTTAATTCTTTATTCTTTTATTTTTGCACAAAAACATGCTAATTATTAGTTTTTACACAATGCATGCTCTTGGGTAATTATTTGTATTTACACATATCTACATGCATTTGCAAAGGTTTTTGTAGCTAAAATATAAGAATAAAGAGTGATGAATGAGTATTCATCAGTAGCATCAACAACAGTTGTAAGAGCATAAAAACTCGAGTAGGAACCCTTGGCTTTTGATCTTATCCTTGAGCTGCGGACTACTTCCTATGCTTCAGACAATTACGAACAAAGTGTCCTTTCTCTCCACAGTTCAAACATTGACCATTCATGAGATAACATTCTCTAGGATGAAAACGGTGACAGAAAAAGCATTCAGGAAATCTGTTGTTTTGCCCTTGCTTGGAGGCTTGCTTCTGCTTCTGAGAATTTTTGAAAATTTTGTTCCTTCCAAATCGATCCTTCCGATCATTACGTGGCTTCTCCTCCTTTATTCGCAAGAAATCTCACTCCATGGTTGTGGCGCTAGCTAGAGCATCCTCCATAGTCTTCGGCATGCTCGAAAGAATCTTCGATCTTATAGCAGGGTGAAGTCCCTCAATGAACTTCTAAGTCATCCGATATTCATCTGGACAAAGGTGGGGAGCATACTTCAATAAATGATGAAACTTGTTGTTATATTCAGCAACATTCAGATCTCTCTACTTCATATTAATAAACTCTTGCTCCTTAATTAACTGCAAGTGCATCGGAATATACTGCTCGCGGAAGAGTTTAATAAACTCATCCCACAAAATAATCTCTCCTTTTTCAAATTTCTGTAACTGGCAACTCGTCCATCAGTCCTTAGCAGGACCCTTCAGTTGATGAGTAGCGAAAGAGACCTTACTATGATCCGGACATCTGATTGCATCAAACAACTTCTCTATCTCCTCCAGCCATCGATCTGCTACCTCAGCATCCACTACACCATCAAATCTAGGCGGGTTCACCTTTAAGAATCTCTTACCTCATCCCGACGCTCCTCACGAAGTCACCTTTCTCTATCAAGACGCCTCTCGCGACGTCTCTGATCCTTGTCCTTGCTCTGGTGGTGATCAGCTTGATCACGAATCAGTTGGGAGAGCTCTTCGACCGTTTTCATCAACTTGGCATTCTGTGCTGCCAAATCATGGGAGTGACGACTCCGCTTACGGTTCGAGACAGTCAACATCTACGAATAGCGACGATCAGTTAGCAGCTATTCCAAACATAATCTATAAATATTATAAGTCATCCTAAAATTGGATAATATTCCTCTAATCTTCCATTTGGCTCTGATACCACGTTGTCACGTCCCAGACTTCATGTCCAGGAACGAGACAAAAACTCAATAATCCATAAATAACTTTCAGAGTGCCATACATGATGGAAGAATAAAGGAACTTAACCAATAAATAAAAGACTTATCAAGTATGGACTACAAAAAGAAAACAATTAAGTCTATCAATAATCTCGTGTACATTAATCTTAATGAACTAGGATAAAGCAATGACTCCTTAATTTAGCTGAGCAACCCAACCTCGTCCTCCATTAAGCTGCAAGGTTATAAATCAATATTAGTCAAACGAATTTATGCTGGGCACTTTATGCTGCCAAGGAGATCACACCCTTCTATCTTAAGCATGGCCCGAGTATCTTTCCCATGGGGTAAGCAGACGGAAAGTAATAGTTCACACAGCTTAGTTTTCCTAAACATGAACTTCTAGCGAGATCCATAACTGAGAGTATAATTAACTATGAACTCACCGTATCCATTATACACAGGTCCCTCAACCCAGCCTACGGACCCAAGTATGATGGGAAATACCTTCACAAGCTCATCAGGGATGTCATCGGAGAAAAGAGGATCAACGACACACTAACCAACCCTGTAATCTGCACTTTCGACATCAAGGTCATGCAGCCAGTCATGTTCAACACATTTGACGTACGTACTAATTAGATTAGTAATTGATTACTCCTCGTAGCCATCCACAGCTTCAGTTTAATTACCTTTTGCATGTATAATTGCGTTATTTGAAACGAAGGCCAAGAGGAACCAACTGCATAACGCCCAACTCGCAGACGTTTGCATTAGCACGTCGCCAGCCCCAACATTTCTCCCATGCCACTACTTCGAGGTGGAGGACGACAAGGGCAATACGAAGTCCTATGATCTGGTGGATGGCGGTGTATGTGTGAACAACCCAATAATTAATTAACATGGCATGGTTTATTGATACTAATAACCCTCATCGATATGATGTAATTAATAATTTGACAGAACAGACGACGGTGGCAGTGAGCACGGTGACCAAGGAGATCCTGAAGAATAACGATGATTTCTGTGGCGTAAAGGCAACGAACTACAGCAGGTTCCTGGTGCTCTCACTCAGCACAGGAACAACGAAGCAGCAGCCCAGGTACGACGCGCCAACGGTGGAGGAGAGCGAGGTTGTCAGAGAGGAGGCGGAGAGCGGAGAGAAGCAGGGGGGTCTGGAGAAGGAAGGTGGAGGGAGTAGGGGCAGGAGCAGGAGTGCCTCCGGCGTGGAGAAAGAAGAGGGATGTGGATAGAATTTCTATTTTTTACGGGATTTTTAATATCCATTGGATTAGTATGGGTTAGATTAACCCAATAAAATGGTTGGGTTAACGAGAAAACTAACAGAGGGTTATGGGTGTGAGACGGAATGACTATCCAGGGTTTCTCATGTAATTCACGATTATGTAGGGCTATGAATGTTATTGAGGAATTACTCAGGGTTATGGGTGTAAAAATCCCTATCATGTATTGTTAATAGTTAATTATTTTAATTAGATTTTATATATGGGTCCAATGGGGCTGCCCCTGTCCCATTTTTCAAATTTTTTTATTTTTTTCAAAAATATCACCATGTATATTCATCTATATATCCCGCCTATACGTCATTCGGATTTCGTCCGAAACAGAGACTCCTATACCCTCAATCTAGAACATGTTGATTAGAACAATGTTTAGACCATTAAAATTACCTGTTCTAGATGAAGGGCAAATGAGTATCTACTTCTGACGAAATTTGAACGACATGTTGGAGGGATATATAGATGAATATACATGATGATATTTTTCAAAAAAAAAACGGAAAAATGGGGTGGGAGCAGCCCCTTTATTCCCTATATATTGATTTTTTGTTGAGATTTTGGGGATTATTATACATAACATGTAAATTTTAGTTATTAAATAATGTATTTAGATTAGATATAGTACTATATATTAAACATATATGCGGATTTTGGTCGAGAGCTGGGGGGATCAAGCCCCCCCCCCCCCTCCGTCACTGCTACAGTGTGATACATTGTTTTCTTAGTAGAACCTCTGATTTCTAAAAATAAGGCCATTTCTTGCCAACCAGATAGCACACAGCACCACAAATGGTTTAGTGACGTCGTTATTAGAGCTACATCGTATTCTTCTAACCGCTTCCCAGAATCTCGAAATACTTCCCGTGTCTACCTACGGAATCACCATTTCCCTCCAAAGCATCGCCGAGGTTTCGCACGTGAAGAAAAGGTGTTCAGAGTTCTCCATCTGTAGTCCGCATCTGTCGCAATTCATCTCTTGAACTCCCAACAACTTTGCCCTCCTTACCATATCACATAATTTGTCTCTCCTCAGGCTCCAGATAAACACCTTGATCCTGCTTGAGATCTTGCACATCCAAATATGGTCACACCCTTGACGTCCAAATGATCATCACCACGTTGTAAAGCATATCACTTTTCCTCAACTATAGTTGAAAGATCTTCGTCATTTTTTACCATTATAGGGGGCGACTCAATGTTTATTTCTCTCATTGCTTTTACAAGTTTTAATTGTAATTTCTTTCTAAAATCATGAAACTCAAACAGAACTCGACTCCAAAAATGTAAGTTTGTCCAATCAAAATTCATAAAACCGGAGGTAAAATAAATCTTACGGATAGCAAGTGCATCAACTGAAATTCGAATTAGAAAATCCGACGTATAAATGAATAAGGAAATAAGTTGTTATTATTAACATGCAGCAATAACACAATAACAATAACTACTATTATTATTAACTTTTAATAACGTTAATAGTAATTTATTATCATTATCAACGGCTACAAAATAACGTTAATTTTTCCGATAATACTCAAAGCTACATCTTCATCACTAATAATAAAAATAGACGTAAATAAAATGAAAAAAAAATTATATCCATAACATTTTAAAAAAATAAACATAGGAGAACTTGTATGTTAATATTGCCAGGATATACGTTACAATAAAAATGATATGTGCACCTTTATGGAATAAATATACCCGGTATTTTTATTATTAATAATTTTAATAATAAAAATAATAATCATGTGATATGCATGGAATATTATGTGGTAATATAATATCCGTCCATAACGGTAATTTATTATTCCTTCATTAATAATATAATAATAACTTCGTATTAAAAAAAACCAGTATTCATTTGTTATTACTGTTGTAGTGTAGTGGATAAGGCAGCCATTAATATTTTTTATTAGTAATTCATGTGCAGTAGCAATGCACCAATTGTCTTAAGAACAAATCACCATATTCAATAGCGGCAGGAACAGTAGCAGAGAGACAGTACGAAATCCAGCAACGTCAAATTACTATCACGTGAAATTGCTTTTAATCTAAAAGAGACATTCGAAATAATTTCACTTTTTCATGTATTTCATATGATGAAAGTTGATCAAATAACTCTACTCTACTAAAGTCTTCGTTGCTTTTAATCTTACTATATTTCATATAGTTAGCAAACTTCTTCTGCACAATGCCCATTCACTCGTATCGTCAATCAATCCCATTAAACAGTTTATAGAGGGACGCACTGACAAAGTCTTCGTTGGAGAGGAAGGCTACAAGATATGGCAACCTTGGAACTCTTGTCTACATCAACGCTAGTAGGACTGTCAGAAAATTCTCAAGTTTGATATTCGTTCAGATTCATATCTCTAAAACCTCGATTCAGATTCGGTTCGAAAATAAATGAACCGAAGCTGAACACAAGTTTAGGCTCGATTAAATAAACGAATCGAACCTAAAATCATAGGTTCGTTCAAGTTCGATTCCTTAAAAGTTCGATATACACATATATACATATATTTACAAATTTTTATCCGGATAAGTGGATCTTATTTCAGGATAAGTAGACATTGTCTACAAATAAATGAAGATTTATGGGACAAATAAGCTTTATATTAGTATAAACTATCTCAAGATAAATGATCAGAACCGTGGTTACAACATCCACTATTTATATGTCTACTTCTTTTCCCATCCTTATCCCTCCAATTAGTAGAACAAGTATAGACTTCATTTATCCTTTATCTCCATCTTGTTCCTTATCCCTCGTCAGAACGACTTTAAAAATATATTACAATAATATTGATTTTCAGAGAGAGGAATCTTTATTAATCTTTTTTCTCCAAAAAGATGAAGAAGACTAGATAAAAAAAGTTGAATGAATATTATTTATAATTATATATATCCATTTCTTTCTTTTACTCACTCTCATCAGAAAATTCTCAAGTTCAATATTCGTTTAGATTCGATTTTACAAATAAAGGTTCGATTCAGGTTCGGTTCGAAAATGAATGAACCAAACTTGAACACAAGTTTAGGCTCGATTCAATAAACAAACCGAACCTAGAAATTGTAGCTTTGCTCAAGTTTGACTTGTTTAACCCCTAAATGCTAGAGTGAATACATGAAAACACTAGGGAAGAGTAGTAGGGAAATTTTGTTATAACTAGGGAAACAACGAATCATGTTGCAAATTTACACAGAAGCATGGATAATCCGATATTTTTCTGCAAGGAAAGTATAACGACATTTATAGAACTATGTAAAGGATACTTGGGATGAAAAACCTTGGAACCCTTTGCTATGCCTTCACTGGAGCGGGGAAACCAAAGTAACGATCGAGTGAAGAGGGCTTTGTCTATCAATGAAGCCACAATAAGGCTTCGCAGTGAAACAAAAATTGCTACATAAAAAGCAAGCACTTGAATTTGCAAGATGGAAGACAAAAAAGGAAGTGTATGTCAACATATGTAGGAGCCAGATGTCAAAAGAGGAGCAAGGCACTAGGAAGGCTGGAGAGAGATACTTTTTACGGGATGAAGTGGATGGTATCGATGAAAGCGGTAAGGGAAAAGGGGGCAAAAAGATAGAGCAAAGGTGAACGTGAATAGAGGTTGGAGCGAGCCACGTATTGCACATCAGAAAGGGGATGGAATCATCCAACTTTAGTTATATACTAGTGTATTTGCCCACGCTTCGTGGTAGGTTGGAGGAAACACATTTCTTTTTAATATTTTTCAAAGTATGGAATTAAGCAAGATATCATATTAAAACATTTTTACAAAATAGATAAGGGAATAAAACATTTTTAATTGGAAGAACGATTTTAATATCATAAAATATTAATTTAAATGGAACAATTATTAATCATTGATTATAAAATCCACCAATTTACATTTATCATAACACGCAACTCTAATTTTTTTTAAAAAAAACATGTTTATGCTAGTATTACTAAATAAGACTTTTGATAACAAATTAAAAATATTTAGCTACATTTTATGTACATAATTTGTTTCAATTATAAATCATACGAACAACTAATATTATGTCAAACATCGAACACTAGAACATTTATATATTTTTCAGGGAAAAGCATTTCTTAAACTAAAGTTTAAATTAAAAACTTTAAATTATTCATTCATTATTTTTGTTGATAATTTTTTATATTCCACATTGGTTTTATTTAAGTTGATATACGTACCATAATTATATTAATATATGATGATGGATTGTCAAAATCATACCATAATATTATATCAATCTATGATGACAGATTGTCAAAATATACTTTAAAAATCCATAATAAATTAAAATAGATTATAAATAACATGAAAAAAATACAAATATATATAAATAAAATGAAATCTACTATCTATATGTCTCCTTAATTTCAAAATATGATGAAAAATAAGTCAGATATGTGTATATATATTTTATTTTAAATATTTCTTATTTATAATTTAAGTTATTTTTAAAATATATTATTATAATATTATTAATAATTTAAAATTATGTCACTTTTCTTTTTTATTATTTTATAAATTCATAGTTATTGAATTATTTTTAATTGTATTAAATATTAAATTATTTGTATTATGTAATATGCATATGCTGATTCAAAATTAGTTTCTAATCACGACTTAATGAGATGTTATAAAGAATAATATTCATGCGAGAGAATATTCAAAATTAGTTTATTCTGAAGGATTCATTTGATATAAAAAACTACTACTTAAAATTTATTACATATGAATGATTTCACGAGTAGTTTTAAAAACTACAATTAGTTTCCAAAGTAGCAGATTTAAAAGGAAAATAATAGTTTTAAAAACAATTTTCTAACATATTTTTCAAAATTTATAAAGGATATGAATAACATATACTTTTTCCTTTATTTAATGAATATTAAATATTTTTTACTTTAGAAAGAGGAAATGAGAAACATAAAATGATAATTGATGGAGAGAAAGGGAGGGAGGGGGAGAATATGAAGAGATAGAACGAGTGGGAAGAGAGAGAATATAAAGAGAGAGAAATAAAAGAGTGGGAGTGAGAGGTCGATAGTGTAAGGGGAGAGAGGGATAGTGGGATGGGAGGAAGAGGAGAGCACGCCACGTGTCTTGCTTTGACATGAAGAGGTGGAAAACTCACTATTAGTTAGGGTTATAGATAAAGATTCTTCTGTTATTCATTGGAGTATCTAGTGATGTATAAAAACCCGATTTGGATTGCTATGTCGATGTCGATTTATTTGCTCATGTTTAACACATTTATCTATAATCCTAAAAATATGAATAAATAATGTCCTCTTTTAATATTACTTCTAAAAATCTTAGAGAAGATAGTTAGAAACTGCATTTAAAATTATGTTGGATATGATGTTCAAAATTAGGATCGATACGATAAGAATGCCATAAGAATTCCATAAAAAATTGTGAAGCTTCAAACACTTTTTAAAGAAGATGTGGGATCAGGTTGACCTTATTTCTGAACGGGTGATCTCCCTTTGTCCTTTTGAGGTAGGAAATTCTTCCAACCTTGATTCTTCTTTCTTTCATTCTTCTCACCCTCTCGTTTCTTCTTATTCTTCACTCTTTTCTCTTGCTTCCCAAATCAGTTTTTTTGGAGAGAGCAGAACGACTACATTATTGGTGTCAAATGTCTATACGAAGAGGATCTAGCTTTAATTTATAAACCTGGAAAGTCTAAGATCGAACACAAGGACATGAGAAATTTATTATTTATTCTTAAGCTTTAAATATTTATGATAGTGATCTAAAAGTTAATTGAATTGAGACAATGCAACACAAAATGAATGCAATTTTTAAAACATATTTTTTATGCAATTAGTTTAATGAAGACAAAGATGCACAAGCAGATAATTTGCACAACTAAAATATAAAAAGATGCATGACAAATAACTTGTATTAATCGCAAAAATTTTGTGAATTGATGTAATGATTAATTAAGCATGAATCAGGCAAGCGATGATCTATGTCTCCGAAGCATTCAACAATAATTAATTCTAAAATGTCTCTTTGATTCTTAATTATTTATGGAGCAACTAAATTAATTATTAACTTAATTTTTTATCAAACATAATTCAAGTTAATACACTTAAAGATTTAAATTACATATCAAGTTCAATTCCTCAATACTTGTACTTTTTTCAATTTCATTCAAAGATCATTCAAAACACATGGTAAAAGGAACAAATTAAATGTGAGTTTTAAGTCAAAAAGTTTAATAAATCACACCAACATATAGAGCATCGCAAGAGCTTTCCAACGAGACAAAAATCACTTAAAATGGATCCATATATAAAAATTATTAAAAATTTAATCTGGAGGCATTTTTGCAATAAAAATATCAAGTTTCTATTACAAACAAGGACAAATTGGTCTGTAATGAAATAAAAACAAGATGCAAGAGCTAATATGTAAATAATACAACATAAAAAAGACTTATCTGCTAATAAATAAAATTGGAGGATGGGCGCTGCAATTTGTACGTGTCACGTAAGCGAGGTACGTGACTCGGCTAGGCTCGGAAGAGGAGGGTTGATCCACGTGGCAAAAGTTGGCGCTTTGGATCCAGTTCGGTTAACTGAACCTAAGGATAGAAGCGATGGCTCAGATGGAGGCTATGTGGAGTCAATAGAACTATTGGATCGTGCCCAAATAGGGTGCATCAACGGTGACTGTAGCGTATGCTCTTCTTCTTCGTCGAGCAAGATAGCGACGAATATGGGACTCTGGTGAGAGCCTCGAAGCTCCGCCGCGGTGCTGCTATGCTGCTGGTGCTTGAGGTAGATGGCTGAAGGGTCTGCGAAGGTCCAAGTGCTGCGAAGAAGGTGCAAGGGATTCCAGAAAAACACCTCGACGTGAGCTACCCGACAAAGAAATGGTTGAACGAAGCCATCTCCAATTCTTCGACCAATGAAGATCTTTGAAACCTGCAAAGGTTAGAAAGAGATAGCCAAAGCGAAAACACAGTTGGTGCATGCAAAGTGAGCAGAATGAAAGGTTGTATCGAGATGGAGGAGTGAGCCCTAATGGGTTCTCCAAGCTGAGTGAGCTCGGAGAAAGATCGAGGTGAACAACCTTATGGAGAAGTGGATTAGATCAACTAAAATACACGTATGGATTAGTCATGTAAGAAGAAGAAATAGTGACGTTCAGATCATAGATTAGTCAATACATAGACTAACGATAAATCGGTGAAATTGAAAGAAACATGAATTATGCACTTATAGAAAATGGAGGTTTAAAGTTTAGGATTTAAAGATGATTCGTAGCCTAGGAGTTGGAGCAGAGATTGCTCCGGTCATCGCTTCACATTCTTGGCTGAAGAATGAAGCTGTAGCAGCACTCGAATGGTTGCAGCATGTTGGAGATGATGTGGATCTCGTC
Source organism: Ottelia alismoides (assembly GCA_037367405.1). Classification (NCBI taxonomy): domain Eukaryota; kingdom Viridiplantae; phylum Streptophyta; class Magnoliopsida; order Alismatales; family Hydrocharitaceae; genus Ottelia; species Ottelia alismoides. The sequence continues at coordinate 357,698 of JAZKJV010006785.1, read as the reverse complement.
GGACTTAGATCGATTATCGTCGCACTCAATCATCACCTCTCACTGTCACTGAAGGTTGGAGATGCTAAGGGACAAGTCCGGGAATGGTGGATAGCGGTTTCAGACAGGCGAAGGCTTGGTTTTGAGGTGGAGGTAGTTTTGCGGTTGGTGACGAAGGTGGTGGTTTCAACAAACACCACCGATTAGGAGAGAGGGAGATGATGGATTTGGAGGCTATGTGAAGAAGAGGGATGAATGTCGATCAAGTAGGTGGTAGTTTCGAAGTAAGAGGATGTAGGTGGAGGTTTAAGAAGATCGGAGAAGTTGGATAGTTGGCGACTCTCGTCGCTTCGAGGGAGTGGAGTCGAGAGGTTGAAGGCGATGCGGTGACCATCTGATCAAGATCAGATGGCCCAGGAGTGGGGCGGGTCGAGCGACGAGGGGTGGCCACGTGGGCAGCCACAGAGGCGCCATGTGACCCAATAGAAATTAAGAGAAATGAATAAATGAGAAATAAATCAAAAATAAATAGAAGGAAAAAAAGAATTGGAAAAAACTCAAACACAGAAGTAGATCTCAATGAGATCTACAACTTTCGTGTAGAAGTCAACGAGAGACAAGGTCATCTATACATAGATAATATATATATATATATACATATTAAAATAATATAAACCATTTTTATTATGATTTCTTTTGTTATTTTTTGGGTTTTTATTTTATATTTCATGTAGAATTAACTATACACAATACTATTCCAATTTTATTTGATTTTTATAGAGACGAAACACATAAAATAATAACACAATAATATAATATATTACGGTTAGTTATTTACAATACATAGAAACATAATTAATATTAATTGTCATTGAATCTTGGTGATAAACTTAAGCAAGAGAGATAAAATTAAAGAATAACGTTGATAAATCTGTCATCTATCAGAAACAAAACCCTAATTCCATGGCTCTATCTTACTACCCAGGCACTACCTCCCCATCAATGGCACCATCTGAAATATCGCATGATATGCTACTTTAAAAGGATAGACCATCATCGTTGTGTCGACCAGGTGAAATTAACAGAAATTTTTGTAGATTTTATTTATATTACGAAACTTACGTGAAAGTAGTAGGCACGGTAGTGTCGAACTCAGGGAGACGAACTATAGAAACTAAGGTAATAAGTAGAGTAACTAGGTGTAAGGTTTTTTTGATTTGTATTGATTTTTAATTGATTTTCGTTATTTTTTTGTTTTAATTATTCTGTATTGTTTTTAGTTATTTTATGTACATATATGTAAAAAATATGTGTATGGGTTTTATATTTTTAACTTAATTTTAATTTTATATTTTTATATTTTTATTATTTAACAATTTTTACGTAATTTTAGTTCATTTTTACGATTTTTATGGGTTTTAAAATATTCTTAAAGATAAAAACTAGGTTTTTGTACAAAACAGAGGTTTTTCGTAAAGATACTATTTTTATTGTTACTGGAAAGATGATGAAAATACCTTTAAAATAAGGTGTTACGCATATTTATATGATTTTTATTGATTTAATTATGGTTTTTTAAAGTTTTAAAGTATTTTTGAATGTTTACAGATTTTAATATTCGATTTTTAATTTATTTTTTGTTTCCTATTTATAATATAGTAAAATATACAATTGTAATTTTTATAGGATTTTTAGAGGTTTTTTTATATTTTTATGTATTTTTGTAGTTTGTGTATTTTTGGTTTGTTTTAAAATATGAAAAATAGAAAATACTATTTTTTTCAAACTAATACTAGACTAAATATATTATATTACTATGTGTTTATACATATTTTTATTATATTTTTTATTTTATTTAATATGAATTTATTTATATTGAATACATGGCTATTTTTATAATTTCTAGAAATATAGGGGCTCGCATGAAATATGCAGGAGTAGGGGATATATCGTGTAAAACGCCTGGATATCATGCAATCGTTCACGTGTTTTCTCAGCTCGAGGGATTTGTTCGATATTACAATTAAATGCGAGGCAAAATCTGCGAAAACATCAAATATCTGTCGAATCTCACGGGCCTTGCACGTGCTCACTTGAGCGGTGGGGTCGTGTAATGAATTCAGATCATCGGATCTGAGCTGATCGAATGGCTATCCTTAGATCTGGAGGTTGGGCTTATTTTTCCCACTTTTGAATGCTAACGGCGGTTTGATCTTCGATGAAGGCTCGTTTTTCAGGAGCTTAGTAATGACCTCAGACGATGGTGATGGTGCTCCAGCTTCTAGGTGGTTTGGTCCAAGTGCTCAGGGCGACAATTGTTCTTCATGATGAATATGAGCTTCGCACTCCATGGGTATGGTCTCTTGATACTCTCTAAGAACGATGCAGATGGATCGATAGATCTGATCCCTGATGCTTCAGATGATAAGAGAATAGGTTCAAGTGCAGTTGTTGTTCGGATCTTGATAAGATGCTCAATATGGATATCATGTGCTTCGTCTCAGATGTAGTGCTTCCAGGATTGTGATTAGTTGTATCCCGATGTTGTAGCTATTCGTCGATCTTAATCGTGTTTGCTTCATGCGATTCCAAGTGTTCCAACTCCAAATGGTTGAGAAGATTGTTTCTCCGATGGACTACAAATGTAAACTCATCTCGAGCTCGAAGGCTCGGGCCATAACAGAAACATCAGTTGTGAATGAATGATGATCCTGATGAGATGGCGGAGTGAAAAAGGGTGATTTTGCACCATTATGCTAATTAAACACAATTAGCAATCACTATGTGACCAAGTGTGCCTCTAATCATCAATCAGCCCACACAAAATTCAAGTGATCAATGTGTGTGAGTTAAAATTTATTATAAATTTACTATAAATGTGTATAGGTACAAGTATGGTAGAGTATTGAACATAGGGAGACAAGTCCATGTAGCAGGTATATTATTTATAAATAAATAATGAATAAATAATATAAGTGTAATTTGTACAATATTCATTTAAATAATAAATGAATTAACTAATGTTTTTATGGGTCTTTAAATTAAATGCAATAATTCTTTTTATATTTTATATTATATTTTTTGGATTTTTAATTTACAATTTTTATTTCTTTTTATAATTTTTTGATTTTTAGTATCTTTTTCTTTTCAATATATAATAAAGGCTTATATATAATTATATACAATATAGAATAATCTAATTACAAATACAACTAAAATAACCAAAATTTGTAAAATAAAATATTTTTGTATTTTTATATTTTCTGATGTTTTTTAAGATTTAAGGGATTTTTGCTAATTTTTAGGTATTTTTAAAGTCATAAATACACAAAATCTAGGACTTTTTAATTAGGCTGAATTGTTTTGGAATATAAAATACTAAATAAACTCAAATTTTTCTAAAACTATTATTATTAATAATATATAATAAAAAGAAAATCTAGAGATAAAAATAAATATTTTAGATTTTTAAAATATTTTTATAATTTTATGAGTACTTTGGATATTTTTATTTTTTAGTGATTTTCTTTTTTTTATTTTTAGGTATTTTTGGTTTGGAGGTACAAAATAAAAAAATAAACAAATACTATTTTTTTTGGAATTTTTAAAGATTTTTTTATTTTTTAAATCAACCAAAAAATAAAAAGTGCTCTTTGATTTTTAATAAATACGAAAAATGTTTAAAATGCAAAACTAAAGTATGGCATGAAAGATCAAGCAAAGAGGAACAAAACTCAAATTTTTCATAATTTTTGGAGCATAGATGGTATTTTTAGAAAATAAAAAGAAAACATAAAAAATAATTGAATTTACAAGGGTATATTTGCAATTAAAATAAAAGTCTAGGGCTACAATGTAAAATGCCCAAAAATTTACAACTAATGTTCAAATTTTAAATACTAAATGACAATTACAAAAACTCACAAGGATATCTTTGCAAAATGCCCAGCTCATGTGGGGACCACGTGAGGTGAGCTGGCAATGACCTATATGCAATATCAATAAACCTCAGGGGACCTTTTGCAAAATTATAGAAAATATTAAACAATTTAAAATATTTATAGCACTGCATAAAAATAGGGATTTTTACACCCATAACTTTGACTAATTCTGTAATAACATTCATAACCCTGCATAATCGCGAATCACGCGAGAAACCCTGAGCAGTGGTTAACTCTTACATAGGATGAACCTGTGGTAGGTGAAGTCAGTTATTACGGACAGTTGTTTACTTGGACCAAAATTCCCCCATGTCTTCTACCCTCCCCAATGGCTACAATTTTGATCGTTGGTGCTTTCTCCTTGGTTGGATTCCTATATAATATCAGTGGGGGAAGCACCATGACTGTGCTTTTTTAAGGGAGCTCATACCAATTTTTTTTACCAAAAAATTGCGTTCAAGTTCCTTTGAATCATCATCAGTGCGCATTGCCATTGAGGCGCAGAGGCCACTATCAAGACCTTAGGTAAGCCGTGGAGCAAAGGAGCGAGGTTCTTCACATGTCGCTTAAAAATGTGCAATTTCTTTCAGTGGATGGATCAACCGTCATCTTGCCTTACATCAGGAAAAAGGGAAATTGGAAAGTATGAGGATGATCAAGGTACAATCCATTTGTACAAGAAACCTCAAGATACAAACGAGAATATTAGAGATGTATTGTCTAACTTGAGAGAAATAGTTTTATGGCTGAAAGCAATTTTGCTTTGTTTGATTATAATTGACATGGTATTGATACACATGAGTTTGAAATGAAATAAAAGTTGTACATATCCTTGGGCATCTTAAAGCGCATTGTTAACACTATGATTTCTGAATAAATCATCATGTTTCCAGGAGGCATCAAGAAATGCACATTCGAAGCAACATGGATCCTCATAGAAGAACATAAAGCAACATCAAAATAGCATTGAACATTCAAGTAATCACAGGAAATCCTACATTAATTTCTGACAAACCAATTGTTCATGCATAGAAAAAAACTAACTTGCAGTATAAACCCTATAATATTGTTCATACATGCGCAAGGAAAAAAGTACATCACCATGACACTACACCTCCAAAAAGATCACAATTTTTCATGTACAGATAAAAACCATGAAGCATTATAAACCCTGTAGAATTGTTCATACATGCGCAAGCAAAAAAGTACTTCACCACCTTGCACCTCCAGCGAGATCACAAAAAAAGTAAACAAAATGTCCCATTTTCCAGCGCTCCAATTGCAGGTCTCCACGCCTTTCCTACAAGGATAAACCATTCAAAATCTGCAATGTTCATAGGACTTTGCTAGAAGAGTTTGCTACAACTGAAATGTACCTATGCTTGATTCATCGAGCATGAAGGTCCATCTGGGAAGGCCTCCACATCTCGTGTTCTCTTTTGTCCATGCCCTCGTGTTGCTGAGCTTCCTATTGCTATCCCCCTCGTCAAAGAAGTCCCTGACCTTAGACCGATTAAACTAAATAAAGAAGAGATTCAGTTGCATTTAATGGTAAGTAATTAATCAAAATTATTTACAATTCATCCTTAAGAAATACATTTGGTTGGCCATTGAATCTTGCGCTGGAAGATGCTTATGTTGAGGGACTACTGATATTCCTCGATTTGTCCCTCTTGGAGCATTGATTGGCTACTTGCAAGTACGGGCTTGGTGGCCAAATTTACCACACCTACTTCATTTATACTTTGTTTTGCTCTCATTCTTATCCATCGGCTGAATGCGGTTCTTTCGCGGTCTTCCTGGAGGTCGTGTTCTATGAGGCGGTTTCACCTTGAAGGGAAAGTTGACCTGGGGCCACTTGGCCTTTTTAGGCATTGGGGATATGTATCCACTGGAGTAGGCTTTTCTATAATGAACTACCTTGTTGAAGTCGTCGACATAAATCTCTTATTGCTTTCCTTTTATGCTTTCTAATGTTGTTGCGACATGTATGCAAGGAAGGCCACAAATTTACCATCTTCTGCAAGAGAATTCATAGACCCTAAGGTCCAATACATATCTCCCCAAAGGAGATTCCACCTCCACATGGCTATCATCAGCCCTCCTAACAATGTAACCTTTCGTCTCTCGTGATGCCTCTAATGTAGGACAAGGCAGGCGGTACTATGTTTTCATTCCAAGCCCTTGATTTTCGGAGTCTTTCTTCCATTGTGGTAATCAATTTCTGTCTAATCCAGTCAATAAGTTCACATATAGGTAGGTTTGTTACCAGTGATATCCACGCATTGAAGGACTCACTCAGATTATTAGTCAGATAGTGCCACTTTGCGTAGTCTCTGAACTGATGGCGGCTCCACTTCTCCTTTACATTAGCCAGGTATTCGTATGCAGTCATGTTAAATTTATGAATTTCATCTATACAATGGTTAAAATGCTTAACATCAAATGCTCTTACCACAAACCAAACCATTACCTCCAATTCCTCCCCGGGAAACTTCTTCTTAAAGTTCTTATATAGATGATGCATGCATGTTCTGTGTCAGTTTGTGGGAAGATTGTATTCACTGCCAATTCCAACCCCTTTTGAGCATCAGATATAAATCTCAATCCACCACCATTTCTAGACTCAATAGCATTATTCAAATGTGACATAAACCAATTCTATGTCACATTGGTCTTACTTTCGACAACCGCAAATGCAATTGGGAACAATGAATTGCAACCATCCAATGTTGTGGCAGATAGCAGTGTCCCTAAGTAAAGTACTTTCCTTTCAAGTGGCAGCCATCAAGACCGATGAAAGGTCTACATCCTTCGATAAATCCCCATCTTTGTGCTTTTAGAGATATAAATACACGCAAGAATGAGCCATCATTCTTGGTTTCATAATGAATCACACTTCCTGGGTTCCGACTCTACAATTCATAAATGAGAGGTGGAAGCTTCTCGTATGAGTCTTACACCTTGCCATATATCTTATCTAGAGCAATTCTTCGACCCCTCCAAAGCCTCGTGCATGGTATGTAGATTTGGAATTGCTCGGCTATCCGTGGGAGATGGCATTGACACTCGTATTTGGATTTTGCTTGATCCAACCTTCAATGTTCTTTAAAATCCATTCTTGTGAAGCCAAGGAGTTACCAACCCTACTAACCGAGGAACAGTTGTGTTCCCCTTGCAGAGTTCTAAGACGAAATCGCATACTGTCTTGGATTCTTGATATGTGGATTCTCCATTTGCATTCCGCTCCCCTGCATACAACTGTGACTCTTAGTGCCTCACTTTTGATATATCGAACATCGAACTCATGTTTCAGACAATATGTGCACAATGCAAACTTGAATTCATCATGTCCATCAAACTTTGCTCCAACTGATAAGTCGGGAATGTCAACATCACTGCCAAACCTTGGACCTTCAAAGTCATCCACGTCCTCTAATTATGAATCCAACAGATAATGGTAGCTGTTCTCGGACTCAGACCACTGAGTTCATCATCATCTTCACTTTCAGTTGTGTTATCACAAAAAAACTTTGGGTCATCAGAATCGCTAAGGTTGGTCACTCGTGTATGGGATCACAATACCCTTCATGATCTAACTACAGGCGATTGCCGAGAAGACATGATTGGTGCGTCCATTTGGAAGGGACTCATGTAACTCATGGATTCTTCACCAACTCCCTTATCCATCTCTCCATACAAGGGATCAGCCTCCATGTTCACGGTGACATTTTCCATGTCAATTTCCATTTGGACAACCTCATCCTCAATATCAATCGCTTGATATGCTGAATAGGCTTCAGTTTGAGAAACCTTCGGTGCAAAGTCCATAGGTTATTTTATTGCATGTTTATCGAGGAGAGCGATAGGATGAAGTGACTCACCAGTGTCATGCCTCACCTTCCGCAATGCTTCCAGAGCATCCACAGTCTCATGCATGTCATCACAGGCTAAAGTTGATGTTGGGACTTCACCCACTCTACATTCTTTGAATCTTGTCTCACAACTGCTTTGTCAATCCACAGCCGCAATTGCTTCTACAAAGTCTTCGTCAAACTCGACAATTAGCTCAATCTGTGTCCCATCTTGATGCAAGTGGAACATCTCCATCATTTGTTTCTCATCTGACAACTTTGCATACCTAGCAAAGCAATAAATTGTTTGTTATCGATATGTGATTAGGACATACCAAACATAGAAACATCTTTGTACCTGGTTGGATGAGAATTTGGAACTTTGTAGCTCATATGCGAGGAGTTCTTTGCTTGCCATGGGACGACTTCTACAATGTCGTCGATGATGTTGAACCAACATGTGTAGTCCAGGTTCGTCCCTATAATGACATGCTTTCCCAACAAATACATATCTCCACCACACCCTCTTGCCTTCTTGAAGTAGCCCCCATATCGGATGCAGATGCTGGGGATTCCTTCATGCCCTTCGAACCGCCCCATCCTAAAAGATGTATGCATCCAACATTCCCAGAGGGTCACTTAGATATTCATGTAGGTTTATAGGAGGTTTAGAGGGAGAAAAACAACTTGGATGAGTGATACCTTCGCTTTTTCTCTCCTCCTAGATGATGTTCGTAAAGGATATGGGAAGATCCTTAAGCGCATCACGGAAGCGTGAGGATCGCATCATATGCGATCGGGAGTGACTAGTCGCACTAGTTGCTCGAGGCAGCGGAAATTAAAAAAATTTCATGTGACGAAACCACATGAACCAAGAACACTTCTCGGATCGTTTCGTATAAACCATAAACAAGTAATAGGATTACCTCTTGAAGCGTGGTTGCGATCGAGTCTCTAAAGAAAGAGACCTCCTGCCTCAAGTCCGATCCGACGGAGGAGATGCTTGCGAGAGTGTTGATGAAACACGTGCTTCACGCAATCCATGTTGATGATACAAGCGGTGAATCTCCTAATCTCGATACATGAGATCCGACGTCTTCTTTACGAGCGAGGCACATCGAAGGAGATGGAGATCCAGGAGCAAATGATCCGGCAGCATACCGACGACGCTGCGGTGAAGGAGATTCTCTCTAGGACATCCATGGTGGACGGCCATATGAGAGAGAGAGAGGGATGGCATGTATAGAGAAAGAGAAAGAGAGAGAGCCTTGTCTTTCTCATTAGCATCTGAAGAGCAAGGGGTGCCCTTCTATTTATAATATTTTGGGATCCATGGATCTCAATCCATGGGTAACAAAAATCCAATGGCTCTCATTGATTTGTGTTTCTTTCAATGGCTAAGATTCTATCGGTAAAAACCAACAACAATTAATTTAATTTAGATTAAATACAATATTGATAAATTAATATAAATCAATTCCAAAATTAAATCAACAACATATGGAGATAATGGAAAAGAGAAGGCCTCCTTCCATGTATATGGAGTGGACGGCTGATGAACCGTGGATCTACCCTCTTTAATGGTGTCTAATTGATGTTTTCGTTGCAGTCGGATAAATCCGGATTGATCAAAAATAACCGCACAAAACTATTGATCGTCGAATGAAATTAATGCGCGATTTTATGTTTGTTTAGCCTGGGCATGCCCCAGGGTCGACTCAAGGAGGCAAAGGAACAACTCGGGATCAGATTAGATGGATTAGATTACGATTTTCCAAGTGGGTTTTTTTTAGTTTTTTTATGCGATAAAAATGCCAGTGCGGTTGAACAAGGTTATTAAGAAAATCAACAACTTAGACAAAATTAATTTGAATGTGAATTTAGATCAAATTGACCAAGTTATATTTTTCCTGTAAACCTAATCCAATGAGGAATGCAAAATGATTTTTTTTGGAATTTTTGGATTTAAAATGCATAAATGAAAAATGCAAACTTTTTGGGGGGTTTAATGCAATTTGTCATGCAAATGATATTAAAAAATTATGAAAATTTACTACAAGATAAAAATGATGAAATTAAGCTAGGCAATTTTTTTTGGAATTTTCTGACACTTTATGATTTTTTTTATAAATTGTTTACTGAAAATAGAGCAAATGCGGGTATTTAATTCTTAATAAATCCACAAAATCAAATTATATAGAGAATGAATTATCTCAAATAGATATGTTAATAAGGAATGAGGGAGCTTTGAAATTTTTCAAAAATCTTATTTGTGGAATTAGATAAAAATCAATTACATAAATCACTCTATAATTTATTTTATGCAAAAGACAATCCTAATTGGACAAAATTTGGATTGTAATTAAAGAACACTTAGAGGCATCATTCACAATTTTTTCACAATTTTTGGAGCAAGAAATAGGCATGTGCGAATTTCAGAGCGTAAATGGGTAAAATATCACTTATTTTCAATCTCTGGTTTTTAATAAATAAATCATTGATCACAAAAATGCAAATAAATAGTCATGAGATAAAGAATTAGCTGCTCATCACAGTGTTATTTTTTTGATAAAAAAATTGATGTAAAAATAATGTCCAAATTATCACTCAAATGCAGGGGTATAAATGCAATACTAAAAATGAAATAAACAAACTACTGTGCACAGGGGCACTTCTGCAATTTCAAATACTTGACGGGTAAAATATGCAAATTTACAAATAAAATAAAATAAAAAATAGACCTCCACTTGATCTGCAGGCTAGGGCTCACGCACAACGCACGAACGTGGGGGCGGCTAGGGCGGTGCACGCGTGGAGGACGGGGGCGGCCCGAGGGGGCAGAGCGGCCTGGAGGGGAGCGCCGCACCGCTGTTGGAGGGCAGTTGTGGAGGAGCGGAGCGGCCTCGGTGATGAATACCCATTCATCACTCTTTATTCTTATATTTTAGCTACAAAAACCTATGCAAATGCATGCAGATATGTGTAAATAGGAATAATTAGCAAAAGCATGCATTTTGTAAATATTTATAATTAGCATGTTTTTGTGCAAAAATAAAAGAATAAAGAGGAAAAAGAAAAAGAGGGAAATATTTAGAATAAATATAGAGCAACCTCACCCAAGGGAGGGCTCAGCATGGGCCTGACCGCATAAAAGCCAAGTAGAGGGAGATAGGGGCTCATGTGTATATATTTTTGTAAATAAATAAAAAATATTTTTCCTCACCCAAAAATATGTTGTAAATATTTATAAATATTTGTACATATTTATAAAGTATAAAAACAAAACAAAAAGCTAAAAAAATTAAAAAGATTAAAAATATCCCCTCACCATGTACATAGACCATCCTCCCTACATGTATTTAACCTTGTAAATAAATTTATTTATTTTCAAAACTTTTTGTTAATATTCTATGTATATATTGTAAATAAAATAAAATAAAAAGAAGTAAAACAAAAATCAAATAAAAAATTGCAAATTAAAAATACAAAAATATATTGTACATATGCCATGTACATAGTTGTACATAACTATTTATTTCCCTTATGTATATAAATAATAAAAATAAAATAAAAATATCTTTTTATTCCTCATTTTATTCTATAAATAAATAAAATATAAAATAGGAATAAAAATGTATAAAAATAACTAATAAAAAAATCAAAATTAAAAACCCTATATTGTATATATACCTATATATAGCCCTAATATGTAAATACCTTATTTTTATTTTGAAAAAATTAATTAAAAATCACCAAAAAATAGAGAAAAATAAAATAAAAATATTTTACGTTTTACATTTTTGCTAATTCCATCATTTTCTAGCCTAAAATAAAGAAACAAAAATAAAAATGTGTGGCCTCTCCTGATTGGTCCACGGGGGATGTTGACCCCCGGTCAACTCCCCCCGCGGACCTTCTTCTCTCGCGGATCGGGCTGTCGACCCGATTTCTCTGATTTTTCCCCGCCTGATCCGCCTGCCATTCGCGCAAACCCCGGGTCCTAATCCTTCTTCTTGCATCCGAGATCCTCGCCCGGGGGAGTGCATTGGGATCCGCGCTTCACGCTACCCTACCCGATCGATTCTTGCCGGACCCTCCACAGTATATAGCCTGAGCTCCGCCACATTCTTTTTCCATCTTTGGCTCTCCACCCTTCGTCCCGTGACCTCCACCGCAGTCCCTGAGGTGACAGCTCTCGATTGCCCGTGTTGCAGCGAGGAGGAGGTGGTCGGACCACTGATCCGGCGATGTAGCGTCGCCGTGCTCCGCCCCGTGCAGGAGCTCGAGCCTCAGGACTTGACGACCTTCGAGGCCACGACCAGGAGCTACCTCAGCTCCAGCACAGTCTACCACACCGCCCAGGTAACCTTCTAGCTTTCCCATTTCGCCTAATTTCTTGTTTCCCCCAAATCGTAGCTTCGCCATATTCCGTTGATTCCGACCATATCGCGTATCCGTTCGATCATCGGAACACCCAGTCACCTTCGCCATCCCTCCACGCACCTTCTCCGCCCCTTCGTTCAACCCAGCTCGCACAGGAGCTGGGGTTCGAGCTCCACCGTCCGTCGCTCGCCGGAGCTCGCTCACCCCGACGCATCGCTCACCCCCGCACCACCTAACCGGGTCGAGGCATTTTGCCCTCGACCCGCGAAGCTCTTGAGCTACTTTGCAGATCCAGAGGAGGCCATCTGAGGCCTCCCCACATCTAGGCCAGGAGCTCTCCTCTGTCGACCTCGCCGGAGCCCCTCCAGGGCTCGGTTGGGCCATCGGAGGCCACCAACAGCTGCGGAACTTCAGTGCGAGTCTTCTCCGATCTTCAGAGGCAGCTGAGGAGGACCCCAGCACGCGCACGAGGCCGGCGAAACTCGTCGGCCACCTGTTCTTCGAGGGTCCTCGACCACCGTCCGATCACCCTCAGAGCTCCAGTTTTCATCGTGACCGTCCATCCATCGAGGAGCAGCCGCCGTCTGATCATCTCGAGGGTTGATCGGGTCCGTCAGAGCAGGGAGAGAGGCGCCAATCACCCGCACCCGTTAGATCTTCCACGTGCCCTCCTCTGCGCCGTCGATCGGCTCACGTGCGGAAGGAGAGAAGCGCCGGCACCCCAGGACCGTCAGATCTGCTACGTGGCGTACATCCAGCCGTCGACGTAATAAAGGGGTAAATTACCGTAGGCCCTCTCGTAGTTTATGTTTTTAGATTTAGTCCTGTAAATATTGTTTGCCTTTTATTTACGTTGGGTTATTTGCACATTGGACCTGGTACATTAGTTTATTTGCATTTATGCCCCTGTATGTGTGAGCCACGTGCTTCGTCACGTGTATATTTGGTGTATTTGCAACATTAGTCCTGTAGTTCTGGTTGTTTGTTAATGAATGAATACTTTTTGGTAATTGCATATATGCCCCTGTGAGTGTTGTATTTGCGCATGTGCGTCTTTTAGTGGGTTATTTGCATAACAGCCCCTGGACTTTTTGGTACGAGTTACCAAAAGGTCCTAGGACTTGTTTTTATTACCAGAAGGTCCCTGAGTGCCCCAGGCACGCGCCACGCGCGTGACTTGCTGGGAAAATTGCACCTGGACCCCCAGAGCTTCGGGTATTTGCACTTAAGTCCCTGTGCACAGTGCCCCCTTTTGATTTTTGAATAAAATATCAACTCAGCTCCAAATTCGATGAAAATTTGACACATGGCTCCTGCCATGTTGTAGGATTTTTGAGAATTTTCGAGGACATTTTTGATTTTATTTGTTATTTTTAAAAATTCAAAAACCTCTGTTTTAGCTACTGTCTAGGATTAAAAATCCCAAAAAAATATAAAAACCCCCTCAAAAATTCCATAAAAATTAGGTACTGTTTCTTTTGTGTGTTTTGATTTTCTAGCCAATTTTGGCTATTTTTCATTGCTTAAAAACCCTAAAAATTCAAAAACACCTAAAAACTCATAAAAATCATAGTAAATAATTTAAAAACCAAAAACAATAATTTTGGTGCTCAAATTTTCCTCATTTTATCTAGTTTACAGGAAAATTACCTCCAGGCCTTCTTGAGATCCTTAAATATTTTATTTTTGGATTTTGGGCCTGGCTGGACAGTACCTTGTCTTTTTAGTACTGTTTGATTTTTAGAAAATAAAATATACATTATAAAAATCCCAAAAATTCACCAAAAACACTAAAAAACCTAAAAAACATAAAAACATTTTTGTTTGAATTTTTTCTTGATTTTTGATACATTAAATAATTAGTTGAAGCTTGCTTTATTTTGTGTTTCTTTTATTTTCTTCACAATTAAAAATCCAAAAAAATATAAAAAGCATTAAAAAAACCACTAAAAATACTTGTCTTTTCTTTTATTTTATTTTTACTACTTCGTAGGCCTCTGGCCAACCCATGCTCCTTGTGTTCGACCCTGGGTGCTATACCAGGTTAATCTCATAGCTGGACCGCTCCTTTTGAGCTTGATTGATTTTACGTGTTTTGAGTGGTCTGATTTTTCTTGATATACCTATCCTCTGGGATCCGGGTCGCAACGACCCTTGTCTTATTACCTTCACCCGAGTCTTTGGGATTTTTAGGTTATCAGAATGGCGTCGTTGCCGGGGAGCACGACTTAGTAGTTCCTTTTGTTTTTATTTTCGTTTTTGTTTTCGCGGCTTTTCGCGGCTCTTCGGAGCTCGCGGCTTTTCGCGGCTTTTGTATCTATTTTCTTTTTGTTTTATTTTGATTTTCTTTTATTTTTATTTTTATTTTTTGTTTTATTTTGTGTGTTTATTTCTTTTTCCATTTTTGCATATATACCCTCACTTTTATTTTCATTTCTTTTTCTTTATTGTTTGATTATTTTTGCCGGTCTGACCACTCTTCTCTTTATCTTGCGAGGGCCCGAGGACCGCGAAGGCGACTTTCGAGGAGCCGGTGCAGCCGAGGAACTCGGAGGCGGCTTCCTTCTGTACGAAGCCGCAGGAGAGAGCGAGAGAGAGAGAGTTGAGTGGGTGAGGATAGCTTAGGTTTTTATTTCATTTTTATTATTATTGTAATAATACAGGGACAGGACTTGGACACTTTTGGACTTGTGACCATAGCGGGTCTGTTTCACCGAGCACCGGTGTGCTCGGGGGACCCATTAGGACCTTAGGGTTTTTCGCGGCTTTCTTCGCGGTTTTTCTTTTTCTTTCTTACTGTCTTTTCCGGCTTTTCGCGGTTTTTGCTCGAGCCCCTAGACTTAGGATTTTCTGGTGAATGTGCCGTAACTAGTAGGATCCACACACCTAATTGCATATCTGTTCCTATAGACCGTAATTGGACCTACTTAAAATCAATAATAAAAATAACCGACTCGCTAGCCTCCGTAGCCTACGTGTCGTAGCCCGTCCTGTAAAGCGCTTACTCCTACCCCCGATTTGTCGAGCAGGGGAGGGACGGGCCAAGACCGGACTCTTTGGCTTGGAGGTCGGTGACCGGTTAGACGGTTCTTCGCTAGAAGTTGCTCGTCTAGGACTCGGCTTTTCCCGCTGCATCATTTAGCTTAGTTTTAATTCTGTCTTTTATTTTATGCGCGGATCATATTGCATGTAGAGAGCTGGAGCAAGGTACGCATTTCTGACTTTGCATGCATCATTGATTTCTCGTGCATCGGCTTTTTCGACTTCTCCCCCCTGTTTTTGACTTAATAATCAGGAGAATCGAAAAATTCGTTAGGCGATTTGTTTGCTTTGAAAAATATTAAAAAAAAGTGAAACCATAAAATTGGGACTGCTAAAATTATTGACCTTAAAACTCGCTCACCCTAAAAAATTTTTTCTTGGGGAGAGCAACCCCCTCATTACTTGGTTTGTATGCGCGAGAGAGTGACCCGCACACTAGGTAGAGCCCCCCGTTGCTAAACCCGACTGATTACCGACTCTTCCGTGCGGGCCAGTCGGTTGGGTTAGCAGCGGATATCCCAACAGGTCACGTAAGCGCTCTGATATTTGTGTGTTCACAAAAATAAAATTGACAAGATAATTTGACCGAACTTTCACGGTCTTCAGCTCGCGTTGCGTTGGTGAACCGGGGGTTTGTTTTCAGATCATAATTTTCCAGATCTCATCCGCCCTACTCGCGAGATCAAGATGATGGGTAGACGGTCTCTTAGGCAGCCTCTGGCTGCACCGCTTTCGGGCGCGTCTACCTCATCATCTAGGTTGGCTCGCGAGAGCTCAGACCCGCTCTCCGAGCCCGAGTATGACTCCACCCTGTTCCCCCTCGACCCCTTTCTGACCTTCCGGAGAGACACGAGCCCGAGGAGAGATTGATACACTTGACAGCACCTGAGTTGGGCTCGTTTGATTTTGCAGACGTCGACATGGCCGGAGCCGGCAGTTCAGACGATCACTCCCGCCGACCAGAGCATATTGTACTAGACCAGGGAGCGATCAACTCCACCCTGATCGCATCACTCGATACAGTCCAGCAGCAGCTCCGCGATCAGGGGGCATTTATGATTGAGATGAGGAGAGAGTTGGAGAGGCTCAGAGCAGAGCGAGACCAGCAGAGCGAGCCCGAGGAGCCCGATGATGCACAGGCACGAGCCGCAGCAGCAGCAGCAGCAGCCGCGGCCGCCGCCGCAGCGGCAGCAGCCGCAGGAGGAGGAGGACCACCGAGACCGATGCGGGAGTTGCACAACCCCGGATCTACACTGATGCACCATTGGGTGGTGGTTCCAGCTATCGTGGGGGACTTCAAGTTCCCCCCGAACACCCTGCAGATGCTTCCTCGGTTCCATGGACTTGCCACAGAGGAGCCCCACCTCCACCTCCAGGAGTTTCTGATGATTTGCAGTACTGTCCACGACAGGCATGTGGACCAGGATACGATCAGGATGATCGCCTTCCCCTTTTCACTGGCAGATAGAGCAGCCACCTGGCTGAAGCATTTGGGGAGATTTGTCTATACCTGGGAGCAGCTCCGCACCGAGTACTTGAACAAGTACTATCCACTCGGGCGGACGAATGCAGCAAGGGCCCTGATCAGCAACTTCTCCATGTTCCCCAACGAGCAGTTTCACGAGGCTTGGGAGAGGTTCCGAGAGCTTCTGGACAGATGCCCGCACCACGACATCACGAAGCCGAACCTTGTGCAGAGCTTCTTCAGCGGGCTGTCATCAGAGCTACAGGGCCTGGTGAATGCTTCTTGTGGCGGGTCCTACTTCGCCAAGGACCACGACCAGGTCTGAGCCATTTTTGAGGAGATGCAGAGAACTATATGGTGATGTCCCAGACCCGGCTCTACACTCAGAAGACCCAGCCACATCAGCCAGGACCCGTGCAGTACCAGAGGATAGCACGGGTAGATGCAGGTCCTTCCAGTTCGTCCGCAGCAGCAGCAGCACAGGCAGAGTCATCAGCTGCGGACATGGGTATTATCAGCGAGAAGCTGGACCGCATGGAGCTGATAGAGAAGAAGCAGTGCCAGGGTATCACGCAGATGGAGCAGATGGCACAGGTCTTGAGCGACATGAAGACACAGCTCATGTGTCTCCAGGAGGCACAGACGGCTTCTCAGCCCCGTCTTCAGTCGCGAGGCGACGCCGGCAGCAGCAGCAGCTCGTCCCAGCGCTCCAGCACCCACATGCAGCCTAGACAGGTTCACCTTGTACAGGCGGAGCCGTACCAGCAGCCGCAGCCCACCTACCAGTCCCCACCATCTCCAGAGATGCAGATGGTGGTCTACCAGCCGGACCAGTCTCTGGCAGTACTCCCGCCAGCCCCCTATGATGCCGAGCCGTTGATGGATGTCAACGGTATTTGGTATGACCGCCCCCAGCCTGGGATCCGACGAGACCATCCCGAATTCAGGTGGGGGAGTGGTGGTGCCCAGCCCCAGCAGCAGCCGTCAGGACAGGGAGGGCAGTACTCCCAGCAGAGAGACCAGCACCAGCCGCAGCAGCAGCCCCTAGCGTATCAGCAGCAGTCATCCTACGGTCCTCGTCCCTATCAGCAGCAGGGACAGCCTTGGAGACGTGAGTAGCAGGCTCACCAGGGATACCAGCAGCACCCTCCATCCTACCCCTCTTAGCAGTTCCAGCAGCCTCACCCACAGAGAGGCCACCCGTTGGGCTCCCACGAGAGCCCCGCCTTGGATGACATCGCCCGCCTCCTCACGGACCAGCAGGCCACATTCAGACGGGAGATGGACGAGTTCCGCCAGGAGATGCGGGACCTGGTGAGAGGGAAGGCCGCCATACCAGCCCAGATAGAGCCCAATCCGAACAGCCTCAAGAGGAAATCTGAGCAGGTAGTACATACTGAGTTAGCCACTCCTAGTGATCCATTTGATGATACTTCTTCGGATCTATTTGATGCTGATTTTGTCACACTTAGGAGCGGTAGGACCCCAGCAGGCGGCGGCGCCTCATCTCAGCTTCATCCCGAGGCGCCACAGGAGGAGGAGGAGAGAGGTACTGAGGCCGCTCCAGACGATGACGGTGGTACTGAGGCCACCAAGGATGCTGATCCCACCGACGGTACTGAGGCCGCCACTTCACCAGATTTAGGAGGTGGTACTGATGCCACCCATTCAGCCGAGCCAACCAGCGGTACTGATGCCGCACGACGTCTCCCAGCAGCAGCAGCAGAGCAGCCAGCCCGTGGTGGTACTGAGGCCACCGGTGTTTGTACAGACAGTGATGTTGTTTTTCCTCGTGTTCATGTATCTCGGAACTCTGCTATGAATAAAGGAAAAGGTTTACTTTCTTCTGGTCCCACTGTGGTGCATGATGTATGTGTGGATCCGGTCCTTGAACCGTCTAGACCTTTTCCTAGTCCTTCATCTGAGAAGGACCCAGTGATCCCCTTCCCTAGAGCCCTTCAGATGGGGAAGGGGAAGAAAAATGATCCAAAAAAGAGAGTTTGAGGAGTTCAGCCAGAGCATGATTGATCGATTCCATATCCAGCTGACCCTCCAGGAGGCTTTGCAGCACATCCCTCTTCTCCAGCGATCTTTGAGAGAGATGACTACAGTCAGGAGGAGGAGGAGAAACCACACTTCAGAGATACATGTATTGACGAAAGCCACGTGCTTTGCGATCCAGAACCGACTGCCAGCCAAGAGGCCAGATTCAGGGGCCCCGTATGTCAGATGCCAGATTAGTGAGCAGAGGTTCGACCGTACTCTTCTAGATAGCGGATCGTCGATCAACCTTCTTCCGGCAGCCCTTCTCGACCGCTTCGAGTTGGGCACTCTTCGACAGAGCAGGACAGTCCTTCAGTTCGCTGATCGATCTGTCAAGAGGCCGAAGGGGTTATTACGAGACGTTATCGTCACTATTCAAGGCCTGCAATTCCCCGTGGACTTCGTAGTGTTGGACATGGAGATCCCTGAGTCAGTGGCCGATACCCCCATCATCCTTGGTCGTCCGTTCTTGGCCACTGCCAAGGCGGTGACTGATCATGATAGCGGGAAGGTGTACTTTCGCGTCCAGGGCGAGAGTATACAAATAGAGACGGTCGAGGACTATAGAGCCAGATTCAGAGCCCGCTCAGATGCGAGTACCGATTCAGAGCAGCTGACAGACGTAGAGCCAGACATCCACCAGGACTGTGATTTTGTGATCACAGATGATGAGGCAGCTTGGGCAGACCTTGAGACACAGACCACCCTCTCACTTTCAGACACAGCTGATGCAGAGATGATAGCAGAGGAGAGTCTGGAGAGCACAGACCTGGTTCAAAATGGTGGGGTGCAGGTTTTATTTATCCCATTTCCGACTCCAAGTGGGTTAGCCCCTTGCATGTGGTGCCTAAGAAGACGGGCATCACGACTGTGATCAGTGAGTCGAGAGAGGAGATCGCTACACGAGTACCCACCTCTTGGAGGGTTTGTGTTGACTACAGGAGACTCAACCAAGCCACCAAGAAGGACCATTTCCCCCTGCCTTTTATTGACCAGATCATTGAGAGACTGGCAGGGAAGAGCCATTATTGCTTCCTGGATGGGTACTCGGGCTACAACCAAGTGGCCATCGCTCCTGAGGACCAGGAGAAGACCACCTTTACCTGTCCCTTCGGCACATATGCTTTTCGACGCATGCCATTTGGGCTATGTAATGCCCCTGCGACTTTTCAGAGGTGCATGCTGTCGATCTTCTCGGACATGGTAGGGGAGTGTTTGGAGGTCTTCATGGACGATTTCTTGATCTACGGCGACGGATTTGATTCTTGTCTTGACTGCCTAGATCGAGTACTCCAGCGATGTATTGAGTATCACTTGGTGCTATCTTGGGAGAAGAGTCACTTCATGGTGACTCAAGGGACGGTGCTTGGCCACATCATCTCCAACAGGGGCATGGAGGTTGATCCGGCCAAGGTTGATGTCATTAGGAAACTCACACCGCCGTCCAATCTGAGGCAGCTACGGTCATTTCTGGGGCACGTTGGATTTTACAGGAGATTCATTCAGGACTTCAGCAGGATTGCCCGGCCATTGACTGACCTCTTGACGAAAGACACCGAGTTCCTTGTCGATGACAAGTGTCTTTTGTCGTTTGCTACTCTCCAGCAGTGTGTGATTGAGGCTCCTGTCCTCCAGCCGCCTGATTGGTCTCTCCCATTCGAGATCATGACGGACGCCTCCAATTTTGCCGTAGGGGCAGTGCTGGGACAGAGGAGGGATGGAGTGCCATTTGCTATACACTATGCTAGCCGCACATTGGATTCCGCCCAGCGGAATTATACAGTCACAGAGAAGGAGATGCTAGCCGTAGTGTTTGCCCTGGATAAGTTCAGATCATATATCATCGGATCTAGAGTGACTTTGTTTACTGATCACACCGCCATCAGGTACCTCATGGCAAAGAAGGATGCCAAGGCCAGACTGACTAGATGGATCCTTCTACTCCAGGAGTTCGACATTGAGATTAAGGATAAGCATGGAGTCAAGAATGTGGTGGCGGATCATCTCTCCCGATTAGAGCAGCCTGAGGATTCTGAGCAGATTGATCCTATTAGAGATACCTTCCCAGATGAGGCGATCCTTGCTATCGCCTCGCTCCCATGGTACGCTGATATTGTGAACTTTCTCATTGCTGGGAAAGTCCCACAAGATTGGCCCAGGCAGAGGCTTGAGACCTTCCTAGCGAAGGCCAAGTCTTACCATTGGGAGGATCCCATCCTTTACCACGAGGGAGGGGATAGCGTCTGGCGTCGGTGTATTCCTCAGGAGGAACACCATAGCGTCCTCACTTACTGCCACAAGCTTGAGGCAGGAGGACATCATTCTGGGAGGAGAACGGCACAGAAAGTGCTCCAATCCGGCTTGTGGTGGCCTACCCTCTTCAAGGACTCAGATGAGTTTGTGAAGAGGTGTACTGACTGTCAGAGGATGGGCACTTGTGGACAGCGTGATATGATGCCAATGCAGCCCATTCACTTCTGTGAGGTTTTTGACGCATGGGGCATCGATTTCATGGGTCCATTCCCTAAGAGTCAGGGATTTGAGTACATTCTGTTGGCCGTAGACTATGTGAGTCGTTGGGTGGAGGCTATCCCCGCCCGAGCCGCTGATGCGAGGACAGTTTGCAGATTTTTGAGGAAGCACATCATCACGCGGTTCGGGGTTCCACGAGTTCTTATTTCTGATGGGGGATCTCACTTCATCAACGACCAGGTGAAGGCACTTGCTAGCGAGTTCGGCATAGATCATCGTGTTGCTACACCATACCATCCACAGACGAATGGTCTAGCCGAAGTGTCGAATAGGGAGATCAAGACTATTCTACAGAAAGTCGTCCGCCCTGACCGAAAGGATTGGTCACAGCTTTTGGACTCGGTCTTGTGGGCATATAGGACGTCTTTCAAGACACCTTTGGGCACATCTCCCTTTCGCCTCGTATATGGCAAGCCATGCCATTTACCTGTTGAGCTGAGGCACAAGTCACTTTGGGCAGTTACAGACATTATCATGGATCCAGATGGTATGGGAGACCAGAGGAGGGCAGAGCTAGCTGCCCTAGAGGAGCTTAGAGATGCAGCTTTCTCGAGCAGCCTACATTATAAGGAGAAAGTCAAGGAGTGGCATGATTCCCATATCAGCCACAAACATTTTGAGATTGGACAGAGAGTATGGCTGTTTGATGCGAGGCTTAGATTATTTCCAGGGAAGCTACAGAGCAAATGGAAAGGACCTTATCTGGTTCGGAAGGTACACGACAACGGTAGCATCGATATATCCGAGTTGTCTTCTGAGAGTACCTTCCGAGTGAACGGCCAGCGGCTCAAGCCATTTCTAGATCATGAGCCGCGGGTCGTTGATATTGCCCCTATTCATTTTGCGTGAGATGTGGTCTTTGACTCACATCCAATGCATCTCACGCCTGATTTTCACTGATCTTCTGCTGTATATAAATCCAGATGTCCATATCACCACCTTCTTTAGTCCCACATCCCTTTCTCCATCTTGTGATTATGCTATACTTAGGGTGCACTCTACCCTAAGTATAGGGGGGATGTGAGACATTTCGGGTATTTCTTTTGTTTCTTTCTACCCCTGTTTTGCTGCCTATACTTAGGGATATCTCACCCTAAGTATAGGGGGGGCAGACCCTGTACATTCTCCACTCGATTTTCCCTTCGTGTACAGCCTGCTATACTTAGGATTACTTGATCCTAAGTATAGGGGGAAGACCTGAGTCCCTCTTGACTTTTCATTTCCTTTTTGTATAGCCTTTCTTTTCACTTCCCTATACCTAGCACGAGTTATGTCTTCTTCATCGCTCTTGACTCTGAGGACATCGTTCGAGCTAAGTATAGGGGGGTGTGTATATATTTCATATATACTTTAGCCATAACTCGTACTTTGTGTGAGTGTGTTAATAAATAAAATGGCTAAAAACCACAAAAATTTAAAAATTTTCATGTACATAACCTTCTTTCATTTGCACATACATAGCTAGTGTACAAATTATTTTTGTAAAAATGATTTCAAAAATCTTTTGTGTGTAAAGCTTGTGTAAATATTTTTGTATCAAAATTATGTATATAGTACAAAATTTTTCCAAAATGTTTTGAAAATCAAAAGTTTGCAAAAATCTTGTGTAAATGTGTGTAAATATCTTTTTGCAAAACTTGCACTTCATGCATCATCATTCATGATTTCAAAACATTTTTCAAAAATTTTTGCATGATTGTAAAATATTGTGTAAATATGCATCTTTTTGTACATATGTATATAGTTTTTCTTGGATGATAGTTGACATTTAAACTAGCCTGGAATCAAATTGAGAAATGGAGCTTGATTAAGATCTTAATCCACCTATTCTAAGAGGAACCTTATAGGGCTTAGGTTTAAGGCTTTTCAGGTCCATGGTGACTTAATTCTTTGAGTCCACTAGGCTATGATCACATGTCATCTCAATGAGCCTAAGTAGAGCACTTAACAACAACACATGACTCATATAGATTATGGCTTTACTTGGACAACCACACTATGCACCGAGCTCTCTACGGATGAGGTGGTGAGGAGGCAGTCTTCCTTGACTTGGGGTAGCATATGAGGGTAGTACTTCTAGGCGGAACCTCTCTTCTTCTTATAGTGAAGGAAGTGCGTCTCAACTTGGTCTGGTTGCCGTGAAGTCTAACGACGGGAGTTGTGGGTTGCAATAAAGCTTCAAAAGAGGGATAGTCTACGGGCTCAAGAGGAAAAACTCCTTGTATATATGCTGCACATGTATATGTTGTATAGATGCACTAGAAAAAAAAGTGCAAAAAGAAAAGAACTCCAAAAAAGTGGTGGGTCTGAGAGAAAATGATAATCCCACCGGAGTATGTATATACGTGCAATAAGCAAAGCTTGGTTTCATGATCCACCTGTTGTATCTTGCAGCAGGGAGACTTGGCTACACTGGTCAAGCTCCCAAGGGTACTTGGCTACACTGGCCTTGACCCATTCTCTTCTTCCCTCTCTTCTTGAGCCGGTTGTACTTGAACTTAGAAGGGAATACCCCGCTCTTCGAGGAAAGAGTGGCCAGATTGAGGTCATAGAGTTACCTTGTTGGGGAGGGTTGTCAAGTTACCATTTCTGAGGTGGAGAGCTTAGACTTCACTTTCACAGGACAAGAAAAGATTCATGGTCTTCAGGGTTTGTGATTGATGACTTGTTCTGATCTGGAGCATTGAGGAGTCTTGACTATAGATCAGTGGAACTTAGAGGCTGTTAGGTTTTAAGCTTAAGTCTAAATAAGGTTCCGACACATTAATAATCCAAAGATCTGATTAAGCTCCATACCTCAATTTAATGAAGGCAAGTTTAATAATCAACCTTGGTCCATGTACATTCTCTTTTTCTTTTTCTTTCTTTCTTTTTCACTTCTTTTTCAAATAAGTGTTTGCTAAGGTACTAGCAAAGTATAGTATAGGGGGGTGATGAATACCCATTCATGAGTCTTTATTCTTATATTTTAGCTACAAAAACCTATGCAAATGCATGTAGATATGTGTAAATAGGAATAATTAGCAAAAGCATGCATTTTGTAAATATTTATAATTAGCATGTTTTTGTGCAAAAATAAAAGAATAAAGAGGAAAAAGAAAAAGAGGGAAATATTTAGAATAAATATTGAGCAACCTAACCCAAGGGAGGGCTCAGCATGGGCCTGACCGCATAAAAGCCAAGTAGATGGAGATAGGGGCTCATGTGTATATATTTTTGTAAATAAATAAAAATTATATTTTCCTCACCCAAAAATATGTTGTAAATATTTATAAATATTTGTACATATTTATAAAGTATAAAAACAAAACAAAAAGCTAAAAAAATTAAAAAGATTAAAAATATCCTCTCACCATGTACATAGACCATCCTCCCTACATGTATTTAACCTTGTAAATAAATTTATTTATTTTCAAAACTTTTTGTTAATATTCTTTGTATATATTGTAAATAAAATAAAATAAAAAGAAGTAAAACAAAAATCAAATAAAAAATTGCAAAATTAAAAATACAAAAATATATTGTACATATGCCATGTACATAGTTGTACATAACTATTTATTTCCCTTATGTATATAAATAATAAAAATAAAATAAAAATATCTTTTTATTCCTCATTTTATTCTATAAATAAATAAAATATAAAATAGGAATAAAAATGTATAAAAATAACTAATTAAAAAATCAAAATTAAAAACCCTATATTGTATATATACCTATATATAGCCCTAATATGTAAATACCTTATTTTTATTTTGAAAAAATTAATTAAAAATCACCAAAAAATAGAGAAAAATAAAATAAAAATATTTTATGTTTTACGTTTTTGCTAATTCCATCATTTTCTAGCCTAAAATAAAGAAACAAAAATAAAAATGCGTGGCCTCTCCTGATTGGTCCACGGGGGATGTTGACCCCCGGTCAACTCCCCCCGCGGACCTTCTTCTCTCGCGGATCGGGCTGTCGACCCGATTTCTCTGATTTTTCCCCGCCTGATCCGCCTGCCATTCGCGGAAACCCCGGGTCCTAATCCTTCTTCTTGCATCCGAGATCCTCGCCCGGGGGAGTGCATTGGGATCCGCGCTTCACGCTACCCTACCCGATCGATTCTTGCCGGACCCTCCACAGTATATAGCCTGAGCTCCGCCGCATTCTTTTTCCATCTTTGGCTCTCCACCCATCGTCCCGTGACCTCCACCGCAGTCCCTGAGGTGACAGCTCTCGATTGCCCGTGTTGCAGCGAGGAGGAGGTGGTCGGACCACTGATCCGGCGACGTAGCGCCGCCGTGCTCCGCCCCGTGCAGGAGCTCGAGCCTCAGGACTTGACGACCTTCGAGGCCACGACCAGGAGCTACCTCAGCTCCAGCACAGTCTACCACACCGCCCAGGTAACCTTCTAGCTTTCCCATTTCGCCTAATTTCTTGTTTCCCCCAAATCGTAGCTTCGCCGTATTCCGTTGATTCCGACCATATCGTGTATCCGTTCGATCATCGGAACACCCAGTCACCTTCGCCATCCCTCCATGCACCTTCTCCGCCCCTTCGTTCAACCCAGCTCGCACAGGAGCTGGGGTTCGAGCTCCACCGTCCGTCGCTCGCCGGAGCTCGCTCACCCCGACGCATCGCTCACCCCCACACCACCTAACCGGGTCGAGGCATTTTGCCCTCGACCCGCGAAGCTCTTGAGCTACTTTGCAGGTCCAGAGGAGGCCATCTGAGGCCTCCCCACATCTAGGCCAGGAGCTCTCCTCCGTCGACCTCGCCGGAGCCCCTCCAGGGCTCGGCTGGGCCATCGGAGGCCACCAACAGCTGCGGAACTTCAGTGCGAGTCTTCTCCGATCTTCAGAGGCAGCTGAGGAGGACCCCAGCACGCGCACGAGGCCGGCGAAACTCGCCGGCCACCTGTTCTTCGAGGGTCCTCGACCACCGTCCGATCACCCTCAGAGCTCCAGTTTTCATCGTGACCGTCCATCCATCGAGGAGCAGCCACCGTCCGATCATCTCGAGGGTTGATCGGGTCCGTCAGAGCAGGGAGAGAGGCGCCAATCACCCGCACCCGTCAGATCTTCCACGTGCCCTCCTCTGCGCCGTCGATCGGCTCACGTGCGGAAGGTGAGAAGCGCCGGCACCCCAGGACCGTCAGATCTGCTACGTGGCGTACATCCAGCCGTCGACGTAATAAAGGGGTAAATTACCGTAGGCCCCCTCGTAGTTTATGTTTTTAGATTTAGTCCTGTAAATATTGTTTGCCTTTTATTTACGTTGGGTTATTTGCACATTGGACCTGGTGCTTTAGTTTATTTGCATTTATGCCCCTGTATGTGTGAGCCACGTGCTTCGTCACGTGTATATTTGGTGTATTTGCAACATTAGTCCTGTAGTTCTGGTTGTTTGTTAATGAATGAATACTTTTTGGTAATTGCATATATGCCCCTGTGAGTGTTGTATTTGCGCATGTGCGTCTTTTAGTGGGTTATTTGCATAACAGCCCCTGGACTTTTTGGTACGAGTTACCAAAAGGTCCTAGGACTTGTTTTTATTACCAGAAGGTCCCTGAGTGCCCCAGGCACGCGCCACGCACGTGACTTGCTGGGAAAATTGCACCTGGACCCCCAGAGCTTCGGGTATTTGCACTTAAGTCCCTGTGCACAGTGCCCCCTTTTGATTTTTGAATAAAATATCAAATCACCTCCAAATTCGATGAAAATTTGATACATGGCTCCTGCCATGTTGTAGGATTTTTGAGAATGTTCGAGGACATTTTTGATTTTATTTGTTATTTTTAAAAATTCAAAAACCTCTATTTAGCTACTGTCTAGGATTAAAAATCGCAAAAAAATATAAAAACCCCCTCAAAAATTCCATAAAAATTAGGTACTGTTTCTTTTGTGTGTTTTGATTTTCTAGCCAATTTTGGCTATTTTTCATTGCTTAAAAACCCTAAAAATTCAAAAACACCTAAAAACTCATAAAAATCATAGTAAATAATTTAAAAACCCAAAAACAATAATTTTAGTGCTCAAATTTTCCTCATTTTATCTAGTTTACAGGACAATTACCTCCAGGCCGTCTTGAGATCCTTTAGTATTTTATTTTTGGATTTTGGGCCTGGCTGGACAGTACCTTGTCTTTTTAGTACTGTTTGATTTTTAGAAAATAAAATATACATTATAAAAATCCCAAAAATTCACCAAAAACACTAAAAAACCTAAAAAACATAAAAACATTTTTTTTTTGAATTTTTGCTTGATTTTTGATACATTAAATAATTAGTTGAAGCTTGCTTTATTTTGTGTTTCTTTTATTTTCTTCACAATTAAAAATCCAAAAAAATATAAAAAACATTAAAAAACCACTAAAAATACTTGTCTTTTCTTTTATTTTATTTTTACTACTTCGTAGGCCTCTGGCCAACCCGTGCTCCTTGTGTTCGACCCTGGGTGCTATACCAGGTTAATCTCATAGCTGGACCGCTCCTTTTGAGCTTGATTGATTTTACGTGTTTTGAGTGGTCTGATTTTTCTTGATATACCTATCCTCTGGGATCCGGGTCGCAACGACCCTTGTCTTATTACCTTCACCCGGGTCTTTGGGATTTTTAGGTTATCACTCGGCGGGTATTGTGTAGGGACGATGCGGGCGGCAAGGGCCTGTCGTGCACGGTTGGAGGCGCGCCTGGGGGGACCAGCGACTACGCGCGGAGGCTGAAGTGCGTGCGGCCAGAGGTGTAGTTGCACGTCGAGGTGGTTGGAGGAGCGGGTTGGTCCGGTGAATGGTTGGAGCGCGAGATCGTGGCGCTACGCAGTGGCAGGAGAGGTTCGATCGTCGGGTGCAGGAGCGGCGGCAGCCGGGCGATGATGGCGGGGGGTCGCGGTTGCGTGTGGCCTGAGGTTGTGCGCATGCCGCGTGTAGGGAGGCCGCAGGTGGCGGCTGATGGCAGCCTGAGGCTAGGCTGCGGGCGGAGAAGGAGGTGCAGGAAATGGCGGCCTGGCTGGGTCGGTGGGGCGACGGGTTCGCGCCGCAAGCTGGAGGTCAGTGGCAGGCGGAAGCCCCTGCTTGTTGTTTTTTTATTATTTTTTTCTTTTGTAATTTTTTTGGGATTTTTTTTGTATACTGGAAATAAAATGCAATGAAGGAAAAGTGTGTGTGTGGTGATTGTGATGGATTTGTGGTTGATGAATAAAATTAGGGTGGTGGCAATGATGTAAACAATGTAATTATGAGGTGGTTGTGGTGGTATGTTTGATGATAAACAAGAAAGAAAATTGTTAGATAAAAAAATGACAAGGAAAGGAGATGGACTACTTACATGTGGTTCGCCGAAAGTGAGCCGCAGTGTGCGGCTTCCATCGTAGCCTCGAGGAGATGGCGGGTGCTCCGAAGTTGAGCCAGTCCGATTGGAATCTCGCGACACGGCAATGGTGATACCGCGGATCTCGCCTGAAAGGTTGTCGTCGCTCAACTTGTCTCCTTCAGTTGTCACCTATAGGTTGAAGGGGCTCGACCTCTCTTCTCTCGAATCGGCGGATGATGAATAATGGAGGAGGAGATGAGAATATAATGAGGAGGAGGAAGTTGGAAAAAAGATGGAGAGAGTGGAGTAGTGGGGAGTTATTAGCTTGGAGTGGAAGACAAGTAAGGGGCGAAGAATTAAAAGGGAGATTAAATAAATAAAATAATAAAATAAAATAGTAGGTTACTAAAAATAATTAAAATAGTAATAAGAAAATAATAATAATAGTAAATCCAAAAATAATAAAATAAATCTGAAAATAATAAAATGAAGGGGTGACATGTGGCGGCTCCATGAGCTGCCACATGTCGCTCCTAGTAAATTCAAAAATTAAATGTAAACAAAAATAAAAAAGAAATAACAAAAGGGATTAAATCAAAAAGTGGTCAACAAGAAAGTTGCTCGCCTCGACGAGATCTACAACTTTCGTGAAGGGCTGAAAATCAAAGGAAATCATATGTAAAAAATGTATTTTTGGGTGGTACCTTATAAATATAAAATACCACATTTTATGTTTTGTAATTTTTTTGTCATTTTTTAAAAAAGAGAAAAATCAAATAAAATTAGAAAAAAATATAAAAAGAATATTTAAAACTTAATCTAATTTTTTGGATTTTTAATAATTAATAAAATAAAAAGATAAAATGAAGGACAAAACGATCAATATGTACAATATACAAAAGGGGCCCAAAACCCAAGTTTTGCATACGAGCTCCGATTTTAATGAAATTGGTCTCGTTTTGAAGGTCTCTGAATGTATATTACTTTAGTGAGTAGACCTAATTCAGAGGTTGTATGAGAGAGATATGCGCATTTTAAGGCTCCTAGTTTCAAACTTGGATTGGGGTTTTATTGGTCGATTTTACAAGTTAGTATTTTTTCGATATTTTTTTAATAAATGTTAGTAATATATACACTATGGAGTTGGTTTTATTGGATTCGGAGTTAGTATAAAATATATACAAATAAGGTATTCTATCTAATATACAGGTGAATATTTACAAGTGAATTTGGCTTCTTATTTAATGCAAATATGAATGCTAAAATGCATATATTATTTATGCATGCATGAATGCTAATTATGCAAGATAAGGGGAAATATGCTGCTATTTACT
The DNA here is from genome assembly GCA_037367405.1 of Ottelia alismoides. Classification (NCBI taxonomy): domain Eukaryota; kingdom Viridiplantae; phylum Streptophyta; class Magnoliopsida; order Alismatales; family Hydrocharitaceae; genus Ottelia; species Ottelia alismoides. The sequence goes on along the minus strand of JAZKJV010006785.1, from coordinate 327,831 downwards.
CAGGAACAAAGCTCTGTTTTCAACTTTTAGAGTGATGAATCACAGATTCATCAACCCCCTATAATTAAACCTTGCTCGTCCCCGAGCAACTAAAATGAAATGCAAGAGTGAAATGATTTTGGGTTCCATATCAAGGTCATGAACAAAAGTTGAAAATGGAGCTTGACTCGACCTTTGGACTAATTGTGTGGTGGAACCTTATTGGACCTGAACTTAAGATCTAACAGACTTCAAGTTCCACAAGTCTTCTATTCAAGACGCCTTAACAGTCAGGTTAGAACAAATCCTCAAACACAAATTTCTGATGACTATGATTCTTACTTGTACTATGTAAGTGTAAAATAGCTCTCCACATCAGAAATGGCTTAGAAGCAGCCTCCTCTAACAAGGTAACTCAAATAACCCGGTCCAGTAACTCTTTCCTCGAGGAGCGGGGTATTCCCTTCTAAGTTCAAGTGCGACAAGCTCAAGAGGAGGGGGTAGAAAGAAGAATAGACGGTAGCCAGTGTAGCTACCTATCCCGAGATGCCTGACCAGTGTAGCCAAGTCATCCAGCTGCATTTGGCTAATATACATACTCCGACAGGTATTTTTTTCACTTGGACCTGTCTGATTTTTTTGGAGTTTTTTTTCCCTTTTTTTCTTTTTTTTTCAAACTATATACAAGGTGCAGCATATACATCAGGAGTTTTTTCTCTTGAGCCAGTAGACTATCCTCTTTTGAAGCATTATTGCAACCCACAACATCATGTCCTTAGATATCAACACTAGCAGACTAGGTTGAGATGCACTACCCTCCCTAGAGGAGGACGGATGTTTCCACCCGTGTGCTACTCCAAGCTAAAGGATTCTACCTCCTCACCACCTCATCAATGAAGAGCTATGTGCATTGTGCTTGTCCAAGTTAGGTCATTATCTAAAAGAATCATGCGTGTGCACGAGATATTCTACTTAGACTAATCAAGATGACATATGAACATAGACTTGTGGACTCAGTTCCTATAAGGTTCCTCTGAAATTAGGCGGATTAAGGTCAAATCAAGTCAATCCTCAATATCTACTCATAACTTGGTTCAGAACCCGCTAGCTTTTCACCTTGCATATGCAAGATATGCATATGAGATGTAGATGACATGCTATGTAGATGAATGAAATGCAAGACTCTTTTTTCTTTCTTTTTTGAATGCAAGGATGATATGCAAGAGTAAATAAGAAGCCTATATTTTTGTTTTTTTTCCTTTCAAAACTTTGGCATACCTCCTATGTTACAACAATTTACAAGAGTTTATAAATATTATACAAGTGTTATACAATATACAAGTATTCAAGTATTTTTTTTCCAATTTTTACAAAAGTTTTACAAGTATTATATATTTCTTTTTCAATTTTTACCCACCCGTAATTATTGCAAAATATATACAAAAATACACGAAAATACATGAAAGTACGAGCTATGGGTAAAGTATATATGTAATATATACACGCCCCCCTATACTTAGCGTGTGCTATGTCCTCAGAGCACGAAAAGAGAGGAAAAAGACAAAGCTCGTGCTAAGCGTAGGAGAGCTAAAATAACAAAATGTATAGAAGCCGTCCCGCCCCCCCTATACTTAGGCTCTGGCAGCCTAAGTGTAGAAGATGATCAAAAATGGGGCGGGCGAGGTTAAGAGGGGAAATGGAGGAGTATATACACGGCGGGCATCAGTCCCCCCCCCCATACTTAGGCTCTGGCCAGCCTAAGTATAGGACAGGAATGAGTGTGAGAACCGATGAGATCTAGAAAATATACAGCGAACAGTGAAGAGACTCGGGTCACTCAACCCCTATACTTAGGATCTGATCATCCTAAGTATAGCCATAAAATAAAATGATATGGAGCCGGGGCGAGTGATACGAATCACTGGGGAGGGAGGGAAAATATATACAAGGAGAATTGAGAATATACATGGATCAAGAAGGTTTGTGACGAACCTTCTTGCGGGATCGAGGAGGTGGGTAATATACAAGTGTGTCGCTGTCAGAATCGTTCTCAGATGAATAGTAGTGAGGTGAAGGGATCGTCCAACGAGGGTCGACACATGATGAATACTCATTCATCACTCTTTATTCTTATATTTTAGCTACAAAAACCTTTGCAAATGCATGTAGATATGTGTAAATACAAATAATTACCAAAAGCATGCATTGTGTAAAAACCTAGAATTAGCATGTTTTTGTGCAAAAATAAAAGAATAAAGATTAAAAAGAAAAAGAGGGAAATATTTAGAATAAATATTGAGCAACCTAAACCAAGGGAGGGCTCAGCATGGGCCTGACCGCATAAAAGCCAAAGTAGAGGGAGATAGGGGCTCATGTGTAAATATTTATGTAAATAAATAAAAATATTTTTCCTCACAAAAAAAGCCCAAAATATGCTTGTCAATACTTGTACATATTTATAAGTATAAAAACAAAAGAAAAAGGGTAAAAATCAAAAAGAACAAAAACACCACTTTCATCATGTACATGAACCACTCTTATATATTTATTTAACCTTGTAAGTAAATAAAATTAATTTCCAAAATTTTTGTAAATATTCTATGTTATATAATGTAAATAAATAAAATAAAAAACAATTAAAACAAAAACAAAATAAAAATAACAAAATTAAAAACACAAAAATATATTGTAAATATACCATGTACATAAATGTATATATGTATCTATTTTACCTATGTATATAAATAATAAAAATCAAATAAAAATATCTTTTTATTCCTTATTTTATAATGAAAATAAATAAAATATAAAATAGGAAGAAAATTGCATAAAAATAATAATTAAAAAAATCAAAAATTAAAAACCCTATACAGTGTACATATACCTATATATTACATATAATGTAAGTACCTTATTTTTATTTCGAAAAATTAATTAAAAATCACTAAAAAAATAGAAAAAAATAAAATAAAAATATTTCATGTTTTAAGTTTTTGCTAAATCGGACCCTAGCTACCCTAATTTTCACTTCTAAGATTCTGCCACGTGGCCGATTCCTGTTGGCTCTGGGGGATGTTGACCGCCCGGTCAACTACCCCCCCCCCCCCAGGACCACTCCACACGGGTCCTTAGCGGGTCCCCAACTTCTCAGATTTTTCCCCGCTAAACCCGATCGCCTACCACCTAAACCCCGGGTCCGACTCCTTAAAGCCACATCCGACACCCTCGCCGGGGTATCCACATCGGGATCCGCATGCCTCCACGCCCTACCCGACCTCGTCTAGCCGGACCCGCACCCATATTTAGTCGTTGCTCTGCCACCCTAATCCTCCATCTTTGGTCATTCGAATCCACCCCTGTGAGCTCCAGTGAGTGCGCGAGAGTGACAGCTCGCGTTTGGCGCTGTCGAAGCGAGGAGAGGAAGAGAGGCCATCGATCCGGCGAGCTTCGCCGCCGCTGCTCCGCCACCAGCAGGAGCACCGAGCCTCGGAGGGAGACGCTCCTCGAGGCGAAGACCAGGAGCTTACTTAGCTCCTCCCCAGTCTTCTCGTCCACCCAGGTAGCTCCGATAGTCTTTCTTTTTCCGTAATTTCTAGTTACCCCTAAATCGCTCCGCCGCCATCCATCGTCGATTCCTCCCGCTTCCGACCACCATCCGATCATCGGGCATCGCCATAGCCTTCGCCGACTTCCCGCGCATCTTCTTCACCCCTTCATCCAACCCAGCTCGCACAGGAGCTGGGAGTCGAGCTCCTCCGTCTACCCCCTTCACCGGAGCTCGCCATATCGACCCACAGACCACCGTCACCCCACCTGACTGGGTCGAGGCAGTTTGCCCTCGACCCGCGAGTCTTCTGGATTGCTTTGCAGGTCGAACGAAGGCCATCTGAGGTCCTTCGCCATTCAGCCAGGAGGCACATCTCTGCCGACCTCGCCCGAGCTCCTCAGAGCTCGGCTGGATCATCGGAGCCCACCACCAGCTGCGGGACACCCTTGCGGAGCTTCTCCGACCTTCAGGCGCAGCAGAGGATCCCCGGAGCGAAGCCACCGGGCCGGCGAACTTCGCCGGTCATCTGTTGTTCGAGGATCCTCCTCCTCCGTTCGATCAGTCCTCCCGCTCCAGGTGTCATCTGGGCCGTTCATCCCTAGAGCTGCCTTCACCGTCAGATCAGAGGAGAGTCAATCGCAGCCGTTGGTTCACGTGCTACCACACTTCTACGCCGTCGGATACTCCACGTGGCGCGCATCCAGCGGTCCGAGTAATAAAGGGTAATTTACCATTAGGCCCTCTTAGTTATTTTATTTCGTTTTTAGTCTTGTAAATATTTGGCGTAGTTGTTTAAGTTTTGGTACTTTTGCATAGAGACCCGTGTGCTTGCCTTTATTTGCTGTTATACCCCTGTACATGGTCTGACACGTGCTTCGTCACGTGGTTTCGTTGGGGTAATTGCATTGTATGCCCTTGTTGTTCTGGATGTTAACAGTTGAATGAAACTTTTAGTTTATTTGCATTTATACCCCTGTGCGTATTGTATTTAAACATGTGCATGATATTTTGGGTATTTTACGAATAGGTTCCTGGACTTTTGGTACCTGTTACCAATAAGTCCTTGGAACTTATTTTTCTTGTATTTGGGTTCCTGAGTGCCCCAGGCACGCACGTGGCGCGTGTTTTGCTGGGTTAATTGCACCAGACCCCCCAGACTCTCGGGTATTTGCACTTTGGTCCCTGTGCACTGTGCCCCTTCTTTATTTTTGAATAAAATAGCAAATAACTTCCAAATCCAACGAAAATATGACACATGGCTCCTGCCATGGTGTAAAATTTTCGAGGATTTTTTAGGACATTTTTGTTTGCATTTGATATTTTTAAAAAATCAAAGACACTTAATTTTGCCACTGTCTAACTTTAAAAACACCCAAAAAATATTAAAACTAATTTAAAAATTCCAGAAAAATTGTCTACTGTTTGGTTTACTTATCCTGGTTTTCTAGCCGATTTTGGCTATTTTCCATTATCTAAAACACCTAAAAGTTGAAAATCACCTAAAATCTTATAAAATTCTAATAATTAAACTAAAAATCCAAAAATAATAAAATAGGTGCCTAAATTTTCTTTGTTTAATTCTCTTTACAGGAAAATTACCTCCCAGCTAATTTGGGGGCTTTAAATATTTTATCTAAGCCCTTTTAGCTCGGCTGGACAGTACCTACTGTTTTAGTTACTTTTTGATTTTTAGAAAATTAAATAAACATCAGAAAATTCTCAAAAATTCACCAAAAACACTAAAAATTATAAAACACATAAAAATATTTTTGTTTGAATTTTTGGTTGATTTTTATTGCTTTTAATAAATTATTGAAGTGTGTGTTTCTTTACTTTTCTTATTTTCTTAATTCATTAAAAATCCAAAAAAAAATATTAAATAATTAAAAACCACCAAAAATAGTTGCTTCTTTTATTATATTTCCCTTTTTGACTACTTCGTAGGCCGAGAGGCCAACCCGTGCTCCTTGAGTTCGACCCTGGTCGCTATACCAGGTTAATCTAATAGCAGGACCGCTTTCGTGTTTTGATCGATTTTATCTATTATTAGTGGTTCAATTTTCTTGATTGACATAGATGAGTGATCGAGGTCACAACGACCATCTAGATACCTTTGCCTTAGTCGCTCAGATCGTGTCATCAGAATGGCGCCGTTGCCGGGGAGCATGGCTTAGTAGTTTTTATTTTATTTTCGTTTTTATTTTCGCGGCTTTTCGCGGCTCTTTTAGAGCTCGCGGCTTTTTCGCGGCTTTTGTCTATATTTTATTTTTGTTTTATTTTGTTTTATTTTCTTTTCTTTTGTTTTTATTTTTGTTTTATTTTGAGTGTTTGTTTTATTTTGCATTTTTGCATATATACCCTCATTTTCCTCTCATTTATTTTTCATTTATTATTTGATTATTTTTATTTGGTCTGACTACTTGTCTTCTTTCTTGCGAGGGCCCGAGGACCGCGGAGGCGACTTTCGAGGAGCCGACGCAACCGCAGGACTTGGAGGCGGCTCCCTTCTGTATTGAGCCGCAAGAGAGAGCGAGAGAGAGAGTCGAGTGGGTGAGGTTTAGATTAGGTTTTATTTTATTATTATTGTAATAATACAGGTACTCTCAGAGACTGGACTTGTGGACTCTTGGACTTAGCGGGTCTGTTTCGCCGAGCCGGTGTGCTCGGGGGACCCTTAGGAGTTTTTCGCGGCTTTTTACGCGGCTTTGTTTTCTTTTCTTTTTACTGCCTTTTCCGGTGTTTACGCGATTTTTCATCGAGCCCCTAGCCTTAGGATTTTCTCTTGCTTGTGCCGTAATTAGTAAGGTCCCCACACTTAATTATCTGCCTGCTCCTATAGTACGCTTAAATGGACCTACTATTAATCAATTAATAAAAATAATCAACTCATCTCCTTCGTAGCCTACGTGCCGCAGTCCACCCTGTAAAGCGCTTTCTCCTACCCCCGATTTGTCGGGCAGAGGAGGGGTGGGCCAAGACCGGACCCTTTGGCTTGGAGGTAGGTGACCGATTAGACGGTTCTGCGAGTAGAAATTGCTGATCTAGGACTCGGTTTTTCCTACTGCATCATTTAGGTAGTTTATTTCCTGTCTTTAAATTCTACGCGGATCACTTGCATGTAGAGTGCTGGAGGCAAGGTACGTATTTCTATCTCAGCATGCATCATTGATTTCATCGCGCATCGGCTTTTTCGTCTTCTCCCCCCTGTTTTGGATTAAATAACCAGGAGAACCGAAAAATTCGTTAGGCCTTTGTTTTTCATTTGTAAAATATTAAAAAGAAAAATCATAAAATTGGGACTGGTTAAAACTATTGACCCTAAAAGACACTTCACTTAAAAATTTGTCTTGGGGAGAGCAACCCCCTCATTGTTTGATTTGATTGCGTGAGAGAGTGACCCGCACCCTAGGTAGAGCCCTCCGGTGTTATTCCCAACTGATTACCGACTTCTCCGTGCGGGCCAGTCGGTTGGGGTAGCATCGGGTATCCTAACAGGTCACGTAAGCGCTCTGATATCTTGTGTGTTCGCCTAATAAAAATTGACAAGATAATTTGACCGAGCTTTTACGGCCTTCAGCTCGCGTTGCGTTGGTGAATCGGGGGTTTGCATTTTGATCATAGTTTCTCCAGATCTCATCCGCACTACTCGCCAGATCAAGATGATGGGTAGACGCTCTCTTAGGCAGCCTCTGGCTGCACCGCTTTCGGGCACGTCTACCCGATCATCTAGGTTGGCCCGCGAGAGCCAAGACCAGCTCTCCGAGCCCGAGTACGACTCCACCCTGTTCCCCCTCGACCCCCTTTCTTTCGAACCTGAGCGACATGAGCCCGAGGAGAGATTAGCAGATTTGACAGCACCTGAGTTGGGCTCATCTGATTTTGCAGACGTTATGGCCGGCAGTTCTGAGGATCGCTCCCATCAGCCTGAGCACTTCGTATTGGATCAGGGAGCGATCAACTCCACCCTGATCGCCTCGTTAGAGACCGTCCAGCAACAGCTGAGGGATCAGGGAGCATTCATGATCGACATGAGGAGAGAGATGGAGCAGATGAGAGCAGAGCGAGAGCAGAGGAGAGAGGGACCGAGGATCCCAGATGATGCGGATGCAGCAGCCGCCGCAGCCGCGGCCGGAGGACCACCGAGACCGATGTGGGAGTTACACAACCCCGGATCGACGCTGACGCACCACTGGGTAGTACTTCCAGCGATCGTGGGGGACTTCAAGTTCCCCGGGACTTCAAGTTCCCCCCGAACACTTTGCAGCTACTCCCCCGCTTCCACGGACTCGCGACAGAGGAGCCCCATCTCCACCTCCAGGAGTTCTTGATGATATGCAGCACTGTCCACGACCGTCAAGTGGACCAGGACACGATCAGGATGATCGCCTTCCCCTTCTCCCTAGCAGATAGAGCAGCCACCTGGCTGAAGCATTTGGGGAAGTTTGTTTACACCTGGGAGCATCTCCGCACCGAGTACTTGAACAAGTAATATCCACTCGGGCGGACGAATGCAGCGAGGGCCCCGATCAGTAACTTCTCCATGCTCCCCAACGAGCAATTCCACGAGGCATGGGAGAGGTTCCGAGAGCTCACAGACCGATGCCCGCATCACGACATTTCAAAGCCGAACCTTGTGCAGAACTTCTTCAGCGGGTTGACACCAGAGCTCCAGGGCCTGGTGAATGCTTCTTGCGGCGGGTCCTACTTCGCCAAGGACCACGACCAGGTCTGGTCCATCTACGAGGAGATGGCCGAGAATTATAGAGTGATGTCCCAGACCCGGTTGTACACTCAGGGGAGACCCCAGCAACAGCCAGGACCCGTGCAGTACCAGAGGATAGCACGGGTCAACGCCGGTCCATCCAGTTCATCCGCAGTTGCAGCAGCACAGGCAAAGTCATCCGCTGCGGATATGGGCATCATCAGCGAGAAGTTGGACCGGATGGAGCTGATCGAGAAGAAGTAGTGCCAGGGCATCACACGGATGGAACAGATGGCACAGACTCTGAGCGACATGAAGACCCAGCTCATGTGTCTCCAGGAGGCACAGACGGCTTCCCAGCCTCGTCTTCAGTTGTGAGGCGATAGCGGCAGCAGCAGCAGCTCGTCCCAGCGCTCCAGCTCTTTTCAGCAGCCTAGACAGGTTCACCTTGTACAGGCGGAGCCGTACCAGCAGCAGCAGCCCACCTACCAGACACCACCATCTCCAGACTTGCAGATGGTGGTATACCAGCCGGATCAGCCTCTGGCAGTACTCCCACCAGCCCCATACGATGCAGAGCCGTTGATGGATGTCAACGGGATTTGGTATGACCGCCCCCAGCCTGGGATCCGACGAGACCATCCCGGATTCAGGTGGGGGAGTGGAGGTACCCAGCCCCAGCAGCAGTCATCCGGTCAGGGAGGGAAGTATGGCCAGCAGAGAGATCACCAGCCGCAGCACCAGCCCCCAGCCTAATAGTCACACCAGCAGTCGTCCTTCGTTCCTTGTCCCTATCAGCAGCAGGGACAGTCTTGGAGACGTGAGCAGCAGGCTCACCCACCACCCCAGCAGCAGCATCCTTCCTCCTACCCCTCTCAGCAGCACCAGCAGCAGTTCCAGTAGCCTCATTACCAGAGAGGCTACCCGTCGGGCTCCCATGAGAGCCTCGCCTTGGATAACATAGCCCGCCTCCTCACGGACCAGCAGGCTACCTTTAGACGGGAGATGGACGAGTTCCGCCAGGAGATGCGGGACCTTGTGAGAGGGAAGGCCGCCATCCCTGCACAGATAGAGCCGAACCCCAATAGCCTCAAGAGGAAGTCTGAGCAGGTAGTTCACACTGAGCATGCCACTCCTAGTGATCCATTTGATGATATGTCTTCGGATCTATTTGATGCTGATTTTGTTACACTTAGGAGCGGTAGAGCACCAGCAGGCGGTGCCTCATCTGAGCGACGACACGAGGATACACCCAGGGCGCCAGATGAGGAGGAGGAGAGCGGTACTGATGGCGCGCATGATGAAGACGGTGGTACTGATGCCACCAAGGATGCTGATTCCACCGGCGGTACTGAGGCCTCCACTTCACCAGTTCGAGGAGGTGGTGCTGATGCCACCAGAGTAGCTGAGCCAGCCCGCGGTACTGAGGCCGCGAGACGTCCAGCAGCAGAGCCAGCCCGTGGTGGTACTGAGGCCACCGGTGTTCATATAGATAGAGATGTTGTTTTTCCTCATGCTGATGTATCTCAGGACACTGTTTTGAATAAAGGAAAAGGTTTAGTTTCTTCTGATCCCACTGTGGTGATTGATGTATGTGCGGAACCGGTCGTCGAGCCGTCTAGGCCTTTTCCTAGTCCTTCATCTGCGAAGGACCCTGTGATCCCCTTCCCTAGTGCCCTTCAGATGGGGAAGGGGAAGAAAAGAGAAAAAGACCCAAAAAAGAGAGAGCAGGAGGAGTTCAGCCAGAGCATGATCGACAGATTTCACATACAGCTGACCCTTTAGGAGGCTTTACAGCACATCCCCCTTCTTCAGCGATCTTTGAGAGACAGGACCACAGTCAGGAGGAGGAGGAGGAGGAACCACACTTCAGAGATTCATGTGCTGACGAAAGTCACGTGTTTCGCGATCCAGAACCATCTGCCGGCCAAGAGGCCAGATTCAGGAGCCCCGTATGTCAGATGTCAGATTAGTGAGCAGAGGTTAGACCGGACTCTATTGGATAGCGGATCGTCGATCAACCTTCTTCCAACAGCCCTTCTCGACCGCTTCGAGTTGGGCACTCTTAGACAGAGCAGGACAGTCCTTCAGTTTGCTGATCGATCTGTCAAGAGGCCGAAGGGGTTGCTGCGAGACGTTATCGTCACGATTCAGGGCCTGAAATTCCCCGTGGACTTCGTAGTGTTGGACATGGAGATCCCTGATTCAGTGGCCGATAACCCCATCATCCTTGGTCGACCGTTCTTGGCCACGGCCAAGGCGGTGACCGATCATGACAACGGGAGGGTATACTTTCGCGTCGAGGGCGAGAGTGTACAAATAGAGACGATCGAGGACTACAGAGCCAGAGAGAGAGCATGCTCAGAGACCAGCACAGATTCAGAGCAGCTGACAGACGACGGGCCAGACATCCACCAGGACTGTGATTTTGTGATCACAGACGACGAGGCAGCATGGGCAGATCCTGCAGCATAGGCCATCCTCTCAGTTTCAGACACAGCTGATGCCGAGATGATAGCAGAGGAGAGTCTGGAGAGCACAGCCCTAATCCAGGATACTACGGAGGCAGCAGAGCCGGTTCTCGACCGTGACACGGCTTTTGGTGATAGTGGTGCTGAGGCCACCTTGTGTGATGGTGGTACTGATGCCACCTTATTTGATGCAGATCCCTCAGATTCAGAGTCTAATTGGGCAGATTGTGATGATCAGATGCCAAACTTGAGTCCACCTGAGCCTACAGATGAGGAGGAGGTAGAGGCAGAGCAGATCAGAGACAGCACAGTCGAGCAGCCTTCTCCAGACTCAGTTTACGAGAGTTCGCTTACTTTCTCCCAGGCAAATTTGGTAGACTTAGCAGCACTCACACATCTTCTTCCGAGGCCAGATTTGCCAGCACCCAGCTGTCCAGAGCTGAAGCCGCTCCCTACTTCGCTGAAGTATCGGTTCCTTGCGGGCGAACCTGAGATGTACCCAGTCATCATCTCCGTCGATCTGACTGGAGAGCAAGAATCCCGTTTGATGGGGGTTCTTGAAAAGAACTGCAAGGCAATCGGATGGAGCGTAGCAGATCTCCATGGAATTAGTCCATCAGTGTGCTCCCACCATATCTATCTCGAGGAGGGGGCGAAGCCGTCGCGTGAGTTCCAGCGGCGACTGAACCCCAACCTGAGAGAGGTTGTGATGAAGGAAATATCAAAATGGTGGAGTGCAGATTTTATTTATCCCATTTCCGACTCCAAGTGGGTTAGCCCCTTGCATGTGGTGCCCAAGAAGACGGGCATCACGACTGTGATCAGTGAGTCGGGAGAGGAGATTGCTACACGAGTACCCACCTCTTGGAGGGTCTGTGTTGATTACAGGAGACTCAACCAGGCCACCAAGAAGGACCATTTCCCCCTGCCTTTTATTGACCAGATCATTGACAGACTGGCAGGGAAGAGCCATTATTGCTTCCTGGATGGGTACTCGGGCTACAACCAGGTGGCCATCACTCCTGAGGATCAGGAGAAGACCACCTTTACCTGTCCCTTCGGTACATATGCCTTTCGACGCATGCCATTTGGGCTATGCAATGCCCCTGCGACTTTTCAGAGGTGCATGCTGTCGATCTTTTCGGACATGGTAGGGGAGTGTTTGGAGGTCTTCATGGACGATTTCTCGGTCTACGGCGACGGATTCGACTCCTGTCTTGACTGCCTAGACCGAGTACTCCAGCGATGTATTGAGTACCAGTTGGTTCTATCTTGGGAGAAGAGTCACTTCATGGTGACTCAAGGGACGGTGCTTGGCCACATCATCTCCAACAGTGGCATGGAGGTGGATCCGACCAAGGTTGATGTCATTAGTAAACTCGCACCACCGTCCAATTTGAGGCAGCTACGGTCATTCCTGGGGCACGTTGGATTTTATAGGAGATTTATTCAGGATTTCAGCAGGATTGCCCGACCGTTGACTGACCTCTTGACGAAAGACACCGAGTTCCTTGTCGATGACAAGTGTCTTTCGTCCTTTGCGACTCTCCAGCAGTGTGTGATTGAGGCTCATGTCCTCCAGACGCCTGATTGGTCTCTCCCATTCGAGATCATGACGGATGCCTCCGACTTTGCCGTAGGGGCAGTGCTAGGACAGAGGAGGGATGGAGTTCCATTTGCCATTCACTACGCTAGCCGCACATTGGATTCCGCCCAGCGGAATTACACGGTTACAGAGAAGGAAATGCTAGCTGTAGTGTTCGCCCTAGATAAGTTTTGATCGTATATCATTGGATCTAGAGTGACTTTGTACACGGATCACACCTCCATCAGGTACCTCATGGCAAAGAAGGATGCCAAGGCCAGTCTCACTAGATGGATCCTTCTACTCCAGGAATTCGACATTGAGATCAAGGACAAGCCTGGAGTCAAGAATGTGGTGGCGGATCATCTCTCCCGTTTAGAGCAGCCTGAGGAGTCTGAGCAGATTGATCCCATTCGAGATACCTTCCCAGATGAGGCGATCCTTGCTATCGCCTCACTCCCGTGGTATGCTGATATTGTGAATTTTCTCGTTGTTGGGAAAGTCCCACAAGATTGGCCCAGGCAGAGGCTTGAGACCTTCCTTGTGAAGGCCAAGTCCTACCACTGGGAGGATCCCATCCTTTACCACGAAGGAGGGGATAGCGCATGGCGTCGGTGTATTCCTCAGGAGGAACACCATAGCATCCTCACTTACTACCACAAGCTTGAGGCAGGAGGACATCATTCTGGGAGGAGAACGGTACAGAAAGTGCTCCAATCCGGCTTGTGGTGGCCTACCCTCTTCAAGGACTCAGATGAGTTCGTGAAGAGGTGTACTGACTGTCAGAGGATGGGCACTTGTGGACAGCGTGATATGATGCCGATGCAGCCCATTCACTTCTGTGAGGTTTTTGATGCATGAGGCATCGATTTCATGGGTCCATTCCCTAAGAGTCAGGGATTTGAGTACATTCTGTTGGTCGTGGATTATGTTAGTCGTTGGGTTGAGGCTATCCCCGCCCGAGCCGCTGATGCGAGGACAGTTTGCAGATTTCTGAGGAAACATATCATCAAGCGGTTCGGGGTTCCACGAGTTTTGATTTCTGATGGGGGGTCTCATTTCATCAACGACCAGGTGAAGGCCCTTGCTAGCGAGTTCGGTATAGACCATCGTGTTGCTACACCTTACCATCCACAGACGAATGGTCTAGCCGAGGTGTCGAATAGGGAGATCAAGACTATATTGCAGAAAGTCGTCCGCCCTGACCGAAAGGATTGGTCAGAGCTTTTGGACTCGGTCTTATGGGAATATAGGACTTCTTTCAAGACTCCATTGGGCACATCTCCCTTCCGCCTCGTATATGGCAAGCCGTGCCATTTACCTGTTGAGCTGAGGCACAAGTCACTTTGGGCAGTTACAGATATTCTTATGGATCCAGATGGTATGGGAGACCAGAGGAGGGCAGAGTGAGCAGCCCTGGAGGAGTTGAGAGATACGGCTTTCTCAAACATCCTACATTATAAGGAGAAAGTGAAGGAGTGGCATGATTCTCATATCAGCCACAAGCATTTTGAGATTGGACAGAGAGTATGGCTGTTTGATGCGAGGCTACGTTTGTTTCCAGGGGAGCTACAGAGCAAATGGAAGGGACCCTACTTGGTCAGAAAGGTACACGACAACGGTAGCATTGATATATCTGAGTTGTCTTCTGAGAGTACCTTTCGAGTGAACGGCCAGCGGCTCAGGCCATTTCTAGATCATGAGCCGCGGGTCGCTGATCTTGCCCCTATTCATTTTGCGTGAGATATGGTCTTTGACTCACATCTAATGCATCTCACGCCTGAGTTTAACTGATCTTCCGCCTTGTATAGATCCAGATGTCCATATCACTACATTCTTTAGTCCCACATCCCTTTCTTCATCTTGTGATTATGCTATACTTAGGGTGCACTATACCCTAAGTATAGGGGGGATGTGAGACCTTTTGGGTATTTCTTTTGTTTCTTTTTACCGCTGTTTTTGCTGCCTGTACTTAGGGACATTTCACCCTAAGTATAGGGGGGGTAGACCCTGTACATTCTCCTCTCGGATTTTACCTTAGTATACAGCCTGCTATACTTAGGATTACTTGATCCTAAGTATAGGGGGAAGACCCGAGACCCTCTTGACTTTTCTATTCCATTCATTCTTCTTTGTATATAGCCTTTCTTTTCACTTCCCTATACCTAGCACGAGTTATGTCTTCTTCATCGCTCTTGACTCTGAGGACATCGTTCGAGCTAAGTATAGGGGGGTGTGTATATATTTCATATATACTTTAGCCATAACTCGTACTTTGTGTGAGTGCGTTAATAAGTAAAATGGCTAAAAATCACAAAAATTAAAATTTTTCATGTACATAAACTTCTTTTATTTGCACATAAATAGCTAGTGCACAAATTATTTTTGTAAAAATGACTTCAAAAATCTTTTGTATAAAGTTTGTGTAAATATTTTCTTATCAAAATTATGTATATAGTACAAAATTTTTCCAAAATGTTTTGAAAATCAAAAGTTTGCAAAAATCTTGTGTAAATGTTTGTAAATATCTTTTTGCAAAACTTGCACCTCATACATCATTCATACATGGTTTCAAAACATTTTTCAAAAATTTTGCATGATTGTAAAAATTTGTGTAAATAAGCATCTTTTGTACATATGTATATAGTTTTTCTGGATGATAGTTGACATTTAAACTAGCCCGAAATCAAATTGAGAAATGGAGCTTGATTAAGATCTTAATCCACCTAACTTCTAAGAGGAACCTTATAGGGCTTAGGTTTAAGGCTTTTCAGGTCTATGGTGACTTAATTCTTTGAGTCCACTAGGCTATGATCACATGTCATCTCAATGAGCCTAAGTAGAGCACTTAACAACAACACGTGACTCATATATATTATGGCTTTACTTGGACACCAGCACTATGCACCGAGCTCTCTACGGATGAGGTGGTGAAGAGGCAGTCTTCCTTGACTTGGGGTAGCATATGAGGGTAGTACTTCTAGGCGGAACCTCTCTTCTTCTTTTAGTGAAGGAAGTGCGTCTCAACTTGGTCTGGTTGCCATGAGGTCTAACTACGGGAGTTGTGGGTTGCAATAAAGCTTCAAAAGAGGGATAGTCTACTGGCTCAAGAGGAAAAACTCCTTGTACATATGCTGCACATGTTGTATAGATGCACTCGAAAAAAAAATGTGCAAAAGGAAAATAACTCCAAAAAAGTGGTGGGTCTGATAGAAAATGATAATCCCACCGGAGTATGTATAGAGAGTGCAATAAGCAAAGCTTGGTTTCATGATCCACCTGATGTAGCTTGCAGCAGGGAGACTTGGCTACACTGGTCAAGCTCCCAAGGGTACTTGGCTACACTGGCCTTGACCCATTCTCTTCTTCCTCCTCTTCTTGAGCCGGTTGAACTTGAACTTTGAAGGGAATACCCCGCTCCTCGAGGAAAGAGTGGCCAGATTGAGGTCATAGAGTTACCTTGTTGGGGAGAGTTGTCAAGTTGCCATTTCTGAGGTGGAGAGCTTAGACCTCACATTCACAGGATAGGAAAAGATTCATGATCTTCAGGGTTTGTGATTGATGACTTGTTCTGATCTGGAGCATTGAGGAGTCTTGATTATAGATTAGTGGAACTTAGAGACTGTTGAGTTTTAAACTTAGGTCCAAATAAGGTTCCGACACATTAATAATCCAAAGATCTGATCGAGCTCCATACCTTAAATTAATAAAGGCAAGTTTAATAATCAGCCTTGATCCATGTATATCCGTCTTTTTCTTTTTCTTTCTTTCTTCTTTCACTTCTTTTTCAAATAAGTGTTTGCTAAGGGACTAGCAAAGTTAAGTATAGGGGGGTGATGAATACTCATTCATCACTCTTTATTCTTATATTTTAGCTACAAAAACCTTTGCAAATGCATGTAGATATGTGTAAATACAAATAATTACCAAAAGCATGCATTGTGTAAAAACCTATAATTAGCATGTTTTTGTGCAAAAATAAAAGAATAAAGATTAAAAAGAAAAAGAGGGAAATATTTAGAATAAATATTGAGCAACCTAACCCAAGGGAGGGCTCAGCATGGGCCTGACCGCATAAAAGCCAAAGTAGAGGGAGATAGGGGCTCATGTGTAAATATTTATGTAAATAAATAAAAATATTTTTCCTCACAAAAATAGCCCAAAATATGCTTGTGAATACTTGTACATATTTATAAGTATAAAAACAAAAGAAAAAGGGTAAAAATCAAAAAGAACAAAAACACCACTTTCATCATGTACATGAACCACTCTTATATATTTATTTAACCTTGTAAATAAATAAAATTAATTTCCAAATTTTTTGTAAATATTCTATGTTATATAATGTAAATAAATAAAATAAAAAACAATTAAAACAAAAACAAAATAAAAATAACAAAATTAAAAACACAAAAAATATATTGTAAATATACCATGTACACAAATGTATATATGTATTTATTTTACCTATGTATATAAATAATAAAATCAAATAAAAATACCTTTTTATTCCTTATTTTATAATGAAAATAAATAAAATATAAAATAGGAAGAAAATTGCATAAACATAATAATTAAAAAAATCAAAAATTAAAAACCCTATACAGTGTACATATACCTATATATTACATATAATGTAAGTACCTTATTTTTATTTCCAAAAATTAGATAAAAATCACTAAAAATAGAAAAAAAATAAAACGAAAATATTTCATGTTTTAAGTTTTTGCTAAATCGGCCCCTAGCTACCCTAATTTTCACTTCTAAGATTCTACCACGTGGCCGATTCCTGTTGGCTCTGGGGGATGTTGACCGCCCGGTCAACTACCCCCCCCCCCCCAGGACCACTCCACACGGGTCCTTAGCGGGTCCCCAACTTCTCGGATTTTTCCCCGCTAAACCCGATCGCCTACCACCTAAACCCCGGGTCCGACTCCTTAATGCCACATCCGACACCCTCGCCGGGGTATCCACATCGGGATCCGCGCGCCTCCACGCCCTACCCGACCTCGTCTAGCCGGACCCGCACCCATATTTAGCCGTTGCTCCGCCACCCTAATCCTCCATCTTTGGTCATTCGAATCCACCCCTGTGAGCTCCAGTGAGTGCGCGAGAGTGACAGCTCGCGTTTGGCGTTGTCGAAGCGAGGAAAGGAAGAGAGGCCATCGATCCGGCGAGCTTCGCCGCCGCTGCTCCGCCACCAGCAGGAGCACCGAGCCTCGGAGGGAGACGCTCCTCGAGGCGAAGACCAGGAGCTTCCTTAGCTCCTCCCCAGTCTCCTCGTCCACCCAGGTAGCTCCGATAGTCTTTCTTTTTCCGTAATTTCTAGTTACCCCCAAATCGCTCTGCCGCCATCTATCGTCGATTCCTCCCGCTTCCGACCACCATCCGATCATCGGGCATCGCCATAGCCTTCGCCGACTTCCTGCGCACCTTCTTCACCCCTTCATCCAACCCAGCTCGCACAGGAGCTGGGAGTCGAGCTCCTCCGCTTTCCCCTTTCGCCGGAGCTCGCCATATCGACCCACAGACCACCGTCACCCCACCTGACTGGGTCGAGGCAGTTTGCCCTCGACCCGCGAGTCTTCTGGATTGCTTTGCAGGTCGAACGAAGGCCATCTGAGGTCCTTCGCCATTCAGCCAGGAGGCACAGCTCCGCCGACCTCGCCCGAGCTCCTCAGAGCTCGGCTGGATCATCGGAGCCCACCACCAGTTGCGGGACACTCTTGCGGAGCTTCTCCGACCTTCAGGCGCAGCAGAGGAGCCCCGGAGCGAAGCCACCAGGCCGGCGAACTTCGCCGGTCATCTGTTCTTCGAGGATCCTCCTCCTCCATTCGATCAGTCCTCCCACTCCAGGTGTCATCTGGGCCGTTCATCCCTGGAGCTTCCTTCACCGTCAGATCAGAGGAGAGTCGATCGCAGCCGTTGGTTCATGTGCTACCACACTTCTACGCTGTCGGATACTCCACGTGGCGCGCATCCAACGGTCCGAGTAATAAAGGGTAATTTACCCTTAGGCCCTCTTAGTTATTTTATTTCGTTTTTAGTCTTGTAAATATTTAGCGTAGTTGTTTAAGTTTTGGTACTTTTGCATAGAGACCCGTGTGCTTGCCTTTATTTGCTGTTATACCCCTGTACATGGTTTGACACGTGCTTCGTCACGTGGTTTCGTTGGGGTAATTGCATTGTATGCCCCTGTTGTTCTAGATGTTAAAAGTTGAATGAAACTTTTAGTTTATTTGCATTTATACCCCTGTGCGTATTGTATTTAAACATGTGCATGATATTTTGGGTATTTTGCGAATAGGTCCCTGGACTTTTGGTACCTGTTACCAATAAGTCCTTGGAACTTATTTTTCTTGCATTTGGGTCCCTGAGTGCCCCAGGCACGCGCGTGGCACGTGTTTTGCTGAGTTAATTGCACCAGACCCCCCAGACTCTCGGGTATTTGCACTTTGGTCCCTATGCACTGTGCCCCTTCTTTATTTGTGAATAAAATAGCAAATTACCTCCAAATCCAACGAAATTTGGACACATGGCTCCTGCCATGGTGTAAAATTTTTGAGGATTTTTTAGGACATTTTTGTTTTCATTTGATATTTTTAAAAAATCAAAAACACTTAATTTTGCCACTGTCTAACTTTAAAAACCCCAAAAAAATATTAAAACTCATTTAAAAATTCCAGAAAAATTGTCTACTGTTTGGTTTACTTAGCTTGATTTTCTAGCCAATTTTGGCTATTTTTCATTACCTAAAACACCTAAAAATTCAAAAAAACCTAAAATCTTATAAAAATTCTAATAATTAAACCAAAAATCCAAAAATAATAAAATAGGTGCCTAAATTTTCCTTGTTTAATTCTCTTTACAGGAAAATTACCTTCGAGCTAATTTGGGGGCTTTAGATATTTTATCTAAGCCCTTTAACTCGGCTGGACAGTACCTACTGTTTTAGTTACTTTTTGATTTTTAGAAAATTAAATAAACATCAGAAAATTATTAAAAATTCACCAAAAACACTAAAAATTATAAAACACATAAAAATATTTTTGTTTGAATTTTTGGTTGATTTGTATTGCTTTTAATAAATTGTTGAAGTGTGTGTTTCTTTACTTTTCTTATTTTCTTAATTCATTAAAAATCCAAAAAAATATTAAATAATTAAAAACCACCAAAAATAGTTGCTTCGTTTATTATATTTCCCTTTTTGACTACTTCGTAGGCCGAGAGGCCAACCCGTGCTCCTTGAGTTCGACCCTGGTCACTATACCAGGTTAATCTAATAGCAGGACCGCTTTCGTGTTTTGATCGATTTTATCTATTATTAGTGGTTCATTTTTCTTGATTGACATAGCTGAGTAATCGAGGTCACAACGACCATCTAGATACCTTTGCCTTAGTCGCTCAGATCGTGTCATCAACACATGACTGCTTGCTTAGATACGGCTTAAGAACAGCGAACTGAGCTCACTCATATAAATCACCTTGTCCGGACCCGATGAGGATTCCTCTGAAACTTCCTTCTCCGGAATGTTGAAGGAAATTTTCTTAGTCGGTTTTCTAGAACCTGAATCATTGAGAGGGAGATGAGAGCGATGCGCCTTGAGAAGTTCGGGGGAACATCTCGAGGAATCAATTCTCGACTTCCTCTCACTAGTTAGCCGACTAGAAGAGGGAGCAACCGTGTTTTTATATGGAGTCAATTTAGTCTTGGTTGTTTCCTTTGAAGGTCCAAGATGTGGTGTGGTGCTGACCATGGGTTCCTCATCAGAAGAGTCACCATATAGATTAGCATATTCCTGAAGGGTCAACACGCGTCTCGAGAAGGTGCTAGTGATCTCAGTTGGCTTGACATTATTGGGCTCTTGCGTCGGATCATCAAAATGGTCAAGACAATCATCAAAAATCATGTCCGACTCAATGTCAGCTTATGGTCGTGAGTCCTCCTTAGAAGCTGTCACGGTGGTGGTGCAAGCAGTTGAGGAGGTGTGGGGAGTCTCTGAACCAACGATTATCCGGAAAATCGGTCTCTCAGGTGTAGTAGAGAGGTGGGACTCATCTTCCTCTCGATGGTCACGACTGTCAGCAGATGTGCGGGTCACCTTAGAGTAAAGTTTATCAAAGAATAGATGAGGTCGAAGCGCTCCCAATGCTGTCAAATCGATTTTTCGAGTCTCGCAATCTATGGTCGCCTTAGCCAAGGCTAAGAACAACTTCCCGAGAATAATCGGAGACTGGGAAAACTCTCCTCGTTGCTCAATGTCAATGATCGTGAAGTCCACCTGGAGTAGAGCACCTTGGAAAGTAACGATGACTGAAATATTTCCTCTCGATCGTTTGATGGATCGATCAGCCAACTGAACGATCTCTCTCGACTTCATAAGTGACCTATGTTTGAGCTTGTCAAATACAGATGTCGGGAGGATATTTATCAATGAGTCATCATCGATTCTTGCATGGGTAAAGATGGTGTCTTTGATTTCATATTCAACCCGGGGCAACCGCTTCACTCTACGGCTCTTGGTCTTTCTCCCTATCACCAAGGAGGTGGCCATAGACACTATGTGTCTTTCGGTCCTTGTCCTCTTATTGCCCGACCTCTTGAGTATCAATTTACTTCTCACAAATCGTTTGAGGTCGGGAAAGTGATCTATGGCCTTTATTAAGGGAAGATTAAAAATCAATTCTTCATCGAGTGCTTCCCTTAGGACATGATCTAATTTTTTAGGTCTTTTTTCATTTTCAATTTTTATGTGATTTTTTGTTTTTTCAAATTTTTGGTGTTTTGGATAGATGAATGATCAGACTCAAGATTGGAAGGCAAGGGGTTAGTAGAAGAGGGATATAGAATGGACTCCAGTTGTACAGAAGATGTGGGTTCCCTAATGCTTGCTTAGTTTTCAACATCAGATCTACTTATGTCCTTTTCCACTTTCATTCCCAAGCTGGCAGAAATTGAGTGCAATATTTCCATGACGTCTCTCAACTTGTTACCTAATGTTTCATTTTCCACGATAAGTCGAGAAATGCCATCCTCCAAAAAATTCTCATGACAAATCATGGGAGAGTTCTGCTCAATTGGAGGATACTGCTGAGATATTGGGGTCTCATACTCAACATACATAGACTCTGGCATGTAATGCTGGGTCGAGTATGGACTATCCAATTGGTAAATATTGGTCGGAGCCTCATATGATCGAGTCAATGAAACAGGGACTGATAAGTCTAGGTCATGAGTCCAATCTTGTAAATGTATAGGCTCTCCGAATGAAGGTTGGTTAATGGAAGCTTGATCACTAAAGTCAATCAAGTCTGGGAAGTCATGATGTACAGGCCTCTCCATTCGGGTTGTTCGATCGACCACGTGATGCCCTAAGGTCAAGTCGGGATGTGTATATGTAAATTATTGTCTGGTCCCTACTTGAGGTGAGAATGAAGTATGTGGGGGCATATAATTTTACCAATCATCTATCTCAACAGTGGCTTGCTCTTCATTCGATTCTTTAATTCCCGCAAGCTCTCGAGAATAAGTACAGTCAGCCCAAGGTAGAAGTGGATCTGGAGTGTTGGAATATGGAGTAGGTGAGAAATGCAAAGAAGTGGAGACAGTCAAAGTTCTGACTTCATAATCGGGTTGAGATGGAACCGACCATGGGTAAGGGTCTCCCGTGGATGGTGGAGGATACATGGAAGAAGGAGAAGGCGAAGATGAACGGTATATGGTCGAGAAGGATTGACCAGAGGTCTCAAGGTATGGGGACCAATATCCCGACATCTTGAAGAGGAAATGTGAATGTAAGAAGATAAAGGTAGAAAACGTGCAATTACACAGGATAACGCACACGGACAAACACAAAGACAAATGCAAGAGCAAACCCCGAGTTCACACTCAACACGATGAAGGACCCGAGATCGAGTCCAATTATTCTGGGATTTTAAGTGTGAATTTTCAGACAAGTAGCAAAGGTTACGCGGCCTATAGGGGGGTTGGCTAAAAAGCCGGTTGCGTCTCCCCTGTTTAACATGTCGCCTAAGATACCGCCGGTCCTTCCTTTCTTTGCTCCTATCCCAAGTTTATGGATTCAAAGACCTTCCCCTATCTACCTGCAAGCAGGCGGAGGCTGACAAGGCCAGAACTTCACCCCGGGGGGTTACTGGCAACTTGTCGTGAAGTACCGCAATTTCGCCCCTATCTACCTGAGACAGGCGGAGGCTACTTGGTACTAGTCAGTGAACCTGAATAACTCAACTTGTGATATTTGCTAGGATTAGTCGGAACGTGATTTGGAAGGCAGGGATTTGGGCTCTGCCTTAAGGTGTTCACACACACTCAAGTACCCTCACTCAGCTTGAAAACAAGGTCGGGGATTAATCTCCCGCAAAAAAGGGTTAATTTTAGTCAAATTTTTGGTCCAATTCAATTAGCAGTCTCGATTTTAAAGATTAGTTTGTCACTGATATTAATCCACACAAGCAATCACATCTACCGTCCAGCCCCAATTCTTTTATCCTAGGTTAGAAAACCAAGAGAGAGAGAATCGGAAATAGCCGATGCAATCGAGAAAACGATGATGAATGCTTGAGTAAGAATACTTACAGTACCTCCATCTCTCTACAATGTTGGATGCAAGACTGAATTGAAATTTTACACTAAATGGAATGCAAGCGATGAAAAGCCGCTCCTAGACAGGAAGTTCTATTAGCGAGTGAAGAACAGATTATGTTTGGCTAAGTTCTGCGGTCTAAGTGCGTCTTTTAAATGCGAAGTGTGGTCCTAGAATTTTACGAGCACAAACAGTTCCTAAAGTAGCTTTAAGAGCCGCAAGTGCAGGTCCTATTCTACGTAAAGCAACCACACAGCACACGGGGATACGTTTTATTATAACTTACACGCACGAGATCCCAAACGAGAACCGCTAGAAATGCAGACACTTTTTTTACAAGTTAATAAAAAAATAGAAAAATCCTTTTGACGTCTCAACAGCCGACTTGATCCACGAATCGTCAGCCTCCGATGCACTTCGAGAAGCGTCAACTTCAAGAAAACCGCTCCAAGTCCACCGGGCCCTCGCACAAAAAGATACAAAAATGTCAGTGAGAGAGGAAAAAATAAAAAAATTGAAAAAATGGAATAATTACAAGGTGGTTCGGGAATCAGACTACCCGAGTGACTGAAAAACGTGAATCAAATTTTCTAAAATCATCCGAAGCCGTTTGCCTCCCCGACAACGGCGTCATTTGATGAACCGCGGATCTACCCTCTTTAATGGTGTCTAATTGACGTTTTCGTTGCAGTCGGATAAATCCGGATCGATCAAAAATAACCGCACAAATCTATTAATCATCTAATGAAATTAATGCGCGGTTTTATGTTTGTTTAGCCTAGGCAAGCCCCAAGGTCGACTCAAGGAAGCAAAGGAACAAATCGGGATCCGATTAGATGGATTAGATTACGATTTTCCAAGTGGGATTTTTTTAGTTTTTTTATGCGATAAAAATGCCAATGTGGTTGAACAAGGTTATTAAGAAAATCAACAACTTAGCCAAATTTAATTTGAATTTGAATTTAGATCAAATTGACCAAGTTATATTTGTCCTGTAAACCTAATCCAATGAGGAATGCAAAATGAATTTTTTTGGAATTTTCTGATACTTTATGATTTTTTTATAAATTATTTACTAAAAATAGAGGTTTGCGGGTATTTAATTCCTAATAAATCCACGAAATCAATATATACAGAGAATGAATTATGTCAAATAGATATGTTAATAAGGAATGCAGAAGCTTTGAAATTTCTCAAAAATCTTATTCGTGGAATTAATTAAAAATCAATTACATAAATCACTCTATCATTTAATTTATGTAAAAGACAACTCCTAATTGGACGAAATTTAAACTGTAATTAAAGAACACTTAGAGGCATCATTCACATTTTTTTCACAATTTTTGGAGTAAGAAATAGGCCTGTGCAAATTTAAGAGCGTAAATGGGTAAAATGTCACTGATTTTCAATCTCTAATTTTTAATAAATAAATCATTGATCACAAAAATGCAAATAAATAGTCACGAGATAAAGAATTAGTTTCTTATCATAGTGCTATTTTTTGATAAAAAAAATTGATGTAAAAATAATGTCCAAATTATCACTCAAACGCAGGGGTGTAAATGCAATACTGAAAATGAAATAAACAAACTATTGTGCACAGGGGCACTTCTGCAATTTTGAATACTTGACGGGTAAAATATGCAAATTTCACAAACAAAATGAAATAAAAAATAGACCTTCACTTGATCTGCAAGCTAGGGCTCACGCACAACGCACGAACGTGGGGGCGGCTACGGCGGCGCACGCGTGGAGGATGGGGGCGGCGCGAGGGGGTAGAGCGCCCTGGAGGGGAGCGTCGCACCGCCGTTGGAGGGCGGTTGCAGAGGAGCGGAGCGGCCTCGGGGGGTGTTGCGTAGGGACGACGCGGGCGGCAAGGGCCGGTCGTGCACGGTTGGAGGCGCGCCTGAGGGGACCAGCGACCGCGCACGGAGGCTGAAGTGCGCGCAGGCGGAGATGTAGCTGCACGTCGAGGTGGTTGGAGGAGCGGGTTGGTCCGGTGAACGGCTGGAGCGTGAGATTGTGGCGCTACGCAGTAGCAGGAGGGGGTCGACCGTTGGGTGTAGGAGCGGCGGCGGCCGGGCGATGATGGCGGGGGGTCGCAGCTGCGGGTGGCCTGAGGCTGTGCGCAGGCCACGTGTAGGGAGACCGCAGGTGGCGGCTGACAGCAGCCTGAGGCCAGGCTGCGGGCGGAGAAGGAGGTGCAGGAGATGGCGGCCTGGCTGGGTCGGTGGGGCGACGGGTCCATGCCGCAGGCTGGAGGTCAGTGGCAGGCGAAAGCTCCTGCTTGTTGTTTTTTTATTATTTTTTTCTTTTGTAATTTTTTTGTGATTTTTTTATTGTAAACTGGAAATAAAATGCAATGAAGGAAAAGTGTGTGTGGTGATTGTGATGGATTTGTGGTTGATGAATAAAATGAGGGTGGTGGCAATGATGTAAATAATATGATTATGAGGTGGTTGTGGTGGTATGTTTGATGATAAACAAGAAAGAGAATTGTTAGATAAAAAAATGACCAGGAAAGGAGATGGACTACTTACCTGTGGTTCGCCGAAAGTGAGCCGCAGTGTGCGGCTCCCTTCATGGCCTCGAGGAGATGGCGGGTGCTCCGAAGCAAAGCGAGTTCGATTGGAATGTCACGACACGGCAATGGTGATACCGCGGATCTCGCCTGAAAGGTTATCGTCGCTCAACTTGTCTCCTTTAGCTGTCACCTGTAGGTTGAAGGGGCTCGAACTCTATTCTCTCAAATCGGCGGATGTTGAACAATGGAGGAGGAGATGAGAATATAAAGAGGAGGAGGAAGTTGGAAAAAAGATGGAGAGAGTGGAGTAGTGGGGAGTTATTGGCTTGGAGTGGAAGACAAGTAAGGGGAGAAGAGTAATAAAATAAAATAGTAGACTACTAAAAATAATTAAAATAGTAATAATAAAATAATAATAATAATAATAAATCTGAAAATAATAAAATAAATATGAAAATAATAAAATGAAGGGGTGACATGTGGCGGCACCAGGAGCTGCCACATGTCGCTCCTAGAAAATTCAAAAATTAAATGTACACAAAAATAAAAAAGAAATAACAAAAGGGATTAAATCAAAAAGTGGTCAACACAAAATTGTTCGTCTCGAAGAGATCTACAACTTTCGTGAAGGGCCAAAAATCAAAGGAAATCATATGTAAAAAATGTATTTTTGGGTGGTACCTTATAGATATAAAATACCACATGTTATCTTTTGTAATTTTTTGTCATTTTTTAAAAGAGAGAAAAATCAAAATAAAGTTAGAAAAAAATATAAAAAGAATATTTACAACTTAATTTAATTTTATTTATTTTTATAATTAATAAAATAAAAAAGATAAAATGAAGGGCAAAACGGTCAATATGTACAATATACAAAAGGGGCCCAAAACCCAAGTTTTGTATACTAGCTCCGATTTTAATGAAATTGGTCTCGTTTTGAAGGTCTCTGAATGTATATTACTTTAAAAGTGAGTAGACCTAATTCAGAGATTGTATGAGAGAGATATACGCATTTAAGGCTCCTAGTTTCAAACTTGGATTGGGGTTTTATTGGTCAATTTTACAAGTTAGTATTTTTTGATATTTTTTTAATAAGTGTTAGTAATATATACACTATGGAGTTGGTTTTATTCGATTCGGAGTTAGTATAAAATATATACAGATAAGGTATTCTATCTAATATACATGTGAATATTTACAAGTGAATTTGGCTTCTTATTTAATGCAAATATGAATGCTAAAATGCAGATATTATTATGTATGCATGAATGCTAATTATGCAAGATAAGGGGAAATATGATGTTATTTACTCGGGAACAAAGCTCTATTTTCAACTCAGAGTGATGAATCACAGATTCATCAACGACCACCCTTTCCTAATAGGAGTTGGTGGCTGTCTCTTCCTTCCATGTATCTCCAATTTTTACAACAACAATTGTTGTAAATTATTCTACAAAAATAATTCAGAATTATTTTGTGAATATTGCAATCTTACCATTGGAAATTTGTAAATCACATTCACAACCCAAAATAAAATGTAAATTACATTTTCAATTAACTGTCCAATGTGAATCCAAATCACATTAACATTTAATTAACAAATGTAAATTACAAATAGCTCTCTCTTATATATAATAAATCACATTTATTGTAAATATGATTAACATGGATAGTGCTATTCACATTATTCATATCCATGATAATTAAATATCATTTAATCATCTTGTATCTCTATTCTCATGTGCCAAATAATATGAATCACATTCACATTATTCACATCTTTGATAATCAAATCACATTTAATTATCTAAGATAACTCTCCTTATAATATGAATCAAATTCATAGTATTCATGATAATGAAATCACATTTAGTTATCCAATTTCTCAATGCTCGAATACATATATCAACAATGAAATTATCCTGAACTCTTTCAAGGATAATGCGCTTTCTCCATGGATACCTGGAGATAAGGACATGGCGATTGTATTATTCCACGTATAGTGACTTGGATATTGAGATCACGTCTCAAATCCAGATCTTGCAGACCTTCCATAGATGCTTGATTAAATCAAGGCCGTAGATCCAATCTTCTCATTGCATCTGAATCACATTCAGATCACTGTCCAACACTTGGACCAACTTCTCTGCTGAGAGGAGTCACTAAAATCTAGACCCGTTTCATCACTTCCTAGGAATGGAAGCGTCATGGTTATACAATTGTTTGTGATCACATCACCCTCAGGTATTCCTAATACTTGTACATCCTACATACTGGAAGACCCAGAATAAACCAGAAGTATAAGATCAATTTTACACTGTCTACTTCAGGGTTTTATCATTAAGTTTCTCATTCGATCATTGGGAGTCGGTATCGATCATATACTTTCCAAAAGCATATATCATACCTAGGTGTTGATCATATACTTTCCAAAATCATATATCAAACCTTAAAAATTCACTCAAACTTCCAAAGCAAGATGACTGCGCGTGGAATTTGATTCTTCCCAATATCTCATGAGTGTGCTCATGTCTTCCGGTTCAGTAATGAACCCATACGATCCCTTTGAGAGATCGTATTACTCATATACCCTTATATGCACACCAGCGCACGGGTGTATAGACCTTGATTAGGTCATCAGCCTATTGGTCTGCCAAATGTACATTCTCAGATATATAGTAACACATCTGTCTCCGGTCAGAGGATGCGTGCCTATATCATGACAGCATATGATATAGGACTTTGGTTATCTCGATCTCATTAAGTCAACTCTTTTGACCTAACTTAGCTAACACCTTCGAATCTCAATTCCTATGCGGAGGATCTGCATCAAGAGGTCGGTTAGATATCAGCCTTCAGAGAAAGGATTGCCATCTCCTTCTCAGACTGGAGATCATCTCTTAATAATCATTTGACGGTGCTTGATGAGTCCTCAATCTAACTCTTTAGATATTTATCGTAGCACCTGCCTCTATGATTCAATAATTGAATCAACAGCTGTCTGATCGGGAATGATATTTGCAATAACATTATTGCATAATGGCTCGTCGTGGGTTCGCATGTCCAACAATCTCCAACTAGACCAAAGAGCCATTAAGGGGCTAATCATTTAAACATGCACTCATGTGACAATCATAGGCTATTTAGAAAAATAGCTAGGTAAGCTGATCAGTCACTCTGTTCCCAAGAGACTATGCCAAGTCCTTTTATAGCACTTGCATATCTCCTAGTGACAGTGTTCGCATTTAATACGAATGTTGCATCTTATGCAACCAATATTCAATCATGTCAGTCATAGTTTCCTTGACACTACACCTTAATAATTATTATAACCGGTATGTAATTTCTATTATCCTTATCAGAATACCCTTATTCCTGGAGATCTCTATCTCCTAAGATATTTGTAGTTAAGACCTTTTAGTTCTCCGTCTATAAAGTCTTAATTTCTTGAACATAAGACTTAGAGATCACTATCTCTAAGTCTTGTCATCTTTGAAGATATTGTTATTACAACAATCAAGTGTTTTATCACCATAGTAGGATTAGTAACAGTTTACTACTCCCACTGCATGGTAGACATCTGGCTTTTGTACACATCTAGCATACACCTGGCTTCTCGGGACTGAAGGGCAAGCAGTTTTAACTCACATCCTTAACTCTTTGAGGTGTTATCCCTTTAGGTAGGTCAGTACCATATCTTGAGGGAAAGAATCCTTTTTTGGAATTTTCCAGAAAATAGAAATGTCCAAGGTGTACCATTAATGTGACGGTCCCAATACCCTCTTTTCTTTGCTCCTGAACACCTTTATAACTAAGATTTAAGAGGTATCATTGAGATCATATCTCGAGGTATGGAACGACCAGATTATAAACATTTATTATTATCTTCCTTATATCATTCCAAATGATTAGGATATTATCTACATTTAGCATGATGAACACAATGACACTCCCACTAAGCTTCACACGGTTCATCAAGATTCTATCTGAAATCATAACATTTATAATTTCATCAAATCTTATGTTCCAAATACAAGAAGCTTATTTGAGTCCGAAGATGGAGTTCCTTATCTTACAAACCTTGCTTTCCGCAACCATGAAGCCCTGGGGCTACTTCATGTGAATATCCTCAGAGAGGTATTCATAGATGAATGCAATATTAATTTTCATCTTAAAGATGTCAAAGTAATGTTGTGCAGATATAGTTAGCAATATTCTGATGGGTTCTAGCATGGTCATTGAAGAGTAAGTCTCATCGCAAGCGATGTCTTTTCTTCGGTGTGTATCTTAAGGATACGAGTCGTGCTTTGAAGGTCCCTACCTTCTCATCAGGTTCCCTCTTTCTCTTGAAGATCCATTTACACCTTTATGGGTCTCACCCATATATGTGGATCCTCGAGGGTCCATATACAACATTTTTATATGAAGTCTACTTTAGACATTATTGCTAACATCCATCTTTCTATGTCATGATCTTCAGAAGCTTCATCATATGAAGTTAGATCATGTCAGATTTAACTAACACATGGAATCCATCCTCAAACTCATTTGAAGACGTATTAATGTTTCATCTTTAATTATCCTTTTAGTTTCTGATTTCAGGAGCCTCATTATCTTCTCAAGATTAAATGAGTTCCTTCACTTCATTTTCATCTTGATTCTCAAGAGTCTCATCCTCTAAAAATCACATTCTCAGAGATGAGATCTTTTAAGAATCTCAAGGTCATAAAGTAGGTATTAAATACCATCCTTTATTTTCCCGATGAAGTAGCACTCTCTAGTGCTAGATTCCAGCTTATATGCATGGAACCTTATTAAGATATATATATTGTAGTCTCTACTACATATATACCTTGGAAACTAAGAGGTAATTATGCCAAGATTCATCATTGATCATATCATGTCACACATGATCTAATTGTATCTCCGTACAACTCTATTGAGTTAAGGTACATTAGGAGGATTGTGATAGGAATAATATTCCTTTCTACATAACATATTCCTTGAATTTATCTAATAGGTACAAGCTACCTAGATTACATCAACTTCATTTTCATCTTCCTTCAAACTTTGGTTCAAAACCAAAATTGTGAAACCTTTGACCATTTCAAAGCTTTCTAAGGTAAAGGAAAGAAATCTCATATCACAAATAATCATCAATGGATATCACATATCCATAATGTTTATTCTGATATAGTTGATTCACATACATCAATATGTATGAGATCTTGAATACTTCGACATCTTACATCATTCCCAAAGAAGGGTGCTTTGGACATTTTCTACTTTGAATACAATATTCATAAGTATGTAAGATATGAAATTTCAGACAATCTAAAGTTCCATATCTTACTAGTCCACTGATATCATCAATAGACAAATATCCAAGGCTTGATGCCAGATCATTATCAAATGATCTTCATGCTCCTATTGATCTTTTAAGGTTTAATTTCCAGTATTAAAAATGTTAATGAACCATTCATTAATTTTCTAATTTAGTAGAGTCCACTAGATATTAGATTACTATCTGAAATATATCCATCATATCTCTTTATGACAGGTCTATTACAAAATTCATGTTATTTCCAACATTTAGAAATAAACAATGAGTGTATTCTAATATCTAGGTCATAAAGACATTCTCTAAGACTACTGGCTCTCCCACTGAAATTATGACTATCTATCTAATAGAGATTGTTGCAACAATTACAACAATATCCATGTGGATGACTATTAAACTTAAAATCAAATTTTATAGTCTTCTAATACATATGCAACCAATTCAAGTGTTATTAGAAGAACAAGATACAATTATTAGACTTTGATCTTATCAAATAAGAAAGTCAATTTCAATGATTATATGTAGATTATCTCGATGCACTATCCGAGTCCTTCTCTAAGGATTCTTGATAGACTTGATATTCATACTATCAATACATCAGCTTATTCAAGTATTGGCATTCATCCAACTATTTGGATGTCATATGGAAGTCACAGAAGTACAATCGACTTTTTAAATTTCCTTCTTACTTGGGTCCGACCCATGCTTCCACTACGCTCCTTTCATCTATAAACAACCATTGCTCAAGATAAAGGATCTCTTATATTGAAATCAAAAGATTTTAATATAAGACTATTTCAACATTTATACATGCTTCATTCAATTCATACAATATGAATATTATGAAGCTTCACGAATGATCAGAGTCTAGACAGTAGAATGATGACACTCATCGTATCTACATCCATCTAAATTCTTAAAACATTGGTTCAGGTAGGTACTCAAATATTTTGAGTACATCATCTCTTATAGAGCCACTATTCTACATGATGTAGAGAACCATGTCATTCATGATAAAATGTCAAGATAACATATGCATGCCAAAACATATTCGTAGATTTTTATAAGGATTAATCGACAATTATGATCATCATCGACATGTCACTTCCAAAGTACATTCGATGAGAGATCAAGACTGTAGAGACATATAAACCCTAGGGTTGTAGTTCTATTGTCTACTTAATTGTCATTCCTCATTATTATGAGGAAGACTTGCATATTGCAACCACATACATTATGTGTCCAACTACAAGTACAATATCTTGATCATGGATCCAATTCATGATAATTTACTGGTTATTATTGAGTATAAAATTGAGTGGGTTTAATGAAGGATTATCTGAAATGAGAAATTTGCATAAGCATATATAAATTTATATTTTACTTTGATTTCGGAATTTTATATCAAAATTGTCTTGCCCTGTCTACATTGAAAGTTCATTCCCTTAATCACTTTCAATGTAAGAGTTATACTTACCACCATATCTCAGCAAGATCTGGGATCTCCTTCCTTATCTTTGTCACATCCCAATAATATGAGAACATGTAACTCTGATAAAAAGAAGCGGGAACATATTCCGCTTACAAGTCCAACTTGCATTCCCAATTCGGTCTTTAACACCCGGTCCTACCACTCCTAAGGTGATGTTGACACGTCATTAATTGAACCAACCGTCAACAGGAATACAACTCGCTATGTGCAATCCAATATTGCCCCAATAATATGAGGAGCTGATATTGGGGTCAATACGCATACGTCCTTACTCTTTCGAGAAGCGAAGAGCCCGATCAAGATCTGCTTACATACAGGAGCTGTAACTTCAGACAGGCGTCTCCTACATACAATCCTTGGCGACGGAACCCTTCGCCTTGATGGGAGACCATGGATGTCACTTATGTGATCCTGCATATCATATTCAAATTTTAATTAATCATTATGAATCATATTCATTATGATTAATTCTTCCAAGGGAAATAACAACTCTATTCATAATAAATCGTTTTAATCTTAATTGGATTCCAAATAATCTAATCATAGTAAATTAATGATCCAAATAATATCCAATTAATATCCAACAAACATTCTTAATTGTTACTTGAATTATGGTATTATCTCAAATACGTATTATTTCGAATGTTAATAATTAGAAAAATACACCGTGATCTCTCCTGCATTATCGAGTCCCTACCTGTTGTCATGGCCAGTACCGACGGAGTGGGACAGACCGCACACGGTGCAACCTGCTACCCCAACGCTCCCCAACTAGACACCATATCTACCTCGGGAAAGGATAATGCCAAATTGATCATTGTGTACTTGAGATGATAATCGGTTCTTCAACCGAAGTTATACCATATATAATAATAATTAAAATAATTCTGATTAATGTTATAAGGAGATTCGCTAAACAAATCCCCAATCCTATTCAAGCAACTTTGTTTGTTGGAAAGTAGATTGTGTAACCAATTGTGATCTAAATCATATCTAATCAATTATTGGTTAAGGCAATATCATTTAAGGAAATAATTATCATCAAATATTTCGTAAATATTTATCCATATTTATTTCAAGAAATTAAACCATTTAATTTCACTAATTTATTAAATGACAATCACAACGTTCTTGATTAGGAAAGTAATTTCCAACAGTGACCCTCACTTACTAAAATTAGCATATCTCAATTAATTTAAATCCAAAGTAAGAAAAGTAAGTTTCTAGAGTTTGCTAATTGGATTTACAGAAGAATCTAAGTGATTTTCATGCATTTCAAGGCATTTCTAAATAGTAATTAACTCCTTAATTATACTAAGATTTGCAGTCCCCGAAACAGTGGATACATGTTCACTAATTTGATCATAACTTGAGCAAACGGATTCAAAATCAGGCAAACTCAGATCCTACTGTTTCCTTATTTAATGGGGAATAAAATCCATATTTTTGTGTTTAAACAATTTAAACAGGGCCTAAAATAATCACTAAACAGAGATACGAAAATAAAATACGAGAAAACTTTCGCAAACCCTAATGAACCCAAGTCGTCCTTGATTTATGGATCGCATCCAAAACTTTCAACCTGACTCTGATACTACTTGAAGGATATGGGAAGATACTTAAGCACATCACAGAAGCGTGAGGATCGCATCGTATGCGATCGGGAGAGACTAGTCGTACTAGTTGCTCGAGGCAGCGGAAATCAAAAATTTTCATGTGACGAAACCACATCATCCAAGAACACTTCTCGGATTATTTCATCTAAACCACAAACAGGTAATAGGATGACCTCTTGAAGCGTGGTTGCGATTGAGTCTCTAAACGAAGAGACCTCCTGTCTCAAGTCCGATCCGATGGAGGAGACACTTGCGAGCATGTTGATAAAACACGTGCTTCTCGCAATCCATGTTGATTGACTAACTTTTTCAATCTTTTCGACCTTGGTTGCGTAGGAGCAAGTCAAATCCAGATCTTGCTGACCTCCCATAGATGCTTGATTAAATCAAGGTCGTAGATCCAATCTTCTCATTACATCTGAATCACATTTAGATCATTGTCCAACACTTGGACCAAGATTAGATTACTTCTCTGCAGAGAGGAGTCACTAAAATCCAGACCCGTTTCATCACTCCCTAGGAATGGAAGCTTCGTGGTTATTGTGACGCCCTTAGGATCCGGGTACTCGGCAAACCAATCCACGTACATACATTCCACATTCGAATACTAATGACATACACATAAGCAGGAGAAATAACACAATTTACTGAAATATAAAAATTTTCTTTTTCCGTTCATGACCTGTTCATAATCACATTTCATTGATCATTCCATGTCCACAAAATATACATGTAAGCATAAATAACATGTCCACAATTATACATATTACATGCCATGTCTCTCAACAAAATGATACAAGTAAAGAAGGATAGTAAAACTACTGACAACTATACCACAAAAAGTGTCGTGACGTTGCACAAAAAGTGGTGGTGCCTCCAACAATCACTGCTGCGAACCTGCGGATCCACAC
The DNA here is from genome assembly GCA_037367405.1 of Ottelia alismoides. Lineage (NCBI taxonomy): Eukaryota > Viridiplantae > Streptophyta > Magnoliopsida > Alismatales > Hydrocharitaceae > Ottelia > Ottelia alismoides. Next base: position 293,059 of record JAZKJV010006785.1, on the reverse strand, counting down.
GTAGGTACGTTATGAGCAAAGTTGCCCAATACGATTTAAACAAACTACACAACAAGAAATGCAGGATAAATGTGTGCAAAAGAGAACGAAACAGGGTAATTGATCTCACAAAGAATTACATTTTTACTTTTATTATTTGATCTGGATATGGATACGAATAACCAAGCTTCGTGGATAGTCTGTGGTCTTGGTCTAGATGAGACCTCACACTATGACTCTAAGGTAAAAGAAAACACCTTAGGGTTGGGGTGCCTCCGTAGGCATGCGGTGGGGTATAATGCATCCTAACTAAGTTCCCAACACGTCCACTTAGCTTCACTTCCCAATGATACTTCCGATTCACAAATTAGATTCCAACCCGCAAATCATCGCGAGAATTCGATCCTCCTTATACACAGGAGATTTATATCACATTCCCAACTTCATTAACCACATTTCTCGGAACTCCCCTCTTAGCGCTCCCACTCGGAATACTGACCAATGTGGCCTACATTGGCCTGTACACGAGTGTTAACTCTAAGTGACAAGCGAAACACTAGTAAACCAACCACGACTACTTGGCCCGCGTTCGAGCACCGGGCTAAAGCACGCAAGTGCCGAGGCTAACACCGTCAGATTAGCACCTCGGTGTGCCAAGCAACATGTCCCCCAACCATCGCAGCTACAATAGCAGTTGGGATCGTGGTCATCTAGGCTTCTACCCGAGGCCTCAAGGGTGCATGCCCCTCCCTTGACGGCACCTAACTCCATCTACCCATATACCAATGAAGGAGCAATCACATTTATTGGGAAATCCATTAGAAGGTTTCCTTGTGTGGACTGAGATGTCACCAACTTCACTAGATATGGATACATTAGGGTCAACGTTAAGGTGGATCCCATCAAACTAGTGAGAGGCCACATCATTATCTGATGTGGTCCAAGGCATTTGAAGAAGGATATTATTCATGAAAACTTGCTTACTGTACCCGATGCCTAACCATTGGGCATTCCTCTCTTAACTGTTATCATAAGAAAACAGATGGTGTTGAGAGAGGAAGACCTAGAATGGAATACAATAAGTATTTTTTTTTTTTGACAGAGATATGGATGCTCAAGGGTGAAATGGGTCATCAGGACCCAGGAAAAAGAGGTTGAACATCTAGCCCCAGTGTTAAAGCATGATTTAATCAAAATACTCAGCATCAAAGATCAACCTCTTTACAAATCAACAACAAAAACAAGATCCCTCCCAGAGTATAGAAACCAAAATTTATTGAGACTCGTGAGGAAATTGTTAAAGGATTGTCTAGCCTTGAGGTCCCGTGGTTGTATTAGATCAACAATGATGATTAGTGGCATTCTTGTGGAAATCGGGTCAAATCTTGTCCCGGGGTAAGCATTCTCTACAACAAGAATAAATCCAACAGCTCCAAGCTTTTAGCCATTTTCGAAACCTTTTCCAATTGGTGAACTTCCAGAAATTAGATTAAGTGAATAGCCACAAAAGATAATCTTTCCCAACAGTCTATCTAATCGAAAGTTCAGGTCTTTGGCGGTCTGAAGTATATATTTAACAACTGATGAATCCAACAATGCATTAGTAGCCGCAACCCACTTATATGTCCTATTCCCAAGTGTACCATAAGATAAACCAAGTCTTGATAGAATAACCCATACAATAAGTGTGTGTTTTTCGTATCATCGGTCATCTATTGCAGCTACTACAAATGTAATACATGCTGAAAGACACTAGAGTTATGGGATATGGTCCTCCATTTCCAGCTGCCTAAGCAACAAAACCCCTGCTTTGATAGGAAAGAGGAGTGCATCATCGAACGGGCTCAAAAATTTGTTCTGGGATTTGATGGTCGATTATTTGATCCAACCGATAGGTTTATAATAATTACACTATCTTGAACAACATGGCCAATGGCGTCAACTACTTCAGCAGCAAAACCTCCAAAAAAACTGTAAATGGCCTTATATACAGCAATCCCCCCACTAGGAACCATGTTTATTTAATGGATGCCCATGAACAATTGATTTACAATTGTATTATTTATATCAACGGATGATGAGGTGCTACCATAGCAGTACTAATATGCTTTTAAAAGCATATAGATAACAATGATCATGATATTGCCATGTTTCCAGGTTGTGACTTTAGAAGTATAAAATAATGCATGTATATCTCGTAGTCTCAAATCAGGCCCTTGTGACTTCGTACTGAATGTTGATTTACGAGAATTTGATTTCCTTATAAAATCCTCGAACACGAGTAGGAACTCGCCCAGAAAATCCCCCTGAATGAGCCACAACATCCAGGAATCCTTCTGCTAAATATGCACCGAGCCACCGGTAAGGACCAGCTTGAGCCCAAGTACATCTAAGGCTTTAATGATATTCCAAACTTAGGACCGAATAGCGTGGAATCCGCAGCAAGAGGAAAGGATAACATCGTACCTTCTGGCTTTGGGTCGTCGATCCAAGGCGCTCCGGCGGCCCTTGGTGAAGGAGAGGGGAGAGGAATGGAGGAGGGGAGAGCTGGAGGTCGAGAGAAGGAGAGGTTGGGCGATTTGGGCGAGGTTGGCGAAGGGAGGGAGGGCGGAATATACGGGTCCGACCCGGATTCGGATCCGGGTTCGGATCTGAAAGTGACTTGTACCCCTCCTTGCTAAAATGACCATAACTTGAGCTCCCGAAGTCGGATTTTAACGTTCTAGGACTCGTTGGAAAGCTATCGACGAGCCCTATGCAATGGACTCTTTACTCGAATTTTTTGATCACTGGACAAGTACAGATTTTACAATCAAGTCCAAACTCAGTAAAGATTTGCGTTTTAGTCCCTGTTCGGGTTTCGGGGGTTTCACAGTTATACAATCATTTATGATTGCATCACCCTCAGGTATTCCTAATACCTGTACATCCTGCATACTGGAAGACCCAGAATAAACCAGAAGTGCAAGATCAATTTTACACTATCTAGTTCATGGTTTTATCATTAAGTTTCTCATTCGATCATTGAGAGTCAGTATCGATCATATACTTTCCAAAAGCATATATCATACCTAGGTGTTGATCATATACTTTCCAAAAGCATATATCAATCCTTACAAATTCAGTCAAGCTTTCAAAGCGAGACGACCACACGTAGAATTTGATTCCTCCCAATATATCATGAGTGAGCTCATGTCTTCTGGTTCAGTAATGAACCCGTATGTTCCCTTTGAGAGATCGTATTACTCATATTCCCTTATATGTACACCAGTGCGCCGGTGTATAGACCTTGATTAGGTCATCAACCTATTGGTCTGCCAAATTTACATACTCGGATATATATAGTAACACATCTGTCTCTGGTCAGAGGATGCTTTCCTATATCACGATAGCATATAATATAGGACTTTGGTTATCTCGATCTCGTTAAGTCAACTCTTTTGACCTAACTTATCTAGAACCTTCGAATCTCTATTCCTATGCAGAGGACATGCATCAAGAGGTCGGTTAGATATCAACCTTCAGAGAAAGGATTGCAATCTCCTTCTCAGGCTGGAGATCATCTCTTAATAATCATTTGATGGTGCTTGATGAGTCCTCAATCTAACTCTTTAGATATTCATCATAGCACCAGCCTCTATGATTCAATAATTGAATCAACAACTGTATGATCATTGAGATGACCATGGTATATAACCCTCACTGTGCTAAGGGACCTATTATGAAAATTAGTTATTCTTCATTTCAGATCAGGGAATGATATTTGCAATAACATTTATTGCATAATGGCTCGTTGTGGGCTCGCATGTCCAACAGTTTGGTGATGGGGGACGAACGCAGGAGGGTGGCTGCATGGCAATGCAGACTCGAAGGCAGGAGGGAATGGGGTGAAGCAATCGAGGGCTGGAGGGGTAAACCCTTCGAGGTCGCCTATTGTTCATGATTTGACTTGCTATGTCATCATGGCTGCCCATGTGGAAGGGTTGGAATTCATTCTAGCTGCTTGATATACCTCGGTTTTTCCGTCTTAACTAGGTCGGGGTAGGTGGTAACCCAACCCCAGTTAGGCGCTAACGTCCCACGTCACGGAGGGTTACACATGTAACCGACACTCATTACTCAGGGTTTCTCACGTAATTCACAATTAGGCAGGGTTATGAATGTTATTACGGAATTACTCAGGGTTATGGGTGTAAAAATCCCATAAAAAATCAGGGGTATGCGTGAAATTTACCCCCTAAAGCATTGGATCGAGCGACTGAGAATCTTCACTTGGACGTATGGTGAGCTCTCGATGCGCGACGATAGTTCGCATTGGAGGTCTGGGATTAGATCCCAGATAGAAATCCTACGGTTGTGGCTTGCGTTGATCTGGTGTCTCCTGCTCGATCTGGTAACTGCCTCTTGATTGGGCGATGGGCAAGGGGGTTGGAAGAACTGACGAAGAACTCTCTCAAGGTGAGTTTGAATCCAATGCTTCACGTGTCTCCAACCACCTGGAGCTCAGCTGATGGTCTCTACTTCTCCTGCAGCTGCTGCGAACCTCCCAAGAGATTCAAACGGGTCCGAGGCTACTGATCAAGCCCCTGGAGCTCGATGCTCTCTAGAAAACCTGGGAGGATGTCCTGATGCAAAATAGCTCATAGATGGGCTCTTCAAGACCTGTAAAATCGTTAGACGAAATGGTTGGGCATGGGGGAAGGTCTTCGTTGTTATTTAGTGAGGGCCGGAGGGTGGAATTGGAATGGGTAAGGTCCGGTAAGGGTGAAGGACTTGGACCTCGATGATTCAGATTAGAAGAGATCTGGGTGGCTGGCAAGTTGGGAATGATGGAGAACCGAAGGGGTGACGTAGTGAGGCGAATGGTGGAGGTCGGAATAATAAGGAGATGACAAGATAGAGGTGGTCGGAGCTATAGAGCTCTCGCGAAGTTAATTGATCTAACCTAAGCTAGAACAATATTTAAAACATAAACTAAAATGCAGAATGAAAAGGCTATGACTAAATCTACCTAAAAATGAAGGAAACTAACCTCGAGTGGCCGAAGGCCGCGAGATGGAACCTCACAGTGGAGCACCGCCGGAGACGGCTGGGAACCACCTCTACACTGCCTCTCCTCGTTGCAAAATGGTTGGGAGAGCTCTTTGTCACCAAGCTCAAGCCGTTTGGCACAATTTGAGGGGTCAAGGTGGAGCAAAAGTGAGCTCAAAACGAGAAGAAGAGGCAGAGGGAGTTATGTATAAGTAAGTGATGGGGAGACTTCACCTAGGATTTATGGGTGAATCGAGAATGCTCGGCCCTAGGTGAAGAGTCGGCGAGGATCCTGGATGAATAGGGAGAAAGTCTTATGAAGGATGTAAAAGGCCTCGAGCAACGTATCACTGTGTAAAAGATCAAGAAGAGAGGAGGTGTAGCTCTTTGATAGGGTTGCGCCTGGAGTCGGAGTAGTTGTCTCTAGGTCAACGGGAGAAGGCCTCCCTTTGGTCCAACCAGGCCAAAAGAAGACAAAACAGATTTAAAAATATAAATAAATGAAAATAAAATAATAAATGAGTTAATTAAATAAAAGATATAAAATAAAAAAATATTTACTATTTTTATAGTATTATAATATGATTTTTATTTATTTTATGATAATTTATTATAGGTAGTTTTTTACAAGTATATTTATAGGTATATTTGTCTATATGATGTGTTTTTTATTTTTGCTTTATATTTTAGATTTTAATATTTTATATACATAATTTATATAATTATACTTATTTAAATATACGTGAATATATAATTATTATATTTTATGAATTTATTTGTACACTTAAATAAATATATATATATATTATATAGGTATATGTATAGGTACTTCATCTATACATTTTATACACTTGTTTACTTTAGTGTATTTTAAATGTTTTTATTTTATTCTAGTTATATACATATACAATAGAGAAAATTATAAAGTTTAAAAATATAAATAATGAAAATATAAAGAATAAATAAAATGAATATTTTATTCAAGCATTTAATACAATAAGGGTCCAAAAACTAACTTTTGCACATTAACTCCAAATTAAATGAAACCATCTTCATTAAATAGCTAATAAAAAGTTATATACAATTAAAAATGATTTTGATGTATTTTGAGTTACTATGGAGAAGATATGTGTCTAGGAAGTTTGGGTTTTGGATTTTTATTCTGAGTATAGAAAGTGCACTCTTATTATTTTTGTGTGAAATAATTTTTATATTTTTCTATGCATTTTTATCTACAATTTCATGTAGAAAGTTTTTTTATTTGTTGCATAAATAACAAAAATAAAATAAAATAGGTCCCAAAAATAGATTATTAGGCATTTATGAATTAGAGTTTCTTTTATTTATTGGTCCTTATCACCCCCTACTTTATTCCTTGTCGTCCCAGCCATCATGATGCTTAGGTCTTGGGCTTTAGGGTCATAAAATACATTTGGTATATTATTTCTTTCTTTTTTCTTTATTCTTTTATTTTAGATTTAAATAATATATTTTATACAATAATTACATAATAAATAATATATGTTAATTTATGCAAAATAATGTTATTTACATGCATTTAACTAGGGTCTAAAGGCAAGAATGAAATAATAAAGGTGATGAAATGGAGATTCATCACCCCCCCCATACTTGCTTTTGCTAGTCCCTAGCAAACACTTATACATGTAAGTGTAGAAATAAAAATAGAGAAAAGAAAAAGAAAGAACTTGGATTGATTTTAACTTTCAAACTTGTCTTCACAAAATCAAAATTTCGAACTCAGACATATATTGGAAGTTAGGTTTGGGCGGAAACTTATTTGAAAACGGGTTTGAAACACAACAAGGGAAATTTAATTAGATTACATGTACATTATTCTGGCAACAAGCCCTAATTAAATAGCATGTACCTATCTAAGATTGTAGAAGTATACTAATAGGGTCAAAAAAATTTTATTTTTTGCATATTGACTCTATTTTTAGCGAAATCATTTTATTTGATATATAATTTTATAAAATGAACTTTAAAAGTGAGTACACTCAATTTGGAGTTCATATGGCCGAGATATGAGGTTTGGAAGTTCATCTTCACATTTTTTAGTTTTGGATTTATTGGTATTTATCCACAATTAATTTTAAGCTATATTTTTATATTTTTTTATTGATTATAAACACTTTAAAAAAAGATCTAAGTTAATCAGAGGTAGTATGATTTTTATAGAAAATAAAGAATATTTACATACATATAGTACATATATACAAGGGGGTCTAAACGCTAAAACTCACACGATTAATTATACGATTTTTTTGAATTTTTAATAAATAGTATTAACTATAAACAAAGTTTAAAGTGAGTTTCGTCAATTTGAAGTTTTCTATCAATAGTTATGAACCTTGAAATTCGACTTTTATGGCTTTTTCGGTTCATTGTAATTATTTATTTTTACATTAAATATTTTTTTGATATTTTTAAAAACTAACATATATTATTATAAGTAACTTTGAAGAAGGAAATATTTTTATTTGAGATGATATGAAAGATAAAAAAATAGATGAACATATGTACACGATGAAAAATGTGTAGATGTATATTAATGATATTTATTTTCTGATATTTTTATATATTAGGATCCTTATTCGCCTCTACTTATTTATTTTGTCGATCAAGTCAATATTGACCCGGTCTCTAAATTTGGATCAGTCTACATTTATTTACATATCCACATCCTTCTTTCTTTTATTTTTCTTTTTCTCTTTATTTTTTGGATAAAATAAGTGTTAAATATGTAATATTAACAAATGGAGTTAGTATATTAATTAATGTGAATTAGTTAGCATTTACATGTATTTTACTAAAAATTTTAGATAAAATGAAAGAATAAAGGACATGAATGATGGATTCATCAGTAAGTTTTGAATCATGGTCTCCACAATAGTTCCATGTTACTCTACCACTTGAACATTAAATGAATTTACAACCTTTCTTTTAAAACATTATATACGTTATACATTTAAGGAGATGTCATATTAAAAGCTTAATACATTGCACAAGTGAAATATAATTATCAAGGACAGACCATGGGCCCTTCATCACATATACTAGTTCCGCCCCCAGGGACGGAGGGTATACCCCCATTGTATATCTATAAAAATGGGATACAAAATTGATGCATTTTGAACATTGATGAATCCCCGATTATCACTCTTTATTCTTTTATTTTATCTACTTATCTTAGCAAAGCAGCATGTAAATAATGTAAATACAATAACTTAGCATTCATCATGCATTTGTTAATATTGCATAATTAGCATGTTTTTGTACAAAAACAAAAGAATAAAGAAAAAGAAAAAGGAAGGAGGTATTTAGAATAAATACAGAGTGACCCGAATCCTAAGAAAAGGTCAAGTCTTACCCTGATCGCAAAATAAAAAATAGTAGAGAGAGATAGGGTTTACCTTGTGTTGTACATTTTACCTATTTATATAATAAATTATTTTTAACAAAATTCAATTAAATTAAATTATTTACTCCCTTTTTATACTCCTAACAATAATATAAGAACAAAATAAAAATCATTAAATAAAAATAAAATCTTCCTCTCATTTGTACAAAACACATGTATATACCTCACATTCACTAATTATTATATACTTGTAAATAATTTATAAAAATATAATAAAAATTATTGTGCATCCCTAAAAACATGTTGAAGATAAATAAAATATAAAATTGGGATATTGATGTAAAAATAACAATATAAAAATACGTGTACATAATACATAGGTATATTATACCTGTATATAATACTTTATATTGTATATACACTAATTTATTTTTCATAAAAATAATTAAAAATCATAGAGAAAATTCCTTGAAAAATAATAAACATTTCCCATTTTATTCATTTTTAATTTAAATTCATTTATTATTTTTAATTTAATTATTTTTATTTTTACCCTTATTTTGTCATGTAGAGTCTTTTGTCCGTATATGTGGCCCCTTCTGATTGGGCGACCTCGGATTGTTGACCGAGGTCAACTAGTCCCCCCCCCCCCTCTTTCGTCGAATCGGGTTTCGTCCGTTTTCTCCCATTTTTAGCGATCTGAACCGACCACCATTCCACCTGATCCTTTGCCCCAAATCGAGACCGTAGATCCCTAATCTTCGCCTGCTTCTTTCCACGCCTAGGTTCACGGGCCACGCCTCCTCTTTGTCAGACCTGAGCACTATATATCATGCTCCCTCTCATCCCTTTTCCTTCACCTTTGGCTGCGCCACCACCTCCTGCATAGCCGCTCCTCCTTTTCCAAAGTGACAGCATGAGAGAGAGAGAGAGGGCGAGGGAGTCTTTTTGGAGCATGAGAGCCCCAGGTCTGGCGAGGTTCTTCCTCAGTTCCGCCGTGAGGAGCCCACCCTCTAGATGCGCCGGCTATTGAGGCCATGACCCCCGTGGACCATCATCTGCACTCCCATGCGTAATCCTCCATCTCCACGTTCCTCCTACACCCTCTAATTTCCACTGATTTGATCAATCATCCGACGAACATGGCATCTCCGATGACACCTAATCCTACCTTTTTTTTCCATGTTCCGACCTAACCTCGCCTCGCTCCGACCTCCTCCCACTTGTACGTGCGCTCCGCAACCTACCATCTGACTCCAGCCATCAGATTGGAGTCCCCTACAGGTTGATTCCCTCATCTCTCGTCGGAGACCTGTCCCACTCATCCCCCACCTCTGTTCTCGATATGTATGATGCTCTAACCCTCATCGGAGCCACTCCTCCGAGCATACACCTTCTCCTGCAGGGATCGCATTTCAATAAACCTTATCTGGATGTCAAGGATACCATAGGGAGCCTCCAGGACGTCCATGCCTCCCCAGGACCCTCTCCTTGGTCCTGGGCCCTTCTGAGCTCTCCCACAGCTGTGGACCATCGTCACCGACCTTTTCCCCACCAAAGCAGCCCCGGAGGACGCCGGACCACCATGTAATCGATTCTCAAAACTTACCGGAGGCGAGTTCTTCAGCAGATCTTCTAGGCATCGCCTCCACCATCCGATCAAGGCCCGCCCCAGTTGTAATCACAGCCATCCATCATCGGAGAGCTCTTGATCGTCAGATCCATCTGACGATCTCATCTTCGCCATCCATCACCGAAGGGGTATCCACCCATCCTGACCATTCATCCGTTAGTGGAGCGCCAACGACCGTCGGATCGCGCTTAATAAAGGGTAAACTTTACTTAGGCCCATTCATTTTTGCCTTTATTATTTAGTCCTGTAATTATTTGTGAAAGTTCAAAATAGTTTGGTTATTTTTCATGTGGATCCTTGTTATTTTTAGTATTTGTACTTTAGTCCTCTGTGTGTGAACTCATGTGCCGTCCCACATGATTTTCTGGGATATTTGCATGCTTTGTCCTGAACATTTGTATGTTGTGTTTTGAATGAAAACTTTTTAGTATTTACAAATCTACCCCTATGCATGGTTTATTGTGCATGTGTGTTAATTCTATGGGCTTTTTGCACCTTTGACCCTAAGCTTCTCACACGTGTTATTTTTCGGCCTGGAACTTTATTGTAATTACAAGTAGGTCCCTACAACATGTGTGTCTCTCTTAGTTAATTAAATTAGTTAATTAAATAAATTTCAAATTAAGTTCAAAAATTCTATTAAAGTTACTATTAGTTCTTGCTAACACGTAATATTTATTATGATATTTAGGATTAATTTCGTATAGTATTTTATTTTTAAAAAATCAAAAAACCTAAAACAAGTTCTGTCTATTTTAGAAAATACATAAAAATTCAAAAAACTCCCCAAAAATTATATAAAAAATAGTAATTGTGTATTTTTGTGTGTTTTACCTTCATTACTAGTTTTGTTTCGAAAATCATTATAAAAACCTTAAAAATTACAAAAGACTCAAAAACATCTAAAAATCATAAAAAATAAAAAAAATAAAAATATATATAATTTCAGTTCCTATTTGTAGCTCTTTTTATTTACTTTCTCATAAAATTACCCCAGGACATTAGGGCACTTTAAGCATTTTTAACTTGCAATATTGTCATGGTTGTGCACTGTTTACCTTTTTAGCCCTTATTTGATTTTTATAAAATCGCAAAAACATCAGAAAAACCATGGAAAAATACCAAAAATACCTTAATATTTGAAAAGGCCAAAAATATTTTTATTCTTATTTTTTGAGCATTTTAGTTCTGAATAAAAATTAAAAAGGCTTTCTTGTGTGTATAGTTTCCTTATTAGCTTGTTTTTCTCCCTTAATTAAAAATTCTAAAAAATTGCAAAATTAAAAATCAATAAAAATATGCATTTTATTTTCTGAAAGCCGACTACTTCGTACATTTCTGTGCTCCTTGTATTCGACCCTGGTTGTTATACTAGGTTAAAATAAATAGCGGAGACCGCTGACATGTTTTCGAGCTTTGATTGATTTATCTGTTTGATTGAGCAGTTTCTATCTTTTCTTGATTGAGCATTGGCCTTATGATCCGGGTCGCAATGTCCCTTTGATTATATGATTCCCTAACCCATGTCACTCAAGATGCTCTATCAAGCATTATCTACCTTATTAGTGAGAACCATTTTTAGCTATCATATTTTTTAAATCAAGTGCTTATGCCAATATTCATCACAAAAACGAAGGTATAATGATGTTTTTCTAAATACATCACTATGTTATCCATTGTTAAATATATAATGATGATAATATTGAAGATCAATTTTTATACTTGAAACTAACTTCGAATGTAATATATGTTGCTATATCATTAGTGATTTCCATATAGCAACACATATCCGTTGCTATATTTCACTTTTTTAACTAATCGTTTTTAAAATTTTGAACTAAAAAATTAGCTACCAATTAACTAAAATTTTGAGAAAAAATAGCAATGGGTAAGTGTTGTTATATGCACCGTTGCTAATAATGTGACATTTGTCACTAATTTCTATTATAAAAAGTAATTCATCGCAAAAAATATCATCGTTATATGTTTAGCAACGGATCAAATAATGAAAATTTTATAATATATATATATATTACTATAAACAAAGGTTGCAGATGGATGGAATAAGATATATAATCCGATCCAATCCCATGATATTGGATTGGATTATTTGATTTTATCATTCTAATGGATCGGTTCGGAATGAGATTTTTTAAATCCTGAAAGTATGGATTGGATTAGATCTTTATGAAAATCGATCTGATGCTATCCATTAATCCGTTAACACATATATGTGCATGTGGATACATACATATATATACACATACATACATACATAATATCTATGTATACCTATTTTGAATTCCCTGTAATGATATAATTAATGTCATTCATGCTATTTTTTCTATATCAATCTTAGATACACGTCCTCTTGATATTAACTTTATTCTCTCTTGAAAATCAAATGTTAGATCTTCAAAATAATAAAGTATGACTATAACTTGTAAAATTATGACCCATGTTCGACGATTCCTCTCCCAGTTCCCTCTCTCTCATTTCCCGATTGACCATTGATATTCCTCATAATTCCCTCTATGTTCATTTCGATGATGCCTCCTTCATGTAAAATGTTGTTCCTTCCTAGCACAACGCCATTGCCCCCCTCCCTACTATGTTGTTGCCCGCCTCAAACAACGTAATCCTCTCCCACGCGACACCATTTAGCCTCAGTATACTACCACTCTTTTGATATTTTTTAAAATAAAATAAATTTGGGATAGTTGCATAATACATTTATTAGATATTTTTGATAATTTTATTTCTTATAATTTACTTTCTCTAGCTTGTAACCTTATCTTAAGCATGAAATTAGATCGAATACATAATCAAATGTCTCACACTCATCTAAGAAGAAAATAAGTATTATTTGAATTCCTTTCATTTCTAATTAGATTTATATTTTTTATTTATGTTTTTCATGAAATTACATATATTGACTATTTATATAATCTTACCAATAAATTATATTTCAAGTCTACTTTAAATGAGAGGCATGATACTTAACTGGTGGACTATATTAGTTTTCTATTGCATATTCAATCGAGTGTGAATGTTCTATGATTCTCACTTTTTTAATGATATATTATTGAAGTTTGAAGGATGTTCTTGTGAGTGGTTGGATTTTGACATCGTTTAATATATAAGTTAATCATGGACTTCATCAATATCTGATCACGGAGATTACATTTTTTATTTATCTAACTTTTCTTTGTATCATTACTTGATAACTTGTATTGTTCCTATGTTAATCATTTGGTGGAAATCAATTGAAAAAAATAAACTAAATGTATTATTATTAAAAAAAATAAATTTCAAATTCAAAATAATCTTTTAGTTTGATAGTGTGGTCTTCGACTTTTTATAATATATTAATGGAATTCGACTTTCATTTAATTATGTGATTTTCTTTCTTTTCTTTATATCTATTCATATTATCTATTTTTAAGTCATTATTCGAATGTTCGAGGGTTAGTGCGTTGTAAAATATAAACATGCGAGAGTAGACATTTGAGGGGGAAATGTAATGTAAAAATCCAAATCTATCCGATTCAATCCATAATCCAATGGATTGGATCGTATTGGATTTAGATATTTATGAATTGAATTAGATTTGAAAAAATAAAAATCTGTTAAGGTTGGATTGGACACGGATTAAGCCATAATCCGAACTAGCCAGATCCATGTGAACCCCTACTATAAATCCATTCATTTACTTGTAGGGATTGTATACCTATAAGTCAATAAAAGCAAGTATTGCAAACGAATAATAGCGCATATAGATACGTTGTGGACATCAACAATCACATTTATATAGCATTCCAATAACTAATACAAAACTACCATATGTTTAATCAAGATTTTTAAACCATACCGAACCAGCCAGTTGAATTAAGGATCGTAAGAAAGATGATCCAACCATCCGGTGTTTTATCAAAAAAATAAAAATCAGTCAAAACTCTTTTGGACCACATTAATCCGGTTGAACCAATTTAATCATAGTGCTGGTTCGACCATCTATTTTTAACAAAAAAATAATTCATAAATATTTAAAATACATTTATTTAGAAACTGATCATAATCTAGTTTCATTCTAACCTATTATATAACACTTCTTATCTCTTCTCTTTCCATGTATGCCAATGACTCAATAATGCTTCATACTTTAGGAGTATTACCTCTCTCTTACAACATTTTGCATGAGGTTGTCCCCTTCTAATAGTACCAAATAATAGCTCCACGTCAAGAAGTTGTCATAGTCATACTATGAGAAACAGTAAATTAACAATATTTGTCATCACTTGGAGTTTGAATAATATTAAAATTACTAATTTTGCACATCACAATTATGTATTTATATGAATTTGATGAAATATATTTACTATATCTTTTCATATTTTTCTAATGACATTTGTACCCTTCACTTTTTAGCAGATACACTTGTACCTCTGTATTGTTAAAAATTAACAATAGCCTTTATATTGGTATATTATAGGAGTACAAATGTGCTAATAAAAGGCTACTACTATGAATTTTGTAAAAATATAGAGGTATACATGTATTATAAAAAATAGAGGTACAAATTAAGTTTTATTGAAAAAACTTGGAAAGATACGTGTTGCTGAAAAAACTTAGAAAGCAATATTCATTTTTATTGTATGAAACACCGGCTAATCGGTTCGATCCGGTTGGACCATACAAATCAAATCAATAATACAAGTAGGGATGAGCATTTTTTCCGGTCGACCCGACCCAGCCCTGTGCTCGGCCCGAAGAAGTCCGGTCTAAGCCCGAGCTCGAACCATAAAGGGGCGGGCTTGGACCTGTATTTTGGACCGATTAAAATTTCGTGCCGGGTTCGAGCTAGAGCAGACCCGAGCTCGAAGCCCCTAGGCCGGCCCGAGTATAAGCCCAAGTTAGCCTGATCAAGGACGGGTATTGCGCAGCCCCCTCCCCCAACCAGGAAGTACCGCATGCATGTTTTATGATGTACATTCTTCTGTTTGTGATTGGTACAGATATATGTTTGCTTTGGGATGTGGGTATGCACTTTATGGAATTCTCATCAATTTCAATTATGGGTACTTGAAATTTTTTTATGTTTGTTGTATATGTTCTTCGTATTGTTTGGTAGAAATCATGCTTTTTGATACACATCCTTCTTTTGTCGGCATTAAGATATAATCCTCTTTCAAATTTCTATAGCTTCCATTAAGATTTTGCTCAAAAAGTGCAATTCAGAGATAATTAGATGAGTTTGCTCAATCAAATAACTACTCAAGCGGGCCGGCCCAGCCCATGTACTTGCAGGTCGGGCTCAGACTTGGACCGGGTTTGAAGCAAAGTCACAGGCTTGAACCCAACCCACATGCTTGCATATTGGAACTAGGGGAAGGGTACGATTTTGGTTTGTATGAACTGCTGATTTGATACCAATTTGATCGATCTGTCCCATTGATCCAACGATAAAAAAAACTCAAAATCGATTGGTACCAGATCCTATTTTTAAAACCTTGTGTTTAACAATTTTTCCATCTTTGCTTACTCCCCAATTTAATTTGTAAAATTCAGCGATCAAATGTTTAAACTATGTGTTTTTTGCGATGAATTTTTTTTATTCTCCCGCGATTTCAAATTAAATTAGTTGTCGATTATTTGGGTATTTCTTGTAACAAATTTTCTGTCACCAATCAATGAGAGTTAATTCATCATTGTCAAATTATAGATACGGGAAAATTTGTGCTAAAAATATAATATATAATTAATGAGCCTACAGAATGTTTACCTAAATCCGTCAGCTAAAAAAGTCTGTTATTAAATATATAACTAATGACATTATTATTTCTAACAAATTGATTTTTATATTTGTCGTCATCAATGAATGTTATACCGGTCGTTATATCATTATGGTCAATACAACCACTACAAGGAAAATAAGTTGTGCCTACAGAATTAGGCCTACGAATGTGGGACTTGTGGCCACGGAATTGGGCTCTGGCCACGACATGTCGTGGCCAGTAACCGTAGCTACAAGTCTCGTCGCGAGAGTTCTCTAACCACGAATATGCCGTGGCAACTACAAGTGACCACAGAACTTATTGTGGCCACAACTTTTGTATGAAGCTTTGGCCACGGAATTGTAACTACAAGAAACTAGTGGCCACAGAATTATCATGGCCACAAGTTTCCGTAGCCACATTCCATGGCCACAACTCATTTTTCTTGTAGTGACGACACTTATTCCATGTTCTTTTTCAAATTTTAGCTAATAAACATTAATTAATTCAAAGTTTAGCAGTTAGGAGTTAAAATTTTAAAAAATGGCGACATATAAGCATTTTTATATGAATCATCATTGATGGCATAGTAAGATGTCATATTCATCACTTATTTCAAGTTAAAAAAAATCATTTCCCAATGAATTTCATCGTCATATATTTAATAAAAACATCACTATAATCACATTTCATTATAAGGGGTCAAAATTTTGTTATCACGACAACAGATCTGATACAACAAGTTAATCTCACAGTCTTTTTCACATGGTTTAAAAAATTAGATCGGACCGAGTTGATCAAAATTGAACAGATTTTGATAGTTTTGGATTTAGCTATTGATCATGGACCATTGGCAAGTTAGCATAACAATATCAATAATCAATATTGTTTGAATATCATTTGATAAGATTGATAGATCTATTATCTTAATCTAAAACATAGATCTAAAAATTTAAATAGTTACCGGAAGCCATTGCAAATGAAAATGAAGTTTGAAGATGGGATTTCTTTCTCCTTCTCAACTCTTGCCCAATATGCTTGAGTAATGGATCCTCAATCATTCATTAGTTGATGAGAAGGGACCCCAATCCATACTTATAATACATGGTGATTACCTATCCATTAAAGTAACCACTAAAAGCAACTACCCAAGTGATGCACCATTTCATAGTAAAATATGAGCCACAAAATAACAAATACAATTAATGTTGGCAACTACCATACATGGTAGTTGCATACACGTAAATTCTTATATTCTCCCACTTGGCTCATGTATCAAATTTGTTGCGTTCCATTTGTCAATTTAAGATCTATTAATATGAATCTTGACGGTAGATACCTTTTAAACAGATACATCCTTCCAAACATTGCAATACCAATAGTTTGTTTATCTTAATAAAACTTCATTTGTTAATATCTAAATATTAACAGGGGTCCGTATTTTATATCCATTCATTAATTGCATGCTACTGAAATATAATAAACAATAAATAATTAGATCATCGTACCAAACCTTAATGTATTTACACATGGATGTATTGATATTATTACAAGGTACTAGATATGTCTGTCTCAATTACATGATTGATGAATACACTTGGCAGCAATCCCTTTATCATAGATACTGCAATCATATACTTAGTACCTATATGTTCAATCAATACTAGATAATCTCTTATTTTCTCTTTAACAACAAGATAGTTAATGTCAATTCTCATTCCGACACACATATACTTGTTGTTAGCGAAAAATATGGCCGCAGAATTCTTACAATGAATCTTTAATGGTCTTGAGATTGAATCCACTATCCTGAGACCCATAATGAAATTCTTTAGCCAAAATGCTTGTGTAGTAGCCTCGTGGCATGCTACGAATTCAGCTTTCATGGTACTTGATGTGACGAGTGATTGCTTCAGAGTTCTCCATGAAACAACACCTCCAGCAAGCAGAAAAATGTATCCAGAGATAGATTTTCTATCCTCCTTACTTCATATGTAATCCAAATATGAATAGTCAATGACTCCTAAGGAATCTGAATGCTGATAGATTAGCATAAAATCCTTAGTTCTTTGCAAATATCGCAAGACCTTCTTTGTCGCTATCCAATGGTCCATGCTTGGATTGCTTTGATATCTACCCAATATTCCAACTACAAAACACATATCTGGTATAGTGCATGTTTGGGCATGCATTGGACTCCCACTGATAGATGTATATGAAATGTCTTTCATGTGTTCCTTTTCTAGATTATTTTGGGGATATTTGAATGAAAAAATTATCTCCTTTTACCTTAGGTCCTAGGGTAGGAGAATAATATTTCATCCCAAATCTCTCTAATAATTTTTCAATATAGGTATTTTTAGATAATTCAAATACTCTCTGAGATCTGTCTCTATGAATTTCAATACTAATGACATATTTACATCACCCATATCTTTCATTTCAAATTTATTAGAAAGAAATATTTTTGTATCTCGCAACATCGCAAGGTCGTTACAAGCAAGTAAAATATCATCTACATATATGACTAGAAAAGCATATTTACTTCCACTCTTCTTAAGATATATACAATTATCAACAATGTTCTCAACAAAATCAAATGAAGTTATTGCATTGTAGAACTTAATGTACCATTGACGAGATGCTTGTTTTAGTTCATATATAGACTTCCTTAATTTACAAACAAATGCTTGCTATTGTTTAAAATAAAACCTTCAGGTTGTCGCATGTAAACATGCTCATCTAAGTCTACATTAAAAAAAGGTTATTTTCACGTTCATTTGGTGTAACTCTAAATCATAATGAGCTGCTAATGCCATGATAATCCGCAGTGAGTCCTTTCATGATACAGGAGCGGAAGTCTCATGATAGTTTATGCCCTCTTTTTTATTGAAACCTTTAGCCACAAGTTTGGCCTTATATCTCTCATTGTTGTCTAATGAATCTTTCTTAGTTTTAAAGACCCATTTGCAACCAATAGATTTTGCTCCTTTGTGTATCTCTACAAAGTCTCATACTTGGTTTACGCTCATAGAATCCATCTCCTCCCTCATGGCATTATACCATTTAGTAGAATTGATTCCACTCATGACTTGTGAAAATGATGTTGGATCCTCTAATATACCCATATCGTAGTCACATTTTTGTAGGTACATTATAAAATCTAATGAGATTGTAGATTTTACTAGCTGACTAGATCTTCTTGTAACAACACCTTGTTGAACACTTGGTGCTATTTTAACTCGATTCTCAGGTAGTGGAGGATTTACCATTGGTTCAATCCAAGGAACATCTTGGACTTGAGGATAACAATGTCTTGATGTTGTGATTCATCCAAGATATCATGTTGAATATTTTGCTCCTCCCTTTCTAGTTGTATAACGAGATCTGGTAATTCATCAAGTATGACGTCTTTAATTACCATCCTGCTCCCACTATTCTCGTTATTTTCCCAAATATGAAATTCGTTGATTCTATATCACTCGATTACCTATTTAGACAATAGAATCTATAACCTTTAGAGCCTTCTGGATAAACCAATGAAGTATCCACTTGTAGTCTTCATATCCAACTTTTTCTCATGTGGATTAGAGATTCTAATCTCAGCTTGACAACCCCAATGTGTATGTAGTCGAATCTTAATTTCCATCCCTTCCAAAGCTCAAATGGAGTGGATGGTACTGCTTTTGATGGAACTCTATTCAATATATAAATGGATGTCTTTAGAGCTTCACTCCAAAAAGATAATGGCAATGAGGAGTTACTCATCATACTTCGAACCATATCCATTAATGTGTGATTCCCTCTTTTGACGACATCGTTTTGATCCGGTTCACCAGGCATTGAAAATTGATGTTCAATGCCTTCATCCTTAAGAAATCACACAAATGATCTAAGTTTTTGCTCTCCTCCAACATGCATACCATATTACTCACAACCTCTACCTGATCTTACAATTTTGATTTTCTTTTCTAATTGTCTCTCTACTTTCATTTGATAATCCTTAAAATCATTTAAAGCCTCTGATTTATCAAATAATAGGCAGAGATACATGTAACGTGAGGAGTCATCTATGAAGGTGATGAAGTATTTTTTTACCACTAAAACATTCTATAGGAAACAGATCACATATGTTGGTATGTATAATTCCTAAAAGACTAGTGCTTCTCTTTGACCCTTTAGCATGTTTGTTGGTATGTTTTCCCTTAACACATTCCATATAAACACCAGAATCAGTAAAATCTAGAGCATCAATTACTCCATCATTTACTAATTTCTTGATCCTTTTAACGGAGATGTGGCCTAATCTTTTATGCCAAAATATTGATGTCGATTACTATTGTGTCTTTACTTTTTACCATCTACATTGAAATAAGGAGATTATTTTCAAAATACGTATCTAAATGTAATTTGTATAAATAATCCATTAAGTCACATGTTTCAATCAACTTGTCATTCTTAAACATTTGGAAAAATGTACTTTAAAATGAAGATTTATATCCAAAAATACAAAGTCTGGATATTGAATTAAATTTCTAGAGAACTTGGGTACATAAAAGATATTTTCCAATTCAAGTACATGGTCAGTTTCCAAAATGAGCCTTTGCGTCCCAATCACTTCAACTTTTGAAGACATGCGGTTCACCATATAGATGCTTTGCTTATTTTTTTAGTGGCATCCTTGTGCTCAGAAAGCGTTGCATGGAGTTGGAAATATCGATCGAAGTACCAGAATCAATACACCAAGTATTAAAAGAGCATCATTGAATTAGTTCCATGACATAAATGACATAGATGTACACCTTTCTTGGTGAGCGGTTCCTTAAACTTGATACATTCCTTTTTGGCATGCCCAGGTTTCTTGCAAAAGAAGCATTTTGATTTCTTAAATTCATTTGACTTCTTTTCTGGATGCTTCACCTCCCCTTTCTATTTATTCCCATTCCTGCGAGTGATCAAATGAACACTCTCAACCTTCTATTTCTTGAGCCTATTTTTCTCTTGTACACACATCACTAATAACTCATTTAGAGTCCAATGATCCTTATGTATGTTGCAGGAAATCTTAAATGATCCATATTGCGAAGGTAAAGTATTGAGAACTAAATGAACATGTAAGGGTTCAGATATATCAAGTTTAAGTATTTTAAGTTGAGCATCAATGTTTCTCATTTCCATTATATGCTCTCTTATCCCAGTGCAACCATTATACTCCATAAAAGATAATTTTGTTAGGAGTATCATTGCCATAGCTTTTTCTGAAATTTTAAACTATTTTTCAACAGACTCTAAAAACTCCTTTGTAGTCTTACATTCAGGAATTGAACCCCTGATATTCTTTATTATGTTTGTTTGCATGATCATTAAACTTAATTGATTGGATTTCTCCCACCGTTCATACTAATCCTTGATGCCTTGACTACTTTCCTCCGTAGGTTTCGTTGGTTCCTCAATGCGAAGTGCATAGTCAAGATCCATACATCCTAAAGAAAGAAGAATCTTCTTGCTTTAGGATGTATCAGAACAGAATTCAAGAAACTGAATTGAGTTGACATGAAAGCTGAACTATCTGCAATAATTTCATAACAAGACTACCACAATAAACAATAACACAAACATAAAACCTAATACAAAATATTAATGTTGAGATAAATGTATCTCTCGATATCATTTATGTTTTGTGTTTGTTTAGTGTACTTCTCGTGTAATCAACCAAGGACTTTTCTCCTATATAAGAGAGTCCTTGGGTCTCATCTATGATCATGATTTATTTTTCTCCCAATATGGTATCGGAGCAATGGTCCTGGATCGGAGTTCTAGTATCCCACCCTTAACCTAACCCTACACGCTCAGAACCCCCACCCCCGCCACCGCCGGGCGTCGCCTGCCCACCCACGCCTTCCAGCGCCACCGCGTTAGGGCCCCAGCCCCTTCTGCATCACCGCGAGGGGGGCCCTGCCCCTCTAGCATCGCAGATCGGGGGCTCCATTCACCTCCCATGTTGCTGCAGGGGGGCCCCAACCACCTACTATGTCGCCATAGGGGTCCCAGCCACCCCTGTGCATTGACGAGACACATTCTCCTATGGGTCGGAGGTCTGTCTTGGTTCGCAGATCGTGATTTTTTCTGATTTATATCACGTCGTGCAGTTCTAGACCCCGTAAGAAAATATAAGGATAGTTGTATGAGTCTATAGATACAACCAATCCTTCTTATGGTCCTGTAGACGCATTCTCTTCGATTTCCTCCTCAGTTGTTCCGTGTTTTGGCTTCTTGGTACAATGTCAGAGAACAAGGGTGACATTTTCTCCTCTTCCGGTGCCTTCAAGGGCCCGGCTCCTATCGTGAAGATGGATGGGACCAACTATAAGTTGTGGTCCACGCAGTTTCATACCATAATGCAATGCCATAACAAGGAGCACATTCTGGCCGATTCAGAGCCGGCGGACAAGACTGAGGCCAAAGCTTCATCGAATCAAGATGGCGCCTATGCTCGCATCTGGCTCTCTAGGACACCACAGAGATTGCTAACGATATTGTTAATTAGCTTAGCAAAGGCTATGAAGGACATATTAGCATACACATACGGGCAGGTAAAGAATGAGAGTAAGATTCTTCAACTGCAGTTCGATATTTTTTTCACCAAATAGAATGTTAGACCGCTCCACGCACACGTGTCTCATCTGAGAGGCATGTTTGAGTGACTACACAGCTTCATGTCTATTACCACCAGCACTGAACAATAGCAGGCATATCGGAATGCCACAATCACAGGAGTCTTCTTATCATCTCTTGATTCTGAGTATGATGCAACTCGTACTCAACTTTTGTCTGGAGAGATAATACTGTTGATGGAGGAGGTCTACAAACGATTGAGTAGGATTACTACCACATCCACTACTATGGCCCATATGAGTCCTTATGCTATGACAGCTTCTCGTGGCAGAGGGGGTCTTCCTAGTTTCGTGACCGTAGATCTCGTGGTCGAGGAGGTTGTCAGCGTGGCCCATGTTCCCGTTGCCATCGTCCTGATCATTCTGAGGAGACATGCTTTCAGAAGTATGGAGTCCAGCGTCTGCACGTATTGCTAAGAAGACTGAGCCTTCTTTTGCGACTGTAGGTTCCTCATATACAGCAGCTACTGCCAGAGCGTCGTCTAGTTCATCAAGTATTCCTTATGCATTTACCAGTAGTGGCAGTTCATATTTGACTGATTGGATTATGGATTCTGGAGCATCACATCATATGTGTGGAGATCGGACATAGTCTAGTTCATACAGGTCTATCCCACTTGGAAGATCTGTGGTCATTGCTAATGGGGTTCGATTACCCATTATTGGTCAGGGGAAGATTGTTCTAGCCCCTTCTATGCATCTTCAGAATGTCTTATATGCTCCAGACTTTCAGATGAATTTTTTGTCTATTAGTCAAATTACAAAAGATTTACATTGTCATACCATCTTTGATCCCTCTTCTCTTGTGTTTCAGGACATACTAACTTGCAGGGTGATTGGTCATGGCTGTGAGTAAAGAGGATTGTATAAGCTTACCATACCACCTTATGCTGGGATTTCAACTATTCCTTCAAGATTTGTTTCTCCTTTAATGAGGCATCTTCTCTTTGGCCACCTTCCTCTTCAGAAGATATGTCATGTGCTACCATAGATATCTATTCGTACTATATTGGACTGTGAAGCCTGTCAGCTTGGGAAGCACCGTCGCTTCTCTTTTCCGAGTCATCACAGTAGTTAGTCCTTTAAGTTGTTTCATTTTGATATTTGAGGTCCTGGTCGTGTTCGTGATCATCAGGAGCATCATTTTTATATGGTTGTCGTGGATGATTATTCTAGACTCTCTTGGGTAGTCTTGTTAAAATATAAGTCTGAAGCATGTGCTATCATTAAATCTTTTCTTATTGAAATCAAAAATATCTTCTCTGCTAATGTGAAATTCATTCGTAAGGATAATGTTGTTGGACATGCGAGCCCACGGTGAAGCATTATGCAATAAATGATATTGTGAATATTATTCCCTGATCTGAAATGAATAATAACCAATTTGCATAATAGGTCCCTTAGTACAATTAGGGTTATGTACCATGGCCATCTTGATGAACATACAACTGTTGATTCAGTTATTGAATCATAGATTCTGGTGCTTGGATGAATATCTATAGAGTTAGATTGAGGACTCATCAAGCACCATCAAATGATTGTTGAGAGATGATCTCCAGCCTGAGTAGGAGATGGCAATCCTTTCTCATTTAGGCTGATATCTGACCGACCTCTTGATGCAGGTCCTCTGCATGGGAATAGAGATTCGGAGGTTTCAGATTAGTTAGGTCAAAGAGTTGACTTAACGAGATCGATATAACCAAAGTCCTATGACGTATGCTGACACGATATAGGCACGCATCCTCTGATCGGAGACAGATGTGTTACTATATGTCTGAGTATGTACATTTGGCAGACCAATAGATTGATGACTTAATCAAGATCTATACACCGGTGCGTTGGTGTTCATATAAGGGCATATGAGTAATACGATCTCTCAAAGGGATCATACAGGTTCATTACTGAACCGGGAGACATGAGATCACTCATGAGATATTGGGAAGAATCAAATTCTGTGCACGGTCATCTCACTTTGGAAGCTTGACTGAATTTGTAGGTTTGATATATACTTTTGGAAAGTATATGATCAAGACCTAGGTATGATATATGCTTTTGGAAAGTATATGATCGATACCGACTCCCAATGATCGAATGAGAAACTTAATGATAAACTCTGAAGTAGATAGTGTAAAATTGATCTTATACTTTAAGTTTATTCTGAGTCTTCCAGTATGCAGGATGTACAGGTATTGGGAATACTTAAGGGTGATGTGATTATAAATGATTGTATAACCATGATGCTTCCATTCCTAGGGAGTGATGAAACGGGTCTGGATTTTAGTGACTCCTCTCGTAGAGAAGTGATCTAATCTTAGTCCAAATGTTGGACATTGATCTGAATGTCATTCAGATACAATGAGAAGATTAGATCTACGGTCTTGATTTAATCAAGCATCCATGGGAGGTCCGCAAGATCAGGATTTGAGATTTGATCTCAATGTCCAAGTCACCATACATGGAACAATACAATTGACATGTCCTTATCTCCAAGTATCCACAGAGAAAGCGCATTATCTTTGAAAGAGTTAAGGATTAATATCATCGTTGATATATGTATCCAGGTATCGAGAAAATTGATAATTAAATGTGATTTATTTATCATAGATAATATGAATTTGATTTAGAGATATCTAAGATAATTAAATATGATTTAATTATCAAAGATGTGAATAATGTGAATGTGATTCATGTTATTTGGGTACATGAGAATAGAGATCCAAGATGATTAAATGTGATTTCATTATCATGGATATGAATAATGTGGATAGCACTATCCATATTATTCATATATATTATAAATGTGATTATAATATATTAAAGAGAGCATACTGTGATTTATATTTGTTGATTAATTATTAATGTGAATTGGATTCACATTGAATGATTAATTGAAAATATAATTATATTTAGTTTTTGGTTGTGAATGAAATTCACATAATTTCAATGGCATGGTTGATATTTTCCATAAGATAATTTGGAATTATTTTTTGGTGAAAATATTGTCGACAAGAGATGATGATATATATCATGAGATAATGAGATCTCATGATAATTAGAAGAGATGGACCAAGTCCACCAAAGAGAAGTGGACGGCTACAACTCTCCATGAGGAGAAGAGTAGCCGTCCCCTCTTTTGAGGAGATTGGTTTATTCTCTTCATTATCTTTTCTCTTATCAAAGATGATTTAATTTGAAATTAATTTTGTTGATTTATAAATGAAAATTAATTTAATTTAAGTCATTAGTTGTTGTGTTTTTACAACAACATCTTAGCCATTGAAAGAAACACAAATCAATCTCAACCATTGATTGTGTGTTGTCCATAGATTGGGATCCATGGACTCCCAAAATCCTATATAAGAAGAGGCACCCCTTGCTCTTCAAAACACACAATAAGGAATGCTCTCTCTCTCTCCACATGCCAAGCCTCTCTCTCTTATAATGGTCGTCCACCATGGAGCCATTGTGAGAGTCGTCGTCGATGCAGCATCGTCATTATGCTGCTGGATCATCTACTCATGGATCTCCATCTCCTTCGGTGTGTCTCACTCGTGAAGAAGATGTTGGATCTCGTGTGACGAGATCAGGAGATCCGTCGCTTAAATCATCAACATGGATTACGAGGAGCGCGTGTCTCATCAACGCGCTCGCAAGCGTCTCCTCCGTCGGATCGGACTTGAGACAGGAGGTCTCTTGGTTTAGAGACTCATCGCAACTACACTTCAAGAGGTAATCCTATTACTTGTTTGTGGTTTAGACAGAATGATTCGAGAAGTGTTCTTGGATCATGTGGTTTCGTCACATGAAATTTTTTTAAATTCCGTTGCATAGAACAACTAGTCCAACTAGTCACTCTTCATCGTATTCGATACGATGCTCATGCTTCCGTGCTCCCCATATCCTTCAAATGGTATCAGAGCCAGTTTTACGGTGGTCTTGGATTTGATCCTTGAACCTACGAAAATTTGGGCTCGTTTAGGTTCGTGAAGATTTTAGCATTTCAATTTTCGCAGCCCTGTCTTGTGATAATTTTTCGACCCAATTTAAAATGTTTAAACATGACTTTATCACTTAGATAATGTTTCCCATTAAACAAGGAAAATGCGGAATTTGAGTTTGCGTAATTTGGATTCCGTTTGCTCAAGATATGATAGTTTTATTGACCATATATCCACTATTTTGGGGATGGCGATTAGAGATGTAATTAAGATGCTAATTACGGTTTTAAAACACCTGAAAATGTGTGTTTATCACATGATTTTAAATCAAGATATCAATCTCTAAAATTTGATTTTTCTTAATTTGGATTTACAATGAATGAGATATGTTATTTTTAGTTAGTGAGGGTCATTGCTGGAAATTGCATCATTATCCAAAAACTTGTGATTTTCATTTAAGAAAATCGCAAAATTAATAGTTAATTTCTTGGAATAATTGTGGATAATATTTGGGAAATATTAGAACAATAATTATTCCGTTAAATGACATTGCCTCAACCAATGAATGATTAGATTAGATCTAGATAACCAATTGGTTACTTGACAACCTTTCATCAAACTTGTTGCTTGATTAGGTTTTGGAAATTTGTCTAGAAAATTTTCTTATAATCAAAATGATTTTGATTATTACTATATGGTATAATTTTGGTTGAAAAATCGATGATCATCTCAAGTACAAAGTGATTGACTCGGCATTGTTTTTTCTCGAGGAGGATATGGTGTCTAGTCAGAGAGCATTGGGGTAGCAGGTTGCACCGTGTGCGATCTGTCTCACTCCTGCCGGTACTGGCCATGACAGCGGGTAGGGAACGAGTGATGCCTGAGAGATCATGATGTATTTTCTAATTATTAAAATTCGAATAATACGTACTTTGATATAATACCACTAATTCAAGTAACAATCAAGTTTGATGATTAAATTGGATTGATAATTGATTTAATGAGATTAGATTAATTACATCCAATTGTAACACTCTATTATGAATAGAAGTGTATTTCCCTTGGAATAATTAATTGCATGAATATGATTCATGATAATTAATTAAAATTTGAATATGAGGTGGAGGATCATATAAGTGACATCCATGGTCTCCCGTCAAGGCAAAGGGTTCCGTCGCCAGATATTGTATGTAGGAGACGCATGTCCAAAGTAGCAGCTCATGCATACAAACCATTTGGATCGGGCTCTTCGCTTCTCGAAAGAGTAAGGATGTATGTGTAGTGACCTCAATATCGGGTCCTCATATTATTGGGGAGATATTGGATTACGCATAGTGAGTTGTATTTCTGTTGACGGTTGGTTCAATTAATGACGGATCAACATCACCTTAGGGGTGGTGGGCCCGGGTGTTAAAGACCGAATTGGGAGATGCAAGTTGGACTTGCAAGGTGGAATGTGTTCCCACTTCTTTTTATCCGAGTTACAGGTTCTCATATTATTGGGATGTGATAAAGATAAGGAAGGAGATCATATATCTTGCTTGAGATATATTGGTAAATATATCTCTTACATTGAAAGTGATTAAGAGAATGAACTTTCAATGTTGACAAGGCAAGACAACTTTAATATAAAAATTCCTAAAAAAAGTAAAATGTGTATATATATTTACATATATATATATATCTATGCAAATTTCTTATTTCAGATAATCCTTCATTAAACTCACTCAATGTTATACTCAATAATAACCAGTAAATTATCATGGATTGGATCCATGATCATGATATTATACTTGCAGATGGACACATAATGTATGTGGTTGCAATGTGCAAGTCTTCCTCATAATAATGAGGAATGACAATTAAATAGACAATAGAACTGCAACCCTAGGGTTTGTATGTCTCTACAATCTTGATCTCTCATCGAATGTACTTTGGAAGTGACATGTCGATGATGATCGTAATTGTCGAATAACCCTTATAAAATCTAAGAAGATGTTTTGGCATGCATATGTGCTCTTGACATTTTATCATGAATGACATGGTTCTCTACATCATGTAGAATGATAGCTCCATAAGAGATGATGTATTCAGAATATTTGAATACCTACCTGAACCAATGTTTTAGGAGTTTAGATGGATGTAGATACGATGAGTGTCATCATTCTACTGTCTATACTCTGGTCATTCATGAAGCTTCATAATATTCATATTGTATGAATTGAATGAAGCACATGTATAAATGTTGAAATGCTCTTATATTGAAATCTTTTGAATTTAACATAAGAGATCCCTTATCTTAAGCAATGGTTGTTTATAGATGAAGGGAACACAGTGGAAGCATGAGTCTGATCCATGTGAGAATGAAAGTCAAAGAGTTGACTGTACTTCTGTGACTTCCATATGACATCCAAAGAGTTGGATGAATGCCAATACTGCAATAAGTTGATGTGTTGATAGTATGACTATCAAATCTTTCTAGAATCCTTAGAGAAGGAATCAGATAGTACATCAGAATAATCTACATATAATCACTGAAATTGACTTACTTATTTGATAAGATAAAATCTAATAATTGTATCTCAATCTTCTAATGACACTTGCTGGTTGCATATGTATTAGAAGATTAGAAATTTGATCTTAAAAGTTTAATAATCATCCACATAGATATTGATGCAATTATTGCAACAATCTCTATTAGATTGATAGACTTCATAATTTCAGTGGGAGAGCCATTAATCTTAGAGAATATCTCTATGATCTAAATATTAGAATACACTCATTGTTTATTTCTAAATGTTGGAAATAAACGTGAATTCTGTAATACACCTATCATAAAGAGTTATGATAGAGATATTTCAGATATCAATCTAAAATCTTGTGGATTCTACTAAATTAGAAAATTAATGAATGGTTCATTAACATTTCTAATATTGAAATTAATCCTTAGAAGATCAATAGGAGAATGAAGATCATTTGATAATGATCTGGCATCAAGCCTTGGACATTTATCTGTTGATGTGATCAATAGACTAGTGAGAGATGAAACTTTAGATTGTCTAAAGGTTCAAATCTTACATACTTGTGAATATTGTATTCAAAAGTAAAAATGTCCAATGCAGCCTTCTTTGGAATGGTGTAAGATGTCAAGGTATTCAAGATCTCATACATATGATGTATGTGTATCATCCATATCAGAATAAACATTATGGATATGCAATATCTATTGATGATTATTTGTGATATGAGATTTCTCGCTCTTCACTTAGAAACCTTTGAAATGTTTATAGATTTCATAATTTTGGTTTAGAACCAAAGTTTGAAGGAAGATTAAGTGAATTGATCTAATCTAGGTAGTCAGTACCTATTAAATGAATTCATAGAATACCTTATAGAGATATGAATATCATTTCTATCTCACCCCTCCTAACAAACCTAAACTCAATAAGAGTTGTAGGGAGATACAATTGGATTTTGTGTGGCATGATATGATCAATGATGAATCTTAGCATAGTTACTTCTTAGTTTCCAAGGTATATATATAGTAGAGACTACAATATATATCCTTAACAATGTTCCAGGCAAGTAAGCTGGAATTTATAAAGTCTGGGGTATTTTCGACATAGCATTAGCGGCGGTTGGAATATCCGCCGCTAATAGTTCACCATTTGCGGCGGTTTTTGGTTTAACCGCCGTATAAACAACAACTTCTATTTGCGGCGGTCATTAAAGACCGTCGTAAATGAGCTTGTATCATATTTCCCAGAACGCCCATCGCCCGCCTCTTTCCCCCTTTCCCCTCTCCCCCGCAAACCCTCGCTGCCCACCCCTCTCCCCCGCAAAACCTCGCCGCCCCCTTTCCCCTCTCCCCCGCAAACCTTCGTTACCCCTGGCACCTCGCCAAACACGCCGCCCCCTGTGCACCTCGCCATCCACGCTGCCCCCCGGCAAACCCTCGCCTCCCCATGTGCACCTCGCCGCCCACGCCGCCCCTTGTCTACGGTTTCGATCTCTGCCCCCTTCTGGAATCCATCACATGTATAATACCTCTCGATCTCCCTCTTCATCTCGATTCACAAGTGCTTAGATTATCGCTGCCCCGTTCGTAGATTTGCTTGTTGATCGGACATTTCTGTTGTTTTGATAGCTATGCGCCTAAGCATTTGATTCCTAGTTGGAGTTAGAAGTGGCGGGTTTCTGCCATCCGTTTCTGTTTGGTGAATTATATAGGTTTAGTTTCACGTGTATGCAAATTTCCCTCATGTTAGAATGTGAATCTTTTACGTGCACTCCAAGAATTATTTCATTATAGAAAGCCAAAAGTCGGAACGGAATTGGGAGTATGAAGCACATAGAACAAGTGAATAGGGACCTTCTGTGATCGGCATGTTTAGATTATGGATTTTGAAGAACTGATCTAATAGGGGAATGTATGTTGTCAGTGAAAGGGTGATGACCATTTCGTTGCTAAGATGTTCTGTTTGGGATCTGGTTGTTTGTGTGTCTAATTTTTTATTTTTCTCATGTTTATGTCTTTAGACGAGCTTTCCAACGAGCTGTAGAATCAGGACTATTAAATAAATCTCGTTGTCATATCTCTCTCACCGGTTAAAAGAAGAATGACCCGCAACAGATCTTGCCTTATCCTTCTCCAACTTCTCAGGATCAGTATTCAGTGATGACTTACACAGACTTTTTTTGTTTTTGTTTTTCCCGATTAACATGAGTACACATTTGGTCATACACATTCGGAAAGATACGATCGGAATGAGGCTATCCGAAGGGATCTTAGTTATTTGAATTTAAATCCGAGAATGATCCAAAATAGATTTGAATGGAGATCAAAAATTCAAATAACTTAATCTACTTACATCT
Organism: Ottelia alismoides; assembly: GCA_037367405.1. NCBI lineage: Eukaryota > Viridiplantae > Streptophyta > Magnoliopsida > Alismatales > Hydrocharitaceae > Ottelia > Ottelia alismoides. Next base: position 261,773 of record JAZKJV010006785.1, on the reverse strand, counting down.
CGAGGAAAGGCTTTGTTGTTGTTTTGGTAACACGAGTGATGCTCTATTGGTTGTGTCAGATTAAGCGGTGTTTGGGAGGGGGGGTGTTCAAGGGTTACACAATACACGATCTATCCATCTCGGGATGATGCGGTCAGGGATAGATAGGTTCTATTCATTAACAATGACAGGATCAAGACTATTTAAGTTCCATCTATTACAAAGGAATTATCTAAAGTAACCACTTATCACGATCAACTACAGTCATTAATTCTTCATGTTATCTAGTCTACCTACACCTTCACTCGTCTAGCTCTTATTAGCCTTCACTCGTCCAGATGTTATTAGCTCTTACATCAGTCTCTAATATTTATTATTTCCTTGTAAGGTCTTAAGCATGGATAAGTCATGGTTAACGAAGCGAAGGACAGATTATTCTTTGTACAAAGCTGGAGTTCTGACATGGCTAGAGTGGGCATTTCACATTGACCGAAAGAGATTTCGGAAAGGCGCAAACTATGAGATGATTCCTTGTCCGTGCAAGAAATGTTTGAATGGAAACTTACAAGAAAGGGATACCGTGTTAGAGCACGTCATTATCAATGGTTGGTGGGACTTTTATATCAACTGGACGGTTCACGGTGAGGAATTTGCGGAGACATCCTCATCAGTAGATGGAGGTTTTCAATTTGAAAGTAGTGGACAACCAAATGAAGCTGAATTCATGGAAGATGTTCTTGATCGTGATCATGATCTTGTTGAATTGATAGAGGATAGTGGTCAATTCTTCACATTTTTGAAAGATGTAGAAGAACCAATAGTCCGAGGGAATAAGATGTCTAGATTGAAGTTCTTACTAGAATTATTCCAAATCAAGGCCAGACACAGATTAACCTCAATTTGTACGAATGATATTCTTAAATTGATAAGACAATTATTGGAGGCAAAGGATGGTTTCCCTAATAGTTGGCGGGATGCAAAAAAGGAATTTCGAAAGTTAGGACTTCAATCCGAGATTGATGCATGTCCGAATGATTGCATTCTTTTTCGAGATGCTTATAAGAATTTGGATAGTTGTCCGTATTGTGGTGTATCCAGATATAAATGTGATAAAGTTGGTGACTCGCGCTCAAAGCAAATACCAAGTAAGGTATTGCGTTACTTTCCTTTGATCCCAAGATTACAGAGATTATTCATGTCAAATAGAACCGCCAAATGGATGACTTGGCATCAGAAGAGTCATTCAAAGGAGGGAGTTATGCAACATCCAGCAGATTCAATTGAGTGGAAATCATTTAATGATCGCTTTCCCGATTTTGCTAGGGATGGACGGAATGTCCAGTTAGGACTTGCATGTGATGGTTTCAATCCTTTTAAGACAATGTTTCCATCATATTCTATATGGCCAGTGGTTGTTGTTACGTACAATTTGCCTCCATGGATGTGTATGAAGTCAAATTTCATGATGTTGACATTGTTGATTCCGGGGCCAAAAGCGCCAGGAAATGCAATAGATGTTTATTTACAGCCGCTAATTGATGAGTTGAAGTTATTGTGGGATCAAGGTGTGGAAACATTTGATGCACAATCGAAGCAATCATTTTTTTTTGTGAGGGACATTATTATGGACGATTAATGATTTTCCAGCGTATGATAATCTTTCTGGATGGAGTACAAAAGGTAAGTTTGCGTGTCCTGTTTGTATGGAACATACGCACCATCTTCGCTTAAATGAGAGTAAGAAAATATGTTACTTGGGACACCGTAGATTTCTTCCCGTATCGCATCGATGGAGGAACAGTGTACATAAGGATGACTTCGATGGAAAGTCTTGTCGCCCATCAGCACGATTTCCAGATAGAGTTCTAAGAATAGATTCTATACGGCAATCAGGTCATGCGGTCATGGAAAAGTTGCTACAGTTGAAAGATGTCAGACTTGGGAAGACTTTTAAAAAGGATTTAAAAGATTTACAGAATGTAGGATTCATAAAGAAGAGCATTTTACATGGAATTGCCTTATTGGAAAGAATTGAACATTCATCATAACCTTGATGTAATGCACATTGAGAAGAATGTCATGGATAACATCTTGGATATGTTTAACCTCACTGACTCTCCAAAGGATACCATTAAAACACGAAAAGATCTACAACAACTTGGAATTCGTGAGCATTTGCATGTGAAACCTATGGAAAATGGAAAATTTGATATGCCTGAATCGCTTTACCATCTTGACTCGAACAAGCTTGGATGTCTCCTCTCTTTTCTAAAGGACATTGTGGTTCCAGATGGCTTCTGCTCAAATATATCAAGATGTATAAATGATATGCAAAAGAAAATTAGTGGGCTCAAAAGTCATGATAGCCATGTGTACATGCAGGTCTTTTTTCCTCTCGCAATTCGTGGTTTGTTACCTCAATTTGTTGTTGAACCTATTACCGAGTTAAGTATGTATTTTAAGATAATATGTGCTAAGGCACTTGATGCAAACCTTTTGGAGAAGTGGAACGCTAGAGTTGTTGAGACGCTTTGTAAGTTGGAACGACTCTTTCCACCAGCTTTTTTTGATGTGATGGTGCACTTGGTCATTTATTTGGCAGATGAAGTAAGACTTGGTGGTCCTGTACAATTCCGATGGATGTATCCTATTGAGAGGTTTCTTAAGAAATTGAAGGATTATGTTCTAAATCGATCTAAGCCGGAAGGATCAATTGTAGAGGGATACCTTGTTGAAGAGTGCATAACCTTTTGTCTAATGTACATCGAAAGTGAGGATCATCGTTTCAAATGTCTTGAAAGAAATGATGCTCCTTACAATGAGTTTCATGATGATCGGCTTTCTATATTTGAGATTCAAGGACGAGCATTTAACAAGACAATCCTCCTACCTATGAATGATACAGATCGACGATTAGCCCACGTGTATGTGTGAAACAAGTACCTGAAATCGATCCATTCTACAATGAGTGGAAACACTCACATAATAGAATAAAAAGGTGTGAAACTACTTTTATTGAATGGTTTGCAGAAAGAGTTGAGCGAATGAAAGGGGAAGATGATCCTCGTTGGATAATAGATTTTGATATGCTAGCAAAGAGACCTTTCAGTTATGCTTACAGGCATAGTGGATATATAATAAATGGTTTTAGATTTAAGAGCTTCTCAGAAACCAATAATAAGAAGGCAAATATTCTCTCTGGAGTGTTTGTAAAAAGCAATATATCATCAGGTTATGATGGTTATTACGGGCAAATTAATGAGATAATTGAGATGAACTTCCAACATGATCGAAGAGTAGTACTATTCAAATGTGATTGGTATGATGTATTCAAAGAAGCTGCATTTAAGTTAGATCCAAACTATGGATATATAAGCATTAACAAGAGTAGAACCATTCTCAATAAAGTAGAACCATTTGTGCTAGCATGCCAAGCAGACCAGGTTTTTTATGTTCCAGACAACACGAATCCTGGTTGGATTATTCCAATAAAGGTAACTCCTCGAGGATATCGAGTGCCTGTTGAAAATGAGAATTATGAAGAAGAGGAGGCTTATCAAGAACACGTAGAGATATAAAGTACAACATTCTTCTTTTTTTATTTTTTTAATTATTCCTTCTTGAATTTAAATTGTTGTTAATGAAGTTTATTGTAATACCTCATTTATAAATGTAGATGGTACGGACACGTTTTTCTAGACTACATGAGCCAAGCGAGCTTGAAGAGAGAGTTGCAGAGGAGAATGCAGAGGGGAATGAAGATATACATGTTTCTACGAATTCAGGGGATGACACACATGAGAATGAGGTCACTCAAGCTCTTTCTGATACTGCAGGACCATCATCATCAGGTATAAATGTGCATATCTATGTTTCTTACTTAAATTGGCAGTGAATATAATTTTTTTTTATAAACAGCTCGTCAACATAAAGGAAGAGGTCGTGCCAAATGCAATCAATTAAATAAACTGAAGCCAGGTGAAAGAATAAAAGTTCAAGTGACCAAGGGTGGACAAGCTATTGGAGATTACAGTGGTCTTTTTTCTAGTCGATTGGGAATCACTGTGAGGATGCATATCCCAATGAGTACCACCGATTTTAGAAAATTCCCACCAGTAGTGAGAGCTGCTATAATCTCAGACATGAAGGTAAATGAAATTAAAGTTAAATAAATTAGTCATATCTTTTTACATGACTTGTGTTTTTTTGTGTACTAAGAATGTATTTGATTGGGGTGATGATGCTGACATCGAGGAGAGAATTCTGCAACGAGCAGGAAAAATACATCGGGACGTACGCACTAGAGGAAAGAAGGTGGGTAATAACTTAACCATTTGTTACATATGTTTGTGTAGCTCTTGATTGCATGCTAACTATACAAAAAATGAAGATTTCCGACCAATTCACATCCGAGGCTGAAGCAAGAGCCAATCCACCTTTGGGCTGGCAACATGCAGAGTGGGAGGCTGCCTTTGATTTTTGGACCAGTGAGGAGTTCAAGGTATAATCAACATAGATGTAAATATATTTAGTTTTTTGAATCTTTCTTAAAAAATTTTATTACTTTCTTACGCACAGAATATATCTCAAACAAACACGGCCAATAGAAGAAAAGCTCCTGGTCCCACACATACCTTGGGAAGGACAAGTTTAGATCAATTAAAACACATCTATGTAAGATCCATTTGGTTTTGTTCTATTGTATTTGCAATAGTTGCTGATGTATTCTATAATTATAGGTTGCATCAGGGGAGATGACGGATCGAGTGAGACTTTTTGAGAGAACACGGCAGTCGACAGACAAAGAAAGAAATAAGTTTTTATCCATGAGAGTTATGCAGAAGCTCATGTAAGTCAAGCTTTCACTTTAATCCAACTTTTAAAAGGGAAGGATATCTATAATTGGATGAATGACATTCAATTTGCAGGGTCGCATGGTACAGTTCATACAAAGTCAACCTTCATCAAACCATGTGACTCCAGAATAATTGGGTGAGGATGCTTTTCGCCACGTCTTTCCTCCTGCTGCACAACATTCAGGACGTATTCTACTTGGCGGTGCATCTTCCACCAAGACAAGTTGGTATGGATGAATGGGTGGTGGGCCATCGCAGCAGGAGTTCGAGAAACTTAAGGAGATAGTAGTGGACTTGAGAGATGATCTGGAGAGGGCACATGAGAGGTAAGATCAACTGCGAGATTTAGTACAACAGAATACCCAAACGATGCAACAAATGCGTAGGCTGATTGAAGAGCTGAGTAGAAAGAACCATGTAGTTCCGCATCGTGAAAGTAACGATAGCCCTCCCCCTGGCGACAGTGATGTTGCACCTGATATTTAGCTAGCTAGTATGTTATATATCTAGAATCCTGTAAAAATATATGTTCTGGAGAACATTTCCTTTGTGGAAGAACTTGTTAGAAAGTTGTAATATGTGTATGACTTGCTTCTTTTTGTTGTTTTTTTTCCAACCTTGCATGATGTGCCTAATCAGATCTATATTATGTTGCAATATGTTATACTTGCTAGCAGATTTAGAGAAGTTCCAACACCAGATTTGCTAGCAGAGGATCTGTTCTGTTATTTTTTTTTTTGCGGCGGTTACTATTTGCGACGGTTCTTATTTACCGCCTCAAAAGATCTAGTATGCTTGTTGCGGCGGTTTGTATAGGTGTCGGTTACCATACAACCGCCGTAAAAAGTATTTGCGTTGGGGTTATTTGCGGCTCTTATTAGCGATGGTTTTTAATTATTTGCGACGTATGTTAACCGCCGTAAATAGTCTTTCCTCTTGTAGACTGAGAGTGCTACTTCATTAAGAAAATAAAGGATGGTATTGGATACCTACTTTATGATCTTGAGATTCTTAAAATATCTCATCTGTGAGAATGTGATTCTTGGAGGATGAGACTCTTGAGAATCAAGATGAAAATGAATTGAAGGAACTCATTTAATCTTGAGAAGATAATGAGGCTCCTCAAATTAGAAACTAAAAGGACAATTAAAGATGAAACACTAATACATCTTCAAATAAGTTTGAAGATGGATTCCATGTGTCAGGTGAATCTGACAATGATCTGACTTCTTCTGATGAAGCTTCTGAGGATCATAGCATGGAAAGATGGATGTTGGCAATAAAGTCCGAAGTAGACTTCATATACAAATGTTGTTTATGGACCCTCGAGAATCCACCTATATGGGTAAGACTCATTAAGTGTAAATGGATCTTCAATAGAAAGAGGAAACCTGATGAGAAGGTAGAGACCTTCAAAGCACGGTTCATAGCCATGAGCTGCACACCGAAGAGAAGACATCGCTTGCGATTAGACTTGCTCTCCAGTGACCTTGCTTTAACCCATCAGAATATTGCTAACCATAGCTACACAACTTGACTATGACATCTTCATGATGTGAGTCAAGATTGCATTCCTCTATGAATACCTCTCTGAGGATATTCACATGAAGTAGACCTAGGGCTTCAAGGTTGAGGAAAGCAAGGTGTGCAAGCTAGAGAACTCCATCTATGGACTCAAATAAGCTTCTTGTAGTTGGAATATTGGATTTGATGAAATCATAAATGTTATGGTTTCAAGATAGAATCTTAATAAACCATGTGAAGCTTAGCGGGAGTGCCAATGTGTTCATCATGCTAAATGTAGATATACTAATCATTTGGAATGATCTAAGGATGATAATAATAAGTGTTTCATAATCTGGTTGCCCCATAGCTCGAGATATGATGTCAAGGATACCTCTTAGATCTTAGTTCTGAAGTTGTTTAGAAGCAAAGAAAAGAGGGTATTGTGACAATTACATTAATGTTACACCTTGGACATTTCTATTTTCTGAAAAATTCCAAGAAATTCTTCTTTCCCTAAAGATATGGTATTGACCTATCTAAAGGGATAGCACCTCAAGGAGTTGAGGAAGTGAATGCTTGAACTGCTTGTCCTTTGTGCATCAGTTCCGAGAAGCTGAGTGTACGCTAGATGTGTACAAAAGCCAGATGTCTGCCATGCAATGGGAGTAGTAAACTGTTACTAATCCTACTATGGAGATAAAACACTTGATTGCAGTAATATCAATATCTTAAAAGATGATAAGACTTTAGAGAGAGCGATCTATAAGTCTTATCTTCAAGTAATTAAGACTTTATATATGGAGATATAAAAGGTATTAACTACGAATACCTTAGGAGATAGAGATCTCCATGATTAAGGGTATTCTAACAAGGATGATAGAAAATACATACTGGTTATAATTATAATAATTATTGAGGTGTAGTGTCAAGGACACTATGGCTGACATGATTAAGTATTGGTTGCATGAGATGCAACATTTGCATTGGATGCGAACACTATCACTAGGAGATATGCAAGTGTCGTAAAAGGACTTGGCATAGTCTCTTGGGAATCGAGTGACTGATCAGCTTACCTAGCTATTTTTCTAAATAGCCTATGATTGTCACATGAGTGTAGGTTTAAATGATTAGCCCATTAATGGCTCTTTGGGCTAGTGGGAGATTGTTGGACATGCGAGCCAACGACGAGCCATTATGCAATAAATGTTATTGCGAATATCATTCCCTGATCTGAAATGAAGAATAACCAATTTGCATAATAGGTCCCTTAGTACAACTAGGGTTATGTACCATGGCCATCTTGATGATCATACAGTTGTTGATTCAGTTATTGAATCATAGATGCTGGTGCTTAGATGAATATCTATATAGTTAGATTGAGGACTCATCAAGCACCGTTAAATGATTGTTGAGAGATGATCTCCAGCCTTAGTAGGAGATGGAAATCCTTTCTCATTTAGGCTGATATCTGACCGACCTCTTGATGCAGGTCCTCTGCATGGGAATAGAGATTCGGAGGTGTCAGATTAGTTAGGTCAAAGAGTTGACTTAACGAGATCGAGATAACCAAAGTCCTATGACGTATGCTGTCACGATATAGGCACACATCCTCTGACCGAAGACAAATGTGTTACTATATGTCTGAGTATGTACATTTGGCAGACCAATAGGTTGATGACCTAATCAAGGTCTATACACCGGCGCGCTGGTGTGCATATAAGGGCATATGAGTAATTCGATCTCTCAAAGGGATCATACAGGTTCATTACTGAACCAGAAGACATAAGCTCACTCATGAGATATTGGGAAGAATCAAATTCCGTGCACGGTCGTCTCGCTTTGGAAGCTTGACTGAATTTGTAGGTTTGATATATACTTTTGGAAAGTACATGATCAAGACCTAGGTATGATAAATGCTTTTGGAAAGTATATGATCGATACCGACTCCCAATGATCGAATGAGAAACTTAATGACAAAACTCTGAAGTAGACAGTGTAAAATTGATCTTATACTTCAAGTTTATTCTGAGTATTCCAGTATGTAGGATGTACAGGTATTGGGTATACTTGAGGGTGATGTGAACATAAACGATTGCATAACAATGATGCTTCCATTCCTAGGGAGTGATGAAACGGGTCTGGATTTTAGTGACTCTTGTCATAGAGAAGTGATCTAATCTTAGTCCAAATGTTGGACATTGATCTGAATGTGATTCAGATACAATGAGAAGATTAGATCTACGGTCTTGATTTAATCAAGCATCTATGGGAGGTCCGCAAGATCTGGATTTGAGATTTGATCTCAATGTCCAAGTCACTATACGTGGAACAATACAATCGCCCTGTCCTTATCTCCAAGTATCCGCGGAGAAAGTGCATTATCCTTGAAAGAGTTCAGGGATAATTTCATTGTTGATATATATATATCCAAGCATCGAGAAAATTGATAATTAAATGTGATTTAATTATCATAGATAATATGAATGTTATTCATATTATAAGGAGAGATATCTAAGATAATTAAATATGATTTAATTATCAAAGATGTGAATAATGTGAATGTGATTCATGTTATATGGGCACATAAGAATAGAGATCCAAGATGATTAAATATGATTTAATTATCATAGATATGAATAATGTGGATAGCACCACCCATATTATTCATATATATTATAAATATGATTTATAATATATTAAAGAGAGCATATTATGATTTATATTTGTTGATTAATTGTTAATGTGAATTGGATTCACATTGAATGATTAATTGAAAATATAATTATATTTAGTTTTGGGTTGTGAATGAGATTCTCATAATTTAAATGGCATGGTTGATATTTTCCATAAGATAATTTGGAATTCTTTTTTGATGAAAATATTGTCGACAAGAGATGATGATATATATCATGAGATAATGAGATATCATGATAATTAGAAGAAATGGACCAAGTCCACCAAAGAGAAGTGGACGGCTACAACTCTCCATGAGGAGAAGAGTAGCCGTCCCCTCTTTTGAGGAGATTGGTTTATTCTCTTCATTATCTTTTCTCTTATCAAAGATAATTTAATTTGAAATTAATTTTGTTGATTTATCAATGAAAATTAATTTAAATTAAATCATTAGTTGTTGTGTTTTTACAACAACTTCTTAGCCATTTAAAGAAACACAAATCAATCTCAACCATTGATTGTGTGTTGTCCATAGATTGGGATCCATGGACTCCTAAAACCCTATATAAGAAGAGGCATCCCTTGCACCCATTGCTCTTCAAAACACACAATAAGGAATGCTCTCTCTCTCTCTCTTTCTCCACACACCAAGCCTCTCTCTCTTATAATGGCCATCCACCATGGAGCCATTGTGAAAGTCGTCATCGACGCAGCATCGTCGTTATGCTTCCTAATCATCCACTCGTTGATCTCCGTCTCCTTCAGTGTGTCTCGCTTGTGAAGAAGATGTTGGATCTCGTGTGATGAGATCAGGAGATCTGCTACTTGGATCATCAACATGGATTGAGAGGAGCACGCGTCTCATCAACGCGCTTGCAAGCATCTCCTCCGTCGGATCGGACTTGAGACAGGAGGTCTCTTGGTTTAGAGACTCGACCGCAACTACGCTTCAAGACGTAATCTTATTACTTGTTTGTGGTTTAGACGAAATGATTCGAGAAGTGTTCTTGGATCATGTGGTTTCGTCACATGAAAATTTTTTAAATTCCACTGCATAGAACAACTAGTCCAACTAGTCGTTCTTCGTCGTATTCGATACGATGCTCACACTTCCATGATGCGCTTAAGGATCTCCCCATATCCTTCAAATACTTTGGAGTTTTCCACAATGCATTTATCTGAATTTCTCAAGTCTCTTAGTATAGTTCATCAGACCTCTTACAATTATATTTCACATTAGAATGGTGTGTTTGAACGTAATCATCATCACCTTCTTGATGTCACTAGAACCATGTTGATTCAGAGTCGTACCCATCATTCTTTCTGGGGGGATGCGATTCTCATTGCTTGCTACTTGGTGAACTGCATGACGTCCACTATTTTTGGAGAGAAGGTTTCCTTCTTGATTGCGTTTCTCAAGAAGGATCTAGTCTCTCTCACTCCTATGTCTTTGGATCTGTGGCCTTTGTCCACAATTTCACTCCTGACCGTGACAAGATCTCACCTAGAGCTGTAAAATGTGTTTTTGTCAGTTATTCTCGGACCCAAAAAGGGTATAGATGTTTTGATGATGTAGGACGAAGATATTATGTGAGTGCTGATGTCACATTTTTTGAGTCTATTATGTATTCTTCTCCTATAGATGACATGTTGTCCAATGCTATTTCTGGAGAGGATGTTGTTATTCCTCCACCTCCGTCTTCTCCACCATATGACCTCCATGGTGCACCTCAGTCTTCTCCACCTCCACCACCTCCACCACCCCCATCACCTCCACCTCCGTCTATGCTCCATGCTGCACCTCAGTCGAAGTTCTTACCTCATGTTTACATTCGCAGGTCTTGTACTCGCCCATCTGCTCATGCGTCGTTCACATCATCCACCATGCCTTAGGTATGTCATGAACACGTTGTTTCTACTGATGGCACTAGAGTTTTGAATGATACACAGGACGAGTTGATTCCAGAGAACAGAGAGGCAGATGATCTGGAGATACCTATTTCCCTAAGGAAGCCCCATCGCCAATGTGCCATGTATCCTCTTGCTACGCATGTTTCTTTGATTCATATTTCAGAGGAATACATGAAGTTTGTGGTGGGACTCTCTGCTGTTACTATCCCACTTACATATCAGGAGGCGCTACATGATAGTATATGGTGACTTGCAATGGAAGAGGAGATGGCAGCTTTGCAGTAGCGTGGAACCTGGAGCATTGTATCTGCTCTGCGAGATTTTTCTGTTGTGAGCTGTAAATGGCTATTTACGGTAAAGAAAAGGGCATATGGCAATGAGGACCGCTACAAGGCAAGATTTGTGACCACTACAAGGCAAGATTTGTGGCACGTGGGTTCACCCAAACCTATGGGGTGCACTATCAGGATACCTTCTTTCTTGTGGCCAGACACTCGACACTATACATTCTTCTATTTGTTGTTGTTTCACGGGAATAGCCTCTTTACCAGCTTGATGTGAAGAATGCATTTCTATACGGGGACCTATAGGAGAAAGTATATATGCAGTAACTACCAGGGTTTGCTAATGATGGGGAGTCCCAGAAGGTGTGCAGGCTCCATAAGGCGATTTATGGCCTGAAGCGGAGTTCGAGAGCTTGGTACCATAAGTTATCAGAGTTGATAGAGCAATAGGGGTTTGTGCAGTCTAGTGCGGACTACTCACTTTTTATTCAAAGGACACAGAGAGTTACTGCTGCTATTCTTGTTTATGTGGATGATATTGTTGTTACAGGGAATGATGAGCACAGTATTCAGGCTGCCAAGGAGTTCTTAGGTCAACAGTTTGTGACTAAGGACCTTGGCACTCTTCGATACTTCCTTGGATTGGAGTTCGCCAAGAACCAGCGTGGTCTTGTGATTTCCCAGAGGAAGTTTGTGATGGATCTTCTTTCTGAGACAAGTATGACAGGGTGCAAGCCTGCTACTACCTCTATGGATCCAAATATGAGATTGTATGATGATGACACTGAGGAGGTAGACATGAGGAGATATAGAGAGCTTGTTGGGAAGCTTTTATATGCCGCCATCACCAGACCGGATATAGCTTTTGCAGTGAGCAAAGTTAGCCAGTTCATGGAGCAGCCTAGGGAGGTGCACAGGGATGTTGTCCATATGATCTTGAGATATTTGAAGACCTCACCTGGTCTGAGTCTTATATTCAGTAGGGATACATCTCTTGAGGTGACAGCTTGTGCAGATGCAGATTCTGCAGGTTGCCCTAGAGACAAAAAGTCTACTTCGGGCTTTGCAATTTTTGTCCGGAGCTCACTGTTTCATGGAATAGCAAGAAGCAGACAACGGTGGCTAGATCAAGTGCAGAATCTGAATACAGGACCATGGCACAGGGAAGTGCAGAGATGATGTGGGTTAGATCTATATTGACTGACATTACTATTGAGGTTTCTCTTTCTATGCAACTGTTATGTGATAATCAAGCAGTTCTATTTATTGCCAATAATCCGACTTTTCATGAGAGGACAAAGCATATAAAGGTAGATTGTCATTACACTAGAGACATGATCTAGAAAGGTCTCATATCCACCTGTCATGTTTCCAATGGAGATCAGACGGCTGACATCTTCACCAAGGCCCTAGCTAGAGGTCCATTTCAGAGGTGTTGCTCCAAGATGAACTTGATAGATATATATATTCCAGCTTGAGGGGGAGTGTTGAGATAAATGCATCTCTCGGTATCATTTATGTTTTATGCTTTCTTGGTGTACATCTCGTGTAATTAACCTAGGGTTTTTCTCCTATATAAGAGAGCCCTTGGGTCTCATCTATGATTATGAGTTATTTTTCTCCCAACAATTAACTTATTTAATATTTTAAGAAATAAATGTACTATCATTACAAGGCTTGCTGTGGCTAAAGAATTGTAATATACAATTGATTTTCTTAATAAATGAGACAAATAAATTTTCGAATATTCATTAGAAATTCCGTGCATGTGGGCATTAGAATAACTCATAAATAATTTATTTTTCTCATTCCAGAACTATAGATGCAATTCGATGTCCAATTAACTCTATCACTTAATGTAATGATTGGCATTGCAATCCTAAATGTTGTGGCTACTCTTGGATAACTAACCCATAATTACTCATTGTCAAGAAACAATATGTATAATGATAAGCGATTGGATGATGTGGCTCCTCCTCCTGATTCCATCATACACATAATGAACTAATTTAGAGTAACAAAGATCGGAGTTAATTAATAACTACCAAATGACAAAATAAGCATCACCATTCGGTTATTTCCAACAACAAAAAAATCTCCTATTGAGACATACCACTGTTGAATCTACATCCTCGTTTTTTTGTACGAAACAATATTACCAAATACAGTATAACACAAAGATGCAAATCAACGTCCGCACCCAAAAAAAATGACAAGCATTAGAATCGAGACATATCTGTCAAGAACTGCAGATACAATTATTGGATTAATCCCATTTTAAGATATTAATCATCTAAAAAAACTCATCACAAAAACAATTGTGCGGAAGCCATTCGGGCCAAGTTTTGAAATCATATCACAAACAAATCATATTATTTTTTACGCTGACATTATTACCGATCTGACCAATTTGAATTGACGACCTGACCTGTCAGACCAAGCCGACCAAGATTAGATTTTGAAGGCTTCCGAGTCTTACATGATCGAGAGTCACAGGAACATTAACCAAAGATTCCAGACCTACTGTTATTTTATTTGGACAGAAGTATGAACATAAGGTCCCATATCCGGTGTGGATCTAGAACTATTTGATCCCGGTAAAACAACAAGCCTAATAGATCTCTTTTTGACTATATATAATGCATGATTAAAAATTGCGGTTTAACTTGCCTTCACCTGAAATATGTATTCAACATCCGGTCTAGTTGTTAAAACATCGTTTTTCTTGATAACCATAGTGACAACAGAATTTCCGTCGCTGCATAAACTTGTAACGACAGAAATTTCATCACCACAGTCAGTTCCATCATCATGGCATGTGATAATTATTGTAGTGCCTTAATAACAAGTAAAATGGTGTAGTCATATTGCTCCTTGCAAGAGAAATGACAACGTACTTTTGATATGTAAGTTCATTGCTATGGTAGTAGAAAAAACTTCATCTAGGAATGGGCATTGGATCAGGTCCGCCTAAGAATCCAATATGTGAGTGGCCCGTTTTAGGACCCCGCAAGCCCGTTCTTGGTTAAATTTTAGTTCATATAAAAGCTAAAAACTCCCATCTTGGTCCTCTAATAATTTAAGATCTAAGTGGCCCAATAACAAAAAGCTTTCTCATCATTTCTATTTTTGGGAAAAACATTATATAATGTTCTCTTTTAGATGGGAGCCATGTAAATTACCAACCTATTTTGGAAAGTGAACCGGGGGAGACAGCCTGATATATTAGATGAAAACATTAATTGCAAATATATGCTATTTTTTTGACAAAACATTATGGTTATCAATTTTCTTATGATAAAAAGTGTATATAGGTCACAAAAATATTTGCAAGAGAGTCCTAATTATAATTCCCCTATATGTGGCCGAAATTACTATGTCTCCTACATGTGGACATGATATATAAGGTACTTATGAACATGCAACAAAAAGAGGGAGAATTGGCTTCATGTGGATCCTCGAGGAATTTGTAGATCCACTTGCTTTCTTCATTCTCATCCTTACTACAATTGAAAAAAATATCTTTTCTTTTTAGCAATGATTACAAGAAATACAGATATATATAACTTCTCAGTTGAGGATCTCCCATTTAGATAATAAACATTCCAATAGACTTGTCCTAATTTTGATAGTTTTATGCCGTAGTAGATATCTACGTATGAGGATCGTATACTTGTATTCAAGACCAAGCGATACTAAATTCTCTTTTGGATATGTCCTAAAGAAGGTCGGAATGCCAACAATAGCTTATCTACTCTTTAATTCATTCGACCTAGTAGTACCTATTTTGAGAATGTCAAAGTCGCTGGATTTATTTTGATATTATCTTTTTGAAGAAGTGCTAAGTTTATAATTTAAAATGTTTAAAAACATCCGCCCCTACATTTCCTAAAAAAAATACCGAGAAGTAGATAAAATGTTGGTGAAATGATCAAATATGTAAGATAGTGTATTGCAATGCAAGGATATTTAGTGACACAATAGAATTTGTATGCTAATTACATGGATTATTGATGAGTGCAGTACTCATCATGCTAACGGGATTATATTGTTAGGATTAGGGTCATATTAGGATTGGACTCTTAATCCTAATAGTAGTTGAGTTGTAATCTATTTATAGTCCTATTGGGAATATGGCTATTGGGTTGTAACATGGCTATATATATAGAGGAAGGTGGAGGCACTGCCTCAATACCACCACAAGAATAATGCAACCCCTAAAGAAAGGGGGGAGAGAAAGAAAGAGATGAGGGAGCGAGGAAACATAGAGAGTTGTACTCGTTCTAATTTATAGTTATCTTTCTTCTCCGGTGGTCGCGAGATGTTACCGACGATCATTATATCTGATTGTTCTTTCTTTCACGTGCTTCTGTCGTGGTGGTCGATTACGCATCCGTATCTGTCAGGTGGTCGTATCCCAATAACTGGCATCTGGGTGGAGATGATCCTGGTAGTTCGTAGTTAGAGCAGAGTTGGTACCAGGTCGTGTCTCAACATATATAAGAGACTAATACGACACACACATGTAAATGTATTTAATATAAGAAAAATACCAAGACATATAAAATTAAATTATTTATTCTTTTATCATTCAAGAACATCATAAAATATAAAAGAAAATATGTAATAGAAAATAAAAAATAATTCAAAATTAGTTAATATTGTGTTTTTGTAATCGCATATATATATATATATCTTAACTAAATTATATTTTTAATTTTTATAATTAAATTAATTTAGTTATTTTCAACATTTTGTAATAAAAAGTGAGAAGTAAAATAAAAATATCATAGATTTTTCCCTAAATGATTGACAAATAAACCACAAGCATGAGTAGATTCACTAACTTCATACACATGTAATTATTTGTAGAAAACTCTGAACATGTCAAACTCACTTTCATACTTCATACCAAATAATACTCTTAGTTATAAAAATATTCCCAAAATCATAATAATTGATATGTGAAAGTACGTTGTGGCCCTCGACTTATTTTTTTCCAATTTTACGTACCCTGAACTATTTATATAAATTCTGATTAAAATATAGTCAATTTAAACTTCTCCAGTGACTTTGATATCTTGTAAAATATTACAAAAATCACATAATACAAAAATCACATGATCGTTTTTAGATCGGTTTTACATGGTACAAATTATCCAAAATGAAGCTATAACAGTTATTGATTTTTTTAAAAAATTGTCCATTCCATAATAAAATATAAATATATGTACTTTTTTGTTAAGATGAAATCATGAAAATAAAAAAATAAAACACCTCTGCACATGCTTAAAGATCATATCTCTCATTCTTTGCGAAAATTAAATTTTATTGGTAAATTATAAAAAAGGACTGATGTTTACATGGATTCTCGAATTAGGGATCGATCTTTATTTTGTAACAAATAGGGGATCAAAATTTAACTTAGCATTTCAGTCCCCGACGTCGTTAGTGGGCGGTTTAATATGTGATAGTAATTGACGAAATTACCCACACCTTCCTTCTGCACTTTCCCAATCTGTTTCCCACACAAAAAGAGCCACAAAAACCTCCATGATTCTTCGGCCATCGTTGACTCCAGATGAGGGCAAAGGGTTGGCGCGGTAGGAGAGGACGGCCAGGACAGAGGAGGAGAGGGTGGAGGTAGAGGAGGAAGAGTGGTTTCAGTGGTCTATTGTGTGAGAAACGATCTGTTTCCCAATCAGATTCCTTCAATTATCACATCTCTGATCCGCCTACCAATACTCCACCCATCACCTCATGTTCATCATCGTACAACAGCAACGACCCGATGTGTTTATAGTCCACGCATCCGAGCACCTTCCAATTCCATTTCGCACATAACCTCCCTTCAATCAGAGGTTTGATCTGTTTCTATTTAGATCTACTCTATTTCAGGCTCATCCACTTCGTATTTATCCATTAAGGAGTTCAGATCCTCTCATCTGGATTGCAGTTTCAAATAATCTCTAGTCTGAGGCACCATTCTCAAGCCACTCCATCGAGGAAGCCCCAGTCTGCGTGGTCGCACACGACCGTTGAACCATCACGCAGCCTCACCGACTCTCAGCAGTTGAAAAGGCTCCACATCTTCAGTAGCGGCAAACCCCCCCCCCCAACGCTGAGCATCACCTTCAACTGCGAGCTCATAATTGAAGCGTTCGTCGATTTAGGCACCTCCTTCACGCAGAGGATCGTCCTCCGCCGAGTACCGCTGTGCCACCTCCGTTTCTTCAGCAGCAACCGCGGTTCGCAGCCTACGCTGCTCGAGTACCTCCCTCCACCTACGAAGCCCCCAGCCTCCGCCACCGCCTCATCCACAAGCATCTCCTTCCCAACCATCGCTGTTGCCCCTTTGGTTCCCGACGTGCATGAGGAACTCGGTGGTGGGTATGCTGCGGCAGTCAGTGGTGCTGGGAGGGGTGCCGTCGCTGGTGCTGGTGGCAGTGAGGAGGGACGACAAGGAGGGACAGCGAGGGGATCGTGACGTTCACGATGTTCAGGGTGGTAGTCGGGGTGTGCGTGTTGCCATCATCCTCCTCCCCTTCCACAAGCACAAGAAGAAGCTCTGTTTGGGTGAGGGTAGAATTAGGGAAAATGAAAAACTAAATCAAGAGTAATTTCATCAACTGAAGGCATTGGTTGAGCCACCCACTAACGAGGTCGGGGACTGAAAAGTTAAGTTAAACTTTGATCCCCTATCTGTTACAAAATAAATATCGGTTTCTAATTTGAGAATCCATGTAAAGATCGATCTCTTTTTTGTAATTTATCGTAAAAATTTCTTTATTAGAACTTACATTTAGTTGATGAGATCTACAACTTTTCTTTAAATATATTTTATATCGAATGTCTCCTATTACATGAGCCATTCAGCTCATGAAGGTCTTTTTGCCTACTTAAACGCAGTCCTCATTTCTCTTTCCCCTGGGATACTTCTATTCCTCCCATGATAGATTTTCATCATTCTAATCTATCTCTCATCCCCTTAATAACGTAGCAATGACAGAAATAAAAGAAAACTTATGTGGAACATGTACTTCTACTTAAAAAAAGCACGTCGTCTCCTAATAGATAATATGCAAGCCGTAAAATAATGATGTCTCGAGAAGCCGTAAAATAATGATGTCTCGAGAATAAAAACTATATATCCGTTTTTCATATTCGAAAAGTTAGTTAATATGGATATCACATTCGAATACTGATCCAAAATGAGTATCCATTAAAAAAAATTCTGAATATAAATATTGATATGATAACAACAAAAATATCTGGATTCAAATTGAAATATCTGAATATAAAATATTAGTCAATTTATCAATAGAATAGAGAAGTAGAGCACCAACCCTAGCTACTATAATGCTCATTTTAGGGTCACATCAAGAGGAAAGGGAAGTTGATCGAAATCTTATAATTTAGGGTGACGTAGTGGTTGAAGTAATGGATTTCTACTTGAATGGCTAGGGTTCCAATCCCAACTTCCTCCCTTGTGAAAAAATTAGAAAAAAAAAACATGGATTATAAAAAACTTGAAAAGTCGGACTGGATTTCATTTGTTCGTCGCCCCCACGATGTCGAGGATGATATTATATACGACTTTATTGGAAATATCACTGAGCTTAAGTCATCCAATCTCTTGATTTTACTTATCTCAAATGATACGACTCCTTCAGCTTGATATTTAACATCTGATCCAAATAAAGAAGATTAAAAATATCAAAAATAGCATTTATTAATAACAAATAAACTTCTAGATCAAACCAAAAACATACGAAAAGAAGGAAGAAGATGATCCCCCAATGATTAAACATAAACTAAATTACCAACACATTTTCATGTGATTCCTCTTCTCTTTTCTTTTCTCTCAAAAATCAAAATTAAAATGGCAAAACAAAAGTTGTTCATCAAAATGGTGATCTTCCACCACCACCTCCGCGGCCTCCGCTGGCGACCCAAGCGTGACTTCCGTCGCCGTCCGATGATGGCATGGGGCCGGTGAAAAGATTTGACGGCAGCCCATGAATGATCTGCCCAACACCTCCCTCCGGCAGCTGCTCCGGCATCACGGCAAGCTCCGTATGTGGCAATTTCACTGGAACGCCATCGCCGTTGCCACTGTCGTCATCGTCGAGTGGAAGCCGCTCGTACACCGCGTTCCCAAAAGACGCCGCAATCACCATCACCGGCCCCGAGGCCACCAAGGCCCCGACGACGCTGCCGCCGACTACCTGCCCCTGCCCGCCGGAGAGGTACACCGCCAGTCCGGTCACCGGCGCCGGGGCCGGCAAGTACGACCCGCAGAGTGACAGGATCTCGAACCGGCCTGGGAGCGTCACGACGGCGTCTGCCCGGCCGGGCTGCCGGAGCGTGATGCCGGCGACGCTGCCGCTGCCACCGAGCACACAGATGCCACGCTGCGCGCGACGTGCGAATGCGGCGATGCTCTCGGCGACGTCGCACCCCGCGGCGATTTCCATGATGTGGGAGCGGAGCGTGTTGGGGCTGTCCTGGTTAATGATGATGGGGGGCTTGGGACGGTTCTTCGACCCCGTGGGCCGGCCCCGCACGCGACGGTTTGGCTCCACGTCGCCTGCGGGGCATGCAACGAAGGTGGGGTGGTGCAATTCGCTGCCCCCCTCGCCGTGGTTGCTGTACTCGCCATCGGCATCCTCATCAAAAGAGTCGGACGGGATGCGGTGGTCGGCGACAATGTTGTCGTCGCCATCGCGAAGGTGGAGGGGATGGAAGGGGAAGGGGAAGGAGTTGAGGAGGTGGGAATGTGATTTCGGATCCATTTCTGATCTAGGTCTATATAAATATATGCATATGTGTGTATATATATGCCTTCTGATAGGTATGTATATGAACAGAGATAATAACCCGTATTTTACGCTGTAGCCCTTACAATATTTGTAATTAGACTACGACTTATAGACTAATTGGACGTGTGTAGATTTCTCTGTATATACACGTACATATCTCCATTGGTGTACATACGAGAAGGTGCCACTGTAGAATTTTGTTGCGCGTGGGACCCACAGTCCGGTCACCTCATGGGAACTCGTGGTCTCCGCGCCATTTACAAATCAGTCCTTGTCTCTTGCAGTGGACTCGAATCTCCATGACGTCCACGTGGCTTTCTGTCATTTGACACCTCTGATCTAACTACCAGTTGTACAGATCGGGGACAGCACCTCGCGCTCGACCCTCGGATTTGGCGGTTTCGGAGGCAAGTGGACATGACAGCCGTCGGATCGTTATAGGGGAGGAGAAAGGTGTCGGAAGGACCGCATCTGCCGTCCGATAAGGGAGAGTTTGTGGACGGCTGGGGATGAACCCACGTCGACACGGATCTGGACACTTGACTCGTTTAGCATATTCAAGGATCCGCATGCTTGAGTTTATTACAAAACAATTCATTCTCTAATAAATCACCTAAAAATCTAATCTTTGGCATACATATAAAAAAAATTCTGATGAAAAAGTGACTCCAGAATTTTATTATACACCACGTCGTTAATGACATTCTATTTTTCAGCAAAATGACGAAATTGTCCTTAGATTTTGATTAGTAATACCCGATTAGCTATATGTCATTGTTGTTGTCTTTATAACATATATGGCGTAATTCTGTTCGATGAAAATAACAAGAAGTAGAAAGGCTTTATAACATATATCAAAATTCCATCGATACAATTAACAATCTGTCTTTTATCTTCAAAAAATAGGTATATTATCCCACGAATCCTATAATTATAATTTGTAAATTACCTTCATGAGCTTTTGAAACAATGTAATTCCCCATGTAAATAACCCCCATCTATCTACTCGTTAAAACTAACAAATTCTATTATATTCTTTTACATTATACACATTTTATTTATCAAAAATACATTGAGTGTCCCTCCCTCTTACCCTCATCTCCGTTTCCTCATCCAACACCCATCCACCTCCTCGACTTCTGTCATCCTCGCCCTCCTCCTCCCCGACCTCTCCCTCCTCCTTCGAGTCTATTGCCCTCGCCCTCGTCCTTCTCCTCCTCCATGTCTGCCGCTCTCACCCTCCACCTCCAGGTCCTTCATGTCTACCGCCCTCACCCTCCTCCCTCTCCTCCATGTTTGCCACCCTCACCCTCCACCTCCAGGTCCTCCCACCCTCAACCTCCTCCTCTCCGGCCTCCCCCTTGCCCTCCTCCTCCCCGACCTTCGCCCTCGCCCTCCACGACCTCATCCATGCCCTCCACCTCCAGGTCCTCCCCCTCTCGCCCTGCTCCACGACCTCCCCCTTGCCCTCTAGGTCCTCCTACTCTCACCCTCCTCCTCGCCAACCTCTCCACGTGCCGCACCAAGGACTGCCACACCAAGGTCGAGAGCCCAGGCCGCCGCATCCGAATGCCCGCCGCTGGGGCCTCCATCCCAATATCCTCCTCTGATCACAATATGGTTGCACTAGAGCAAAGGAAGAAGCTGCAGTCGCTGGACATCTCTCCGCTTAGATGCTTCTATTACGTCCAGCGAGATGCGTGAGGAGGCTTCATCCTGCGAGAGTGATGAAGGAAGGAGAGAGTGAAAAAAAGGAGAGGAGAGAAGAAGGAAGAGAGAATGTGGAAAAAACTTATCATTGGATTTGCTAGGTTTGATTAATTCAACTTAAACTAAACTAGTTAATCCAAGAAGTCTCAAATTAACTGCGTGGTCTGTGGAGTAAGACAGAGTTAATTTATGGGATGGGGGGGGGGGGAGGAGTGGAGTTGCGTTGTTTCAAAACTCAAGAAGATAATTTACAAAGTAACCTTCGTGGGGGTAAAAATCTCAAAAAATAAATCCGACTTTTCTCTTGTTAGCGTATCATATTTGTAAGGTTAGTCTTGTCATTTTAAAGTGAAAAAAACATAACCTTATGGTAACATATTATAATATGGAAATTCAAAACTCAAGTTCCCATTTTTTTGGATTTAACACCTGTACCGTTATAAAATTTTCTAATAACATCGAGCCCCTATCTTTTTTTAATTGCACTTATATCCCTATATTCTTACAAAATCGACCTTTGCACCCTTCCGCTATTACACATATGCCCTATATTACTTTAACGGAAGGACACAACTGTGAATTTTGTTATAAATACAGAGGTATAAGTGTAAATTACAAAAATAGTAGGATCATGTGTTATGGGGGAAAAGGGCACAAATGTAATAATCCTATTTTTTTAAGTATAGTTTTTTTCTATATTTATTCAACTTTGGAAGATTCTACCGTAATTCACCCTAAAATTTAATCAATTCCCTTTCAACTAAGATAGTTCCAACTATCTTGAAGTTTTAGTGCTATTTATTCAAGAGTAATGCAACCTTGTTCATTCCTCATAATTAAAAATAAAACGATTCCGAAGAGAATGGCATCAATTATTGGATGCAAAGGGGATAAGAACAAGAGGAAGGCATGACTCATAACACACACATGGGGGCAGATTAGGGGTACTAATCGAGGGGTCCTCCCCACTAATATAATATTAGAACTATCATTAGTTAATTAGTCCTAATGATGCTCCTCCTCGGCATCAGCCCTTGATTTGCGGTAATCCAAAAGGCTTTCGGAATCTCCTCGGCTTCCTCTCCATGTGGAAGGTGAGACCTAATACTATTCCACTTGCTCTCCAAGTAACAACTAAAGTTTCATGACATTAAGACTAGATTAGTAGTTTAGCCCTAATTAAGATGTGCAGGGATCAAGAGCTGGAAAATGTCATGTACATATAGGGAGAAACTACATCCTTCTATGTATATCTAGGTTTTAAGAGCACCAAGAGAATCAACTTGGAGCTTGGTATGCTGATACCCTTCTGATTTGTAGTTTCAATATTTTTCAAATCCATATCTATAAATGGAATCACCACTCAGATCTAAGCTTGGACAATTGTCTCGTGGGTACCCAACTTGACTTAGTTGTGCTTGGGTAGGATTTTAGGACTTCGCTCGATTTAGAATTGGGTTTGGGTATCGAATTTTTATTTTCAAGCCTGAGTTGGACTGATTGAGTCCCATATAGACTACTATTTTAATAAATAATAGATTGAAACATAAAAAAATTTAGCAAGGATAGTAACTTATTACATTGGATTGGTTATCAATTGTTTTTACATCTTCCATATAAAATAAAAGATTCTAATTGGAAACAACACAAAAACTTATTGTCTTACTTTCTCAATAATACCACTCTTGCATATCCTATGAGATTTACTTGTTGTATATTATTGGATAGGAGACATAAGAATGTGAGGTAAATAATTGAGTTGGACTCTATGAGTGAATAGTTAGCGGCTTGATGGACGGGTGTGGGCTTCCAACGTGAAACCTAGGCCTATAATAAGTGGGTCAAGCATGATCTGCTAATAAATGGATTTGGTAGGGCTTGGATTTTGAAACTTATGAGTAATGTGGGCCTTTATATTTAACTAAATGGGCCAGCCCAACCTGACCCGACGTGTAGGCCTTCAGTGCAATTAATATGACCATCAAGAGAAGGGTCTGGAATGACCTGTGGAGGTACTTTCGAAGACGATCGTACCAAGCTTTAAAATCAGACATCAAACGAGCATGTATCGATTTTTGATTTTTATGGTCGGACGTGTTGGACATGCGAGCCCACGGCGAGCCATTATGCAATAAATGTCATTGCACGTATCATTCCCTGATCTGAAATGAAGAATAAATAATTTGCATAATAGGTCCCTCTGTACAATTAGGTTATGTACCATGGCCATCTTAATGATCATACAGCTGTTGATTCATTAAATGAATCATAGAGGCTGGTGCTTGGATGAATATCTAATGGGTTAGATAGAGGACTCATCAAGCACCGTCAAATGATTATTAAGAGATGATCTCCAGCCTGAGTAGGAGATGGCAATCCTTTCTCACATAGGCTGATATCTGACCGACCTTTTGATGCAGGTCCTCTGCATGGGAATAGTGATTCGAAGGTGTCAGATTAGTTAAGTCAATGGGTTGACTTAGCGAGATCGAGATAACCTAAGTCCTATGTTGAAATACTGTCACAGCATAGGCACACATCCTCTGACCAGAGATAGATGTGTTACTATATGTCTGAGTGTGTACATTTGGCAGACCAGTAGGTTGATGACCTAACCAAGGTCTATATACCGGCGAGCTGGTGTGCATATGAGGGCATATGAGTAATACGATCTCTCAAAGGGATCATACAGGTTCACTTATGAACCGGAAGACATGAGCTCACTCATGAGGTATTGGGACCGATCAAATTCCATGCATGGTCGTCGTGCTTTGGAAGCATGACAAGAATTTGAAGGTATGATATATGCTTTGGGAAAGCATATGATCGATACCAAATCCCAATGACCAAGATTGAGAAACTTGGTGATCAAACCCTGAAGAAGACAGTATAAAATAGATCTTCATCTTCAGGTTGATCATTGGTCTTCCAGTATGCAGGATGTGCAGGTATTGGGAATACCTGAGGGTGATGTGATCATAAACGATTGTATAACCATGACGCTTCCAGTCCGAGGGAGTGATGAAACAGGTCTGGATTTTAGTGACTCCTCTCAGTAGAGAAGTAACTTGATCTTAGTCCAAATGTTGGACATTGATATGAATGTGATTCAGATGCAATGAGAAGATTAAGTATACGTACTTGATTTAATCAAGCATCTATGAGAGGTCCATTAGATCTGGATTTGAGATGAG
Organism: Ottelia alismoides; assembly: GCA_037367405.1. Taxonomy (NCBI): domain Eukaryota; kingdom Viridiplantae; phylum Streptophyta; class Magnoliopsida; order Alismatales; family Hydrocharitaceae; genus Ottelia; species Ottelia alismoides. Next base: position 236,838 of record JAZKJV010006785.1, on the reverse strand, counting down.
ATCTCAACATCCAAGTCACTATACGTGGAACAATACAATCGCCCTGTCCTTATCTCCAAGTATCTACGGAGAAGGCGCATTATTCTTGAAGGAGTTCAAGAATAATTCATGTGATGAATTTAGTATCCAAGCAAGAAGATTTTGATGATTAAGTGAGATTTAATTATCAAAGTATAATATGAATAAGATTCATATTATGAGAATGTATCCAAGATAATTAAATGAGATTTAATTATCAAGTACAATATGAATAAGATTCATATTGTGAGAATGATTATCTAAGATAATTAAATGGGATTTAATTATCAAGGATTAAGAGAATGTGGATGACACTATCCATGATATATATGTGTATTATAAATATGATTTATAATATACATATATAAGAGAGAGAATCAATGTGAATAGCATTTGTTAATTAATAATGTGGATTAGATTCACATTTATTAATTAATTGGAAATGCAATTTACTAACTAGTTTGGGTTGTGAATATGATTCACATAATATTCAATGGCATGATTGAAATATTCACAAAATTAATTGGGAATTAATTTGGTGAATATTAATTAAGGAATAATAAGATAAATAAAAAGGAGCCAAAATTAACCACCATTCATAGGTGGCGTCACCCCATGAATTGTTCATGGGTGACGCCCCCCTTTTTTAGGGAGGTTGGTTGACTCCATTTTATTTATCATATTATTTCTTAATTAGTTTATGTTAAATTAAATTATATTGATAATGTTGCAACATTTTTTAATTTAAAATTAATGTTGTTGGTTTTAACCAACAACAATCATAGCCATTGATTTAGCATGGACCAAGCATAGCCCTCGGATCCATGAGTCCCATGGATTGAGATCCATTGGACCCTAAACTAGTATAAAAGGAGGGCTAGGGTAGCCTTTTCCAACACACAACATTCTTGAGTTGAAGAACTCTATTCTCTCTTCCTCTCATTCTCGTGATCTCTCTCTCTCTCTCTCCACAGGGTGGCCGACCACCATTGTTGAGAAAGGAGAGAAGTTCTCGCCTTCGCCTTCGACGACTCGAGGATCTCCTTCTTCTTCGTGGCTACTTGCTGTAGAGGAAGACGACGGATTTCGCTTGACGAAATCAGGGGATCTATTGCTTGGATCTTCATCGAGGATTGCGGGAGGGACGCGACTCATCATCGTGCCCGCAAGTGCGTTCTTCGTGGATCGGACTTGAGACAGGAGGATCTCTTGTTTGGGATCTCGCGATCACAACCGCGCTTCAAAGGTATTCCTTATACTTTGTGGTTTGATGAAACGATCCGAGAAGTGTTCTCGTGATCATGTGGTTTCATCATTAGATTTAAAAAAAAAATTAAATTCCGCTGCACCTTGCGACTAGTACGACTAGTCGCCCCGATCGTATTCGATGCGATCATCACGCTTCCGTGATGCGCTTGAGGATTCTCAATATCCTTCAGGACCAATGGGACCAACCGGTCGAACCGGTGATGATGTCAGCAATTCATAAAAATCAGAAAAGATTGATCCGTAGTAGTATTGGTTTGGTTCATATGGTTCAACCGGTTCGAACCGAGTTAGAGGAGTATATCATACAAATAAATATGAAAAATGCTACATCATATCTTTCGAGGGTTTGTTTACTTTTGTCCTTCCAATTTTTTTCAATAACACTTATACTCATATTTTTCATACGATTACATGTGTACCCCTATATTTTTACAGAATGCATAGTAGTGATCTTTTATTAGTACAGTTATGCTCCTATATATACCACCATAAGTATATCATTGTGTTTTTTTAAGAAAATATATGAGCACAAGTGAACTTGCTTCAAAGTTAGAAATATAAAATTTATTAAAAACACTTGAAAGGGCAAAATAAGCATATTTCTTAAAATTCGTATAATGCATATATGTGATGTAAAAATTTAATAATCTTAAACTATTTAAACGCTAATTAATGATAAGTGTTGTTAGTTTATTATATCTCATAGTATGACTATGATAATGTCTTCTTCGTCTGTTATTGTTACAAGTAGACAATCTCATACACAATGCGAGAAGAGAAAGGCAATGCTCATATGACAGGAATGGACATGCGATAATGAGTCATTGGCCCATGCAAAGGAGAGGAGATAAAGAGGTATTATACTATGGGTTAGAATGAATATTTCCAAAAACTTTGTATTTTGTTAATCTATTGGAATTTTTTTTGTCAAAAAATGGATATTGAACCCGTGGTTTGATCCAATTGGTTCAACCGGATTTTGACTGGTTTTATTTTCTAAATAAAAATCGGGTGGTTGGACTGTTTTTCTTCGGTTCTTGGTTTGAACGACCAGCCGGTTCGGTTTGATTTTTAAAACCGTGATCGTGACTGTTCTTTGTTTACTTCCAGATCTTTTCAGAGATTTTTACTCAGAGAAACTCAGTAGATGATTTTTAATCGCTGCATGTGTAATCAATGATCACCCCGAAGTACTCCATGATCTGAATAGACCAGTAAAACAATGTTTCCATTTAAACGATGGGGGTTGATTCTGAATCCAAAATATTAAGATTGTCAAACACATGGATTCTTAAATTTTAACTACACTCTACATGATATGCAAATTATAATAAATGCATAGAAGTTGCACAGAACTGGAGTTTCAAACAAAATGTGGCAATGCTATTAATGACTAAATACAAAAAAGAGAGGAAAGAAAAGGAAATGAGTGGGGCAGAAGACTTGATAACGTGGAAAATGCCTCAATCATGTAGCTGGACCACAAACATTAGTTCTAAATGGTGCGCTTCCTACTTTTGCTCTTACTGTTTTATCCCTTAGGTTATGTTTGGTTGATGGGTTAATCCTCTTTTGGGGGGGATTACCCCCGAAACCCACCTTTTCTCTCACTCATGGTGCCCACTCTCCCTTTTTTTTTATACATTAAATAAATCATTTCTTTTTCATCTATTTCATCAAAAAATAATATATTATGTAATTATATCATATAAAAATTATAAACTACTCAACTTTTACTCATTTACCAAACTTCAATACAATCATATCACAATAACTACTAACATTACCAAACTTTAATACAATTACATCACAACAAACCCTCTCAACCCAAAACCTTCTATCCAAACACTAAAACACAAAAACGGATTACCCCCAACTAGTCTACCCCTGGGTAACCCGGCAACCAAACGCACCCTTACAGTTTAGTGCGTAAGAAATAAATTCCTTTTTCAGTTCATTCTTAAATCTGAGAGTATGGTTAACACATACACTAATATTTGTATGGTCGTATTAGGGGTTTGCGGTTTAAGATTTAGGTTAATCAGAGAGCCCTCTTATATCTTGTACTCTGCGAACAGACCAAGTTAATCAGAAGAGAGCATTTGTATGTTGCCGTACCAAGGAGAAGAGAGGTCACATATATAGAAGCTTAGCTCATGCTTCTGGATAAAAGAATTTCACAGTTGTGAGTTTGAGTATAAGAGAAATCTTATAATATAGATGCTAAAAAAGGAACCAGATGTTACATACAACAAAGATGATCAAGCAAACATCAGATACTACTGACAAATTGGATGTCAGTCAAACAACAGTTTGCCAACGATCTCTTAATTTTCATTAGATTCGATGAGAAAATATTTTAAAAATCTGCATATTACACTGAAAATCTTTCATTCAATTTCGGGAATCCAAATATATAAGGATAAATCCTTTTTTCTTTGGTATAAACTTGGACCAACCTGAATAGGCTCTTCTGCGAAATATTTTTGACTGGCTGGAAGGAGCGTTTCCTATTATATATTTGGGATTTTCTCCCATTGGCAGCTTCTTATTGATAATTTTGCTAAAGAAAACTCTGTGGTTAGAAAGTTAAAAGTGCTCTCCCTCCCTACTAGAGTCACGCTCCTAAACTCGAGCCTCATCCCTTCAGCGTTTCACTTGCTTTCAATCTTGAAAGTCCCAAATATGACATAAACAACATTGGCATGATTAGACGAGATTTTCTTTGGAATGGGTGTAAGGAGGCAAAGCATAGATAACTGGTAACATGGGACAAATTTGTCTCCCTAAGTGTGATGATGGTTCCATAACTCAGCCATTTGTCTCCCTAAGCATAGTTAACTAAGCATAGATAACTCAGCCAAAGAGATGCTAGGCGAGTCAAAAGGAGGAGCTCCGGGTCAAAAGGAGGCTTGGTGGTGGAGTGAAGGGGTGCAGGAGAAGCTAAAAATTAAAAGAGCTTGCTTTAAAGCTATGTCTAAGGATAGAACAGAGGAAACTGTCACAGACTATAAAATAGCGAAGAAGGAAGCGAAGAAGGCTGTAAGCGAAGCTAAGTCAAAAGCTTATGAGGTTTTGTATAAAAATCTCAACTCTAAGGAGGGTCAGAAGGATATATTCAGGTTGGCCAAAGCAAGAGAAAGAAAGACCAAAGACCTTTCTCAAGTGAGATGCATTAAGGACGAGGAAGGTCACGTGCTTGTTCATCAGAAGGATATAGAGACTAGATGGGAGCAATACTTCCATAAACTTTTCATTAGAGAAGGAAATAGAGAGATCACTTTGGGTGATCTAGCTAGTAGTGAAAGTTACTTGAATCGTGCATGCTATAGACGAATACAAAGAAAAGAAGTAGAGGATGCTTTGAAGGTTATGAGACCTGGGAAAGGTGTTGGACCGGATGACATCCCTGTAGAAGTTTGGAAAGTTTTAGGTGAGCGTGGTTTGACTTGGCTTACGAATCTATTCAATGTTATTTGGCGAAGCAAGAAAATGCCTGAAGATTGGAGGAGGAGTATCGTGGTGCCTCTTTATAAGAACAAAGGAGACATTCAAAATTGTTCAAATTACAGAGGTATCAAGCTGATGAGTCACACTATGAAAATTTGGGAACGTGTGATCGAAAGAAGGTTGAGGCAAGTTTCCCAAATAAAAGAAAATCAATTCGGATTCATGCCAGGTCGCTCAACTATTGAAGCCATCCATTTGCTGAGGAGAACAATGGAGATTTATAGAGCTAAAAGGAAGAATCTCCATATGATCTTTATTGATTTGGAGAAGGCTTATGATTCCGTCCCACAAGAGATACTGTGGAGAGTTTTGGAGAAGAGACAAGTACCTGTCCTATACATTAATCTCATAAAGGATATGTATGATAGGGCTTTATCTTGTGTAAGGACCCCGACGGGGAAGACTGATTATTTTGATATCAACATTGGTTTACATCAAGGTTCAGCTTTGAGTCCATTTCTTTTTACTTTGATTATGGACGAGTTGACAAGTCACATTCAGGATGAGTTACCTTGGTGTATGTTATTTGCTGATGATATTGTGTTGATTGACGAGACTATAGATGGAGTAAATGAGAAGCTTGAGGTTTGGAGACATGCATTGGAGACTAAAGGTTTTCGTATAAGTAGGGCTAAGATGGAATATATGGAATGCACCTTTGATGGAAGCAATGGTGAAGGAATCGAGGTGAAGATTGGTGACGATAACATCCAGAAGAGATATTCTTTTAGATATCTGGGATCTATTTTGCAACATGATGGAGAAATTGATGGAGATGTTACTAATAGAATAAATGCAGGCTGGCTAAAGTGGAGAGGAGCCTCCGCCGTTCTCTGTGATAAGAAAATACCTTTAAAAATTAAAGGAAAGTTTTACAAAGCAGCCGTGAGACCTGCTATGCTTTATGGTTCTGAATGTTGGCCTGTGAACCATAGACATGTGCAGAGAATAGCTGTAGCAGAAATGAAAATGCTAAGATGGATGTGTGGACATACACGTAAAGATCGGATTCGGAATGATGCAATCAGAAAGAAAGTTGGTGTAGCTCCGATCGAGGATAAGATGCGAGAAAACCGCTTAAGATGGTTTGGTCATTTGCAAAGAAGGTCAACTGATGCACCGGTTAGGAGATGTGAGTGTTGGGATGTTGAGCCGGCTAAGAGAGGGCGAGGACGGCCCAAGAAGTGTTGGAAAGAGACTATACGAAGGGATCTTAGTTTGCTGGATATAAGTCCGAGATTGACCCAAGATAGATCTGAATGGAGGCGAAGAATCCATGTAGCCGATCCTACTTAATTGTGGGAAAAGGCTTTGTTGTTGTTGTTGTTGTAAGTGTGTTGATGGTTGGGTTATTTTAAATTTACACAATTTCAATGACTTTGTGCTATCAATAAAATATCTTTAGATTATGGAAGGAAAAAACCCTTACCAAATCGACTACTCTGAAATCTATATATTTCAATAGAAAACAAATACATTTAAATTTAGACACAAAGGACTCGGTGATTTGGAGAGCTATCAAATCGGGCTCCAAGCGTCTTAGAGAAGCCTCACACAAACATTTAAGCGTGGATGAGGATTCCCTCTTCTGGATAGACCATTTTAATGCTTGAAGGATAGATTCCCTGAGCTTTGGGCTCACGCAAGAAACAAAAATCATTCGTGGCATATGGCGATGAATAAATAGAGAGCACCCAACAATTGGTTGTCTAGCTTACACTCTAGGGTGCACCTTCGTCTGTGGAATAAAATAGGCGAGAACCTAAAACTTCTCTAGCAACAATTCAGAGGAGGATGAAATTATCTTTCCAGCGAAAATTGTCGGGAAGAGACCTCAAATAAGCAAATTTACCAACTGCTCATGGATGGATGGGGGACGATTTCCTCCTTCAGTTTGCGATTATGGAAGAAGCATTTCACCATCGGGTTTCCCTTTTCTTATGGCTTATTTACACCACAAATATGAGACTCGGGATTTCTTTAAAAGCGTGACCTATATTGGATTAACATGTGCCATTTTTGCAAATCACATTCTGAAAGCACGAACCATATTCTATGTAGATGCATTGCTACTAAAATGATCTTTACTAAGCTGGGTATACCATCTCTACAGGTTATTTGACGTGGACTTGCAAATCTGTGGTGACTCAGCATATTATTGGCAAAAACTACAACAATTTGGTGGCTTCTTTGGAAGGGAGTGATGCCTTTGTGCATTTGATGGATCTGAAACTTCTTTCGAGACTTTATTGATTGAGATGATTAAATTTCGTTGGGTTTATATATCGACTGGATAATATTAAAATCTATCTTTTTCTTTTTTTTCCTGAAATCTTCAGTACTAGCACCCCCCAGGTTTCGTGACAAATTCGATGACACCTAACGAGGAGGTCTGCTACACAGCGAAACGTGAAACAATACCCGATCATATAAATCTTAACTCAAGCGGTGATGCATTCTAATAAAACAAGCTCTGATTAGGGTTAGTGGTGTTTTCCTGTTACTCAACAAATAGAGGACTAGTTTCACTTTGGTGGGTTAAGTGACATCTTACGTGTAAGGGGGAAGATTCTCACTGGTTGTTTTGCTTTTTATCAACCCCTTTCTGTATATTTTTGGGGGATGTTGTACACACATAACGAGTTAAAACTTTGTCTGGCTTTTTGTTGTGGCATCCTTGGATGTCTTACTTTAGATGAATGAAACGGCTGGATCATTTTATAAAAAAATGAAGGGTTGAAAACTAATGCAAGTACTAAAATTCCATTCTCATTATTGCATATACTTGATACCGTATAAGAAACTTAATGGAAAACTTAATCCACATGAAGCGATTCAAGTATACGTTTAAAGTTGTCCACATGTGAACAACTTGCATGGTTGGGATGCGTGTTTAAGCAATCCGAGTTTAGTAGAAGATCAAGGTTCAGTCAAGTTGAAAGTCTAGGTCGGGGAGACTCTAATAGTGATTTTTAATTGTTCAGATTTCATGTTAAATCATTGTGTCACTTGTGATTTACATGTTTACTTGATATCTCGTGAGTGATAAGTAATACATAACATCTTTATTTGACATTTGTGATTGCATCACAATCAGTTATAAATCAACATCTCATATTAAATCTTTGTTCAAGTAAAGGATATAACACTTCAACACACATTACCAACTTAGGAGGATAAGGTGGCTCAGTGACTCATCCACCATTCTTCAATGAGAAGAAATATGAAAGCTGGAAGGCAAAAATGATCATCTTCTTGCAACCACATAAATTATAGTATAGGAAATTCAGGAAGGGAGCTAAAGTACATTGAGGATAAAGAAACATGAAACAATGAAGGGGAGCTGTGTAAAATGTCTCAAAACTCTCGAGTTATAAACTCTTTTATTGTGCTCTTTCAGAAGTAATGTTCGATTGAGTTTCACATTTGAAGACCGCTTATGAGATCTATAAATGCTTGGAGAGTACACTTGAAGATGCGACTAGAGTCAAAGAATCACATTTTCGAATGCAAACATTTGATTATGAAAGTTTTAAGATGGAAAACGAGAAAGTATCAAGGATATGAGTGTTTGATTTATCACAATAGTGAATGAAAAGAAAACTTAGAAAGAATTTTTTTATGTGGAGAACTCATAAGAAAAATCATCATCTCACTTTCACTAGAGTGGGAACACAAAGTGACAGTTATAGAAGAATAAACCAACTCCATCAAGTCATCACTAAATAATCGTGTAGGAAACCATCTAACCTATGAAACAAAGTTGGAAAATAGAAAGTAAGAAGAACATGATCCAAAGAAGAATCTAGCTTTCCTAGCAAGTAAAAGTTAAAGGAAGATTTGAATCAAGGTAACGATGAGGAATTAGCCCTCATCAAACAAGATTCAAATCTTTTCTCTATAAGCTAAGAAATAATAGAAAGAGAGGTGAAATATTTTCGATGCAACAAAATGGGGAATGTAAAGAAGGATTGCCCACAACTAAAGAAAAAAATTCAAATTCGAGAAGAAGTTCAATAAGAAAGCAAGAAACTTGGGACGATTCAATCAACAATTAAGGAGGAGAAGAAGAAAGAGCATGCATGGGATCGGTCGGATTGGTCAAATATGATTTTTCTAATTTTTAAGATGAGTTAAGTAATATTTCTTATTATAAACTTTATGTAGTTCTAAAGATATCTTTAAACAGGTCATGAAATATGAAAATTAAGTATGTTCTCTTGAGAAGATTAGCAATCAAATAATTAAAAATAAATCTAGGTTGATAAATGATGTATATGTTTAAAGAAAGAAAATAATTTCCTAAAGAATGATTTAGAATTTTTTAAGGGGGAATTGATTCTTTGGAAAATGATATGGTAAGGTAAAGAGAAAGATCACATTTGTGTTACTTCATGCATAAAAATCAATATTTTGATGATAACAGAACTTGTGCAGTTAACATGAAGCTAGGTCGAAAGCAAAAAAGTTATTGGACCAAGAAGAAGCTTAAGTATGAAGAGTTCAATATTAAGTGAAGAAGAAGCTCAAAGGATCTCAAGTAAAGAAATCACCTAAACCTCAAGCTCAAAGAAAGGATCCCAAGCTCAAGAAAAAGTTGAAGACTTTTCTTGTATTGAGTCCTACACATTGTATTTACCTTAGATTGTAAAAGACCTCAAGCATCACGTATCTTGCAATTTTCTCAGAAACCCGACGCTAATTGATTAATTTTCCTTTGCTTATTGAACAATCCTGGTCGACCAATAGCTTTGACAGATTGATCAATTCATGTTGGTCAATTTGCTTTGACTGAAAAATCAACCTTTATTGACCGATCCATCGCACCTGATCGATCAATCCTTATTTTCTGAATGGTTAAGTTTTGAATTCCAACAACTATCTAATGGCTTTTTATGATCGATCAGCTTTTATCACTAACTGATCAAAGTTCTGATTCTGATCGCTCATCAAAATATGTCTGATTGATCAACTTGATTTTGATCAATCATCTTGAATATTTTAATTGATCAATTTCTATTTCAAGAGGATTTTTTAAGGGAATTTTATTCCCTGCTTATTTTCAACTATCACTTTTTCAAAGTCAACGACTATAGTACCCTAAACCTATTAATAGGACCCAATACCTCATTCAACAACACAAAGCAACGAGAATCATCTCTTCTTCTATATATTCTTCATTTTTAATTTGTGAGAGAAAACTCTAAGAGCCTCCTACTTTGCACCTCAATCCAATAGCTTCATGTTCAACGATCAAGTCTTACAAGTACGCTCCTTGTTTGGTAACATCATTATCGTTTTGGCTCGTAATTTTTCTGTTGCATATTTATTTTGATATTTACATTGTTAGGTTTGTTAATATGTAATATGATTGAGTTGCTTGTGTAATCAACTCAGGTTGTAATAAGGTTGGGTTTCACTCCTAACGACCTCAAATTAGTGGAAGCCCCATATGGGTTAGGTTGAAAGCCTGAAATGGGGACTCTGACCGTGTTTTTTACCTAGAAGGGTGATGAATCATAATTTCATCATCTTTATTCTATTATTTTGGCCTTAAAAATCCTCGTAAATGTGTGTAAATACCCTTAATATAGGAATTTTATCATTCATGCATTATTGTGTAACTATTGTACAAAATACGGTTTTTAAAGTCAAAATTATATAATAAAGAAAAAAAGAAAAAAAATAAAATATTGAAAATATTTTATGATTCGAAATTCCGAGACCTAGGCATCTCGATGATTAAGTCGATAAGGAATAAAGTAGGGGGAGATAAGGGCCAAAATACAATAAAATACCCTTTTATTTCTTTCATCCTTTCTTCATTTTTGGGACCTATTTTTAGTTCCACTTTTTATACCTCAAATAAAGGAACTTTGTACATGAAAGTTGTAGATAATTAAACATAGAAAAATAAAAAATTAATTTCACACAAATATAATGTATAAATAAAAAGTTATGATCTGAATAAAGTTCCAAAACCCCAACTTCCCAGACTCATATCTCATAAATAAAAAATCGAAATGTATCGAAATCAACTTTAATTGTATATAACTTTTAATAAGCTATTTAATGAAGGTAGTTTCATATTTTTTAGAGTTACGGTGTGAATGTTGAGTTTTGGACCCCTATTCTGATTAAAATATTCATTTTATTTATTATTCATTATTTTTATAATTTTATATTTTATAATTTTGTAAATATTATTTATAATATATGCGCATAATAAAAGAGGAATAAAACACTAAATAAAACATAAAAATAAAATACTTGTATAAAATACATAGGTATAATACCTATAAATATACCTATACAGATTAAACATATATTTATTTAATTGTATATAATACATCAAAAAAAATAAAAATATATTTAAGTGTATAAAATTAAGTTATAAATATATAAAATAATAAATAAAAATAATAAAATTAAATATACAAAATAAAAATAAAACATTAAAATATATGGATAAATCTACCTATATAGCCCCTAAAGGGAACTTGTGATTCCAGACCTCAAAAAAATAAATAAAAATCATAATAAAATAACTTAAAAATAATAAAAAATTTTCATTTTATAACCTAAAATTAATAAATTCGTTTATTATTTTTAATTAGATTTATGAATCTTTTTGCCAAGGATTTTTGTGGTTGGTCCACGTGGACCAACCGGAATCATCCATTGGTTGACCTCAGTCAACTCTCTGACCGAGGTCTGATCTGTGTCAGAATGTGTTTTTTTTGGCCAACTTCATGATTTTTTCGAGGCAAGCCCTTTCACCATCTTGTGTTGGTGTCTTCACGACTTTTTCTTCCCGTCGATCGATGATACATGCCCAGGGTTCATCTCGATCATTGCATAGTTGAATCGTCTGCCACGCCTCGTTCTTCTCGCCCTGTCATGCATCCTTTACAAAATGGCACCCGACCTTCCATTTCAATTTTGAACCCCTTTTTGCTAGTTTTCCCCTCTCCTTCTTGCGTGCGGAGGATCGGGGAGGTGACAACGATCTCTCCTCACCGTTCGGAGGCACGACTGAGCAACGCGGAGGCGGCTTCCACCCATCGCCGGAGCACCACTCCTTGCGGTATCATCTCGTAGCTTTTGGCCGCTCGAGGTCATTTTCCTTCTATTTTTTTGTTGTTCGGTAGTTAATTGTAGGTCTAGTGTTCATTCTACACTTTTTAATGCTTGTTTCATCAGTCGTTTTAGCCTAGAATTAAATCAAACACCTCCACTGGAGCTCTTGGACTCCGGCCACTACAGCCACTCTTCCACCTGCCTATCTTTCGCCAATAAACGGCGGGTTCTGCTCCCCCTTTTGCTGTTGTGCTTTGTTCATCATCTGCAGGACCCAAAGGACGCATCGGAGCCTCGACTTTTTGCCCAAGAAGAGCTCCAGGTCGTCGGAATGCATTGAGCCTCCAAGGGGTTGTCCTGTGAACCTTCGGACCCCCTCGCGACCTCTGGGAGATGCACGGCTGAAGCAGGAACCCATTGAGATCATCCACAGCTCCAGGAGACGTCGGAGGAGCGATCTGCACCAACTTCAAACTCGCCCACAGCGAGTTCTTCAAGTGTTCTTCCACCCTTCCTTGGAGCCGTTGGATCTTCAGGCCGTGCTAGACCATTCATCATCCGTCTGATTCGCTTCGCCAGCACCGTTCGATCAAGGGCCATGATCTAATCTTGGCCATTCATCTGCGAAGGGGCATCGTTTGATGGGAAGCTGACACGTGTTTAAATGGAGTGATATCCACCATCCATGCCTGCCTCTTGCTGGGTATTTTGACCTTTTTACCCTAGCATTTTTTGTATTGAATTATTAATATAATAACTTTCAGCTATTGTGTTAAAGTTCTGTAATATTTTTACCTCGCCCCTTAACTTTTGCATATTTTTATTTCAGTCCTGGCCACGTCACCTCACGTGACACTTCACGTGAGGTGACATTTTGCGGCCAGGACCCCTGGGGTTCTATTTATTTCTATTCAGCCCTCAAACTTTTATATGCAGTTATAAATTTTTGGTAATTTTGCAAATTAGCCCTCAAGGTTTTTGGAAATTACAATTGTGTCCCTACCAGGTGCGCACATGGTTACCCACGTGATCCTTGATGTTTTTGCAGATATATCCTCGTAGTTTTGTGCATTTAGTTTTGGTCCATAAATATTTTTATCACGTTTAATATTCCTGCAAAATTTACACTGTGGTCCTAGAACTTTTTTGATATTAACAAAAATACCCCTGCCAGCGTGCATTTTCTCTTTGTTGTTTTCTCTATTTATTTCATGCATCTATAAATTTAAAAAAAATCCCTAAAAATAGATTTAAGTTCCTGTTGCATTGCACTTTAACGCCATATTTTTATTTTTCATTTTTGAGCCTTTTTAATATTTTTAAAAAATAAAGACCATGCATGTTTGTTCCTGTTTGCATTATAAAATACATAAAAATTATAAAAATCTCTTGAAAAATTCCCCCAAAAAATATTTTGCGTATTGTGTGTTTTTAACTTCTAAACCAAAAATCACTAAAAAATATAAAAGAAAAACCATAAAAATTACAAAACCCCTAAAATCTTTATAAAATATTAAAAATTCTTAAAAAATCCTAAAAATCTTTCTGTCTCTAAATTTTCTCTATTTTGTTATCTCTATTTTAAAATTAATTTGGAGAATTTTGGTTACTGTTTGATATTTTTTATCTCCAATTTAATTTTGGATTTATTTTTATTCCCTGTTTTGAGTATTTGTGACTTTAAAAATACCAAAAAAATTATCAAAAATATAGAAAAATCACAAAAACATTAGAAAATTATAAAAATCCTAAAAAGATTTTATTACTTATATATTATCTCTCTCTTATCTATATTGTATATATATATCTTATTTTATAATTTAAAAGAAGAAAGAAAAAATACATATAATATAAAAAGAAAATACAAAATCAGAAAATAAAAAAATAATAATATAAAAATATAAAATCTAAAAATAAAATAAAAATATAAAATTAAAAACCCACAAAAATAGCACATATAGACAAATACATCACATTCATTTTTGAGCATTAATTATCCCCGATCTACCTACTTGCTCCATGTTTTCGACCTCTACATTTATTGCACTATACACATCTTTTGTAGAGTTATAATAAATTTTAACTCCACATCTTGCTTTTCATTGATTGATTCTGATTTGTGGGTTAATTGTTGTTTGAATTGGGGTTTCGTGAGCGGTCGCTTCAGCGACATTGTGATCCCGCCTTGTGTGGATTACTCTATACCCTCACAAAATCATGTTCAACAAATGGCGCCTGTTGCCGGGGAGAAACAATGCTTAGATCATCTTTTTACTTGTACTTATGATTATTTGTCTATTTTTGCAGCTGTATTTATTTGTTTTTTATTTGATATAATTGCTTGACTTGTCTAATCATCCTCTCTAGTTGACTTTGTGCGAGGAATCGCAGACCGAGGGAGGCGCTTCACCCAAGGCACCTGCGCACCCACATGAAGGCGGTGTGAGCTTCTAACCTAGCATCAAAGGAGGCTTGGAGGATTTGAGAAGACAGTCACTTTCTGAGCATTTTTGTGTATTTATTTTTGTGTAATTTTAAGTGAGAGAGAGAGACCATTATTAATTATAATAATATAGGTACTCCGGACTCTGGACACTCGAGCCTAACTTCCAAGTGTTTGTTCACTTGAGGGATCACAGTAGTTTTGTCGTGTTTTCATCGCATTTTTTCCCTTTATTTCTCGATTTTATTTTATTTCTTTTGTGTGATTGATCCCTTACTGTAGGAATTGCTTGTCGATAGCATTAGGTCCAAACACTTAATATATTTGCCTGTGCCTATAGTGATGTTTAAACATAGTCAAAATTTGAAATACAGTTCTTCATGATAATAACAATTTTTGAACTTAGGGTGATTTCATCGGCTTGCATCTGCAAATAGTTTTGGTATCAATTCCTCTGAGCATCTTTGCATGTAGAGTGCTGGAGGCAAGATGAGCATTTACGCTTTAGCATTCATCATCATTTGTCTCTTGCATTGCTTTTCCGCTTCTCTACCTCTGATTTTGATCACCTAGGTGCTTAAAGGAATCGATTCCCCAATAGGCTCGTGCATTCTTAACAAAAATACAAAAAAGTTATAATCTAATAAAATTGGGACTGCTAATATTACTTGACCCTAAAAAAGACCAAAAAGAAAAAAAATCTTGTCCTGGGGCGAGTGATCCCCCCATTGTCTTCGCTTTTACTTGCTCGCGCAACACACTAAGGATTAGTGCCAAAATCCCATTAAGCCCCTAAGCGTTTGCGCAATTTTTGGACTTCTCACCTAACTCTAAAATAGACAAAAGATAAAAAGACTGCATTTGTGATCTTCCCCGAGTTGAGTAGGTGAATTGAGGGTTTGTTTTGTGTGAGTTTTGCTTGTGATTGTTTGTGTGCATTTCTAGATCGCCTCTGCACATTTGTGAATTTTTCTTCACTCTCTTGATTTGACCTTCGTGCTCTCCCGAATAATTTTCCTTTTGTTTTCGAGATGGACCCCTGGAGCATATTTTATCCGGACTTTGTGGATCCCTCGTTCACTCCAGTCGGTCCACCTCCCTTTTATCAGGAGGATCCTCCTCCTATTTTTTTCAATTTTTGCACATATCCTCCTCAGCCACAGTAGCAAGACTCGGACTCCTATCCACAACCACCTCCACCTCCAAATTTTCCACCTTTACATCCACCCGAGACTGGCCTGTTGGAGTCACCTTTCATGATATCCGCACTTGAGGCCTTGAACCAGATGATGGAGCACACTAATTCGAGGATCGATGATCTTACTAGTTTGAATAAGAACCAGAATGATGCTCCATTCTTTAAGGATATGGAATCATTTGAGGACGATCATGAGAGCTTGCAATCGCCCAAAATACAAAAAAAATGAACAAAATTTAAAAATCCAAAAAGATTTCGGGAGAACCATGGTTGAGTCAGACTGTGAGGAGAGGGTCCATCTGCCAGATCCCTTGACCACACATACATTCACACTCTGGCCCACATTTGACCCCGAGGATGTCGCTGTAGAAGACTTCTCTTGGCATGCCTCGTGTAGATGCTGATTCCGACCTTCTCCCTTGTATGAGGAGGTCCAGAAATTAAAAAATTATTGACTAAACCTAAAGTGGTGGCCACCATTCACGAGATCATCTGTGCCCCACTTCACCAGGCTATGACCCAATTATCTACTCCTCATCATAAGAAGAGAAAGACGAGGAGCAAATCTGAGCATCATATCTTGACCATGGCCACTTCCCATGCCATCACAAATCGTCCTATTCCTCGGAAGAAGAATTCTGCTACACCTTTCATTAGCTGCACCATCTCTGACTTCACTTGTGATGACACTCTCCTTCACGGCGGTGCTTCGATTAGCATATTACCATTCTCACTGGTACAATCTCTTAACTTAGGGCCTCTCAAGAAAACCAGGATGATCATTCAGTTTGCTGATGGGTCATTCAAGAGGCCGAAGGGTATCCTTGAGAACGTCGTCATTTCAATTCAGGGCACGAGGTACAATGTTGACTTTGTCGTATTACCCATGGAGACCTCCACTGGGGAGCATTCTCTAATCATCCTAGGGTAACCATTCCTTGCCTCTGCGAGGGTCGTTATTGACTTTGGATCAGGAGAGATTCGCTTCCGTCCTATTGACGAGAGCGAAGTGTTGATCACTGCACCCATAGTTGACCAGAGACCGATACCTGATGCACCTGCACCTATCTTGGCTGACACCGAGGATCATGACCTAGATGACACTATCAGAGATTTTTATTGTTTGATGGACTCCACTGAGACCCAAGAATTCCTCCATGTGGAGGAAGACTCGGAAAGCATGGACCTCAGAGTTCTTTCATCTGGGACTTGGCGTTGTGTTGATGACATCCGCATGATTTACACGATTGACACCCTTGAGCGGAGGGCAGATTTAGAGACTAGACAGGACGGAAATGACTCGACTACTTTCACTGATGAGTCCACTCCTGTTCATTTAGATTCAGATGAGACCAAGGCTGAATTTGATTTGGTTTCTTTTATTCGGGAATTCGGGCCTTTTGATGAAAAAGATGATCTAGTTGCGATCCTTGAGGACAAACATAGTTCGACTACTTCCACTGATGAGTTCGTTCCTTTCGGTTTTGATCTAGATGAGACCTCGTAGGATGACTCTGACTACACTTCTTCCGATGATGATGAGTTCGTCCCTTTTCACTTTGATATCAGCGAGACTCTCAAGGCCAAACCTAGCCATACTACTTCCACTAATCCGTCTGTGCCTCTTCACCCTAGGACCACTGAGGACCCTCACCGTGTCGACCCTGATCGGCTTCCGTCCACTGTGGACCCTGATGTTGACATGCACCATATCAGATCCATTCCTCAGCAGTCCCGCAAGAAGGTTTGCTTTCAACCTTCTTGATCCTCTGTACATCCATCTCTGTTGTATATTCTCTTATGTCCATCTCCCGTATTGCTCATCCACTCTTTCTCATGTTTGCCTTACTTAGGATGTACTTTGTCCTAAGTATAGGGGGTGGATGAGCCGAGTGTACATTCTTCGTTTTGTTTCTTCACTCATGTCGTTGCCTATACTTATGGCTTCTTTTACCCTAAGTATAGGGGGAGTGATGTGTACATTCTCTCTAATCTCTTCTTCCATCTTCTAATCTCTTTTCTTCTTTTCCTTTTTTATTTTCTTTATCTACCGAAAAGTTGTCGTCCCTTGTTGTCAGTCTTCTATACTTAGGACGTACTTTGTCCTAAGTATGGGGGGGGTGCACCCCGAGTTCTTCTATTCTTTGATACTCTCCATTGTCTCATCTTCTTGTCTATACTTAGGGATATCTTACCCTAAGTATAGGGGTAGACAGAGTCCGAGTACGATCTATTCATTCCCATCCTTGACTCTCCCTGCTTTGTGTACAGTCTGCTATACTTAGGATTATTTGATCCTAAGTATAGGGGGGACGGTCAACTTCTCATTCGTTCATCTCTCTATTCGTTTATTCTTTAGACTTTTCTATACTCAGTACGAGTTATGTCTTCTCTTCTTCTCTCTGATCTATGAGGACATAGCTCAAGCTAAGTGATGAATCTGTGATTCATCACTTCAAAAGTCAAAAATAGAGCCTTGTTCCCGAGAAAATAGATGCACATTTCCCTTTATATTGCATAAATAGCATTCATGCATACATACATAATTCATACATTTTAGCAGTCCATTTGCATTTAAAAAAGAAGCCAAAAATCCCTTGTAAAATATCCACTCACTAAAATAACCTCTACTTTATAGTATATACTTCTTAGTTAATAATATAGGGAAGATTGCCAAAAATCCCCCTTGTAATTTAGCCAATAAAGCCTGAGAACCCCTGTACACTAAATTGCACATAAATCCCTCATACAAACTCCGAACTAGGTCTACTTACTCTTAGAATACTACACATGGAAAGACCTTTAAAATGAGACTAATTTCATCCAATTTGGAGCTTCTATGAGAAAGTTGGGTTTTTGGGTCACTTTGTATACTACATAGGTGTATAATTGTATCTTTGTATTTATGTATCACATTTGACTCATCTCCGTCTTTGGTCAACATGAAACTTGTAGATCTCATCGAGATCTACAACTTTCATGTTTTGAGTTTTTCCAAATTCGGCTCCCTCTTCTCTCTACACATGTATCTTCTTCCAGCCACTCACAGCAGGCCACGTGGCGCCCTCTGGTTGCGCCACGCGGCCCGCTCCCCTTGCCTCATCCGCCTGCATTCTCAACCGTTGGATCCTCCTCTTTGATCCAACGGCTCAGTCTTCTCCATGTACGCCTCAAATCCCCACCATCAGATCATCTCCTGTCTTCAATCCGCGCCATCCGTCCGCGCCTCCTCCAGAGCTCGCCACGTGGCAGCATCTGAACCATCTGATCAAGCCCCTGATCCCTCCATCACAGTCGCTCTTCCATTGGCGCCCCTCGTCCCTTCGATCATCTCCATCACTTCATCCAAGCCGCTCTCTCGCGCTTCGCCCAACGCCCTCCACGTGGCGCGATCACGGCCCATCATCACCGAGCCCCGATCTAATCCTACCCGACCAGCTGTCGTTCGATCACCACCGTTGGATCACAAGATCCAACGGTGGAGACCTCGTCTCCTACCTCCGGGTACCCCCTCTCTCCCACGTCCCCTGCCTTGCGGGAGGAGCGCCCCCTTCCTATTCTTGGCAGTGCCTCGGCCACCACAGACGAGCACCACCACCTCCACGATGTCACCCACTCGTCCCTCATCCTCGCCAGCTACCTCACTCCCCACTACGACCACCAGAGTCGCTCCATGACGCCCATAAACATCGCCTCGTCGCCAACACTGCTGCCACCTCCATCCTATAAATACACCACCACCGGCCAACTTTAGCCGTATCCGCCACTCCAGAGAGCTTCCCTGAGCTCAGACCTTTCAATTGGTGACAGCAATTCAACGAGTCTTCGAGCGAAGAAGGGCTTCTTCTCCGGCAAGATCCTCGGCCCACCGCCGTGTCGCAGCCACTCCTCCGAGCAGCTGCTGGAGCTCGGGACACCACCGGTCCCTCAGCGAAGACCTGGACCCCAAAAAGGAGGTCCAATCCCCAGGTGAATCCTCCATTTCCCCTCCGATCTTTTTCTTATTTTTCCTTTATCTTCTCCGATTTTATTCGCCGCCTACAGTCACCTTCTCGCTCCCATTCCATCCCGACGAGCTTCGCGTCGAAGCTCTCATCTTCACGGCCACATCTACGACCTCCGACGACGCACCTCGCAATACCCCGATCTCCAGCTCCGCCATTTGGCCGGAGCTTCATCACCAGATGCCCTCCTTCACCCTTAGGCCTCTCCGATCACAGTCGAGTCTCCACAAGCGCACGCACGAGCTTCGGCTCTATCTTTAAGACCTGCAGGTGCTCCTCTGATCATTGAATGGAAGCTCGCCGGAGACGACTTCGAGCTTCATTGCCATCGGCATCCGACCGCCCTCCGTCGCTCCTGAGACCACCAGTATCTCCGCCGCATCGCCACGCTCCTTTTGGAATATCTCCGACACCTCGGAGAGCGTCAGCGACGCGAGGAAGGACGGGCGGAGTTGAAGCACCCTCGCCGGATCCCCGCCATCTCCTCCGCAGGCGACGGAGGATCATCGGAGCCGACGCATAGCTGTCGTTCGATCACGTTGATCGAACGGCCCCCAGAGCGCCACGTCGACTCTTCACCGGATTTCACAGGAGGCGTTGGATCCTCATTAGATCCAACAGCGCCTAGCGAGCCACGTGTCTTCCCACCGCAGCAGCTGTCAGCCGTCGATCGCCCCTCTGATCCAGCGGCTGATCTTCAGCCACGTCGCCGTCCCCATCGAGCCCAGGAGCCGTTGGATCCACCCTGATCTAACCGCCAGAGGTCCCGCCACGCGTCTTCACCGCCATCCATCGGATCAAGCTCGATCCGAAGGTCCCTAGCTTGCCACGTAGCCTCGGCCCGAGCCTCTTCTCCGAGCCTAGGTTCGGGTCGTCCGAGCCTCACTCCAGACCTCTTGAAGCGTCCGAGCCTCACTCTAGACCTCCTGAAGCGTCCGAGCCTAGCTCCGAGCCTCCACAGCCATCCGAGCCTAGGCTGCCCACGTGAGGAGCACGTGCGGCCTGGGTAATTTACACAGAGGCCCCCGGAGCTTTCCATATTTGCAAAAAGGTCCCTGTGAAGCAGACCCCACGTGAGGAGCACGTGCCCTGTGGAGAATTTGCACACGAGTCCCCAGCATTATAGGTAATTGCATTTTAGTCCCTGTCCGCATATTTGCTTATTGTATTTTTAATTTTCTGTATTGCATTTACACCCATGTGTTTGCACGCATCCCTAGGTTGCATTTTACATCATGTTGCAAATCTAAAAATTGCATTTTGTTGAGAAACTTGTCCTCTGTCTATTGGTCCACGTGTCACTTTTTTGTAATTTCAGTAGAATTATTAATGAATTAATTGGTGCATTTTTGAAATATTTTGCCCAGTGACACCTTTTAATTTGTAGTTAATTCTCTGTGCTTCCAAAAATCATCAAACATTCACAGTAGCTTAAGGACATTATTCTTAATAAACCATAAAAATTTCATGTCATTTGCACATATATCGAGGCCTAAATAAATTGTTGAGTGATTTTCTTATTTTAATTTTAATTAATTCATTTCACAGTGAAATTAAGATCTATTAATTTTCCTGGATCCCTTATCATTAGTGCTATCTAGGATAATTTTAGTTCTTGAAAAAATTGTGGTTTGCTATTTATTAAAAATTAAATATTGAAAATCACCCTGTCTGCATATTTAATTTCCAGTAAATCCATTTAGTGTCTGAAAAATCCAAAAAAATTAATGTAGGTCATTTTCATCATAATTAATTATCTGGCCAATTTTTAGAATTTTTGGACTTCATTTGATATCTTAATTAAATTAAACGATAAATTGGCCTACATGTTTGCATAAGTCTGCATAGAAATTAAAAAGAACAAAAAAAGTACTTCCTCGAAAATCCAACACTTGGATACTTGCTTAAAATTCACCTAAGGAGACAGATGCCTCCCCGAGATCGACCTTGGACTTCACCAAGTAAAAAAAATCTGCCGCTTAAAATTAACTTAACATTAATTGATAAGTGGTTTTTGACTAGCCTCTCGTATCCGACTGCAACGAACTATTAACATTAATTTGGACATTAATGTGACCTAATTAACATAGGGTGCGGGACGGTTGTCAAAATGGCGCCGTTGTCGGGGAGGCACGGCTTAGGTTAAATTTTAGCAAATTTTTGAGTGTTTGATTTTCCTTCCCCGGGTAGTCTGACCCCCGATTTTCTTGTAATTATTTTTCTCTCTCCTTTATTTCTTGCATTATTTTTGTGTCACTCTCTGACCTCAATTTGTTTTTGTGCGAGGACCGCGAGGAGTCGACGACGCTTCGAGGACTTAGCATTTTAATTTTTATTGAGTGGAAGAGAGGCTTTGTAAATTACATTTTATTTCATTTTATTTCTTTTTCGCATCATTTCCAACGGTTCCCGTTTGGGATCTCGCGCGTGTAAGTATAGTGGAACTGTGTCCCGTGTGCTGTGTGGGTGAATGTAATTTAGATTGCACTAGCAGCTCCTCGAGCCACTCTAGGATTTGCTTGTGCTCGTAAATTATTAGGACCACACAATACACTTAAAAGACGCACCTAGACCGCAGTACTTAGTCAAATTAAACTGTTCTATACGCTAATAGAACTGCTTGTCTAGGAGCGGCTTTCATCGCTTGCATTTGCATCTAGATTAAAAAGCTTTCAATTCTGTATTGCATCCTACATAAAAAAGCGAAGGGATCACTGTAAGTATTCTTCACTCAGCATAAGCATCATCGATTTTTCGTGCATCGGCTTTTCTCGATTTCCCCCTCTGATTTTCTCATTTAAATTAAACAGGAAATTGGGACTGTCCGATAGGCGTGCTTTGTGGTGGACTTAATAAGTGATAACCTAACTTAAAAATCGGGATTGCTAAACAGTATTGACCAAAAAAAGGAATAAAATTTGAAAATTATTTGCGGGAGATTAATCCCCGACCTTGTATTCAGGCTGAGTGAGGGTACTTGAGTGTGTGTGAACACATTAAGGTAGAGCCCAATTCCCCGTCTTCCATATCACGTTCTAACTGATCGTAGCAAATATCACAAGCCGAATAATTTCAGATTCTTTGACTAGTACCAAGTAGCCTCCGCCTGTCTCAGGTAGATAGGGGCGAAATTGCGGTACTCTGCGACAAGCTGCCAGTAACCCCCCGGGGTGAAGTTCCGGCCTTGTCAGCCTCCGCCTGCTTGCAGGTAGATAGGGGTGTGGTCATTGAATCCATCGGCTTGGGATAGGAGCGAAGAAAGGAAGGAGCGGCGGTATCTTAGGCGACAGGATAAACAGGGAAGACGCATCCGGCTCTGAGCCGACTTCCCTATAGGCCGCGTAATCCTTGCTATTTTTGCTTGAAAATCACACTTAAAAACTACAAGATTAATTAGACTCGACTTCGAGTCCTTCACTGTGTTGAGTGTGAACCCAGGGTCTTGGATTGTTCTTTTTGCTTGCTTCAGGTAGGAGTAAAATCCTATCTTCTTCTCGCTTCATCAAGATGAGTGACTGGGGAGATCTCGAAGCATTATTCACCGATCTCTCTATGAGTCCCCCAAGTAACTCATTTTTATCGGTCCAAGCGCACCTTGGACCACCCAGGACTCATGACCCTCTTGAGTCCCGGTTCCCTCATGCTCAGGGTGGTTACTCTCAAACCAACCCTTTCATCTCCTCCGAGATTACCGAGGAAGACCATCGCCTCGGTAATTCCTTCCTTGATTTGCCCTCTAACACCGATCTTATTTTCCAATCCCCAAAACTAGAGGACAAGATGCCGCCAAAGATGCCACCGGATAAGGACCAAATACGACAGATCCTTGCTCGCCTCGCCGAAGACAAACAGAAGAATGCAGATCTCACGGCGCGGATGGGACAAATAATAGTAGCTGGAGGAATCGACCGACCAATGGTCGATACCTACAACCCGGCGGAGAACGAGATTCAGAACTGGTTAGCACCCGCAGTTCCCGCCCAAGCATTTGAGCTAAAGCCCCACTTCCTTAGTTTGCTTCCGAAGTTCAACGGAAACCTCAATGAAGAACTATACACTTTCCTTCGTGACTTCGAGCTGGTGTGCAACAATCTTAGCCATCCCAATGTTGGCCAAGATTATATCCGACTGAAGGCTGCCCCTTTTGCCTTAGGAGATAAGGCTGCTCATTGGCTGAAGAATTTAGGGGTGGTATGTACTACCTGGATGCAGTTCAAGGGCCTATTCTTGAAAAAGTTCTACCCTCTCAGTAGGATTAACCAGATGAGAACGAAGATCGCCAGTTTCGCTCAAGGACCCAGTGAACCTTTCCATGAAGCTTGGGATAGGTTCAATGATTTAGTGCAGAAATGCCCATGCCACGGCATTTCGAAGGCGATCTTAGTCCAGACCTTGTTCTGTGGTCTAACCCCGGAGATGCAGGGGTTAGTCAGTGCCGCCTGTGGAGGAAGCTATGTGAACAAGAACGAGCATGCTGTATGGAAGATCCTAGAACAGATGGCGGAAACCGGCAGGTCACAGGCCACAAGGGCCTATCAGTTGTCTCCCTCAATCTTATCTAATGAGACAACTCGAAGGACTGTAGCAGATCTGACTGAGGACCTCATCCCCAGCATGGGGATGATTGCCGACAAGCTTACCATGGTCGAGCAGATCCATAAGAGAGTCGCGGAGATGGAGTCTCTTTCGAGCCTACCAAAGAAAGTGGAGGAACTCTCTGAAAAGGTAGCCAGGATCAAGCTACCTACCCCTTCCGCACCACCTGTGCCTGTACATTGAGTCCATCTTCTACAGGAACAGGCACCGGGGTCTCAGAGCAGCTGGGACCAGACTTACACCCAGCAGAACCAGCATGCACCCCCACAAGTGGAGACGGGATACGAAGAGCCTCCTCCAGTATACGAGATCAACGGACTTTGGTATAGCCGTGACCCGATAGTCCGACAGATCGAAATGGGGAAGGATCAGCCACACCGCCCATCCCCAGTCTACCAAGAAACCAGGCCCGTTGCCATACCGCGCTTCCAGTCCAGGCCAGAACAGGGGTACCAGCCGCAGCAGCGCACCTACCAGCAGGGGCCAGCACCGTCCCATCAGCAGCAGCAATATCGGCACGACCAGCAGGGCCAATACAGGACCGCATCTACACAGCAGCAAGCCCAGCCCACCGAATTGGAGTCCCTCACCTTAGCGATCCAGACCCTATCTGATAGGGTCCAACAGATGCAGAATGACTACTTGGACATGAGAACTGACATCAATCGGGTCTCTCGTACCCAGGACCAACAAATGGCGCCAAGGACCCCAATTCCCGCACAAGTTCAGGCCAACCCAAACAGCTTACACCAGGGTCAGAACCGACCTCGAGATCAGGTATATTATTCAGATAATTATTTATCTGAACATGAGATCCTTTCGTATGATAATGTAAATCATATGTCCCTCAGGAGCGGAAGGACCGTGACCATACCTGATCGGGCACGGGCGCAGAAGGAAGGAACCGCCGAGACTCTACCTGAGGAGAACTCAGAGGAAGAAGAGGAGGAGCATCACCACCACCAACACTAGCGGAAGAAGAGGACATCTGAGCCCTCAAAGCAGCATTCTCGCATTTGCATAGAGTCAGACGACACCGATGAAGAGCCCGCACCTCCATCTGAGGAGGATCGTCCAGAAGAAGCAGAAGAAGCGTCACCGGTTTCGCCTCAGCATTTTCTTTTTAGTCAGAGTCAGAGTCTGAGTCTGTATCAGAGTCAGAGTCATGTTAAGAACTCAGTTCCCGAAATTAATGAGAAGATTTCAGTTTCCGAACCTGAGTTGGAGTCAATAATCCCTTTCCCCCGAGCTCTCAAAGGTGGAAAGAAGAAAACAAAGAAAATCCAAAAAGATGACCCTGAGATGGCTGAATTCTGCAATAAACACATCAAGGTCACAATCCCTTTTGACAAGTTCGTGGAAATGACCGCTGCATTCCAAAAATACCTTAAGGTGAGATGCACACCTACTAGGGTTAGCAAGAAGACCAAAAGCCGTGTTGAGAAACACATTTTATCAGTAGCCACGACTTGTGCAATAAAGAACTCGTTTCCTCGGAAACGAAGAGAAATGGGTGCACATTATGTAGTGAGTCATGTTGATGACATCGCATTTGCACGCACTCTCCTAGACAATGGTTCCTCAATCAATTTGATGCCCACAACCCTCTATGAGCAGCTTAATCTCGGACCTCTTAGGAAATCTAGAGCTCTTCTACAGTTCGCTGACAAATCAACTAAGAGGTCCCAAGGAGAGTTAAGGAACATTGTGATCAAAGTCGAGGGGCAAGAATACATGGTGGATTTCACAGTCCTAGATATGGAAACACCTCGCAATTGGAGAGATTCCCAGATCATTCTAGGTAGGCCCTTCCTCAGAACAGCGGGGGCCTTATTTGATTATAAGAATGGGAAGATTTAGTTCCAAACTCCAGGCGGAGATAAGGAACTTGAAATGAAGCAGACAAGATGGCAGAGACCGGATTCCGAATCCAGCACCGAGTACTCTTCGACCGGAACATACTGCGAGCATGTAGACTTAGTTGGGCCATGGAGATAGAACCCAGCCAGCACCGATGTGTCCATCTCCTTCGAAGATGATCCAGTGCATGAGTCAGTCTGCGAGATACTCAGGAACGAGTACAGCTCTGAGCCTGCATCGCCCCACATCTTCGATGACGTAGAGGCCCAGTTGGGTCTGTCAGTCCTGACATCTTTAGGACAATCAGAAGATGAGGATGACGAGTCGGACGAGGAGTTTGCCGATTGTATGGAGACTTTTGACGATCCGACTCCAGAGCAGAACTTGGTGGCAGCTATCACAGAAAACGATCCAGCCACTTTCAACACTGAACCAGAGCAGATTGAGCCAGATTTCTTAGACGATCACACTATTCCTGAGCTCAAACCCCTACCCACAACCTTGAAATATGCCTTCCTTGCAGGCCAAGACAAGAAATTTCCGGTCATTATCAGTTCGCAATTGACCGAGGAGCATGAATCTCGCTTGTTAGAGATCCTGGAGAAAAACCGCAAGGCGATAGGCTGGAGCATTTCCGATCTCCACGGGATAAATCCCGCTCTGTGTTCGCACCATATTTACTTGGAGAATGAAGCCAAACCCTCTCGTGAATTACAACGCCGGTTGAATCCAAATTTACGAGAGGTCGTGAAGAAGGAGATAGAAAAATGATGCGACGCGGATTTCATTTACCTAATCTCTGACTCTAAGTGGGTGGCCCCAATCCATGTTGTCCCGAAGAAGTCGGGAATTCAGACGATCACCAACGAGGACGGAGAGGAGATCGTGACGAGAGTACCCACGTCGTGGCGCGTCTGTGTGGATTACAGACGCCTGAATGCCGCGACAAAGAAGGATCATTTCCCCCTACCGTTCATTGATCAGATTTTAGAAAGATTAGCGGGGAAAGAATTCTTCTGCTTCCTAGATGGGTTCTCGGGCTACAATCAAGTAGCCATATCTCCAGAGGACCAGGAAAAGACCACGTTTACATGCCCCTTTGGTACCTATGCTTTCAGGCGCATGCCTTTTGGGCTATGCAATGCTGCAGGTACTTTTCAAAGGTGCATGATTGCTGTATTCGCCGAAATGGTTGGCGAATTCCTGGAAGTCTTCATGGATGACTTCTCGGTCCACGGGGATTCTTTCGATTCCTGTCTTAGGAATCTGGACCGAGTCCTCAAAAGATATTGTGAGGTTAATCTGGTGCTCTCCTGGGAGAAAAGTCACTTCATGGTGACGGAGGGCATAGTGTTGGGGCATGTCATCTCCAAGAGAGGAATGGAGGTTGACCCTGCCAAGGTGAACGTGATCAGACGACTCCAGCCACCAACCAACGTAAGGCAGTTGCGGTCGTTCCTCGGGCATGTTGGATTTTATAGGAGATTTATTAAGGATTTTTCTAAGATTGCGCGACCGCTAACTGAGCTTTTAGGCAAAGACATGGAGTTTATTGTAGATCACAAATGTCTTGAGGCCTTTAAGCTTTTACGAGGAATGATCATGGACGCTCCCATCCTACAAGCCCCAGATTGGTCTCTACCTTTTGAGATCATGACGGACGCCTCTGATTATGCTGTAGGGGTTGTGTTAGGACAAAGAAAAGATGGTGTCCCGTTTGCAATTCACTACGCAAGCAAAGTGCTTGATTCTGCTCAGCGTAACTATACAGTTACAGAAAAGGAAATGCTTGCGGTAGTGTTTGCCTTGGACAAATTCAGATCTCACCTAATTGGATCCAAGGTAACTGTGTTCACTGACCACACGGCACTACGATATTTGATGGAGAAGAAGGACGCGAAGGCGCGTCTTCTTCGTTGGATTTTACTTATCCAGGAGTTTGATTTGGACATCCGTGATAAACCTGGAAAGAAGAACGTAGTGGCCGATCATCTTTCTCGTCTCGAAGATCTTAATACTTCCGAGGTTTCACCAATTCGAGACTCCTTCCCTGACGAGTCGATTTTTGTTATCGACTCACTCCCATGGTACGCCAATATCGTGAATTATCTTGTCTCCAAGAAAGTTCCCGAAGATTGGCCCAAGAGCCAAATCGACCGACTAAAGTCGGACGCAAGACACTACCATTGGGAGGATCCGATCCTTTTCTTTGAAGGACTGGATTGTGTCTGGAGACGTTGTATTCCTCAGGAGGAATAACAGAGTGTCCTTTCTTTATGCCATAGCTTGGAGGCAGGAGGACACCACTCCGGGAAGAGGACCGCATGGAAGGTGCTTCAGTGTGGCTTCTACTGGCCCACTCTGTTTCGCGATGCCGCCGCCTTCGCGAAGTCGTGCCCAGTTTGCCAGAGAATGGGAGGAACCGTTGGTTCCAAGGATGAGATGCCAATGCAGCCGGTCATCATTTGTGATGTCTTTGACGCCTGGGGCATCGATTTCATGGGCCCATTCCCTGTCAGCCACGGGTTCGAATATATCCTTCTTGCGGTAGATTATCTGTCCAGATGGGTGGAGGCTATCCCAACCCGAGCCGCAGACAGCAGGACTGTCTGTAAATTCATCAGAGAACACATAATCTCTAGGTTCGGGATCCCCAAAATGATGATATCAGATGGGGGTAGCCACTTTGTGAATCGGGAGGTGAAGAAACTCCTGAAGGACTACAGCATCCAACACCGTATCGCGAGTCCGTACCACCCACAAACCAATGGTATGGCTGAGGTGTCAAATAGGGAGGTGAAGACCATATTGCAAAAGCTTGTCCGCCCGGACAGGAAGGACTGGTCTCAGATCTTGGATCAAGTCCTCTGGGCGTATAGGACGGCTTACAAGACACCGTTAGGCACTGATGAAACTCCATTTCATCACCTTTATTCTATCATTTTGGCCTCAAAAACCCCAGCAAATGCATGTAAATAGCATCAATTTGTACATAATAGCATTCATTATTCATTTGTATTAATTGTATATAAAATAAGGTTTTTAATGCCAAAATTATAGAATAAAGAGAAGGAAAGAAAAAGGAATAAAATATTGCAAATATTTTATGACCCTAACCCCGAGACCAAGGCCAGCATGGAATTGGTCGACAAGGAATAAAGTAGGGGGAGATAAGGGCCGATATACAATAAATACCTCACTTATTTATGCATTTTTGACACCTATTTTATGCATAATTATTTATTCATCAAATAAAGAAACTTTGTTCATAAAAGTTGTAGATAATAATGTAAATAAAAATATAAAATTGAGTTTGTGTAAAAATAATACCCAGTGTGCATTTTATGCACAAAATAAAAAGCCAAAGTCTCAACTTCACAGACCCATATCTTGCAAATAAAAACTCCAAATCAACCAAACTCACCTTCAATTGTATATAGCATTTCATAAACTATTTTATAAAATCGGTTTCATAATTTTTGGAGTCCATCTGTGGAAGATAGGTTTTTGGCCCTTCTTGTACATAATACCTGATTAAAACATTCATTATATTCACTATTCATTATTCTTATAAATTAATATTTTTGGAATCTTGTAAATAATGTATATAATTCATATACATATTAGCCTTAGAATAAAACCAAAAAAGAGTTTGTAAAATAAAATAAATACAATGTATATAATATATAGGTAAAATACTTATAAGTATACTTACATACATATATACCTATTTATTTAAATATATAAATGAACTCATAAAAATCAAATAAAAATACATTTATACTCACAAAAATAAATTATAAATTTATAAAATAAGCCAAGAAAATAATAAAAGAAGATAAATAAATTAAAAATAAAATACCCAAAAATACATGTAAATACATACATATACACATTATTAAAATAAAACTATAATAAAACACCTCGAAAAATTCAATAAAAATCATAAATAAATACTAGATGAAATAATACACATTTTTTTAATAAAAAATTAATAAAATCATTTAGGATGTCAAATAAATCAATCTTCCTTCAGATTGGCTATTTTGTCTCGTAGCGGCTTACGTGGCCCAATGAGGCGCCGGCCAACGTTGACTCCCAGGTCAACTGTCCCATCCCTCGCCTGGCGTCTCTGAACTGTCTACTCCCCCGATTTCATGCCTTTTTCCCGGGCACACCATCCATCAATCGACAACGCTTCCTTCACAAGATTTGTTCCCTAATCTTCCATGATGCCCGCCGAAATCATAGATCAACGAGATGTTCATTGGATCAGTTAATAATCGCCGGGTAATAAGGCCCCTTGCTAATGTTTATAAATAACAAGCTCCGCTTCCTTCCTCGAATTTGGCCACTTTTTATCCAATCTCAAGCCTTAGTTCTAGTCCTAGGACATTCCTCGTGACAGGGGGAGTGAGCTGGTGCCTCGAATCGGTCGGAGAGAGGAGGATTTTGTTGCGGCGGAGCTCCGGCGTCCGCCCTGCTCCCTGGAGGCCCCCAGGTATAAGAGCTGCCCTTTTATGCATTTTTAGTTAGCCTTTAATGTTAGCATTTCATTCCAGTAGTTAGATTAGTTGTTAGTTAATCACCCTAGCGTAAAAATCAAAATTCGAAGTTCGCCGGAGCGGCTCCGGCAACTTCTTCACCGTAAACCCCACTGTATCCGACCGCCCCGAGAATCCCATCTCGTTCCTCGTCGCCTTCTCCATCTATCGCACCCATCAGATCAACCCAGGACCCTTGGTCTTGGCGAATCGGGGCTCCACCTCCGCCGTTCGCCGGAGCCTCTCCGCCCACCTCCATCTTGCATCGCAGCTTCATAACCCCGGGTCGAGGAGATAGCTCTCTCGCCCGCGGTTCTTCCTGTGCAGGTACATCGAGGAATCGAGCCCTTCTGGGCTTGCTTTGACCCAGGAAGAGGTTCCTGGGGGTCCTCTTCTTCTCCGACCTCGCTCCATCGACTTGGACCTCCAGGAGCCATCAAAGAACCGTCAGACGATGCGGAAGCTTCCCAGCTACGATCAGAGAGCCTCAGATGCGCGGGAGGTGCCCGGAGGAGCCCGAGCTACCCGATCGAAGCTCGCCGGGGGCGAGCTTCTTCCCAGTTCTTCCAGGTGCCTTCCGCACCGTTGGATCGAGAGGGGCGGCCCAGATTGAACGCCGACCGTTCGATGAAGATGTACATCCACCGTCAGATCAGCCAGGAGGTTCTAATCCTGGCCCTTCATCGCCGAACCGATGTCCGTCGTCCGATGCCCGCCACGTGGATAAGTGGCGCCTCCAGCGCCGCAGGATGAAAAGCTTTGTTTAGGGGTAAATTTCATACCAAGCCCCTTACTTTTTGTATTTAGTATTTAATCCCAAAAATAAAAGTTTTAGTTGTAAATAAGTTGTAAAAATTGTAGTTGGACCCCCTGATGTTTTCATATTTTCACTTTAGTCCCTCCGCGCCTCACGTGCAGCAACCACGTGAGGCGCGTGAATATTTGCATCTAAACCCTGCCAGGTTCATGTATTTATTAAATGGTCCTGAAAATAAAAGCTAAAGTGTATTTTTGTTGCAATTTTTGCATGTATGCCCCTGCCAACTATTTTATTTGCAAAAATACCTCTGCCAGGCCATTTAATTTTTGAAGGCTTTGTCTATTTATTTTATGCTTCATATTAAATCGAAAAATCTTGCAAAAATAGACTTAAGCTCCTGTTTGGTCATGCTTGAACGCCATATTTTTAGTTTTGCATTTTGTTGCATTTTTGCATTTATTAAAATTCAAAAACATGTCTTTTATTCCCTGTCTAACTTATAAAATCCCAAAAAAAATATGAAAATGCCTCGAAAAATTCCAAAAAAATTACCTATGGTGTATTTTGACCTATATTAGTGTCAGTCCAAAAATTCCTAAAAATCTCAAAAAGAAAACCTTAAAAATTCAAAAATACCCAAAAACTTCAAAAAAAATATAAAAAAGTCAAAGAAAAATCAGAAAAATATAAACTCAGGCCCTATTTATGCTATATTTTATTATCAGTATTAGAAAATTAGGGTGGAAAATTTTTGAGGCTGTTAGCTATTTTTTAATCTCTGTTTTTGTGACAGTCAGTACCTAGTCTACTGTTTGCTATTATTTAGCTATTTAAAAATACTAAAAATGTTTGCAAAAATACCCAAAAATCATAAAAACAGTAAAAAACCATGAAAATTCCAAAAAGACCCTTTTCCTGAATTTTTGACTATTTTTGAGTATTTTTGTGAATATTATAATACCCCTTTTATGTCTATATATCTATATATCCAAAAAAAGAAAAATATATATATATATATTTATTTATTTATTTTATTATATTTAGATATACCTATAGATATATATATATTACAGGTATTATAAGCTATATACTTACCCTCTATGTATATATATAATTAATATATTTGTATTATATAAATTTATATATATATAATAATTAATTATTATATTTTAATAATAATAAAAAAAATTTTAAAAACCCACACAAGGATGACTGTGATTGACATGTAGGCTATTGCATTTTGTGTTGCTCTCTGTGGTTCGACCTCTACATATTTGTCACTATACATTTTATGGTAGAGTAAAATAAAGATTAATTCACATTTATTTTGAGCTTGACTGTTGTATTCTTTGGATTGTGGGTTAATTGCTGATTGACCCGGGTGTTCCACGAGTGGCCGCCTCAGCGACAACCTTTGTATTATTTATTCATGGCATCCCTTTTGGAATAGTCCAGCGTTATCAGATGGCGCCGTTGCCGGGGAGCAATGAGCATAGCCAAATTGATTTTCGTTATCCTTGTATAAAAATTTTGATTCATGATTCATTTTTGTGTGAGCAGCTATTGTTTTATTGCCATTAACCACCATGCTTCATTTCTTTATTTATTATGATTAATTTATCTGCTCTATTTGATTAACTAAGTATGCTAATGCAATCTTTTTGTAACTTTGATGCAAGGGACCGCCATGCTAGGATGGCTTCCTAGGAGGCCAAGGCAGCCGAGCTTGGAGGAGGATGGTCTTCTCTTCTCATGACCATCTGGAGAGTGCACCAAAGAAGCAAAGAGAGGGGCATTAGATAGGATAGATATTTAGGAAAACTATTTTTGTAATTCATGGTGAGAGAGAGACTATTTTGGCATGTATATAAACAGGACTCTACTCTTCACAATGAGGTCCAGTGCCCGGGTGATTGTTCACCTGGGGGCCTCATCGCGGCTTTTTCGAGTTTTCATCGTCTTCTTTTATTTTGTTTCCCGCAGTTTTGAGCTTTCCGCCTTTCTTTTATTTTGTTTTGTGTGCTTGGAGCCCCTAGATATAGGTTGCTTGACTCGGTAGCTAGGTCCAAACATTAATAAGAATGCATGTTCCTATAGTCTACTTCGATTGGATCTAGTCAAACTCAAACAAGTTGTAAATTTGTCTCTTAGCCCTATGTGCCGTAGCGAACCCTGTAAAGCGCTTTCTCCTACCTCAATTTGTTGAGCAGAGGAGGGGTGAGCCAAGACCGGACTCTCTTGGGCTAGAGACAAATAAGCAACTTATGGTTCTTCACGCTAATAGCAGCTTATGTTTAGGACGATTTTGTGCCTTGCATACCGACATGTAGATAGGTTTAAAAATTCTGTTTTGCATACCACATGGAGAGAGCTGGGATGCACTGTAAGTCTTCTAACTCAGCATGCATCATTCGGTTCAATGGTGAGATTTCCATCATGGAACCACTTGCACGGCTTTTCCGCTATCTCCCTCTGATTTTGAGCACCTAGGACTTAAATGAAAATCTACAAAAACGTTAGGCGCTGGTATGAAAACAGATCCAAAAAAAGTGAAAACCAAAAAAAAAAATTAAAACCAGGGGACTGCTAAATAAACTTTAACCTTAATTAAAATCAGTAATGAACTATCATTATACCGGGTTCATAAAGCCCTCATTGTTTTCAGGTACCTCGGAGGGGGACCAAAACCCTACTCCCTTGAGCGAGTGCGACCCCTAAGGATAGAAAGCCCAAAACCCAGTCTGCAACTGCCTTGTGTATCGCCTGGATTTCCGAAGTAATGGCGCTTCTATCGTACGTAGGCGAGTAGGACTTGGTCACCAATGGTGACTCTCTGTTGTGAGAGCATCGACCCTGTCCGAAGTATTGAGCATAGGCCACGCCTTCACGGGGGTGTCTGTCTCATCGTCCTGCGTCCGAGTAGGTTCTTGCGCGCTCACGGGTGATTCCGTTGCGTGCGAGGACCGAAGTATTGGTTTCGCCTATCGGCTTCCTCTCTCTTTTCTTTGGCTGAGTAGGGATCCAGGAAGGGTTACAAGGACTCCAAAAAGTACAGACTACAGGTTACACAGGAGGAGGACAAGTACGGGATACTCTTCCGGCAGTACTCTCTCTCCTATAGGGTAGCGTACTAAGGACTTGTTATAAGATATGCCTGAAAATCACAACTCTAAAAATGAAAAGATAATAAATAGCCGAGTTTTCACGGCTTCACATGGCGTGAGTTGGTGAACCCGATTTTGTCTTGTGTTTGTATGGATCTAGATTAAGGTTCAAAGATCAAAGTCCCGCGCCTTTGCGCAAATTTTGTTATGTCTTCCTTTGACCACCCCGCTCAACCGAGCCTTTCTACTGTTTTACACTCCTTTTGTTCCTCGTTGACCATCGTATCATTCTTCCAAAATCCAACACCCTCTTGTGCTTCGCGAAGTTGATCCATGGATGGTTTCGTCCGGACCATGCCGACACCTACATCGATTCCATGGACTCAACCTCGCCAATAATTTCGAGGCGATTCCCGAGAACCGATCCGGACTCTGCGGATCGAACTCCAGACTCCTCGTTTTCTACCTTTCTCTTGGCCACCCAATAAACCGGGATCACTTTTGTCCCGCTATCGTCGTTGTGAATGGGAGTCGATTATAGTCTACATCAGTTTTCCATTCACAACATGCTGGGGTTGACCTGAATTCCAGCTTCATCACGGCAGCTGAGCATTAATTGCAAGTGATCTGATTTGGACCATCCCATTATGCAGATAGAAGACAGTGCGAGCCCTGGAGACTACTCCGGAGTTCATTTCGTCCGACTCAGACCCTGACATGGCGCCAGGAGGAAAGGGCAAGGGTCAGCAGCCACCCACATCAGAGGGACAGGTGCCAGATCAGAACCAAGTCAATGCACAGTTGCTGGCATCTATCCAGGCTATCCAGCAGCAGCTGATTGAGCAGGCCCTTACGCAGACCGCTTTCCAGGACATGTTGAATGATATGATAAACCGCAACGATGGAGGAGGAGGCCGAGGCAGAGGAGGCAGGGGAGGAGGAGGTGGAGGTGGAGAAGGTGGTGATGACCCCAATGATGATCCCGAATTCCCACCACCGCCAAAGCCGACACTTAAAGAAACATACAATCCGGGAGACAGCCAGATGACCGAGTGGATTCTCATTCCACCGGTACACGCTCACTTTGAGCTGAAGCCCCAATTCAAAGCCCTTCTCCCTGCATTCCATGGCAACACCAATGAAGAGCCGTACATTCACCTGCAGCAATTCTCCCGCATTTGCCGCACCACCCACTATCCGAATGTCCCCCTGGACATTGTCAAGATGACGGCTTTCCCCTTCAGTCTACAGGATAAGGCCCTCTATTGGGTCAATCATATGGGAAAGGTCGTGACGACCTGGGAGGAGTTGAAGTCTGTCTTCATGCACAAGTACTACCCTCTCGGTCGTCTCAACCAGATGCGAGCCCGTATTAGCAATTTCTCCCAAGGGGCACATGAGTCTGTACATGAGGCTTGGGAGAGATTCACTGATCTGCAGGAGAAGTGTCCCCACCACGAGATCCCTAAGACCAGCCTGGTCCAGCATTTCTTCGGGGGACTCAATATTGAAAGTCAAAGGCTCGTGGACGCAGCATGTGGGGGCTCCCATTTCAACAAGGATGAAGATGTTGTATGGCAGATTTTCGAAGAAATGGCCGAAGGAGAGGCCGCCCTCTCTTCATCCAAGGCGTACCAGAAGCAGCCCCAGATCCTCCAGAAACAAGTTCACATGGCTGCATCAAAAGAAGCAGAGAGAGATGAGAGCTCCAACCTCAGCATCATTGGGGGCCATCTCTCAAAGGTTGATATTATTGAGAAGCGATCACAGGACCTTGAGAAACTCGCTGTGATCGAGAAGAGGACCCAGAACCTGGATAAGCTCGATCAGATCAACAAGAACCTCGAGCTGTTGGTCGGTACGATCAACTCTGTCCAGTCGGCTACACCATCAGACGCTCCCGCTGAGAAGAAGGACGAGCCGCAATCGCAGCATCAGCCTCAGCCGAGCCAGCAGCCACCGGCAGTCCAGCACGGTACTACGTGCAGGCGCCCGACCAGGGCCCGCCGCAGCAGCAGATGGTCGTTTACCAGCCAGAGTTCCTTTCCATTCCTGATCCAGTTTTCCCACCACCACCCCTGATCCAAGAAGTTAACGGGGTATGGACGAATGATGCACAGCCGGCCCGTCCTCAGGGACAACTCCAGGGTCAGCAATTTGCCAACCGGCAGTACCACCAACCTCAGGGTGGTCGTTTTGGCCAAACCTCTCAACCACACCAGCAGCCTCCCCAGTTTGCACAACAATGGAGGCAGAATTTTCCTTACCAGCAGCCGCAGTATCGCCATCCACAGCTGTATCACCAGTATGCGGCTGCTCAGCCTCAACCATACCAGCAGTATCCACCTCCGTCCTACCAGCAACTTCAACTTCCTGCTCCACCACAGCAACACCACCAGCAGCCTCCCCACTCATCTAACCAACAGCAGCGTGGTCTGCACGCTGCATCTTCTGATATGCCCCCAGCTAATCCCACCATGGAGTGTCTAGCCCAGCTTGTTCAAGGGCTAGCGGAGATGACCAAGCGGCTTGATGACCTGACCGCCACTCGCACTACCATTCCGGCGCAGGTCGAAGCCAACCCCAACAATTTCAAGAAGAAGGAGCAGGTAGAATGTGATGTCCAGTCCGCGTGTGATAACGATATTACTGTTTATTCTAATGCTGTTACTCTCAGGAGCGGTAGGGCCTTGCCTCCGCCTGCTACCAGATGTGGGGTGAATAAAGAAACAGGTGGATCGTCATCTTCCGCATCAGCCGTGCCAACTCCAGGGGCGGGTGAGGAGGAAGAGGAAGGAGAAGCCAGTCCAGCCGTCGTGCCATGTCATCAGCCTCAGCCAAAAACACAAAAAAATCAGCAAAAACAAAAACAACAAAAAGAAGCATGTAGCAGAAGTGAAGCCGCGCCAGCCTTGGAGGAGCAGCCAGCACCAGCCGATCCCTTGCCAGCCGATGGAGCAGATGCTACCCTTTTTGATCGCTCAGCAGCACCAGCATATCCAGATCCAGCTTGTACTCCTTTTTGTAGTCCGGATGTACAACATTCTGTGGGCGATGATTTTGATGTAAATAAGAACTCTAATTTTCCTACCAGTAATGTGAATATTCCTTTTCCGCATGCAATACAAAAATCCAAAAAAATTGCAAAAAGAAAAAATGCATTGTCTGATCCAGGTGTCGTGGACATTTTGGATAAATTGACTGTTGAGATTCCCTTGTTGAAGGCCGTGGAATACATGCCAGCTGTGAAGAAAGGGCTGAAAGAGGCATGTACTAACAGGCGTCGCCCAGCGCAAGACAACAGACGCCGAGAGGTAGAAAAGCACGTTCTATCCATGGCCACAGTTGCAGCTATCACCAACCTCCCCCAGAAAAAGCAAGATACAGGAGCACCTCTGATCAGTTGTGTGATTTTCGACCAGGTCTTCGAGCGTACTCTTCTTGACAGTGGTTCTTCCATCAACCTTATGCCCTCGTCCATAATGCAAGAATTTGGGCTGGGACCGCTCAAGCAGACACGTATGATCCTTCAGTTCGCTGACCGATCCGTCAAGCGGCCCCAAGGTCTGTTGGAAGACGTGATAGTTACCGTGCAGGAGATGAAATTCCCAGCTGACTTTGTAGTCCTTGATATGGACTCGCCTGCACCACTGCTCCAGACTCCTATCATCCTTGGCAGACCATTTCTCCGTACTTCAGGTGCCGTGGTTGATTACGGGTCTGGAAAGATCACTTTTAGCTCGAACACCCAGCAAATCACAATAAATATGAACAAGGAGCAGAATGTCACAACTGATGAGAGTCAAGCAGCAGCAGAAGCAGACTGTGATTTTATTGCAGAAATCAGAGATTCAGAGTTGTCGCTGGACGATCCATGGACCCGAGAAATCCTCACTCTTGAGGAGGACTTGGAAAGCACAGTCAACATATGCTCCGATGATTTGTGGGAGACAGATTCTCAGATGCAGGCGCATCTTCTTGAGCATTCACTCCAGACCGAACATGATCAGCTCACCGCAGAACCGTTCGGTACATCACTGGGATCTCAACAGGATGTTGAGGATGGTAACAGTCTCAAGGTACATCCCACCACCAGCATGGTATCTGAAGTGGCAGATAAAGTGGACCGAACAAAACCAGAACTCAAGCCACTTCCTGCAGGCCTGAAGTATGCTTTCCTTGCGGGTGAAGAACACATGTATCCGGTCATCATCAGTAGCAGGCTGAATCCGGATCAAGAATCTCGACTTTTCGAGGTTCTAGAAAAGAACCGCAAGGCACTTGGTTGGAGTGTATCAGACCTCCGAGGGATAAATCCAGCTCTGTGCTCACACCATATCTATCTAGAAGACGATGCCAAGCCGTCCCGTGAATTTCAGAGAAGATTGAACCCTAACCTTCGGGACGTGGTCATGAAAGAAATCACAAAATGGTGTGATGCAGGCTTCATCTATCCCATCTCCGATTCAAAATGGGTAAGCCCCTTGCATGTAGTCCCCAAGAAATCCGGGCTTACCGTGGTCACAAATGAAAAAGGAGAGGAAATTTCAACTCGAGTACCGACATCCTGGCGGGTGTGTGTTGACTACCGCCGTCTTAATGCAGCAACCAAGAAGGACCACTTCCCCTTGCCATTTATTGATCAAGTATTGGAGAGATTAGCAGGCAAGGAGTTCTTCTGCTTCCTGGATGGGTACTCCGGGTACAACCAAGTGGCGATCGCCCCTGAGGATCAAGAGAAGACTACCTTCACTTGCCCGTTCGGTACCTACGCCTTTAAGAGGATGCCCTTTGGAATATGCAATGCACCCGCAACCTTCCAAAGATGCATGCTAGCTGTATTCGCCGAGATGGTAGGCAGTTTTCTCGAGGTGTTCATGGATGATTTCTCTGTCTATGGTGATAGTTTCGATTCTTGCCTTGAGCACCTAGACAGAGTGCTTCAGAAATGCCGGGAAGTCAATTTAGTGCTCTCATGGGAAAAGAGACACTTTATGGTCACAGAGGGTATTGTGCTGGGCCATGTCGTTTCCAAACGTGGCATGGAAGTCGACCCAGCCAAGGTGGATGTCATTTCAAACCTTCAACCACCTCAGTCAGTTAAGAATGTGAGGTCATTCCTGGGGCATGTGGGGTTTTACAGACGATTTATCAAGGACTTCAGCCGCAGTGTCCGACCTCTGACAGAACTCTTGTGCAAGGAGACGGAGTTCATTGTTGATCAGCCGGTTCTCCTTGCTTTCAATCAATTGAAGGAGCTTATCACTCAGGCTCCAATCTTACAGCCTCCCGACTGGACTCTTCCATTTGAGATAATGATCGATGCGTCAGATTTTGCAGTCGGAGCTGTTCTTGGACAGAGGAAAGACAAGGCGCCCTATGCCATTCACTATGCCAGCAGAACATTAAATGAAGCTCAAAGAAATTATACAGTGACAGAGAAAGAACTGCTGGCTATGGTTTTCACCTTAGAGAAGTTCAGATCCTATTTGTTGGGGTCGAAGGTCACAATTTTCACGGACCACTCTGCTATTCGGTACCTACAGCAGAAGAAGGATGCCAAGCCCAGACTGATTCGTTGGATCCTTCTCCTCCAGGAATTCGATCTGGAAATCAAAGACAAACCTGGAGTTCAGAATGTGGTAGCAGATCACCTCTCCAGAATTGAGCAGCATGAGCCTCCTGTGAGCAATGCACCTATCACAGAAACCTTCCCTGACGAAGCTATCTTAGCTGTGGATGCCCTCCTTTGGTATGCTGACATTGTCAATTACCTCGCTTCAGGGGTAATACCTTCGGATTGGACGAAGAATCAGAAGAACAAATTCATGTCGACCATCCGCTTCTACCAGTGGGAAGATCCTCTCCTATTCAGAGAAGGGGCAGATTGTATTTGGCGCAGGTGCATTCCTCAGACGGAGCAATCTAGTGTCCTCGAGCATTGTCATTCGCTCGAATCTGGTGGGCACCATTCTGGAGATCGTACGGCAGCAAAAGTATTGCAGTGTGGCCTCTGGTGGCCCACTTTATTTAAGGATGCAGCAGAATTTGTTAAAAGATGTATTGACTGTCAGCGACTGAAAGGAACACTCACTGCCAAAGACTCAATGCCTCTGAAAATCATTCAGATAGCAGATGTTTTCGATGCATGGGGCATTGACTTCATGGGACCTTTCCCTAACAGTCAAGGTTTTGAGTACATCCTTCTTGCCGTAGATTACGTTAGTCGTTGGGTTGAAGCTATCCCCACCCGAGCCGCCGACAGCAAAACAGTTTGCCAGTTTCTGAAGAAGAACATCATTTCGCGGTTTGGGATACCAAAGATTCTCATCTCAGACGGGGGTAGCCATTTCATCAACAAAGAGGTCAAGAAGTTAACGAAGGAGTACGGCATCGATCACCGTGTCGCGTCTCCTTATCATCCGCAGACCAATGGCATGGCGGAGTTATCCAATAGAGAAATCAAGACCATATTGCAGAAACTTGTTAGTCCAAACAGAAAAGACTGGTCTCAACTCTTGGACTCAGCTCTTTGGGCTTACCGTACGGCCTACAAGTCTCCCTTGGGCATGTCGCCCTACCGTCTTGTATATGGAAAACCATGCCATCTGCCCGTGGAATTAATTCACAAATCCCTTTGGGCAATTAGCAATTGTAACTTGGACTCACGAAAAGGTGGTCAGAAGAGAAAAGACGATCTGAACAGGCTCTTGGAATTCCGAGACTGCGCATACGATAACACCTTGATGTACAAGGAGAAGGTGAAACGCTGGCATGACCGGCACATCAGACGAAAGACCTTCGACGTTGGGCAGAAAGTGTGGTTGTTTGATGCAAAGTTGCGGATATTTCCAGGTAAATTAAAAAGTAAGTGGACAGGGCCATTCCGAGTATGTGAAGTGCGTGACAACGGAAGCATTGCGATATCAGAATTGTCCCCTGACGCACAGCCTTTCGTAGTCAACGGCCAACTACTGAAGCATTACTTGGAAACCGATGCATTCTTGGCCATTGTTGACTCAATTCAACTAGTGCATCACGATGACACCTCCACAGCACCTGCAGCACCAAAAGATTCAGACGATGTACTCCAACCGCTATTTCTCTGATTTTCTTCTTTTTCTTCTTTTCTTCTTCTCCTTATCTATTTTCTTTTTCTATCTAAAAGGTGCCGCCTTTGTAGACAATTTTCTATACTTAGGACGTACTTTGTCCTAAGTATAGGGGGATGTGCACCCTCAGTTTTTGATTTCAGTTTGATCTTCTCCATTGTCTCCTCTTCTATACTTAGGAGTATCCTACCCTAAGTATAGGGGGAAACAATCTGAGTACGATCAGTATATTCCCACCCTTGACCCTCCCCGCTTTTTGTACAGTCTGCTATACTTAGGATTATTTGATCCTAAGTATAGGGGGGACAGTCAACTTCTCATTCATTCATTTCTTTCATATTTATTCTTTAGATCTCTCTATACTCAGTACAAGTTATGTCTTTGCTTTTTTCTTTTCGATCTATGAGGACATAGCTCAAGCTAAGTATAGGGGGGTCGTATATACCGTGTATATACTAAAAGCCATAACTCATACTGAAAAATAAAATATCACTACAACACGAAATAAAATGTAAAAAGTAGCTTTATAATGAAAGATGATTGTGAGTTCCTCAGACTCATTGTAATTATACTGACTAGTAAGTCAGAAAAGTGTTTTGTGCGAAACGTTTTCCTTTGAAAAATCTTGTGAAATTTGTTTGAAAATAGCGTGAACAAGTATTCAACGATTGAAAAATTAGTTTGTGTGTAAAACCTATTTTCTTTGAGTGAAAGCAAAAACTTTGTGAAAATTAGTGTGCAAATGATTGTGAAAAGTCGATTGTCAAAAGTGTTTTGAAAAATCTATCTATGTTGTGTAAAACATTTGTAAAAGGATTTTCAAATACGTGTACATGTTGCAAAATTATTTTGGACTAGAGTTTTCAAAAACCCTTGTGAAAATGATTCTCGAGTAAGTCTGAGGAACCCGCACAAAAATCTCTCATTTGTAAATAAGGAATAAGCCAAATAAAGTTTATAAGAACTGAAACCATATTGTACATCAAATACAATTTTTCTTCTTTTGTATCTACTGATTAATAAATCAGATACCTATACAGTATGATTTGAAAAATAGTGTGACCAGTTTTGAAAAATTTGAGGTGAAATGATTTCAAATGTGTGAAACTGTGTTGATTGCAAAACTTTTCTTTGTGTGAAAGAAAGGATTTCAAAAACCTATGTGCAAATGTTTTGAAAAATGCTTGTCAAACTTATTGTGAAAATTGTATATATATACATATAGTGTGAAAAATCTTTGCAAAAATAGTTTTCAAATATGTGTAAAGGATTGCAAAAAAAAAATTATCGTGTACTATAGTTTGTAAAATTATTTTCAAAAAGCTAATAAGAACACCATTGCAGATACTAGTAAATCAGAAACAAGACACATACAATTCTTTCTGGACATACTAAATAAACTATTTCATTCACACCTGTAAAGTTGCTAAAAAATTCCTAAATTTTGAAAATAAAGCAGCACGCCCGTGTAAATAAGTGTATATACTTCTTAAATATTTTCAGTTCGTACTTCCTGTGCAGAAATTCTTTTTGTAAAAACATTCTTTGATCCTTTCAAATTTTTGTGAAAAATTGCATCATTCATTGTGCATAGCATAAGTATACCATTCATATTCTTTTTGAGTGAAGCTTGATGATTGAATCAGTCTAAGAAAGTCTCAAATTGGAGCTCGGTTAGGCCTTACCGCACCTAATTGCACCGGAACCTTATGGGAACTAGGTTTAAGGTACCTCAGGTCTATACAGACTTAATTCTTTGAGAAATCAGGACTGGGTTCAAGTCACCTCAGTGGACTAACTAGAACTTTTCGAGACACACGTATGACTCTTGCCGACCGTGATCTAACTTGGACACCTGCACCTTTCACTTGGCTCAACTCAGTTGGAGTGGTGAGGGGGTTGGATTTGCCAGTCTGAGACGCACACGGGTGGAAACATTCATCCTCGTCTAGGGAGGGAAGTGCACCCCAACCGGATCCAATAGCAATAAGGTCTAAAGACAGGAGATTGTGGGTTGTGATAAAGCTTCAAAAGAGGGATAGTCTACTAGCTCAAGAGGAAAAACTCCTTATGTAAATGCTGCTGTGAATAGTATGTTAAAAAAATGGTCAGGCCTGTACAAAAATAAAATGCCTGCAAAGTATGCACAAAGTCAATAAGCAAGCTTGAGCTCCAAGACAAATATGTAAGCCTGCAGCTGGATG
Source organism: Ottelia alismoides (assembly GCA_037367405.1). Classification (NCBI taxonomy): domain Eukaryota; kingdom Viridiplantae; phylum Streptophyta; class Magnoliopsida; order Alismatales; family Hydrocharitaceae; genus Ottelia; species Ottelia alismoides. Next base: position 193,136 of record JAZKJV010006785.1, on the reverse strand, counting down.
ACTTGACTACACTGGTCTTGCATCCCAGGATAGGTAGCTACACTGGCTACCGTCCATTCTTCTCTTCACCCCCTCCTCTTGAGCTGGTTGCCACTTGAACTTAGAAGGGAATACCCTGCTCCTCGAGGAAAGAGCTGTTGGATTGGGGAATCATTGGGTTGTCATTCTGGAGAAGTCAGTTCCTTTATCATTTCAGTTGGGGAGAGCCACTATCACTTACACCGTACAAGTCAGCTTCATAGTTATAAGAGTTTGCGTATGATGTAGACTAGTTCTGACCCGGTTATTGAGGTGGGTTGAACCGAGTTCTGTGATTACCGAAGGCTGTTGTACTTTAGAGCTGGTTCCCGACTAGGTTCCACACACCTTCACACCCAAGGTCTGACAGGAGCTCCAAATTCAGATTTTGTAAGGACATGCATTACACTGAAAGCACCCCAATTCACTCTATCTTTCTTGCATTTTCCTTTTTCTTTTCTTTATTCTTTTTGCACTTATTGCATAAGTGTTTGCTAGGGACTAGCAAAGGCAAGTATAGGGGGGTGATGAATCTCCATTTCATCACCTTTATTCTATCATTTTGGCCTCAAAAACCCCAGCAAATGCATGTAAATAGCATCAATTTGTACATAATAGCATTCATTATTCATTTGTATTAATTGTATATAAAATAAGGTTTTTAATGCCAAAATTATAGAATAAAGAGAAGGAAAGAAAAAGGAATAAAATATTGCAAATATTTTATGACCCTAACCCCGAGACCAAGGCCAGCATGGAATTGGTCGACAAGGAATAAAGTAGGGGGAGATAAGGGCCGATATACAATAAATACCTCACTTATTTATTCATCCATTTATGCATTTTTGACACCTATTTTATGCATAATTATTATTCATCAAATAAAGAAACTTTGTTCATAAAAGTTGTAGATAATAATGTAAATAAAAATATAAAATTGAGTTTGTGTAAAAATAATACCCAGTGTGCATTTTATGCACAAAATAAAAAGCCAAAGTCTCAACTTCACAGACCCATATCTTGCAAATAAAAACTCCAAATCAACCAAACTCACCTTCAATTGTATATAGCATTTCATAAACTATTTTATAAAATCGGTTTCATAATTTTTGGAGTCCATCTGTGGAAGATAGGTTTTTGGCCCTTCTTGTACATAATACCTGATTAAAACATTCATTATATTCACTATTCATTATTCTTATAAATTAATATTTTTGGAATCTTGTAAATAATGTATATAATTCATATACATATTAGCCTTAGAATAAAACCAAAAAAGAGTTTGTAAAATAAAATAAATACAATGTATATAATATATAGGTAAAATACCTATAAGTATACTTACATACATATATACCTATTTATTTAAATATATAAATGAACTCATAAAAATCAAATAAAAATACATTTATACTCACAAAAATAAATTATAAATTTATAAAATAAGCCAAGAAAATAATAAAAGAAGATAAATAAATTAAAAATAAAATACCCAGAAATACATGTAAATACATACATATACACATTATTAAAATAAAACTATAATAAAACACCTCGAAAAAATCAATAAAAATCATAAATAAATACTAGATGAAATAATACACATTTTTTATTTTTTAAGAAAAAATTAATAAAATCATTTAGGACGTCAAATAAATCAATCTTCCTTCAGATTGGGTATTTTGTCTCGTAGCGGCTTACGTGGCCCAATGAGGCGCCGGCCAACGTTGACTCCCAGGTCAACTGTCCCATCCCTCGCCTGGCGTCTCTGAACTGTCTACTCCCCCAATTTCATGCCTTTTTCCCGGGCACACCATCCATCAATCGACAACGCTTCCTTCACAAGATTTGTTCCCTAATCTTCCATGATGCCCGCCGAAATCATAGATCAACGAGATGTTCATTGGATCAGTTAATAATCGCCGGGTAATAAGGCCCCTTGCCAATGTTTATAAATAACAAGCTCCGCTTCCTTCCTCGAATTTGGCCACTTTTTATCCAATCTCAAGCCTTAGTTCTAGTCCTAGGACATTCCTCGTGACAGGGGGAGTGAGCTGGTGCCTCGAATCGGCCGGAGAAAGGAGGATTTTGTCGCGGCGGAGCTCCGGCGTCCGCCCTACTCCCTGGAGGCCCCCAGGTATAAGAGCTGCCCTTTTATGCGTTTTTAGTTAGCCTTTAATGTTAGCATTTCATTCCAGTAGTTAGATTAGTTGTTAGTTAATCACCCTAGCGTAAAAATCAAAATTCGAAGTTCACCGGAGCTCCGCTCCGGCGACTTCTTCACCGTAAACCCCACTGTATCCGACCGCCCCGAGAATCCCATCTCGTTCCTCGTCGCCTTCTCCATCTATCGCACCCATCAGATCAACCCAGGACCCTTGGTCTTGGCGAATCGGGGCTCCACCTCCGCCGTTCGCCGGAGCCTCTCCGCCCACCTCCATCTTGCATCGCAGCTTCATAACCCCGGGTCGAGGAGATAGCTCTCTCGCCCGCGGTTCTTCCTGTGCAGGTACATCGAGGAATCGAGCCCTTCTGGGCTTGCTTTGACCCAGGAAGAGGTTCCTGGGGGTCCTCTTCTTCTCCGACCTCGCTCCATCGACTTGGACCTCCAGGAGCCATCAAAGAACCGTCAGATAACGCGGAAGCTTCCCAGCTACGATCAGAGAGCCTCAGATGCGCGGGAGGTGCCCGGAGGAGCCCGAGCTACCCGATCGAAGCTCGCCGGGGGCGAGCTTCTTCCCAGTTCTTCCAGGTGCCTTCCGCACCGTTGGATCGAGAGGGGCGGCCCAGATTGAACGCCGACCGTTCGATGAAGATGTACATCCACCGTCAGATCAGCCAGGAGGTTCTAATCCTGGCCCTTCATCGCCGAACCGATGTCCGCCGTCCGATGGCCGCCACGTGGATAAGTGGCGCCTCCAGCGCCGCAGGATGAAAAGCTTTGTTTAGGGGTAAATTTCATACCAAGCCCCTTACTTTTTGTATTTAGTATTTAATCCCAAAAATAAAAGTTTTAGTTGTAAATAAGTTGTAAAAATTTCAGTTGGACCCCCTGATGTTTTCATATTTTCACTTTAGTCCCTCCGCGCCTCACGTGCAGCAACCACGTGAGGCGCGTGAATATTTGCATCTAAACCCTACCGGGTTCATGTATTTATTAAATGGTCCTGAAAATAAAAGCTAAAGTGTATTTTTGTTGCAATTTTTGCATGTATGCCCCTGCCAACTATTTTATTTGCAAAAATACCCCTGCCAGGCCATTTAATTTTTGAAGGCTTTGTCTATTTATTTTATGCTTCATATTAAATAGAAAAATCTTGCAAAAATAGACTTAAGCTCCTGTTTGGTCATGCTTGAACGTCATATTTTTAGTTTTGCATTTTGTTGCATTTTTGCATTTATTAAAATTCAAAAACATGTCTTTTATTCCCTGTCTAACTTATAAAATCCAAAAAAATATGAAAATGCCTCGAAAAATTCCAAAAACATTACCTATGGTGTATTTTGACCTATATTAGTGTCAGTCCAAAAATCCCTAAAAATCTCAAAAAGAAAACCTTAAAAATTCAAAAATACCCAAAAACTTCAAAAAAATATAAAAAATCAAAGAAAATCAGAGAAATATAAACTCAGGCCCTATTTATGCTATATTTTATTATCGTTATTAGAAAACTAGGGTGGAAAATTTTTGAGGCTGTTAGCTATTTTTTAATCTCTGTTTTTGTGACAGCCAGTACCTAGTCTACTGTTTGCTATTATTTAGCTATTTAAAAATGCTAAAAATGTTTGCAAAAATACCCAAAAATCATAAAAACAGTAAAAAACCATGAAAATTCCAAAAAGACCCTTTTCCTGAATTTTTGACTATTTTTGAGTATTTTTGTGAATATTATAATACCCCTTTTATGTCTATATATCTATATATCCAAAAAAGAAAAAGAAAAATATATATATATATTATTATATTTAGATATACCTATATATATATTACATGTATTATAAGCTATATACTTACCCTCTATGTATATATATAATTAATATATTTGTATTATATAAATTTATATATATATATAATAATTAATTATTATATTTTAATAATAATAATAATAAAATTTTAAAAACCCACACAAGGATGACTGTGATTGACATGTAGGCTATTGCATTTTGTGTTGCTCTCTGTGGTTCGACCTCTACATATTTGTCACTATACATTTTATGGTAGAGTAAAATAAAGATTAATTCACATTTATTTTGAGCTTGACTGTTGTATTCTTTGGATTGTGGGTTAATTGCTGATTGACCCGGGTGTTCCACGAGTGGCCGCCTCAGCGACAACCTTTGTATTATTTATTCATGGCATCCCTTTTGGAATAGTCCCGTGTTATCAGGCACCTCCCCATTCCGAATGGTATTCGGAAAGCCGTGCCATTTGCCCGCAGAGTTAGTGCACAAATCAGAATGGGCAATCAAAAAGGTCAACTGGAACACACACCTGGGTCAGAAGCAGAGAGATATGGATCTGAATGAGCTTGTGGAAGTCAGAAACCGCGCATATGACAACAGTTTGGTGTACAAGGACAAGGTGAAGCGTTGGCATGATAGATATATCAGACGAAAGACCTTTGTTCCTGGACAGAAGGTATGGTTGTTCAATGCTAGGCTTAAGATCTTCCAAGGCAAGTTAAAGTCTAAATGGACGGGACCATTTGTCGTCTGTACGGTGCATGATAGTGGATGTGTTGAGATCTCAGATCTCGCAGATGACGCACCGACATTCCTAGTGAATGGACAGCTGTTGAAGCACTTCGTCGAATCTAATGAGCAGCTAGTCCATGTGGAGGAGATTGTATTCATGCACGAGACAGATACAGCAGATACACCTCAAGCCGCGTATGAGACCTTGCAGCAGTGAACCCCAGCCATCCGCAGCATCTCGAAAGATTCAGACCGACTCATCTGTGTATACCATCAGTCTTGTACATCCTATCCTTTTCCCCCGCGACTCTAGTAACCCATCCCCACATCATCGAACCATTATCTTGGACTATACTTAGGATGACCAGATCCTAAGTATAGGGGGGAGGGGTCACCTGAGTCGGTTCACTGTACATTCTCCAGATCACATTGGTCCTCATACTCATTTCCTGCCGATACTTAGGCTGACCTGAGCCTAAGTATAGGGGGGACCGATGCCCGCATTGATACTCATCCACTTCTCATCTTTCCCTCGTCTGCCCCATTTTTCTGATCTTTTTCTACACTTAGGCTGCCAGAGCCTAAGTATAGGGGGGCAGGACGACTTCTATACTTTTGTTCTTTTAGCTCTCCTACGCTTAGCACGAGCTATGTCTTTTTCCTCGCTCTTCGTGCTCTGAGGACATAGCACACGCTAAGTATAGGGGGGCGTGTATATATTACATATATACTTTACCCATAGCTCGTACTTTCACGTATTTTTGTATATATTTTACAATAATTACGGGTGGGTAAAAATCCAAAAAAAAGAATGAAAATGACAAGAGGCTTCTTATTTACTCGTGCATATCATCTCTGCATCCAAGAAAAAGAAAAAAGAGTCTTGCATTTTCATAGCATGACATCTCATCTCATCTGCATAACTTTGCATATGCAAAGTGAAAAGCTAGTGCGTTCTGGACCAAGTTATGAGTAGATATTAAGGATGGACTTGATTTGACCTTAATCCACCTAATTTCAGAGGAACCTTATAGGAACTGGAGTTAAGATTTCTCAGGTCAAGTGACTTAATTCTTTGAGTCCGCAAGTCTATGTTCACATGTCATCTTGATTAGTCTAAGTAGAATATCTTGGGCATACGCAGGATTCTTTTAGATAATGACCTAACTTGGACAAGCACAATGCACGTAGCTCTTCATGGATGAGATGGTAAGGAGGTAGAATCCTTTAGCTTGGAGTAGCGCACGGGTGGAAACATCCATCCTCCTCTAGGGAGGGTAGTGCATCTCAACCTAGTCCGGTGGTGTTGACATCTAAGGACAGGATGTTGTGGGTTGCAATAATGCTTCAAAAGAGGGATAGTCTACTGGCTCAAGAGGAAAAACTCCTGATGTACATGCTGCACGTTATGAAAAAAAAGCAAAAACTCCAAAAAAAATCAGACAGGTTCAAGAAAAAATAAAATACCTGTCGGAGTCTGTATACTAGTAAAGAAATGCAGCTGGATGACTTGGCTACACTGGTCAGGCATCCCGGGATAGGTAGCTACACTGGCTACCGTCCATTCTCTTCTCTACCCCCTCCTCTTGAGTTGGTCGCACTTGAACTTAGAAGGGAATACCCCGCTCCTCGAGGAAAGAGTTACTGGACCAGGTTACTGAGTTACCTTGTTAGAGGAGGCTGGTTCTGAGCCATTTCTGATGTGGAGAGTTACATCTCACTTACACAGTACAAGTAAGAATCATAGTCATCAGAAATTTGCGTTTGAGGATTTGTTCTGACCTGACTGTTGAGGCGTCTTGAATAGAAGACTTGTGGAACTTGAAGTCTGTTAGGTCTTAAGTTCAGGTCTAAATAAGGTTCCGCCACACAACTAATCCAAAGGTCGAGTCAGGCTCCATTTTTAACTTTTGTTCATGACCTTGGTATGGAACCCAAAATCATTTCACTCTTGCATTTCATTTTAGTTGCTCGGGGACGAGCAAGGTTTAAGTATAGGGGGTTGATGAATCTGTGATTCATCACTTCAAAAGTCAAAAATAGAGCCTTGTTCCCGAGAAAATAGATGCACATTTCCCTTTATATTGCATAAATAGCATTCATGCATACATACATAATTCATACATTTTAGCAGTCCATTTGCATTTAAATAAGAAGCCAAAAATCCCTTGTAAAATATTCACTCATTAAAATAACCTCTACTTTATAGTATATACTCCTTAGTTAATAATATAGGGAAGATTGCCAAAAATCCCCCTTGTAATTTAGCCAATAAAGCCTGAGAACCCCTGTACACTAAATTGCACATAAATCCCTCATACAAACTCCGAACTAGGTCTACTTACTCTTAGAATACTACACATGGAAAGACCTTTAAAATGAGACTAGTTTCATCCAATTTGGAGCTTGTATGAGAAAGTTGGGTTTTTGGGTCACTTTGTATACTACATAGGTGTATAATTGTATCTTTGTATTTATGTATCACATTTGACCTCATCTCCGTCTTTGGTCAACATGAAACTTGTAGATCTCATCGAGATCTACAACTTTCATGTTTTGAGTGTTTCCAAATTCGGCTCCCTCTTCTCTCTACACATGTATCTTCTTCCAGCCACTCACAGTAGGCCACGTGGCGCCCTCTGGTTGCGCCACGCGGCCCGCTCCCCTTGCCTCATCCGCCTGCATTCTCAACCGTTGGATCCTCCTCTTTGATCCAATGGCTCAGTCTTCTCCACGTACGCCTCAAATCCCCACCATCAGATCATCCCCTGTCTTCAATCCGCGCCATCCGTCCGCGCCTCCTCCAGAGCTCGCCACGTGGCAGCATCTGAACCATCTGATCAAGCCCCTGATCCCTCCATCACAGCCGCTCTTCTATTGGCGCCCCTCGTCCCTTCGATCATCTCCATCACTTCATCGAAGCCGCTCGCTCGCGCTTCGCCCAGCGCCCTCCACGTGGCACGATCACGGCCCATCATCACCGAGCCCCGATCTAATCCTACCCGACCAGCTGCCGTTCGATCACCACCGTTGGATCACAAGATCCAACGGTGGAGACCTCGTCTCCTACCTCCGGGTACCCCCTCTCTCCCACGTCCCCTGCCTTGCGGGAGGAGCGCCCCCTTCCTATTCTTGGCAGTGCCTCGGCCACCGCAGACGAGCACCACCACCTCCACGATGTCACCCACTCGTCCCTCATCCTCGCCGGCTACCTCACTCCCCACTACGACCACCAGAGTCGCTCCATGACGCCCATAAACATCGCCTCGTCGCCAACACTGCTGCCACCTCCATCCTATAAATACACCACCACCGGCCAACTTTAGCCGCATCCGCCACTCCAGAGAGCTTCCCTGAGCTCAGACCTTTCAATTGGTGACAGCAATTCAACAAGTCTTCGAGCGAAAAAGGGCTTCTTCTCCGGCGAGATCCTCGGCCCACCGCAGTGTCGCAGCCACTCCTCCGAGCAGCTGCTGGAGCTCGGGACACCACCGGTCCCTCGAGCGAAGACCTGGACCCCAAAAAGGAGGTCCAATCCCCAGGTGAATCCTCCATTTCCCCTCCGATCTTTTTCTTATTTTTCCTTTATCTTCTCCGATTTTATTCGCCGCCTACGGTCACCTTCTCGCTCCCATTCCATCCCGACGAGCTTCGCGTCGAAGCTCTCATCTTCGCGGCCACATCTACGACCTCCGACGACGCACCTCGCAATACCCCGATCTCCAGCTCCGCCATTTGGCCGGAGCTCCATCACCAGACGCCCTCCTTCACCCTTAGGCCTCTCCGATCACAGTCGAGTCTCCACAAGCGCACGCACGAGCTTCGGCTCTATCTTTAACACCTACAGGTGCTCCTCTGATCATTGAACGGAAGCTCACCAGAGACGACTTCGAGCTTCATCACCATCGGCATCCGACCGCCCTCCGTCGCTCTTGAGACCACCAGTATCTCCGTCGCATCACCACGCTCCTTTTGGAATATCTCCGACACCTCGGAGAGCGTCAGCGACGCGAGGAAGGACGGGCAGAGCTGAAGCACCCTCGCCATAGCCCCGCCATGTCCTCCGCAGGCGGCGGAGGATCATCAGAGCCGACGCATAGCTGCCGTTCGATCACGTTGATCGAACGGCCCCCAGAGCGCCACGCCGACTCTTCACAGGATTTCACAGGAGGCGTTGGATCCTCATTAGATCCAACAGCGCCTAGCGAGCCACTTGTCTTCCCACCGCAGCAGCTGTCAGCCGTCGATCGCCCCTCTGATCCAGCGGCTGATCTTCAGCCACGTCGCCGTCCCCATCGAGCCCAGGAGCCGTTGGATCCACCCTGATCTAACCGCCAGAGGTCCCGCCACGCGTCTTCACCGCCATCCATCGGATCAAGCTCGATCCGAAGGTCCCTAGCTTTCCACGTAGCCTCGGCCCGAGCCTCTTCTCCGAGCCTAGGTTCGGGTCGTCCGAGCCTCACTCCAGACCTCCTGAAGCATCCGAGCCTCACTCCAGACCTCCTAAAGCGTCCGAGCCTAGCTCCGAGCCTCCGCAGCCATCCGAGCCTAGGCCGCCCACGTGAGGAGCACGTGCGGCCTAGGTAATTTACACAGAGGCCCCTAGAGCTTTCCATATTTGCAAAAAGGTCCCTGTGAAGCAGACCCCACGTGAGGAGCACGTGCCCTGTGGAGAATTTGCACACGAGTCCCCAGCATTATAGGTAATTGCATTTTAGTCCCTGTCCGCATATTTGCTTATTGTATTTTTAATTTTCTGTATTGCATTTACACTTCTGTGTTTGCACGCATCCCTAGGTTGCATTTTACATCATGTTGTAAATCTAAAAATTGCATTTTGTTAAGAAACTTGTCCTCTATCTATTGGTCCACGTGTCACATTTTTGTAATTTCAGTAGAATTATTAATGAATTAATTGGTGCATTTTTGAAATATTTTGCCTAGTGACACCTTTTAATTTTTAGTTAATTCTCTGTGCTTCCAAAAATCATCAAAAGTTCACAGTAGCTTAAGGACATTATTCTTAACAAACCATAAAAATTTCATGTCATTTGCACACATATCGAGGCCTAAATAAATTGTTGAGTGATTTTCTTATTTTAAGTTTAGTTAATTCATTTCACAGTGAAATTAAGATCTGTTAATTTTTCTGGATCCCTTATCATTAGTGCTATCTAGGATAATTTTAGTTCTTGAAAAATTGTGGTTTGCTATTTATTAAAAATTAAATATTGAAAATCACCCTGTCTGCATATTTAATTTCCAGTAAATCCATTTAGTGTCTGAAAAATCCAAAAAAATTAATGTAGGTCATTTTCATCATAATTAATTATCTGACCAATTTTTAGAATTTTTGGATATCATTTGATATCTTAATTAAATTAAACGATAAATTGGCCTACATGTTTGCATAAGTCTGCATAGAAATTAAAAAGAACAAAAAAAATACTTCCGCGAAAATCCAACACTTGGATACTTGCTTAAAATTCACCTAAGGAGACAGATGCCTCCCTGAGATCGACCTTGGACTTCACCAAGTAAAAAAAATCTGCCGCTTAAAATTAACTTAACATTAATTGATAAGTGGTTTTTGACTAGCCTCTCGTATCCGACTGCAACGAACTATTAACATTAATTTGGACATTAATGTGACCTAATTAACATAGGGTGCGGGACAGTTGTCACTAAGTATGGGGGGTCGTATATACTGCATATATACTTTAGCCATAACTCGTACTTTCGTATTTTTATCAATAAATATGGCTAAAATTCTTTAAAAATTCATTAAAAATCTTAATAAAAGTTGTTTATTATTCCTCAAATTCTCTTTGTATTTACTGATTAATAAATCAGGTGAAAATGTTTTTTACAAAATGTTTGAAAAATAGTTTGAAAATCCTTTTGAGAAATCTTTTGAAAACTATTTGGAAAACGTTTTGTTCAATATTTTCAACCTTTGTAAAATTGTTTTATTTTGAAAATCTATTTTCTTTGTGTGAAATAAAAATATTTGAAAAACAATTTGCAAATGTTTTGAAAATATTACAAAAATATTTTTGAAAAATATATATATACTGTTTGAAAAACCTTTGCAAAATGATTTTCAAATGTGTGTACATGTTTGTAAAAATTGTTTTCAAAAATTATTTTGGACTATAGTTTTTTAAAATTATTTATAAAATGATTTTTCAAATAAGTTTGAGGAATATATACATCACACTAAAATTATTTATTAATATATATTTATAAAATTGACCATTTACCCTTGTAAATTCTTAAAATCTACTTCTTATAAATATAAAATGCATCCCCGTGTAAATATTTAACCTAGTTTTAGCCAAAATCTTTTGTTTTAAAAAATCCAAAAAACATTTGCAAAATTAAAATACAAAAAACATCTGAAAAAATCCTTTTGAAAAATAAAAAAATGCATATGCATCATCTTTTCAAAAATCCATAAAAAGTTCAAAATCTTTGAAAATTGCATCACAAAAATATTTTCTGCATTCTGCCTAGCATTTGCATAGCATGAGCATTTTTCGGATTGAGTTTGATAATTGAACAATTCTAAGTAAAATCCAGAGATTGGAGCTCGGTTGGACCTTAAATCTACCTAATAATAGGAACCTTGTAGGAGCTTGAATTAAGGTACTTCAGGTCTAGTTGACTTAATTCTTTGAGGACCGCGAGACTTGATTCAATGGATTCTTGACTACCTATGTAGAGTATTTTGGAGCACACACACGACTCTTGTGATAATGACCTAACTTGGACACCTGCACCTTTCACTTGGCTCAACTCAGTTGGAGTGGTGAGGGGATTGGATTTGCCGGTATGAGACGCACATAAGTGGAAACATTTGTCCTCCTATAGGGAGGGAAGTGCACCCCAGCCCGTCCAGTGATGAGGAATTCTAAAGACAGGAGAGTGTAGGTTGCAATAAAGCTTCAAAAGAGGGATAGTATACTAGCTCAAGAGGAAAAACTCCTTATGTAAATGCTATTGTAAATAGTATTTCAAAAAAAACTCCAAAAAAATTGGACAAGCCTGTATAAAAATAAAATGCCTGCCGGAGTGTATATATGTTGTATAGTCAATAAGCAAGCTTGAGCATCAAAGTCAAATCATGTGAGCCTGCAACTGGATGACTTGACTACACTGGTCTTGCATCCTAGGATAGGTAGCTACACTGGCTACCATCCATTTTTCTCTTCACCCCTCCTCTTGAGCTGGTTGTCACTTTAACTTAGAAGGGAATAACCCGCTCCTCAAGGAAGGAGTTATTGGATTGGGGAATAATTGGGTTGTCAAGCTGGAGAAGTCAGTCTCTTTGTCATTTTAGTTGGCGAGAGCCACTATCACTTACATTGTACGAGTCAAATTCATAGTCGTAAGGGTTTGTGTATGAGTTGAAGTATTCTGACATGGCTATTGAGGATACTTGAGTAGAGTTTTGGGATTCGCGAAGGCTGTTGGATTTCAAATCCAATTCCCATTAAGGTTACGCCCGCACTAGAATTTCAAAGATCCGACTTAAGCTCCAAACTTTGATTTTATGAAGACAAGTTTGATAATTAAATTTAATCCAATTTTCTTCCTTTTCTTTTCTTTGTTTTTTTTCTGCACTTATTGCATAACTGTTTGCAAGGGACTAGCAAAGGCAAGTATAGCGGAATAATGAATCTCCATTTCATCATCTTTATTTTATCATTTTGGCCTTAAAAACCCTAGTAAATGTTTGTAAATACCCTTAATTTAGGCATTTTATCATTCATGCATTATTATGTAAATATTGTAAAAAAATACAAATTTTAAAACCAAAATTATAGAATAAAGAAAAGAAAGGAAAAAATAAAATATTGAAATATTTTACGACCTGAAACCCCGAGACATAGGTATCTCGATGACTAGGTCGACAAGGAATAAAGTAGGAGGAGATAAGGGCCAAAATACAATAAAATACCATTTTATTTCATTCATTCTTTCTTCATTTTTGGACATATTTTTAGATCCACTTTTTATACCTCAAATAAAGAAACTTTGTACATGAAATTGTAGATAATTAAATATAGAAAAATACAAAATTAATTCCAAACAAAAATAATGTATAGATAAAAAGTTATGATCCGAATAAAATTCCAAAACCCCAACTTCCCATATCCATATCTCACAAATAAAAACTCGAAATGTATCAAAATCACCTTTAATTGTATATAACTTTTAATAATCTATTTAATGAAGGTGGTTTCATATTTTTTGGAGTTACGGTGTGAAATTTGAGGACCGCTATTGTATAGCTATATTGATTAAAATATTCATTTTATTTATTATTCATAATTTTTATAGTTTTATATTTTTATAATTTTGTAAATATTATTTATTTGTAATATATATGAATAATAAAAAAGGAATAAAACACTAAATAAAACATAAAAATAAACTTATATAAAATACATAGGTATAATACCTATAAATATACATATATAGATTATACATCTATTTATTTAATTGTATATAATACATCAGAAAGACAAAATAAAAATATATCTAAGTGTATAAAATTAAGTTATAAATATATAAAATAATAAATGAAAATAATAAAATAAATATACAAAATAAAAATAAAACATTAAAATAAATAGATAAATATACCAGTATAGCTCCTAAAGGGAACTTGTAATTCCAAACCTCAAAAAATAAATAAAAATCATTATAAAATAATTTAGAAAATAATAAATATTTTTTATTTTATAACCTAAAACTAATAAAATCGTTTATCATTTTTAATTGAATTTATGAATCTTTTTGCCAAGGATTTTTCTGGTTGGTCCACGTGAACCAACCAGAATCATTCGTTGGTTGACCTCGGTTAACTCTCTGACCGAGGTCTGAACTGTGTCAGAATGCATTTTTTGGCCAACTTCGTGATTTTTCGAGGCAAGCCCTTTCACCATCTCGTGCTGGTGTCTTCACAACTTTTTCTCCTCGTCGATCGATGATACACGCCCAGGGTTCATCTCGATCATTGCATCCCTGAATCGTCGCCAGCCTCGTTCTTCTCGCCCTGTCATGCATCCTTTACAAAATGGCACCCGACCTTCCATTTCAATTTTGAACCCCTTTTGCCCGTTTTCCCCTCTCCTTCTTGCGTGCTGAGGATCGAGGAGGTGATAGCGATCTCTCCTCACCGTTCAGAGGCACGACGGAGTGGCGCGGAGGCGGCTTCCACCCATCGTCGGAGCACCACTCCTGGTGGTATTATCTCGTGGCTTTTGGCCGCTCGAGGTCATTTTCCTTTTTTTGTTGTTCTGTAGTTAATTGTAGGTCTAGTGTTCATTCTACACTTTTTAATACGTGTTTCATTAGTCGTTTTAGCCTAGAATTAAATTAAACACTTCCGCCGGAGCTCTTGGGCTCTGGCCACTCCAGCCACTCTGCCACCTGCCTATCTTTCACCAATAAACATCGGGTTCTGAACCCCCTTTTGTTGCTACGCTTTGTTCGTCATCTGCAGGACCCAAAGGAGGCATCAGAGCCTCGACTTTTTGCCCAAGAAGAGCTCTAGGTCGCCAGAATGCATTGAGACTCCGAGGGGTCATCCTGTGGCCCTCCGGACCCCCTAGCGACCTCTGGGAGACGCACGACTGAAGCAGGAACCCATTGAGATCATCCGCAGCTCTAGGAGACGTTGGAGGAGCGATCTGCACCAACTTCAAACTCGCCCACGACGAGTTCTTCAAGTGTTCTTCCAACCTTCCTTAGAGCCCTTGGATCTTCAAGCCGTGCCAGACCATTCAGCAGCTGATTTGCTTTGCCCACACCATTTGATCAAGGGCTTGGATCTAATCTTGGCCATTCATCTGCGAAGGGGCATCGTTTGACGGGGAGCTAACACGTGTTTAAGTGGAGTGATATCCACCGTCCATGCCCGCCTCTTGCTGGGTATTTTTCCCTTTTTACCACATCATCTTTCGTATTAAATTATTAGTATAATAACTTTCAGCTGATGTGTTAAAGTTCTGTAATATTTTCACCTCACCCCCTTAACTTTTGCATATTTTCATTTCAGTCCTGGCCATGTCACCTCACGTGACACTTCACGTGAGGTGACATTTTGCGGCCACGACCCCTGGGGTTTTATTTATTTCTATTCATCTCTTAAACTTTTCTATGTAGTTATATTTTTTTGGTAATTTTACAAATTAACCCTTAGGGTTTTTGGAAATTACAGTTGTGTCCCCACCAGGTACGTACGTGGTTACCTTCGTGATCCTTGGAGTTTTTGCAGATATATCCTCGTGGTTTTGTGCATTTAGTTTGGTCCATAAATATTTTTACCACGTTTCTGGGAAATTTATACTGTGGTCCTCGATTTTTTTATATTAACAAAAACACCCCTACCGGCGTGCATTTTCACTTTGTTTTCTCTATTTATTTCATGCATCCATAAATTTAGAAAAAAAAATCCCCAAATAGTTTTAAGTTCTTGTTGCATTGCACTTTAATGCCATATTTTTATTTTTCAAAAAATATATTTTATGTATTTATGTTTTTAACTTCCGGACCAAAAATCAATAAAAAATATAAAGAAAACCCATAAAAATTGCAAAATCCCTAAAATCTTTATAAAAATATTAAAATTTCTTAAAATCCTAAAAATATATTTTCTGTCTCTAAATTTTCTCTATTTATTATCTTTATTCTAAAATTAATTTTGAGAATTTTGGTTACTGTTTGATATTTTTATCTCTAATTTAGTTTCAGATTTATATTTTATTCCCTATTTTGAGTATTTGTGACTTTAAAAATACCAAAAAATTAGAAAAAATATAGAAAATCACAAAAAGGTTAGAAAATTATAAAAAGCCTAAAAAGATTTTATTTCTTGTATTTTAACTATTTTTACTTATTTTTTATATATATATTATCTCTCTCTTATCTATATTGCATATATATATATCTTATTTTATAATTTAAAAGAAAAAGATATATATATATATAAATGAGAAAATCAGAAAATAAAAATTTAAAAATACAAAATCTAAAAAAAATTAAAAATATAAAATTAAAAACCCACAAAAATAACACATATAGATAAATACATTACATTCATTTTTTAGCATTAATTAGCCCCGATCTACCTACTTGCTGCATGTGTTCGACCTTTACATTAATTGCACTATACACATCTTTTGTAGAGTTATAATAAATTTTAACTCCACATCTTGCTTTTCATTGATTGATTCTGACTTGTGGGTTAATTGTTGTTTGAATTGGGGTTTCGTGAGCAGTCGCTTCAGCGACATTGTGATCCTGCCTTGTGTGGATTACTATAGACCCTTAAAATCCTGTTCAGCAAAGGTTTCTGTATTAAATACGTTGGTGTTGTACATGTGAGCCCACGACGAGACATTATGCAATAAATGTTATTGCAAATATCATTCCCTAATCTGAAATGAAGAACATTTAATTTCATGATAGGCCCCTTAGTATAATTAAGATTATGTACCATGGCCATGTTAACGATCATATAGTTGTTGATTCAATTGTTGAATCATAGACGCTGGTGCTTGGATGAATATCTAAAGAGTTAGATTGAGGACTCATCAAGCACCATCAAATAATTATTACAGATGATCTCCAGCCTTAGTAGGAGATGGAAACCCTTTCTCTTTTGGCCGATATCTGACCGACCTCTTGATGCAGGTCCTCTGTATAGGAATAGAGATTTGGAAGTGTTAGATAAGTTTGGTCAAAGAGTTGACTTAACGAGATAGAGATAACCGAAGTCCTATGTCATATGCTGTCACGATATAGGCACACATCCTCTAACCGGAGACAGATGTTTTACTATATGTTTGTATGTTTGAGTATATACATTTTCCTGAATGATAGGTTGATGATGTAATCAAGGTCTATACATCGGTACACTAGTGTGCATATAAGGGCATATGAGTAATATAATCTCTCAAGGGGGTCATACAAGTTCATTTACCGAACTGGAAGACATGAGCTCACTCATGAGATATTAGGAATCAAATTCTGTGCATGGTCGTCTCACTTTGGAAGCTTGACTGAATTTATAGGTTTGTTATATGCCTTTGGAAAGTATATGATCAATACCTAGGTATGATACATTCTTTTGGAAAGTATATGATTGATATCGACTCCCAATGATCAAATGAGAAACTTAATGATAAAACCCTAAAGGAGACAGTATAAATAGATCTAAAAATTCGGGTTTATTCTAGGTCTTCCAATATGTAGGATGTACATGTATTAGAAATACCTAAGGGTGATGTGGTCATAACGATTGTATAACCATGATGCTTCCATTCCGAGGGAGTGATGAAACAGGTCTAGATTTTAGTGACTCCTCTCATAGAGAAGTGATCTGATCTTTTTCCAAATGTTAGGCATTGATCTGAATGTGATTCAGATACAATGAGAAGACTAGATCTACGATTTTAATTTAATCCAACATCTATGGGAGGTCCCCAAGACCTGGATTTAAGATGTGATCTCAATATCCAAGCCACTATACGTAGAACTATTATCAATATGTCCTTATCTCCAAGTATCTGCAGAGAAGCGTATTATTCTTGAAAGAGTTCAAGGATAATTTCATTGTTGATAATGTGTCTAGGCATTGAGGAAAATTTATAGTTAAATGTGATTTAATTATCATAGATAATATGAATTTGATTCATATTATTTGACAATAAAAGAAGAATTATCTAAGATGATCAAATGTGATTTAGTTATCAAAGACGTGATTAATGAATGTGATTCATGTTATTTGGACACATGAGAAGAGTCATCTTGGATGATTAAACATTATCAAAGTTATGATTAATATGGATATCCCTATCCGTAATCATGGATATTATAAATATGCTTTAGTATGTTGGATAAATTTAATTGTAAATATAATTACAAATTATATGTTGTTGTGAATTTGTTGGATATATGAATGTGATTCATATTTATCAATGGCATAATTGATGTTTTCACAAATTTATTTTGGAATTATTTTTGTGAAGATAAATGCAATAATAGTTGTTGCATTTTAATATACATATAATAAATATATATTAAGGAAGGTAAAAACCACCAAAGGTGACCGTCCACCTTGACCCATTCAATGGGGGACGACCACCCTCTTTTTAGGGTAGTAGTTGCCTCCCTTATTATGTATTTATTATAATTGAATTTAAAATTAATTAATTTGTATCTTGATAAAGGGATGTAATTAATTTATTTTAATTTAATTTTTTGTTGTAAATTTGTAGCAACAAATCATGGCCATTGATTAATAACCTCTTAATCTAAACTATTGGATTAAGAGGGGACATGGATTGAGATCCATATACATCTAACTAGTATAAAAGGAAGGATAACCCTTACCTTTAGTCTACACACATAATTCCAAGAGGAATTAAACTCTCTCCATCTCTCTCTCTCTATACACTCCCCTCTCCCCCTCATTAGAGTGGTCGTCCATCCTAAAACCTAGAGAGGGGTCGTGGTCATTGTGACATCGTTGTGCTGCAGGATTGACTACTCGTGGATCTCCATCTTTCTCGATGTGCTTGGCTCGTGAAGAAGACATCTGATCTCGTGGGATGAGATCGGGAAATTCATCCCTTGGATCATAAACATGGATCACGAGGAGCACAAATTTCATCAACACGCTCACAAGTGCCTCCTCCATTGGATCGGACTTGAGATAGGAGGTCTTTGTTTAGAGACTCAATTGCAACCATACTTCAAGAGGTAAACCTAATACTTGTTTGTGATTTAGATGAAATTATCCGAGAAGTGTTCTTGGACCATTTGGTTTCATCGTTTAAAATTTTTTAAATTCTGCTGCCTCAAGCGACTAATACGACTAGTCACTCCTGATCGTATA
The DNA here is from genome assembly GCA_037367405.1 of Ottelia alismoides. Taxonomy (NCBI): domain Eukaryota; kingdom Viridiplantae; phylum Streptophyta; class Magnoliopsida; order Alismatales; family Hydrocharitaceae; genus Ottelia; species Ottelia alismoides. The sequence continues at coordinate 174,511 of JAZKJV010006785.1, read as the reverse complement.
TGATGCGATATCCACACTTCCATGATGTGCTTAAGGATCTTCCCATATCATTCAAGTGGTATCAGAGCCTTAGGTCAGAGGTTTAGGATAGATCCATAAACCTAAGATGACATGGGCATTTTTTGTTATGTGAAGTTTCATCGCATTTTATTCACGTAACCATGTTTAGTGTGTTTTTTCTCCCTGTTTAAATGCCTTAAAACATGAGATCACTTGGAATATGCTCCCCATTAAATTAAAAAACCTTCAGACTTGAGTTTGCATGATTTGGATTCTATTTTCTCAAGTTATGATTGTTTTCATGGACATGTATCCATTGTTGCGGGAATGGTATTTTAGAAAGTAATCAAGAGATAAACAGGTTTTAATATGTCAAGAAATGTATATCACTTGGGTTTTGTTAAAAATCAAATTAATAAATCAAAAAAACTTAATTTACATGATTTGGATTTTATTTGATCGAGTTATGCTAATTTTAGTAAGTATGGGTCATTGTTGGAAATTACATACCTGATCATGAACCTTGTGATTGTCATTCAACTAAATTAATAGAAATTAATGGTTAATTTTATAAAATAATCATTGATCAATATTTGTGAAATATTTAATGATGATTATTTTCTTGAATGATATTGCCCTAACCAAAAAATGATAAGATAATGTTCTTGATCACAATTGGTTACATCCTTTCCAACAAACATTGATGTTTTAATAGGACTGGGGATTTGTTTAGCAAATCTCCTTATAATATTAATCAAAATGATTTTGATAAATATTATATGGTATAAATTCAGTTGAAATACTGATTATCATCTCAAATACAAAATGATCAAATCATATTATCCTGACCTGAGGCGGATATGGTGTCTAGTCGGAGATCGTTAGGGTAGCATGTTGCTCCGTGAGCGATTTGTCCTATTCCTGTCGGTACTGGCCATGACATCGAGTAAGGAAAGGATAATTCTTGAAGAAATCATGATGTATTTTTCTAATTATTTAAATTCGAATAATACATATTTTGAGATTATGCCATCCTTCAAGTAATAATCAAAATTATTTATTGCTTGATAAATTGGATTGATAATTGATTTAATATGATTAAATGAATTAGATTCAATTAAACACTCTATTATGGATATATTTGTAATTCCCTTGGAAGAATTAATATTTTGAATATGATTCATAATATGTAATTAAATTTGAATATGATATGGAGGATCACATAAGTGACATCCATGGTCTTCCATCAAGGGAAGGGTTTCGTTGCCAGGGATTGTGTGTAGGAGATGCCTTTCCAAAGTGAGAAATGCTGCATACAAGCGTATCTGGATTATGCTCTTTGCTTCTCGAAAGAGTAAGGCCAATGTTGGGTCCTCAAATTATTAGGATGATATTGGATTGCGCATAGCGAGTTTTATTCCTGTTAATGGTTTGTTCAATTAGCAACGAGCCAACATTGCCTTAGGGTGGTGGGCCAATGTGTTAAAGACCGAATTGGAAAATGTAAGTTGGACTTGTAAGGAGAAATAAGTTCCCGCTTCTTTTTATCTGAGTTTTAGTTTCACATATTATTGGGATGTAACAAAGATAAGAAAGGAGATCCCAGATCTTGCTTGAGATAATGGGAAGCATATCTCTTACATTGAAAGTGAATAAGGGAATGAACTTTTAGTGTTGACAAGGTAAGACAATTTTGATATAAAAATACCTAAATCAAAATAAAATATGTGTATATATATTTATGCAAATTTCTTATTTCAGATAATCCTTATTAAACCCACTCAATACTATACTCAATAATAACCAGTAACATATCATGGATTGGATCCATGATCAAGATATTGTACTTTCAGTTGGACACATAATGTATGTGGTTGGAATGTACAAGTTTCCTCATAAAAATGAGGAATGCCAATTAAATAGACAATAGGACAACAACCTAGGGTTTGTATGTCTCTATAGTCTTGATCCCTCATCGAATGTGCTTTGGAAGTATCATGTCGATGATGATCGTAATTGTGAAATAATCCTTATAAAATCTAAGAAGATTTTTTGGCATACATATGTGCTCTCAACATTTAATCATGAATGACAGGTTTTACTGCATTATGCATAATGGTGGCTCGACATGAGAAGATGTACTCAGAATGTTTGAGTACCTACCTGAAACAAACTCTTTTAGAGTTTAGATGGATGTCGATACGATGAGTGTCATCATTCTACTATCTATATTCAAGTCATTCATGAAGCTTCATAATATTCATATTGTATGAATTGAATGAAGCATGTATAAATGTTGAAATACTCTTATATTGAATTCTTTTGAGTTCAACATAAGAAATCCTTTTTTCTTAGGCAATGGTTTTTATAGATGAAGTGAGCATAGTGGATGCATGGGTCTGACCTAAGTAAGAAGGAAAGTCAAAGAGTTGACTGTACTTTTGTGGTTTCCACACATATGACATCCAAAGAGTTGGATGAATGCCAATATTGCAACAAGCCGATGTATTGGTAGTATGACTATCTGGACTATCTAAGATCCTTAGAGAAGGATCCAGATAGTCCATCGAGATATTATACATCTACATTTAATCATTGAAATTGACTAGCTTATTGGATAAGATCACAGTCTAAAATTGTATCTCATTCTTCTATTAACACTTGCAATTGGTTGCATATGTTTTAGAAGACTAGAATATTTGATCTTAAAGTTTAATATTGATGCAATTCTTGCTACAATCTCTATTGGATAGATAGACTTCATAATTTCAGTAGGAGAGCCCTTAGTCTTAGAGAATGTCTCTATGACCTAGATATTAGAATACACTCATTGTTTATTTCTAAATGTTGGAAATAAATATGAATTCTGGAATAGGCCTATCATAAAGCATTATGATGGATATATTTTAGATAGTAATCTGACATCTGGAGGGCTCTACTAAATTAGAGAAAATTAATGAATGGTTCATTAACATTTCTAATACTGAAAATTAAACCTTCAAAGATCAATAGGAGGAAGAAGATCATTTCGCAATGATCTGGCATCAAGCCTTGGACATATGTCTGTTGATGTAATCAATAGACTAGTAAGATATTGAACTTTAGATTGTCTGAAGATTTAGAACTTACATACTTATGAATATTGTATTCAAAGTAGAAATGCCCAATGCACCCTTCTCTTAGAATGGTGTAAGATGTCAAGGTATTCAAATCTCATACACGTTGATGTATGTGGATCATCTATATCACAATAAACATTAATGATATGTGATATCTATTGATGATTATTTGTGACATGAGATTTCTTCCCTTCATCTTAAAAACCTTTGAAATGTTCAAAGATTAGAACCAAAGTTTGAAGGAAGATGAAAGAATTTGATCTAATCAAGGCAGCAAGTACCTATTAGATTAATTCAATGAATACCTTATGGAAACAGGAATATCGTTCCTATCTCACTCCTCCTAATACACCTAACCTCAATAAAGTTATATGGAGATATAATTGGATCATGTGTGACATGATTTGAACAATGATGAATATTAGCATAATTACCTCTTAGTTTCCGTGCATATATGTAGTAGAGACTACAATATATATCATTAATAAGATTCCATGCAAGTAAGCTGGAATCTTACACCAAAGAGTGCTACTTCATTAGGAAAATAAAGGATGGTATTGGATACCTACTTTATGACCTTGAGATTCTTAAACGATTTCACCTCTGAAAATGTGATTCTTAGAGCATGACTTTCTTGATAATCAAGATGAAAATGAAGCGAAGGAACTCATTTAATCTTGAGAAAATAATGAGCTCCTAAAATCGGAAACTAAAAGGAAAATTAAAGATGAAACACTCATTCATCTTCAAATAATTTAAGGATGGTTTCCATGTATCGGTTAAGTCTGAAAATGATCTGACTTCATATGATGAAGCTTCTAAGGATCATGACATGAAAATATGGATGTTAGCAATAAAATAAAGTAGACTTCATATACAAGTGTTGTATATGGACCCTCGAGGATCCATCTATAAGGGTAAGACCCGCTAGGTGTAAATGGATCTTCAAGAGAAAGCGGGAACTTGATGAGAAGTAGAGACCTTCAAAGCACAGTTCGTATCCACAAAATACACACAGAAAGAAGACATCACTTGTGATGCGACTTGATTCCTAGTGACCATGCTTAAACTCATCAGATTATTGCTGGCTATAGCTACACAACTTGACTATGACATCTACAAGATGGAAGTCAAGATTGCATTCTTCTATGAATTCATCATCAAGGATATTCATATGAAGTAGCCCCATGGCTTCATGGATGAGGAATGCAAGGTGTGCAAGCTCAAGAAACTCCATCTATGGACTCAAATAAGCTTCTTATAGTTGGAACATTAGATTTGATGAAATTATAAATGTTATGATTTCAGATAGAATCTTGATGAACCATGTGAAGCTTAGTGGGAGTGCCATTGTATTCATCGTGCTAAATGTAGATGATATCCTAATCATTTGGAATGATGTGAGGATGATATAAGTGTTTTATAGTCTGGTTATTCCATGTCTTGAGATATAATCTCGAGGATACCTCTTAAGATCTTAGTTCTGAAATGTTCAGAGTCAAAGAGAAAAAAGTATTGGAACTATCACATTAGTAATACACCTTGGACATATTCCATTTTTTTGAAAAAAAACTCCAAGGAAGGCCTCTTTCCCTTAATATATGGTACTGGCCTATCTAAAGAGATAGCACCTCAAAGAGTTGAGGATGTGAATACCAACGCTACATGTTGTAGTGCATCAACTTTGGGAAGCTCAGTGTACGCTAGATGTGTACAAAAGTCAAATGTCTGCCATGTAGTGGGAGAAGTAAGCTATTACTAACCTACTATGGAGATAAAACACTTAACTGCAGTAATAACAAAATCTTCAGCGCTGACAAGACTTTTGAGATAGTGGTCTCAAAGTATTATCTTTAAGAACTTAAGACTTTATAGATACTGATCTAAAAGGGTCTTAACTGCAGATACCTTAGGAGATAGAGATCTCCAAGAATAAGGATATTTTGATAGGGATAATAGAAATTACATACTAGTTATAATGATTATTTAGTTATAGTGTCAAAGACACTATAATTGATTTAACAAGATTGAGTATTGGTTGCATAAGATGTAACATTCGTATTAGATGTGACCGTTGTTACTAGGAGATATGCAAGTACCGTAAAAGGACTTGGCATAGTCTCTTGGGGATAGAACGATTGATCATCTTACCTAGCTATATTAAATAGCTTATAATTAGCACATGAGTGTGGGTTTAAATATTAGCCCATTAATGACCCTATGGGCTAGTGGGAGATTGTTGAACAAGCGATCCCACGATGAGCCATTATGCAATAAATGTTATTGCAAATATCATTCCCTAATATGAAACGAAGAATAATTAATTTGCACGATAGGTCCCTTAGTACAATTAGGGTTATGTACCATGGCCATCTTGATTATCACACTGTTGTTGATTCAATTCTTGAATCATAGAGGCTGGTGCTTGGATGAATATCTAAAGAGTTAGATTGAGGAATCATTAAGCACCGTCAAATCATTACTAGTAGATGATCTCCAACCTGAGTAGGAGATGGAAATCCTTTCTCTTTTGGCTGATATCCGACCGACCTCTTGATGTAGATCCTCTGCATAGGAATAAAGATTCGGAGGTGTTAGATAAGTTAGGTCAATGAGTTGACGTAACGAGACCAAGATAAGCAAAGTCTTATGTCGTATGTTGTTATGATATAGGCACGGATCCTCTGACCGGAGACAGATGTGTTACTATATGTTTGAGTATGCACATTTGACAGATTGATATGTTGATGATATAATCAAGGTCTATACACTAGCGCGTTGGTGTTCATCAAGGGCATATGAGTAATATGATATATCAAAGGGATCATACATGTTCATTTATTGAACCGGAAGACATGATCTCACACATGAGATATTGAGAATCAAATTCCGTGCACGATCATCTCGCTTTGACATCTTGACTGAAATTGTAGGTTTGATATATGATTTTGGAAAGTATATGATCAATACCTAGGTATGATATATGCTTTTGGAAAGTATATGATCGATACTAACTCCCAATGATCAATGAGAAACTTATTGATAAAACCCTGAAGGAGATAGTCTAAATAGATCTGAAACTTCGGGTTTATTCTAAGTCTTCCACTATACATGATGTACATGTATTAGGAATACCTGAGGATGATGTGAACGTAAACGGTTGTATAACCATGACGCTTCCATTTCGAGGAGTGATGAAACATATCTGGATTTTAGTGACTCCTCTCTAGAGAAGTGATCTGATTTTAGCCCAAATATTGGACATTGATCTGAATGTGATTAAGATATAATGAGAAGATTAGATTTACGTCTTTTATTTAATTAAATATCTATGGGAGGTCCTTGAGATCTAGATTTGAGATGTGATCTCAATATCCAAGACACTATACGTGGAACGTGCAATCACCCTGTCCTTATCTCCAAGTATCCATGGAGAAAGCATATTATTTTTGAAAGAGTTCAAGGATAATTTCATTATTGATGATGTGTCTGAGCATTGAGGAAAACTGATAGTTAAATGTGATTTAATTATCATGGATAATATGAATTTGACTCATATTTTATTTGACCATATAAGGAGAGTTATATAAGATGATTAAATGTGATTTATAATGTGAATGTGATTCATGTTATTTGGGCACATGAGAAGAGTCATCTCGTATAATTAAATGTGATTTAATTATCAAAGATATAATTAATGTGGATATCTATATCCATAATAATCATGGTATTATAAATATGATTATAATATGTTGAAGATATTTAGTAATTTGTAAATAGAATTACAAATTATATGTTATTGTGAATTAGATTCACAATAAACAATTAATTGTAAATCTAATTTACATATTATGTAGGATATATGAATGTGATTCATATTTATCAATGACATGATTGATGTTTTCACAAATTTAATTTAGAATTATTTTTGTGTAGATAAATACAATAATAATTGTTGCATTTTAATATATATATATATATAATAAATATATATTAAGGAAGGCAAAAACCACCGAAGGTGGCTGTCCACCTTGACCCATTCAGGGGAGGGGGGACGACCACCATCTTTTTAGGGTGGTAGTTTCCTCCCTTATCATCTCTTTTTTATAATTGAAATTAAATGAATTAATTTATATCTTGATAAAGAGATATAATTAATTTATTTTAATTGAATTTGTTGTTGCAAATTTGTAGAAACAAATCATGGCCATTGATTAATAACCTCTTAATCTAAACCATTGGATTAAGAGGGCACATGGAGAGATCCATATACGTCCATCTAGTATAAAAGGAAGGATAGCCCTTGCCTTTTTGTTGTTGCAAATTTGTAGAAACAAATCATGGCCATTGATTAATAACCTCTTATTCTAAACCATCGGATTAAGAGGGCACATGGATTGAGATCCATATACATCCAGCTAGTATAAAAGGAAGGATAGCCATCTCTCTCTCTACACACGCCCCCTCTCTCCTTCATTAAAGCGGGCATCCATCCTAAACCCTAGAAAAGGTCATAGTCATCGTGACGCCATTGTGTTGCCTGATTGACTACTCATGGATCTTCATCTTCTTCAGTACGCTTGGCTCGTGAAGAAGATGTCAGATCTCATGAGATGATATCGAGAGATCTGCCGCTGGGATCATCAACATGGATTGCGAGGAGTATACGTTTCATCGAAATGCTCGCAAGCATCTCCTTAGTTGGATCGGTCTTTAGATGGGAGGTCTCTTCTTTTAGAGACTCAGTCGCAACCACAGTTCCAGAGGTAAACCTAATACTTGTTTGTGATTTAGATGAAATGATCCGAGAATTGTTCTTGGATCATGTGGTTTCATCGTTCAAAATTTTTTAAATTCCACTGCTCCGAGCGACTAGTACAACTAGTCGCTCCTGATCGCATATGATGCGATCTCCATGCTTCTGTGATGCGCTTAAGTATCTTCCCATATCCTATAGTTGGGAACTTGTGGTTTGACTATTTATCCTATGATTAAATGTGCTACATAATGTTGAGATTTTTGTAAATTATTATTGTTTTAGAAATCGGCATCATACAGATCGATCCATCTACAACCCATCGGTGCATGGAGGAACAAACATTTGGTATAAGAGCCTCATTCGTGCGAAGGAAGTAATGGTCTTATACATACATGGAAAGCATCTCAAGATTATGCATTGAATATAACTTGGTTATTTGTCCTCCCTACTTCAACAAAATGAATTACTCTGGGTGGAAGACCAAGATGATGATTTTCCTTTGGTCATCATATTTCACGATATGGAATATGATAAGAAAGGAGTTCCAATTCATAGAGGAGAAGGAGACATGATACTCCATCATTAAATTGACTCAAATGATGCTCAATTCCACGACAATCAACTCCATATATTGTGCTTTACTAGAAATCAAATTTGATCGGGTATCTCATCTAAAGACAACATACAAGATATAGAAGTGCCGAAAGACTAAGCATGGAGGAACAACCAAGGTAAATGAGTATGACTTTCGAATTCTTTCTTAATCTCCGCTATGAAACTTTTAAAAAATACAGAAAGGGAATACTAATAAGGACATGGATTTAGGTTCCCTACTATCGTGAACTAATTGAGAAACTTGTGAAGAACCTTCCTACTTGGAGAATTTCCTAGTAATATTATCGCATCTTTAACACCAGAATATGAACACAAGGTCATTCCAATAGAATAATCAATGAACTTTAGCAAGAATTCTCTAGATGATCTCATAGGTAACCTTCTTAGATATGAAACAAAGCTAGAGAACATGAAGAAGAAGAAAAGAAGTCATTGAAGAGTCTTATCCTATAACCAAACAATGAATCAATTGAGGGGTGACGAACACATAGAAGCACCCTTATTATTTTGTCGTTTTATTAATTATTGTACTCAGGTAATCCGTGATTTGTAAAAAAGGATAACACCAAGAGAATAATATCGATAATTAAGTCTCGATGTGATCGATTATTTTATTTGACTTGGGTTAGTCCCAAGGTCAAACTCAAAGAGGTAATATGACGGTTCAAAATTAATAACTAAATAATCTAGAAAATTTGATTTTCAAAGAAATATTTTTTTTAATATTTTTCATATTTTTATGGATTTTACATAAGAGAGATGTAATTAATCAATAAAAGAAATATGATGAATAGATTTTACAAATATTTTAATGAAGAGAAAATAATGCTATGTTATGTGATGAGAGATAAATGAATACATAAAATGTAATGCTATTTTTTTTTAAAATGATGAAATATGGATGCAAGATGATAGATGCAAGTGCAGATACAAGCAAGTAAAGCCAAGCAATTAGCCCACTTGGATTTCAGAATAAATATGTTAACAAATCAACAAATTAGATCCCCAATTATCCCTCCAAATTATTAAGCAATGATAAGTCAATAATTAGAATAAATGTGTTCAACAATGCTAAATAACTTCTTTATTTTAATTAATTCTCAAGAGTGTCTCAAAATTAAGAGTCTAATGTTCTATATGAAATAAAATTATATATCCTTTAAAATGACACCAAGTACATCAAAACCTAATGAATAATGATAAAGTTATGTTTACATGAAGTGCATGGACTAAATAGTAATAAACACAAGTGAAATTTTTTAAAATTGGACATGCTTGAGGGCTGAAATTCATTTTTGGAAAGCCGATGGAGGTCTCTACAATTTATCCCTGGCGGGGCTATATGTGTTTTTCTTAGAACCAGAGGGCATAGATGCAATTTTCTCCCACCGTGTGTGCATGGCATGTGATAGGCTTAGGCTCGAGATGTAGCTTGTCGACCGAAGCTCTACGTGGCACTTCGTAATGATTTGGTTAACCCAAAGCTAAAGGCTTGGCCGAGGTCCGAGTATGATCTAGAGCACTGGATTGGGGATTGATCCACGACCTATTTTTGGGTGAAAATGAATGTCTCTGATTATAGATGTTCTTAATCCAATGCTTTCTGTAGGACATGAAGCTCAACTTCCTAGGGATCTCCTTCATTTTTCTTCTTCAGGTCAAGTCGAAAAGGGTCGATCTGATGTTTCTCTGGTGGCTTGGCCAACACACGACCGCTGATGTGATAGTCATAGGGTAGGGCGGTGCTCCTGTAATCGGTGGAGGAAGGGAGCAAGATGGTGGAAGGTTGTGGGAGGAAGAACAGGAAGCAAGGGGTCCTAAAGGTGGTCGGTGATGGTGATGAAAGTGGAAAAGATGTTCAGTGAGAAGAAATGAGGGGAATGATGAATATGAACAAACTAGGAGATGAAGAAGAAGGGGGTTTCTTTTCCTAGCATAAGATGAGGGATTCCTCGATCATGATCATCATCCTCAACCTGACGATGTAGTCGACTAGGGAAGCTCCACTAACCCTGCTAGAGATGTAGTAGCAAGGTCGAATCGACCTTGGATCATGCTGAGAGGGTTCAATCACAGAGGGCCAAGCCGCTTCCACCAACCCAGTCTTCAACTTCCCCTCTCCTCTCTTGATCTTGATTATAACAGATAATGGCATATTCAACGATTAAGTTGGTAAGGAGATTGGGGTTGATCCAAAATAGGGCAAGGCGTAGATCGATCAGAGATATGGAGTTGGTTAGAGACAAAGGGATAATGGGTGCCATGCAATGGGGGAGGTTGGTTAGGAGTCCGATCAAGTGTTTGTTGGCGATGAGGGGATAAAGGCATTGGGGTTTCAGGCAATGGAGATGGGTTTGTGTGGTTAGGGTTTCAAGTGTCGATTGGGTTGTTGGTAGAGATAGGATAAGAGGAGATGGCGTTGGATCATCAGGGAGAGTGGTTGGTTGCCGGAGCTACAACAGGTCGAGGATGGTCGAGCAACGAAGCAGCTGAGGCTCAACAGACTAGTAGCAGTGAGAAGAAGATGGTAAAGAGTAGTGGCCATTGGATCGAGCACGATCCAATGACCAAGATGGGTCATGTTCCTAGCACATGCGGGGGGAATGCATTAGGTGGGAATAAGTTAGGTCGTTCGATCTTGATTTGATCCAACGACAAGGATCGACAATGCATGAGGACAAGGAGGCATTAACCAGGACTGGGTAGTGTTGACCAACCAGCTTTGGTGACTCCAGTGAGATGTCAACACATGGCATTGGCTTTGACCAGGACTTTGACCGTGCGTGTAAATTAAAATAAAATTAAATATAAAATAATGAATGACCCATTGAAATCATAAGGACTAGGGATACCAAGGTATAGTCTTGGAGGGCATGTGGTGTCTTAAAGATTGGATCAGACAATCGTGGTATCTACTGCTCTCAAGACACATGACACCAACACATGGGAATCAACAATAGTTAACCCATAAAGAGATAAGTAATAAATGTAAAGTGAGCTAAAATTTGTGATAACTCTATAAAATGTGTAAAGTGACAAGCAGTGTAGAGGTCGAACTCAGGGATCGAACGGTGTGTACAATAATTATTTCTAATTAATAATAATAATTATTATTATTTGTATTTTTTGCTTCTTCATGTATTTATTTGGGTTAGTTATTATTTTATATTTTTTATATTTTAAATTTTTAATTTTTATTTCTGTTTAATTTATAAATTTATAGTTTCTTTTTAATTTTTAAAATAGAATATATATTTATATATAGTAATATGGATATGATAAATAATATAAGTAATATATTATATATATACACACACTATATATAGGGTTTTATATTTTTACATATACACAAATATAGTAAAAATACAAATCTAAAATATTTTTGTGCTTTTTACATTTTCTCTATTTTTGATAATTTTAGAGAATTTTTTATAATTTTATATATTTTTTAAATATTAAATATGTCAAAATAGTGTACAGATTAATTACTCGAGATTATTTTAGATTTAATCAATATAAATAAGTCCAAAATTAACCAAAAACTTTTTTTAATAAAGAGAATATAATATGTTGAAAATTCACAAATAGAAAAATGTACTTTTGGATTTGTTTAATTTTGCTAAATTTTATAAGATGTTAAGGTTTTGTAATTTTAGGTTTTCTATTTTGTATTTTTTAGGGATTTTTGGATATGTGGTAATATATAATAGAATATATGTAACATATTTTGGGGGGAGTATTTGGAGGTGTTTTTCTAATTTTTATGGGTTTTAATATTTAGACATGGAATAAAAACACCTTTTTGGATTTTTCAGTAAATCGGAAAATTAAGTTTAATGTCAGATAAAAATAAAACAGTGTCAAACACAATATCAGGTACTTAAAATTAATTTTTCTACGATTTTTAGAATAAGATAATATTAAATATGAAAATATACAGAAAATAAAAACTACAGTTTAAAGGGACTTATTTACAAATTATATAAACTTCAAATGTATTTCAAAATGCACAAGGCCTCACATGGCGCAACACGTGAAGTGCGAGGACCTTTTTGTAAATATAGATAAGTTAGGGGTCGTACATACAATTTAAATAGAAAATGTTGCACTTAATATTATATTTATTGGACTGGATATAAAACACAAAAGTCATGAGGGTATCTTTGAAGTTTTCCCAAGCGAGCACGTGAGGATCATGTGCGGGCAACGATGGATAGCTCTTAGCGTGCCACACATCCTCACTTATGATCTAACGTCCATGTGGGTGTAGTGGTTTGCCTTAAATGAACGACCCAGATTAGATCTAGGTCATGGAGATGATCGGACAATGTTGGGTATCGGAGGAAGAACATGGAAGAACAACTTCCATGTTCTCATTTGATTCATGATTTCTCACAGCTTGAACCTTCTTCCATGATGTTGATCGGCTCTACAGCTGCCTGGGACTCCTCCACGATTGTAGGAGCTCTCAATTTATTTTAGGCCTTGTTGGAGGAGGCCTAAAAGTGTATTTTTCTCCAAGCACCTGGATATGTTGTTCTTTGGCCAAATTTGGCTCCATGTAGCTCCTCTTGAGCTAACTCCTGCATCAAAAAGTCAAAGGGCTCATGGTATCTCCTCAAATGGATGTGAATGAGGATCTTCGATGAGGGGTGACGAATGGAGATCAGATTCCTTAATTCTTGCAGAACCAATGGGATTTGGGTGAGGGAAATCAATGGAGAAGTGAAGGGGAAGATGTGAGAGATGTTAGGTGATCAGAACTGTGGTTAGAGTGCAGGGAAACATTTGCCAGAGCTCTGCCTCTGACGAACTTCGAGTAATGTTTTTTTAAATTTAAAATAAAAACATAAAAAATATTTCTAATTTTTCAAACCTATTTTATGGTAATTTTTATTAATTTTTACAACCTCATTTACGTAAGGTTATTTCCCCAGATTTTAGATATTTTATTTTTATTTTTATTTTTAAATTTTTTATCATATGTACATATTGTATACATTTATAATATAATTAAGTACATATTTTTATTTATTTTTCTGATTTTATTTATATGTTTAGATAATTATATGTATTTACATTATAGGTATATTATACCTATCTAATTTAATATATTTTTTATTTTAATGTAATTTTAATGGTTTATTCTGCATTTATTTTTCTAATATATTTTAAATAATATTTACACATATTTAAAATATAAAAAGAGTAAAAATATAAAAAATAAAATATGTGAATAAAATATACATATACTTAGTGCAATAGGACCTAGAAGGTTGGTCTCTGTATCTTATCTCCTTTTTTAATGAAACATATTTAATTAAATATATAATTTTTTTTTAAATACCATAGATGTGAGTTTGGTGATTGATGAATCTCATATTCATAAGTCTAAAACTAATTAATTAAGCTCAAATCCCAAAAAATCATAAATATTTCTTCATTTATTTTGCATAATTAGCATTCATGCATGTTTTGATAAGAATCGCATTTTATCACTTATTTTTGCACAAAATAAGAAGCCAAAAATCCCAGCCAAAATTGACCTGTAAATAGCCTAACTTCCCCAATTTTAACTCATTCATGCTAATCCGAATAATCCAAAACCACCTCCACTATGTACATATCACTAACAAGAATAAATGAAAAATACAAAAAAAAATCACTAACCCAAATAAGTGGACAAAAAACCCAAACCCTAGTTCTAGGATTCCCAGACTAAAACCCTCATATCTTCCCCATCCAGTGTCCGTTTTGATCATACTTACTTTTAAACTAATGTACATTCAATTACCTTCAAAACAAGACCAAGTTCAAGTGAATCGGGGCTCATACGTGAAAATTGGGTTTTGGGCTTCTTTTATACATTTTGTATTTTAGAAGTTTTGATCTATTATTTTATGTACATAATTAACCTATTTTATTTTAGTTCTTTTTCATTTGTCTTCTTTGATGAAATTTTTATTAAAATGCACAAAAATCCAAATCCAAACTGAGCTTGAAATCAAAGAAACTATCCGAGTCCAAGTCCTCACTAACTGTTTGTACAAAAGTTGTCTTTTTCATCTTTTATTTTATTTCTTCTTTTTCTTAATTAATGAAAATCGAAACAAAATAGATTAATGTATTAATATTTATCTTTTATTTTATCATATTTTTTCGGTTTTTTATCTGGTTTAGAAATAACAAAAAAATTATAAAGCCCAAAAATCAAGGTATTCTATGTACATGGGATACCCCAAAAATATCACTTTTGCAAATGATCGATTTTGGTTTTGATGTCTTTATGAAAGTTGTAGATCTCATCAAGACGAGCAACTTTCGTGAAGAAACTTTTTCAATCCAAGTCATTTACTATTTTTAAGTATTTTTCTTTGTATTTATTTATTGATTTTTGTGGGGCTGACACATGGCAGCTCCTGGAGCCACCATGTGTCACCCATTTTTGAGGCTCTTATTTATTCGTTTTTATTAAAAAAATAAAAATAATAAAAAATAATAAAAGTCACGCACGTGCGTGTCACGTGCCTCTGCCGCACATGCCTCTCCCTCTCCCCTTTTGATGCCACGTGTCACAAATGTGGTCGTACGATCTCGGTCGATCGGAAGGCCATTAGCCTTCATATTCATCCTCCTTATTTTCCCAAATTTCTCCATCGATACCCCCAAATCTTCACCGCCGGTGATTTCGCCTCCGCCCTCTCGTCGAATCCATCATCCGATCATCGTCAAATCTCCAATCAGATCTTCGTCTTCCCTGCGAATCCCTCGCCAATCCTTCCAATCGATCCCCCTTTCCTGCATATCACCTACCATCTCCGGCACAACCTCCGTCTTCTATTTAAGCACCGCCGCTCCGCCCTTAATCCCCATCCGTCGATTGCACAGAAGGGGGCGTCCGTGGTGACAGCCTGACGACCACCTCCTCGACAAGATCCAACAGGAACCCCCTCCGTTGCAGCTCATCCTCATAGCGTGCCTCTGCTCCGGTGACTCGCCGTTGAACCAACCTCCAACCTCCAAATCCCACGCTACCTCCGACAACCACCATCCACTACGTTCACCCCCGACGATGCTTCTTCACCTTCGACCTTCTGCAAGCTTCCGCCACCAACAATGATCACCGGCTCTCCTTGCGACGACACCTGCATCAACTCCACGTCGTTCTTCATCGTCGATGCCGCCATCATCCAACGAGGCTCCAAGCGTCAATAGAGCTTCACCAACCAACGTCACCCTCTCCGCCATACGCCAGGAGCCTCACTGCCTAGCAGCAGCTTGGTCCCCTCCTCCTTTTCGATCCCTCGACGACCGCGAGGCACAGAAGCTCCGCTAGCCCCTCACACCCTCTGTGCCGCCACATCCGCTAACTCCGACGAGTGAGGCCCGAGGCCCCCTCCCCGCGTGTGTGGCATGTGATGGGGGGGGACTTGCATCGGAACCCCTCATAATCTACTGGTTTTAGAAGCAGTCCAACCATTCCAAGGGCGCATGCATAGCACGTGCCCCTTAGTATTTTTGCAGCCAGCCCCCGAAGTTTCTCTTATTAGCAATAAAGTCCACAACCAGAGGTCACGTGCGTAGCAAATTTCCAGAAGATTCCCCTTACTTATCGGTAATTACGCATTGGTCCCCCTATTGAATTTTCTTATTTATTTTTATTTATTGGAATATTGCATAAACACCCTTGTGTTCCCCCTCCACTTTGAACCACTATCTTGCATTATTTTATTTATCAAAAATAACATGATGTTCATTAATTAATTCTCTACATCTTGGCAATATTGTAGACATTTTTGTGATCAATGGTTAATTATTATTTAATTAATTTGTGGAAAATTGCATACTTTGCCCATTTTGAGCTCTGAAATTTATAATTGATTAACCATTGCTCTAAAAATTGACGAAAAATCATGGATTGTAGAATTAATTGTACGTTACATTACCCAAAAAGATTTGCATTTGCATGCATGGTTTGCCTTGTAAAAATCATTTTGCATATTTCTGTATTTGATTTTTAATAAGTATTAAATCTATAATTTCGAGTTTTAGGATTTTTTTGAGATCCACCACGTAGTAACAGATCTTGGAGAACTTTTATCCCTCGAAAATAATTCGGTTTAATATTTTTCATAATTAAATATTTAAATTCACTTTGTTTGCATCTAAAAATTCATAAAAAATCATCTTGCATAGAAAAATTCCAAAAAAATTTACAATGCATTAATCTCATCGTAATTATCATCTTGGCCAAGTTTCATATTTTTCAGACATTATTTAATTGATCTTTACATTTTAATCCCTAAAATAGGCCAAAGTTGCATATTGCATCCCTAATTGCATTTAAAAATTACAAAAACAACCGCCTAGAAAACTGTGCATGAACTTTGATAGACAAAATTCTATGTTATTCCTTTGCCTCCTTATGTTCGACCTTAGGATTTGCCCAAGTAAAATAAACATAAATTTGTATCGATTAAAATTGACTAAATTTTGATTGTGGTTATTCTCTTGACCGATTCTGATTGCCCGTCTACAACGAAACGTCACATTATTTTAAGCGGACGATAATCGAATCCACTACGACATACATTTTAACACAGGCAATCTCGGATCCGTCAGATGGCGTCGTTGCCGGGGAGGCAAACGACTTAGTTTTTTTGTCTAAAAATTTTTTTCTTTCGATTTTCCGCATTCGGGTAGTCTGACCCCCGAATTTTTCACTGTAAATTCCATTTTTTCTCCTGCATTTATTTTTATTTTATTTTCAACATTTACTTTCTTTTTTTATTTTTGATTTATTTTTGAGTCACTCTATTACATTCTCACTCTTATTTTTCTTGTGAGGTACTCGGCATATGTGGAGCAGATTTTCAAGAACTGATGCATCTTCACCGACTTCTGAAAAAAATCCACAATTAAATTAAGATCAAGTCGAGTTGTGAGAGAGCATAGAGTCTAGGATTTAATTTCTGCAATTTTAATTTATGTAATTAATTGCTCATTTATAACGGTGTCTGTTTGGACTCTCGCATGTGTAAAAAGACCTTGAACTTTTTCTGTGGTGTGTCATGGCATGTTTCACTCTCCGATGAGGGTGGGGCCCGACTTGATGGTGCTTAGGATAGACCGGCACGTATGGCCCTTAGAGCATCTAATTTTTTGATTATGCTCGTAGGACCTAGGGCCACACTTCACTTTAATTGAGACGTACAGTAGATCGTTCAATTTAGTCAAATTCAACTCAATTCTTCCCCGCTAATAAAACTTTCTGATAGGTGTGGTTTTTCATCGACTTGCATTCATTTAGAATAATTTTTCAATTTCTGTATTGCATCCCACATGGAGATTGTGAGGAATCACTGTAAGGCTTCTAACTAAGCATACATCATCGTTTTTCGCATGCATCAATTTTTCCTGAATTTCTCCCTCATGTTTTGTCACATAATTTTAAAAGGAAATTGAGACTGGACGGTCATGCTTTTGTGCTCACCTTAAAATTTTCAGTGATCACCAAATTAAAATTGGGACTACTAAATATAACCGACTTTAGTTAACCCATAAATCAAGATTTTTCGCAGGAGAGCAACCCCGTCCTTGGATGCATTTATTTTTCTGAGTGAGCGAGAGATGACACTTAAGGTTAGAGCCCAACTCTTAAATTTTCGTTTAGACTACTGATTCTAAAAATTATCAGCTACTTCTCAGTGAGGATCTACGGGTAGCCGGTAAACGGTCTTGATTTCCTTAGCAGAGAGGATGGTTTAAATGACACTGCGTAAGGATCCGTCCTTAAGTAACATGGGTAGCCATTTTACGGTCCGTACTTACAACCATACTGGGTGAAAGTAGGTGCAACTAGTCGTAGGAATTCAGGGCAGTCTTTAAGAAAATCATCGGCACCTAACGGCTCGCTAAATATTTTCCAAGATTGTCTTATCACCAACTAAACATGAAAAGATAAAAGCCGAACTCTTGCAGCTTCATTGTATGAGTTGGTGAACTTGGGGTTTGATTTGTGTTTGATTTGTGTGCGTGTACCAATTTCGAAGATCAAAAGCCACACAATTGTGTCATCAACCTCCTTGATAAATTTTTTTGTGAATATCATGTGCACTTGCACCGAGATCAACCATGACAATTCATCAACCTCCTTTGACAAAAACTAGACAATGGTCTGAGTACCCATCTGACCTATATTATGAAAATGAATTTGTCTCGGTTAGGCCAAAATCAACTAAACCCTCTTCTTTCAATAACCTCAAACATTTGAGAGAGATTCTAACTCTCGGATGAATCCGATCCCCTCATTGAATTTCGAGTCATTCTACTCGAATCATCCGACCACACATGACCACTTACCATCTTGGACCGAACCATCTTATTCTCGGTTTCTCGCTAATGAACCATTGCAAGATCAAATCACTTTTGAGAGTCATGATTGGCCGAGAGACCAAACCTGATCACATCACATGGGGAGGCATGCACTTAATAATCATCAGCATTGGATTGACCGTGACGATCAGAACCCAATTGACCAACCTGAATATCACTCCTTTGATCAGCCTATACATACAGAGGACCAAATGGATGATACCGACAAATATGCACCATGTATGACTCCATTATTTGAGAATGCGATCAATCATGACCATGGAAGTAGACTCTGCTCAAACCTGCATTGCATGCCTGAGTCACGGTATGCTGAGTATGAGACCTACATATTCCCGCAAAATCCTTCCACTGAGCAGCCTCCTTCCATAATTTTTGATGAGAAATTTTCGGAAAATAATGATCATATATTGAACATTCCAAGAGACTCATCTCCAAGCACATACAGGAAAATGGAAGATGAAATTATTGAATCTCAAATGCAAAAACACACCCCGACTGCTCCCATGATTGATCATGAACAGAATTTTGAGGATGATATTTAGAGGATAAATAAGAGATTTGATTTAATGGAGGATAGATTTAGAAAGTTTGCCGATCGATTAATTTCACTCTTAGGGACCTCGGGCATGAAAATGAATGAGGAAAAGATTGGATCTCATGTTGAAAATTATGAGGATATTCAGAAACCAAGAGAATATGTTCACCTTAGGGATGACTCTAACAACGGCACTTCTGCATATTACTCCCCTAGGAATGACTATGCCTCTGACTCTTACTTGGAACATCAAAGCCTCTGCTCATCTGAGGAACACACCACATCATCACACCACACAAAAAATACCAAAAAATTGAAATATTCAAAAACACCCAAAAAAATCAAAAATCCAGAAAAATTCATAAAAATTGAGATTGAAGAAGATCTGAAGAATTTGGATCCTGCTTTACAGGAAGCACTGGAGAAAAGATGATTTTTGAAATTCCCTTTATACATGCCATTGAACACTTCCCCGACCTTAAAGGATTTGTAATGGACAAATTAATGATGAAAAAGTCGGGCAGGATAAGAACAAAGACAGAAAGACATATGTTGCCAATAGCCTCCTCTTTGGTGTTGAGGAGAAAAACCAAGAGCCGCATAGTAAAGCGGTTGCCCAGATTTAACTGTGGAATCAAAGATACAATTTTCACCCACGCTCGAATTGATGACGATTCATTAATTAATATCCTCCCGACCTCTGTATTTCACGATCTCAAACTCGGACCTATATGGAAGATACGAGAGATCGTTTAATTGACTGACCGATCGATAAAGTGACTGAGAGGAACCATTTCGGTCATCATTACATTCCAAGGTGCTCCGCTCAAAGTAGACTTCACAATCATTGATATTGAGCATCAAGGAGAATTCACCCAGTCTCCAATTATTCTCGAAAAGCCATTCTTAGCATTGGCTAAGGCAATTATTGAGTGTGAGACTCGGGAAATCAATTTTACAGCATTGGAAGCACTTCGATCTCAACAAGTCTTTGAGGAGCCATGATAAACTGAGGTAACCCACGAAGTCCTCGACAGTCGTAACCATCAAAGTGGTAGAAGAGCCCTACCTCATTGCTACTCCTGAGATAGCGGTTGTTGATGAGACTATTGGTTTAGAGACTCTCCCTCCTGTTCCATTCCCAGCTGCTCTACCTTGGAAAATCAAATAAATGAATCATATGATCCAGAGACTTATGCATGGTCGCACCCTGGGTCAACCTATTCTGACTACCTTGATCATATCATCTTGACACAGGAATGCTCCAACATCAAATCAATTGAAAACGAACATGTAGAGACTCTCCCCAGTATTTCAATTCATGCGGATCTCACAATAGAAGAATGTTTCTTATATGATCCTGAGACATATGCATGGTTGCACCCTGGGTCAACCTACTCTTAATACCTTGACTAAATCATCTCAAATCAAGAGTGCGCCAACATTAAGAATACTAAGAACAAACACACAGGACGAACACCGACCAAGGAGAAGAATTCTGATGGTTATTCATCTGGAGACTCAAGTAGACCAACACCTTCACGAAACAAAATGATTACTCCATCAAAAAAGAAAGTCACCTTTGACCTTCCGGAAGAGGAATCATCTGATGATCCTCATCAGGTCTAGAAAAGGTAATCTACATGAGTGAAGTCTATTCGATTGTTCTAAATCCTTACCTTCGCAAGGATCCAAACTTCGATTCCCGTTGGACGACTCCCATTCCTCACTATTATTCATCCAGAGCCGATGCTCTTGATCTCATCAAATACATTGGAATTATTTCTTTTGAGCTGACTGAGACTGGTGCTTTAGAGTATTCATCTGAGGACAAATCGCTTGATCCCAAGAAGGAATGAATTCTTTGAAAAGAACTGAAGAAACAAAAAGACAAGAATATCTGGAGTATGTCCACTTTCAAATACTATTCCTCTGAGGATAACTCTGATGATAATTACCTTTCATCTGACTCATATGCTTCATCTAATATCCAACATGATTTCTCCAAGGATAACACTGATAATAGTTGGGAATCATATGCTTCATCTCCTTCTCATCATTACGATCTCCCACCGCAGGCTCACAATAAAGATCGGCTGAAAACCGCCTTAATCATCGGCTACCCACCCTCCCTCCCGACCACATCGGTCTCCTTGTACATCTTATTCCTTTACTTAGGCCAAGGCCTAAGTATAAGCGGGGACCGATGCCATCAGTACATACCACTCTACCCATCTCACGATCATTCCATGTCCTCCCTTCTTCTGTACTTAGGCTGACCAGAGCCCAAGTATAGGGGGAACCGATGCTCATCTGTATATACTATCCTCATTCACATATCCCAACCACCTTATTTTTTTCGCTCTTCTTCTATACTTAGACTATTTATAGTCTAAGTATAGGGGGACAGACCAATCTGTCTTTTTCTTTTTCACTCTCTTATGCTTAGCCCGAGCTATGTCTTCTTTACGCTTTTTGTGCTCTGAGGACACAACACTCGCTAAGTATAGGGGGTCTGTATATATACAGTGTATATATTTTACCCATATCTCGTACTTTCACGTAAGTCGATATGTATTTACGGGGTGGGTAATTAATTTGAAAAAAAAACAACAAAAAAACAAAAAGAAAAAGAGTTTTGCTACTAACATTGACTGTGTCCAACCCAATTTTTTGGAAAAAAAATGGCTTCTTACTCATTTTTGCATAAAAAAACTTAAAAAATACCTTGCATAGAAAAACTAAAAATGAAATAAAATAAAAAGTCACAAAAAATGTGTCTGCATTTCACACACCTGCACTTCATCCAGCATTACATTCATTTGCATCTGTGAAAAGTCGTTGGGTTCTGAACCGAGTTATGAGCAGAAACCGAGAGTGGTCTGGACTTGACCTTAATCCACCTAATTTTCAGAGGAACTTCACCGAGAAATATGATTTTAGAAGCTTCGGGTCTTTGACTTAATTCTTTGAGTTCCACATGACAATGAATAACGTTTGACTCTTAGTGTCTAACCTGGTCTCTTCATTCTGGGTACGACTCTGGAATAGCGAATTAATTTGTACTCTCGCACTATGCACTTAGCTCAACTCAGACAAGATGTTGGAAGACTGTGTGAGTTTCTTTTCTGGTAGCATGAAATCTAAAGACTAGAGTACGAGTTGAAATAAAGCTCAGAAAAGGGATGGACGGCTGGGCACATTTTTTTCTAAGACCCCAAAACATGTACGGAAACAAAAAGATTCTATATCTGTAGGGACACAACAAGATCCAAGCAGAACCACCAAACATCCAAATACAAAGAATCATTCTACCAAATAAATATCTGACCAAAGGTCCAAGCTTCAAGAAAATCTGCAGATCTTGGTGGAGACTCTGCTACACTAGCCAGCTTCACAAGGAGAGATGACTACACTGGCCACCCTCCAGTTCTTTTATCCTTCTTCTAACTTCTCCCCCATTTCGATTGTGAACACAACGTGACAGGCCTTAGAAGTAAATACCTGACCCCCCGAGGACGAGTTACTGGAGAGGAGGTTTGCATGGTAGTTTGGCATTCTAGATGGGAGAGCTAAAACCTTTCACACACATGATTCGATTGTTCAATGTTCATAGGGTATGCTTTGGGAAGTGGATTGATCTAAGATGACTTCTGAGACGAAACTGTGACAATGATGTGTAGAGCTTGAGGGCTATTGATTTTAAAATTCTAAGACCACAGAAGTTCCCCCAAATTAATAATCCAAAGGTCGAGTCTAGTTTCATTTTCACCTTCAGCTCATGGTCTTGGTATGGAAACCAATCTCATTTCACCTCATGGCATTTCTTTTGATGCTCAGGGACGAGCATGGTTTAAGTATAAGGGGATGATGAATCTCATATTAATCACTCTAAAACTAATTAATTAAGCTCAAATCCCTAAAAATCATCAGCATTTCTTCATTTATTTTGCATAATTAGCATTCATGCATGTTTTGATAAGAATTGCATTTTATCAGTTATTTTCGCACAAAATAAAAAGCCAAAAATCCCATCCAAAATTGACCTGTAAATAGCCTAACTTCCCCAACTTTTAACTCATTCATGTTAACTCCGAATAACCCAAAACCACCTCCACTATGTACATATCACTAACAAGAATAAATGAAAAATACAAAAAAATCACTAACCCAAATAAGTGGACCAAAATCCAAACCCTAGTTCTAGAATTCCCAGACTAAAACCCTCATATATTCCCCATCCAGTGTCCATTTTTATCCTACTCATACTAATGTACATTCAATTACCTTCAAAACAAGATTAAGTTCTAGTGAATCAGAGCTCATATGTGAAAGTTGGGTTTTGGGCCTCTTTTGTTCATTTAGTATTTTAGCGGTTTTTGACCTGTTATTTTATGTACATAATTAACCTATTTTATTTTATTTCTTTTTCATTTGTTTTCTTTGATGAAAGTTTTATTAAAATGCGCAAAAATCCAAATCCAAACTGAGCTTGAAATCAAAGAAACTAACCGAGTCCAAGTCCTCACTAACTGTCTGTACAAAAGTTGTCTTTTTCGTCTTTTATTTTATTTCTTCTTTTTATTAATTAATAAAAATCCAAAAAATAGATTAATATGTAAATATTTATCTTTGATTTTATCATATTTTTTCGAATTTTATCTAGTTTAAAAATAACAAAAAAATTATAAAACCCAAAAATCAAGGTATTCTGTGTACATGGGATACCCCAAAAATATTACTTTGTGCAAATGATCGATTTTGGTTTCTATGTCTTCATGAAAGTTGTAGATCTCATCGATACGAGCAACTTTCATGAAGAAACTTTTTCGATCCAAGGTCAGATACTATTTTCTAAGTATTTTTCTTTGTATTTATTTATGATTTTTGTGGGGCTGACACGTGGCAGTTCCTGGAGCCACCACGTGTCACCCATTTTTGAGGCTTTTTATTTATTCATTTTTATTATAAAAATGAAAATAATAATAAAAGTCACGCACGTGCGGGTCACGTGCCTCTACCGCACGTGACCAGCATGTGCCTCGCCCTCGACCCTTTTGATGCCACATGTCACAAATGTGGTTGTCTGATCTCGGTCGATCGGACGACCATTAGCCTTCATCTTCATCCTTCTTCTTTCCCAAATTGCTCTGTAGGCACCCCCAAATCTTCACCGTCGGTGATTTCACCGCCACCCTCTCGTCGAATCCCTCATCCGATCGTCACCAATCTCCAATTCAGATCTCTGTCTTCCCCGCGAATCCCTCACCGATCCTTCCAATCGATTCCCCTTCCCTAAATCCACCGCACATCACCTACCATCTCTGACACAACCTCCATCTTCTATTCATGCACCATTGCTCTGCCCTTAATCCCCATCCGTCGATTGCACAGAAGGGGGCGTCAGTGGTGACAGCCCGACGACCACCTCCTCGACGAGATCCGACGGGAACCACCTCCGTTGCAGCTCGTCCTCAGAGCGTGCTTTTGCTCCGGCGACTCGTCGTTGAGCCAACCTCCAACCTCCAAATCCCACGCTACCTCCAACAACGACCATCCACTACGTTCACCCCCAAGGACGCTTCTTCACCTTCGACCTTCTGCAAGCTTCCGCCACCAACGACGATCACCGGCTCTCCTCACGACGACACCCGCATCAACCCCATGCTGTTCTTCATCACCAACGTCGCCATCATCCAACGAGTCTCTAGGCGTCAACGGAGCTTACCAACCAACGTCACCCTCTCAGCCAAATGCCAGGAGCCTCACCGCCCATTAGCAGCTTGGCCCCTCTGCCTTGGTCGAGCCCTCGACGACCACCGGGCGCAGAAGCTCTACCAGCCCCTCACGCCCTCCACGTCACCACATTCGCTAACTCTGTTGGGTGAAGCCTGAGGCGCCCTCCACACGTGCGTTGCACGTGACGGGGGGTGACTTGCATCGGAACCCCTCAGAATCTACTGATTTCAGAAGCAGTCCAACCATTCCAGGAGTGTGTGCATAGCACGTGCCCCTTGGTATTTTTGCAGGCAGCCCCCGAAGTTTCTCTTATTAGCAATAATGTCCATAACCAGAGGTCACGTGCTACATTCGTGACCCTCTGGTAAATTTCCAGAAGATCCCCTTACATATCGGTAATTACGTATTGGTCCCCCTATTGCATTTTCATATTTATTTTTATTTATTGGAATATTGCACAAACACCCATGTGTTCCCCCTCCACTTTGAACCACTATCTTGTATTATGTTATTTATCAAAAATACCATGATGTTCATCAATTAATTATCTACATCTTGGCAATATTGTAGTCATTTTTGTGATAAGTGGTTAATTATTAATTAATTAAATTTTGGAAAATTGCATACTTTGCCCATTTTGAGCTCTGAAATTTATAATTGGTTAACCATTGCTCTAAAAATTGTCGAAAATCACGGATTGTAGAATTAATTGACGTTACATTATACCCAAAAAGAATTGAATTTGCATGCATGGTTTGGCTTGTAAAAATCATTTTGCATATTTCAGTATTTGATTTTTAATAGGTATTAAATCTCATAATTTCAAGATTTAGGATTTTTTTGAGATACATTACTTAGTGATAGATCTCGGATAATTTGTATCCCTCAAAAATAATCCGGTTTAATATTTATTATAATTAAATATTGAAATTCATTTTGTTTGTATTTAAGAATTCATAAAAAATTCTTTTTGCATCCAAAAATTCCAAAAAAAATACATTGAATTCATCTCATCGTAATTATCATCTTGGACATGTTTCATATTTTTCGGACATTATTTGATTGAACTTTATATTTTAGTCCCTAAAATAGGCCAAAGTTGTATACTGCATCCCTAATTGCATTAAAAAATTACAAAAAAAGACCGACTCAAAAACCACGCACGAACTTTGACAGACAGAATTCTAGGTTGTTCCTTTGCCCCCTTGTGTTTGACCTGGGACTTTCCCAAGTAAAATAAACATAAAACCGCGTCGATTAAAATTGACTAAATTTTAATTATGGTTATTCTCTCAATGGATTTTGATTGCTCACCTACAACGAAACGTCACATTATTTTAAGCGAGCGATAATCCAATCCACTACGACATACATTTTAACACAGGCAATCTCAGATCCGTCAGTGATTTTGGAGTTCATATAAGAAGATATTGATATGTTAAATTCAGTTTACGGCTTTTTCATATATGTGTCCCAGTTAAACAATGCATTATTTTTCTTGGCTATTATTTTTATAATTTATATACAAATTCCATGTAGATCATTTTATTATTTGAGATGTATAAAATGAAGAATAAAATCAAGTAAAATCGATATTTTGGTATACAGAATTAGGGTTTTGATATACACTGTTTGACCCTTATCTCCCCTACTTTATTCCTTGTCGACCATGTCAATATTGACTTGGTCTCGAGGTTTAGGGCCATTCAGTATCTTTGACACTTCATTATTTTTCTTTTCTTGCTTTATTCGTTTTTTGTATTTAATTACTGGTATTTATATAGTATTTACAGATGAATAAATACTATTATTTTTTTCATGTTAGCTGCATTTACTTGTGTTCTGGTAAGGATTTAAATGCAAAATGGAAGAATAAAGGTAGATGATTGGCTATTAATCACCCCCTATACTCACATTTGTCCCTAGCAAACATTTATTAAAATTATAAGTGATGCAAGAAAGGAAAATAATGAAAGTAGAATGATTATAACTTTTAAACTTGTCTTTACAAAATCAAAGTTTATAGCTCAGTTAAAACCTTTGGATTATTAGTTTATTCGGAACTTAATTGAAAATAGAATCTAAAAACATAACAACCATCAAGTTCCACAAATCCTGTTCAGGTATCATCAATAGCCATGTCAGAACAAGTCTATTCATACGCAAACCCCTACGACTATGATTTTTGTACACTGAAAGTGTATGTATCTCTTTTCTTCAAAAATAGCAAGGAACAGTCTCCCTTAATATGATAACCCTAATTCTCCAATCAAACTACTCTTTCCTCAAGGACCAGGGTATTCGCTTCTAACGAACTCAAAAATTGCCCTTGTTAATTAATAGCAATTACGTCGAAGTTGTAGCCGAGCAATATAGAGACCGTCAAAAATTATCCTCATCGAGAAATTAATATGGAAAATTAATCCTCAATGCTGTCGAATTATTTATTTTACTTGGTTAAGTCCCAAGGTCGAACTCGGGGAGGTAATATGAGGGTATAGAATTAATTGTTAAATAATCTAGAAAATTATTTTTTCAAAAGAAAAAGTGAATTATCTTTGGCATTTTTTTATTTTTTTATATTTTTAATAAGTGATGTAATGAATTAATGAAAGAAATATAATGCATATATTTTGAAAATAATTTTTAATGCAAATAAAATAATTTTATTCTATGTGGTGAGAGAGGAGTAAATGCAATTAATTGATTTTAAATGATATAGTGAGATGTGATATAATTATGCAAGATGAGCAGGTGAAGTAATCCAAGCAAGCAATCAATTCAATATAGTGAGCCTCCAATCTTAATGTGATCGATTAATTCCATCAATATCCCTCAATTTTTGCAATGAATTATTGAGCAAGAGAAATCAATGTAAATGAATAAGTATGCTCAAAAGATCAAATAATCTCCTCAATGGATAACTATCAGAATATGTCTCAAAATGAATAATACATTATCTTATGTGAAAGACAATTGAATAAGGATCAAAACGATATGAGGAACACAAAAAATGGACCACAAACGTGCAAGATATGGATAATTAAAGTCTCATGGATTAAATAGTAATAAAAATAAATAAAAATGTTTGCTATCTAGAATTTACACCAGGCATGGTACTTTTATAATTTATAGAGTTTTTGGATGCCTATGCAATTTACCCAACATGACCTCCTTGTGGATTTGGGAAGATGGAGGTGTTGGGCACAATTTACCCCCATCACATGCATGAGGCATGTGAGGGGGTAGATTTGGTTGGCACCTCGTTTCCCTTCCTCCATGTGGCATTCTTTGCTAATTTTGATCCTTTGAAGCTTTTCACTTGTGACGGACGACTCCGGTTCAATCTGAGTCATCTATTGCTTCTTGATCCAATGTCTAAACTTTGGGCATGAATCAATGGCCTTGATCATGCTAGTTATTCATCGTGTGGTTCTTGTAGCTTCAATCCTATGGCAACTTCTTTTTCTTCGATGTGTCGAGGAACTTATGGTGGTTGTTGGTTGCTCTGGTGGGCTTGGCTCCTTCTTGGAGGACGATGGTGCAGAGGCTCTGATGGTGGAGGAAGGAGCAGGTGATGGTGGAAGATGATGGCATGATAGAGGGGAAAGTAGAGGGATCTGGTAATGAAGGTTGGTGTTCAGTATGACAAAGGTGACGGTGGGTTTTGTAGAGGAAGCAGAAGATAATAAGGAATAGAATAAGAAGGTGAGGGGGATATGTCGCTTGGATATAGAGGATGGGAGTCAACTTCAACGATCGCCTCGATTGAAGGTCAATGAAGACCTCAAGAAGCTAGGGTTTCTGGAAGAAGTGAAGCACAAATATGGAGGCCATGTGTCACACCAACGGGAGGCCTTCTCCTGAGATAGAGACCCCTGTCATCGGCCTATCCCTCTCTCATTTCTAAATGAACTTGACGGATCTGACGAATCATGTGATTGGAAGAGGGGATGGTCTTATATGTAAGAGGGATGAATAGAGTCGAGAGTTGGATTGGATGGAGATTGGGATAGAGTTGGGTAGAGGTTTAGGTTGCTGGGATGGATTTTTGACTCTTACGTTTGGCAGTAAGAGGAGATTGGGTTAGGAGGTGAATTGAGAGGAGGGTAGTCGAAGCTCGTGGTGGGAATAAGGATGATTGGTCAAGGAGATAGAGTCTATTAGGGTTTCTTAGAGATAAAGGGATTTGGCGATATAATTAGGATTTTTAGGTTCCTGGAAGTTAGGGATATGAGGTTAGGAGACATGTGGGTGGTCGGAGGTAGGAGAATAGGATGCAGGAGATGGGTTCCAGCAGTTAGGAAGGGACGACACAAGATATGCTTTTTTGGTGATATTTTATGTACATATAATATCAATTTTTAGTTGTAACTTTTATTTGATTTTCTTTAGACGAGTAAATGGATTTAAAAATCAAACATTCTATTAAATGATACAATGGACTAAATTATAATTTTTTGGATTTTTATGAATTAAAATTAATTAGAAAATTTGTGGCAAATACAGACGAATGGGTTAGCATGCTTAAGTCAGAAATGGTCTTTTTCATTATTTTTCTGATTTTTCTGTATTTTGATATTATATAATTAGTTAAAATATGGGATAAAATAAATAAAAAAAAGAAAACAATCAAAATGAGTAGAATATGCACATGAAATGATAGGTTAAAATAAGTAAATATGTACAACGTAAGTTAGGTCCCAAAACCCAATTTTCACAAATGAACTCCAATTATTTTGAATTTGGTCTTTATTTATAGATAATTGAATGTACATTAATTCAAAGGTGAGTAAAGTATATTTGGACATTGTATGAGATAGATATAAGCGTCTTCAGCTTTTTATTCTGAAATTAGGATTTGAGTTTATTTCAACTATGTGCAAGTGAATAGTTTTCATGATTTTTCTTTGATTAAGGTTAGTGATATGTAGATAATGAAGTCAGTCTTATGCCAATTGGAGTTAGAATGAATTAATTAAAAATAGGTGAAGTTAGGTAAAAATATGTAGATGAATATGAATGAAGAAATGAATGCTAATTTATGCAAATTATTTACAAGTGCATGAAAGACAATTTTATGATATTAACATATGAATGAACCTAATATTATTGCATAAATGAATGCTAATGTATGCAAATTATTTGTAAGTGCATGAAAGTTAATTTTAAGCTATTAACAGATGAATGAACCTAATTTCTCATGACGAAGCTCTATTTCAGCTAATTAGTGATAGATAGATCAACGAGAGGTGTCTAACGTGTGGTCTTCGAGGGCCTGCGGTGTTCGACAAGTCAGATCCGACAATCTTTGTATCGGTCACTCTCACAATACTTAACACTTGACCAGGCAATCATATCAATAATCAATCAACCCACAATCTATGATAAATCAATGAAAATTGTGTGGGGTGAAATTTATTATACCCTACATAAATGTGTATAACAAGCAAGTGTAGGGGTCGAACCACTAAGAGCTACGAGGATAGGTATTTGTTGTTAATTAATGATAAGTAAACAATAATTATTTTTTATAGTTTTTTTGCTTTTTTTATTTTTTAGGTTTTTAATTATATTTAATTTTTATGGATTTTTAATATTATATATATATAATTTTATAATTTTTATTTTGTTTTATTATTTTCTGATTTTTAATTTCTTTTTCTTTTAAAAATTTAATCAGTATATATATATATCTATATATAGTAATATGTGTACTATATAAGATAAACATATAATAATTAAGTAAAATTATGGAAATGTAAATAAGTATAGTCCTTTTTATTTTTCCAAGGTTTTAGAATATATCTAAGGTATTTATAAATAATAATAAGTATATATAAGTAATATATAGTATAAATGCTTATATAGGGTTTTCTATTTAAAAATATAACTTTATATACTCAAAAGTTATAAATTAAATTTCTAGGGTTTTAAATATTTTTATCTATTTTTTATTTTTCTTATAATATTTGCTGATTTTTAGGTATTTTTAATTGATTAAAAATGTTAAAACAATGACTTATAATAATAATAGGTTGTATTGTTTTGAGATTTAAAAAATATAATAAGTTCAAAATTTCCCAAAACTATTTTTTATATATAATGTATAATATAAATAAAATTATACAATAGAAACTATTTTTTTATTTTATATCTTTTTTTATATGGTTAGGAGGGTTTTTAGTTTTTAAGGTTTTCTTTTTATATTTTTATAATTTTCGGTAGGGAGGTATAATATATAGTAATATATAATATATATTTTTTTGGAATTTATGAATAAAATTTATAATTTATTTTGTATTTTTATATCTAAACATGGAATAAATATGTACCTTTTGATTTTTAATATATGAAAAAATGTAAAAAAATGCTAAAAAAAAATATGGCATGAATAAGCATAACATGAAGCATTTACTATGATTTTCCACGATTTTACAAGCACAGGAGCTATTTAAAAAAATAAAAAGATAAAATTAACTTACAAGCCTACTAGGGGCATTTTTGGATTTAAAATATAGTCTGAGGGCTTGTATGCAAAAATACCAAAAGTTTAACATTGCATTACAAATTTTAAGCACTAAAATGAAAAAACAAGACCTGAGAGGGGTTCCCTGCAATTTCCCCACCTCACGTGGGCCGCCACGTAAGGGGAGCTCGCAATGGACCTAGATGCAATAAATAATAAATCAGAGGGGTTTGTGTAATTTTTACATAAATTTCTAAACTGAGCTTAATATTTACAGGACAATCAGTAAATGCAAAAAATCAGTGGGTCCTATATAAATTACCCACTTAAAGTGATGGATCGAACGACGGGTAGTTTGCCATGTAGCCTCCACTTATGCGATCTAATTGCCCTAAATGGGCACCAGTTCAATCTAATACAACATCCACAGAATAAACTAAAGAAGGACGATGATCTGATGGCACCTGGTTGTTCACAAAGAACACAACATTAACGCTCCTTAGTTCTTTGATTTCTCCATGCTCTGACCTCCTCAAAGCTGCTTGAGTGCTCTACATGATCAGGTGGTCTATCCGTAGCTGATGGTACCCTTGAAATGTCTGGGCCCCGTCGAGAGGGGCTTGGACCTCTTGCTCACGTTAGGGCACCTGGAGGTCTCCTACATGCATCAAATTGACCTTCTTTGGGTCTTTGTATTCTCGTACCTACATAGAAGAGCTCACGGGCTCGAGGTGATGGTCCTCGAGCCACTTTAGCTATGTGGCAAGGGGAATGGAGGGGGTAGAGGGCTCCGACGAACGAGCAGAGGAAGAAGCTCAAAAGCTCTAATACATGAAGGATCAAAGGTGGTTGGTGGCTTGGGGTGAGAGATAAGGTGATGGGGAAAGAGATGGTGTGTGAAGAGAGTCGAAACAGGGGGTACATGAGACAAAGTAGTGGTCAGAGCCTAGTACTCCATCGAACTTAAATCCTAAAATTACACTAAAATCAACAAATGTAGAAAGTAAAGGATGGAATTGAATAACAATAACAAATATTACCTAGAAAGCAAAGTAAATCATCTTGAACCAGGTCATGAGACCTAGGAGCAGAGGACCATGGCTGAGGCGATGCTCCGGCCAAGGGGACCAGTTCCTCTCCTCCTTGTCCATGCTAATGGGAAAGGGAGTGACCTGCTATCACCAAGACTCTCAACCCATGTAATCCCTTGGGGTTACAAAGAAGAAGGAAAGATCAAAATGAGAAAAGGGGGCAGAGGTATTGCTTTAAAGCAGTGGGTTTTGGCCAAAACGACGGAGGGATTGCGTGCAAGGAGGAAGTGGTTGGTGGACGACATGGAGTCGGCGAGGTAGAGGGACATGCGAAGATCAGAATGGCGAGGAGCTAGAGGGAGATGGAGGATGGAGGTGGTGTGGAGAAATGGGATAAAATGGGTCGGTCACGAGTTCTAACACGGAGGGCAACTGGGATTGTACAATTGACCCGAGGTCAATGAAGGGAGGTTTTTGGTTGGTCCACGTGGACCAACCAGAAAAATGAGATTAAAAAATCCCTTATAAAATCGATAAAAATTACCGAATTATTAAAATATTCCTTATTTTATGTAGTATTTTATTCTGATTTTTATTTATTTTTACAAATTAATTTATTTGATATTAATATTTACATGTACGTATATAGGTATATATACTTGTATTTAGCCTATTTTTTTATATTATGCATTTGATTACTTTATATATATAATTTATATATTTATAATTTATGTAATTACATATTTATATATTTTTAGTTTATTTATCTGAATTTAGTTGTTTACATAAATAAATATATATACATATTAAGTAAGTATATTATAGGTATATTGTACCTACATGTTAAAATGCATTATTTACTTTAATGTATTTTTAATGATTTTGCTTTATTTTTATTATATACATATATTTCAAATAATATTTACAAGTTTACAAAATACAATAATATTAAAAAGATAAAGAATAAATATGTTGAATAGTATATACAAGTATATTGCACAATGAGGGCCCAAAAGCCAACTTCTACATATTAACTCCAAATTAAATGAAACTACCTTCATTAAATAGATAATTTAATTTTATGAATAATAAAGGTGAGTTTGATGAATTTTGACATCTGTATGAAGAAGATACAAGCATCTAAAGTTTTCTATGCATCTTTTTATTTTTTGTGTCCCGAACACATTGTGCGTTATTTTTTAATGAAATATTTGTTTAGTTTTCATTGTAATTTTATGTACGATATTCATGTAGAGGGTGTATTGATTTGATGTATGAAAATAAGAAAATAAAATAGGTCCCAAAATACAATTATTGGCCTATAGAATTAGGGTTTCTAAGTTGTGTTTTCTGTATAATTAGCCCCCTATCTCCCCTTACTTTATTCCTTGTCGACCAAGTCATTATGATGACTAGATCTCATGATATAGGGTCACTCAGTCTCTTTGACACTTCATTTTTTCCTTTTCTTTTCTTTATTCTTTTATTTTGGTATTAAATATAATATTTTATACATTATTTATGTATCAATTATTAAGTGTTATTTTACAGAAATTGATGCTATATACATGCATTTAGATAGGGATTTAAGGCCAAAATGGAAGAATAAAGGTGGCAAAAGGGAGATTCATCACCCACTATACTTGACATTGTTAGTCCCCAGCAAACACTTATGTTAATAAGTGCAGAGAAAGAACAAATAAAGAAAAGAAAAAGAAATAACTTGGTATAATTTTTTATTTTTAAACGTGTCCTAAAAAATCAAAGTTTAGAAATCAGTTAAGAACCTTCGATTCTTGGTTTGCTCGAAACCACATCAAGGTTAGGAAGTTGTGACACAACAACCCTTAGGTTCCATAATCCTATCATTCAGTTCAATTTAGAGTCTTGTTATAACTATCCTTTCAGTTGCATACTCTTGCAACCTTGAAATGATAGAACCATGTTTGTGAATTTACTAGCTCTCCCTAGACAAAATGTTGTACTATCAAGGAGTCTCCATCTCTGGCAACTCATCCTCGGGGAGACATATATTTCCTTCTAAGGTCAAGTTTATGCTAGTTCACAACCGAAAAGGGGGAGAAGGTAGAAGAATGGGAAGAGAAGTAGGAATGGACCATTGTAGTCTCATTCCCTTGTAAAGCTCAGTCAGTGTAACCAAGTCTTCACCAAGAAGCAGGCTTTTTCTGGAAGCTAAATATTTTTGTAGATTTTTTTGGTGTAGGCTTCTTTTTCAGATATTTTCTTTATATTGCATTGCTCAACATTCTTGTTTTTACCCTGACAAATATAAAACCTTTTGGTCCACCCATGTTTTGG
Source organism: Ottelia alismoides (assembly GCA_037367405.1). Lineage (NCBI taxonomy): Eukaryota > Viridiplantae > Streptophyta > Magnoliopsida > Alismatales > Hydrocharitaceae > Ottelia > Ottelia alismoides. The sequence goes on along the minus strand of JAZKJV010006785.1, from coordinate 139,530 downwards.
GGTCTTAGAAAAAGTTGTGCTAGGAGAGCATTCCTCATCCGAAGCATTGTTTCAATCTAGTTTCTAGTTGTTAGATATCATTTCCAAAGAAGAAATAGGTTTAAGTACCAGTTTTGGTGGTCCCCAAGAATGGTTCGTGAGCCACCCTTGACGAAGCTGTCTAGTATCATCCCGATTTAGACTCCAAGATCTTTCAATAATCCATCTGGTTTAAGCTAAGTGCTAAGTGCGAGGTTTCTAGTCAAGCCACTATCTCAAGAGTCATACAGATGACATGAATGGTTCTAGTTAAACACAATGAACTGACTCATGAACACAGTCTCATGGAAACTAAAGAATTAAGTCAATGCGACATGAAGTACCTCAATTCCAATCCTTACTGGGTTCCTTTGAAATTAAGTGGATTAAGGTCTATACCAAGCTCCAGTCTTCAAACTTGTTCAATTGTCTTGATTATTTGTAGAATAATCAAACGCTATGTACAATGCAAGAAAAATATTTTTGTGAAGCAACTTTTATTTTGAACTTTTTGTTTATTTCTGAAAATGTTTTGCAAAATTTTATGCAGTTTTTGAAAATATTTTGCTATTTTGTATGATTTTTGGAAATTTTGAATTTTTTATGGATTTTTAATGAAAGATAGTGGAAAAAGTATTTACAACTATTTGCATGGTAGGGCATCAATATTTACAAGAGATGGGTGTAGGATTTACACTAGGAATTTACACGAGTTAGTCATTCTTTACAGGGTTTTTTTATTTTATAAATTTTTTTAATATATATGTATATGTATATATAAAGGTTATTCATATCTTAATAAAGAAATTTTCAAATAGTTAGTTGTTATTATGTACAAGTCTCTCAAATAGTTTGAAAATACTTTAATAAACATTTTGAAAACTTTATTTTACAAATAATTTTTACGAATAATTTTTCAAATATTTACATTTGAAAAATATATTGCAAAGATTTTTAAAACAGTATGTATAGATTTTTCAATCCATGTTTACAACCATTTCCAAATCATTTAAAACTAAATTTTTAAAAATTTGATTCAAACAAATACAAATTTTTTTTGCAAATATTTACAAAAGATTTTTACAAAGGTTTGAAGACCTTTTATAAAAGTTTTCCAAATAATTTTCAAAGATTTTTCAAAACATTATACAACCATTTTTCAAATCATTTTGCAAAATTTTTTTAAATATTTACAGCTAATTATTTGTATACTCTTACCTATATAGTATTTAGACATGTTATTCTAAAGTGCGAAAGTACGAGTTATGGCTAAAGTATATACAACGTATATATGACCCCCCGTACTTAGCTTGAGTTATGTCCTCATTGATTGTAGAGAAAAAGGAAAACATAACTCGTGCTAAGTATAGGAAAGTCTATACTACAATGATTAAATAAAGAATAAGAAGCCTGTCATCCCCCCAATACTTAGGTTCAAATAATCCTAAGTATAGCATATTGTATACAATATTGGGATGATCGACGATACAGATTTTACAAAATTATTGAATTCATCTTGTCCCCCTATACTTATGTTAAAATATCCTTAAGTATAGACATAATAGCAGAAATTGAGAGACAAGCGAGAGAACTAATAATGAATAACCCAAATGCACTCATGCCCACTATAGATAGGATGAAACATATCTTCAGTATAGAACATATGAATGGGATGAGCGTTATACTGAAGAAATAATAAATTGGAAAAATTGAAATGAAGAGAAGAAAAAAGAAAGTCAATGAAAGATATTTTTGGGAGAATTGTCTGGCTCCACTGACATTGTTAAAGCTGTGTACTATTCATAAAAAACTTACTTGAATAGAGTCGACAACGACCGGGAATGTATCATGCTCTAAATATGGCTTCAGCAACTGATCGTTGACTACGAAGGGTTGTGCATATCCTGACAATTATGATATCAAAATACTTCTGTTGTCATGCACAATTCTAAGTCTATATGGCCTTGTACATTTACTTTTCAATTTGCATGGAAAAATCTTCAACTTTGCATCGAACAACAACACTTTCTGTCTAGGTTCGAAGGTCTTTTTTCTTATATTCTTATAGTGCAAGCATTTGTCCTTCTCCTTATATATTAAGTTTTTGTCATTGGCATAGTATCTAAATTTTAGGAGCTTGTTCAGAACTAGTTTTCTTCGTTGACCACCTTTCTGTGAGTCGAAGTTATAGATATTTGTTGCCCAAAGTGATTTGTGAATGAGACTTGTAGGTAGTTATGTATGTCCAAAGAACCGAAGTCAAAAGTTGTGACCGGTTCTTTCTATCTAGACTCGTAAGTTTCTGCAAGATCATCTTGATTTCTCTCTTCCCTAATTCTGCCAAGCTATTTAATTGAGGATGATAAGGAGATGTGACTCAGTGATCGATGATGTACTCCTTCGTTAATTTCTTAACTTCTTTCTTGATGAAGTGGATAACCATTTCTGATATCAAGATCTTCGATATCCCGAATTGTGATATGATGGGTTCTTTCAGAAATTTACAGAATGTTCTATTGTCTAAAGCTCTAGCAGGGATATCTTCCACCCATCGACTCACATAATCCATGGTAAGTAGGATGTATTTGTAGCCATTAATATTAGGAAATGGACACATGAAATCAATGCCCTATGCATCGAACACATCATTTATCTAAATGAATTTGAGGGGCATAGAATCTTTGACCCCCATGGTTTTCCCATTTTTTGACAATCAATGCAAGCTTTGATGTATTCATTTGCATCCTTGAATAGTGTAGGTCACCAGAGGCCACACTACAATATCTTTGTTATCGTTCTTCTTCTAGAATGGTGTCCACCATATTTGAGCTTATGACAGTGCTCGAGGACACTTGTGTATTCCTCTTGAGGAATACATCGACGTCAAATACAATATGCTCCCTCCCTGAACAAGTATGGATCTTCCCATTTATAAAAATGAATATCTAACATGAACTTGTCCTTATTGGTTCTTGTCCAATCTTGTGGAACTACCCCAGAGATGAGGTAGTTCACAATATCATCATACCATGGAAGAGAACCAATGATGATGATGGATTCATCAGGGAAAGTCTTTGTGGTCGGTGCATTGCTCAGCTGAGTATCTTGGCATTCAATTCTAGACAGGTGATCTGCCGTCGCATTTTGAACTCCAGGTTTATATCTATTTTCTAAGTCAAAATCCTGTAGGAGAAGGATCCTTCTAAGTAGATGTGACTTGGCATCCTTCTTCAGCTGTAGGTATGATATAGCATAATGGTTAGTGAAAACAATGACTTTTGATACTAGAAGATAGAATATGGACTTCTTTAAAGAAAATACTACTGCCAGCAATTCTTTCTTTATAATTATATAATTTGTTTTTGCTTCATCTAATGTTTTGTTAGCGTAGTGAATGGCATAGGACAAATTGTCTCTTCTTTATCCTAGAATAGCCCCAACATCAAAATCTGACGCATCTGTCATGATCTCAAAGGGAAGAGACCGATCTGGTGGCTATAGGATGGGAGCCTGAGTGATGAGCTCTTTCAGTTTATAGAATTATTGGAGAACCTTTTGATCAACAATAAACTTGGTCTCCTTGCATCAAAGATCGGTGAGAGGTCTGGCAAGTCTATTGAAGTCCTTGATGAATTTCTGTAGAATCTGACGTACCCCAAAAATGACCTCACATTCTTCATATTTCAAGGTGGATCTGATGTAGCACTCACATCCACCTTTGTCAGGTTGACTTCCTTACCTCGCTCGAAAACAATGTGGCCCGACACAATTCCTTCTGTGACCATGAAATGACTCTTTTCTCATGATAAGACCAAATTCACTTCACATCATTTCTGTAGTACTCAGTCTAGGTGCTAAAGACAAGAGTCGAAGCTATCACTGTAGACTGAGAAATCAACCGTAAAAACTTCAAGAAAATTCTTGACCATGTTAGCGAAGACTGCAACCATGCATCTTTGGAATGCGGCAGGAGCATTGCATAATCCAAAGGGCATTCTGCAAAAGGAATATGTACTGAATGGACAAGTAAAGATTGTATTCTCTTGGTCTTTAGGGCTGATCACCACCTTGGTTGTAAGCTGGTTACCCATCTAAAAAGTAGAAAAATTCTTTCTCAGCTAGTCTTTCCAGCCCTTGTCAATTAATGGTAGCAGGAAATGGTCCTTCTTTATAGCTGCATTGAGGTGGCGGTAGTCAACACACACCCGCCAAGACGCGGTATCCTGATTCACACCACTTCATGATTTCCTCCATAATGACGTCCCGAAGATTAGGGTTCAATCTTCTCTAAAATTCTCGAAATGGTTTGTAGTCATCTTCAATATATATATGATGTGAACACAAGGTCAGATTTATCCCTTAGAGATCTTATACTTTCTAAACAAGTACCATGTAGTTTTTCTCTAGAACCTTGAGAAGTTAAGATTCTTGATCCGGAGTTAGTCTGCTGCTGATGATGTCTGGATACATATTTTATTCACCCACAAGGAATGCATACTTCAGACCTGTAGGGAGTTGTTTGAGTTCAGGTGATTGTGGAGTCTGGTTCGTGGACACTTCAGAAACTATACTGGTCGGTGAATGTTCTGCTGGATTTAATGAGGTATTGTCTACCTCTGTGATTGTTGGCTTTGATAATAATGTATCGAACATATCTGCAATGAATTCTTCACGTTCGGTATGGCATGAATCTTCTTAAAAAATGTTGACCAGTGATTCAGATGATGTCTCCCAATCCGCAAAGGAGCATGGATTGATTGTGCTTTCCAAGTCCTCCTCTGAAGAGAGGATTTCTTGTGTGAAAATGTCATTCAATGAAGTGTGCCGATCATTGTTTTCAACAATATCACATTCATCTATTTATCCTGGATTCCTTGCATCAGATGTAGCTTTCTTCTCGGTGATCATGTCCATGGTGACTCAATCACTACAGGAGTGAAATGTGACCTTAGCAGACCACTTGTCAATGACTGCTTTAGCAACTCAAAGGAATAGTCGACCGAGAATGATAGGAGTCTATAATAACGGTGCAGGAGAGTCCATGTCTAGGACTACACAGTCCACTAAAAATCGCATGTCCTACACAATTACGATAACATCCTCCAACAGACCTCTAGGTCGCTTAATGGATCAATCTACAAATTGTAGAATCATACGAGTTGGTTTGAGCGGTCTGAGCCCTAATTCTTCCAGAAGTGATGAGGACATGAGGTTGATTGAAGACCCACTATCAAGCAGATTTCTCTCAAATGTCTGATCAAATATCATGCATCTGATGAGAGGCACACCCTTGTCTTTCTTTTATGCGTGAGATCACTGATAGCATTCACAGTGACAATGGTTAAGATGTTCTTTTCTCTTCTGTTGCATCTGTTTTTGCAGCTCTGACACTTTGAGGTGCATTCATGTTTCAATCCCTTCTTAACAGATGTCACATATTACATGCCCTTCATCAATGGCATTTTTAACACAAAATTTTCAATGATTTCAACAATGTTAGGGTTAGATAATACATTTTTCAAATTTCCAATTGTTTGGTATTTTCATAGCTTCATGAAAAGGAATATTCACAGAAAATGTATTATTCTTAATTATGGACTTTTATACATATGGCTGGCTAGAAGAAAATTTGTCATTTAAGATAGGCAAAAATGAATCTACATGAGTGTCATCTTCGTCAGCTGGCTCTAGAAGTGTTGCAGGTGCTGGCTCCTCCTGGGACAGTCCTTCTTGGTTTAGGCTCTTCTTTTCTTTTTTGAACTTTTTATTTTGTTGATTTTTTTGTTTTTTTTCCTCTTGGTGGTGGTGGATGGTCAGTGCTTGTGTTGCTCCTCCATTATCTTCTTCCTCACTCAGTTCTATTGCTGAACTGATTGATGCAAAAGATTACTCACTACAAGTTACTTTATGGCTACAATATTATACCTCTCATGAGAGACACAACATTCGACAACATATAATCTGAAATACCTAACTCGGTTGGATCAGAGGAGACAACAAAACTACCTTCTCTTTACACTTGAAATTATTAGGGTTCGCCTCAATCTACACTAGAAATAGAGCTTTGGTGGCATTGAGGTCGTCGAGCTTCTGGGACATCTCTACCAGGCCTTTGACAAGTTGGTCCAAGCAACCCAAGGCTGAGTTCACAGGAGCTGCCTTAGATGATTCAGTGTGATGACCACGTTGGGAGTAGTATTGTAGAGGTTGCTAGTGGGAATATTGAGAATTGTGGTGAGGAGGGAGTTGCTGCTGATGAAATTGTGGAGGAGGAGGATACTGATTTTGAGAAGCATCCACGTACTAATGATGCGGCGATATGAGCAGTACACAGGCTGTTGGTATTGCTAATTCTGTCTCTTGGTATTTTGATATGGTGGAAACTGGTGCTGCAGAGGCTGATGGCTTCGGACCAACCTTCCACCTGAAGGCGGTGGTATGGCCTTATAAATAATGACTAGTCCTACTGGAGTCCACCTAGATGGGCCAATTGCGCATCACTATTCCATATTCCATTAACTCTTGGTCTCACGACAGTGGTGGAAAATATGGATCATAAGAATATGGATGGGGCTCTGGCTGGTAGACTACAATCTGTTGGGATGACTAATGTGGTGATTGGTTAAGTATCTGAATGTAATATACATACTGGAGGTGAGGCTGATCGGAACTCAGCTGAGGCTGATGTGGCGATGGTGGCTCTTTCTTCTCAGCAAGAGTTGTTGATGTCAAGTTCGCAGACTGCATGGCATTAATGATGCTAGCAAGCAGCTCCAGCTTCTTGGAGATCTGATCCATCTTGTCCAGATGCAGGGTCCTTTTTCGATCACAGACAACTTCTCAACGTACTATAATTGTTTATCGATGATATCAACTTTGGACAGGTGGGTCCTGATGATGCTGAGGTTGGAGATCTCATTCCTACCCACATCACTAGGTGCAACCATGTTCACTGGCCGGTGGTGGATCTGTTACTGTCTTTGGTAGGCATGGGACGAAGACAATGCAACCTCTCCTTCGACCATTTCTTCATAAATCTACCAGACAACATATTCATCCTTATTGAAGTGAGAACCACTATATGTGACATCCTCTAACCTTTGGCTTTCTAGAATCAGGCCCCTAGAGAAGTGTTGGGCTAGACTAGTTCAAGGAATTATCATGGTGGGGACACTTCTCTTGTAGATCTCTGAATTTCTCCCATGCTTTATGGATGGACTCGTGCGGTCCATGGGAGAAGTTATTGATTCTTGCTCGCATCTAGTTGAGATGACCCAAAGGATAGTATTTCTGGAGGAACACAAACTTAAGTTCCTCCCAGGTCATCATGAGTTTCCCCAAGTGATTAATCCAGTATAAATCCTTATCCTAAAGGCTGAAGGGGAATGCAGTCATCTTGACTACTCCTAATGGGATGTTAGGGTGGTGAGTGGTGCGGCAGATGTGAGAGAATTGTTGAACATGGATATAGGGATCTTCATTGGTATTCCCAAGGAGGGAAGGAAGAAGAGCCAAAAATTATGGATTCAATTCAAAATGTCCGTGGACTATAGGGATTTGTATCCACTCTGTCATCTAGTCAGTGCTAGGATTGTAAGTTTCTTTTAAAGTAGGCTTGGGAGCCTCTCTCCTTGGCTCATCTATTGGCCCTCCATGGGGTCCATCTCCTTGTTCATCATCTCCTCCTTCTCGTCCTCCTTTGTTCTCTCTCTCTCTCTATCCTTAGATAATTCATCATCTCCTTGTTCATCATCTCCTCCTTCTCGTCCTCCTTTGTTCTCTCTCTCTCTCTCTCTCTCTCTCTCTCTCTCTCTCTATATATATATATATATATATATATATCCTTAGATAATTCATCATGTCCTGGAAGGCAACTTTGGAAGGAGCCTGATCTGTTAGCTATTGTTGTATGGACTAGATGGAAGCGAGCAACTGTGCATTGACGGTGTTCTGGTCTAGATGTCCTTGATCTGGCTGATTAGGTCTCTTCCCTTTTCCCCGAGGAGCTATCTCTGATTCAGACTTAGAGGAATTGATATGAATGGGGCCCAATGTTGTCTCTTGCCCTGCAGATGGAAACGTACACCGATCAACCTGGCAAACTATGGAATTAGATGAAATGGATGATATGGAATTAGGGACAATTACAGATGTGTGTAAATGGAGAATTTGATATGAACTAAGATCAATCTCCACACACAAGGGGTGAACGGTGGGACAAGATTGATCCCGATTTATTTGAATAGAGGAAGAAGTCAAAGAGTCCGGAGATCGATTCGCAATATCTGAATCGGTCTCTTGAGAATCACTTCGAATTATTGAAGATGTCCACTTCATAGAATCAATGTGGGTGTTGGCAAGGTTCCGACTAAACCATCCATAAGTCGACATCTTGGATAGAAGCAGAAAAGATGAGGAATGGAATATAGTGATGACCAATATGTGAAGTGAAGAGGAAAATAACGGATGGCTCAAAGTGAGCAGGGCAAGGAGAAATAAAAACAAACAAAATGAAAAATGACACAAGTGTGCAAGACTAGATCTTTGACCTAAATTCTAATTCAAACAAACACAATACAAAATGGATTCACCAACCAACACAATGTGAAGCTGTAAGAGTTTGGCTATTTTTATTTTTTCAATTTTATTGTTATTTTCAGGTAATCTTATAATAAGTCCTTAGTGAGTATTGTCAGAAAAGTATCTCGTACTTTCCATTTCTTTTGTAACAAGTGTACTGCACTTTTTTAAGAAAATCACTACTATTGGGTCTAGATTCACTACCCAGCCAAAGAATAGAGGAGGAAGCCGAGATGCAAAACCATTACATCCCCCTAGAGGGGTACTTGGATGTGGAACGATGAGATAGACACACCCGTGAGGACGTGACTATTGACTTGATATTCAGAAGATCCTAACATCCGATCTTGTAAGGTATGTGGTGCCCGACAAGTCGGGCTGGCAATCGACGTGTCGACCGCTCTCTCAACACCTAGATCATGAACAACAAAATCATATAAAAAATCAACTCACAATCTAAGGTAAATCTATGAAAAATGTGTGAGTCAAAATTTATTTTAACTCTACAAAATATGTGTATAGTGAATAAGTATAGAGCATCGAACCACAGAGAGCTACGGGGATAGGAAAATAATTATTGTCAATACAAAATAAACAACAAATATTTTTTGTACTTCTCCTGTTTTTTAATTTTTGTGATTTTTTAATTATATTTAATTTTTATAAAATTTTAATATTTTTATATTTATATAAATATTACATTTTTAATTGTATATTTTTATTTTCTTTTTATATTTTCTTATTTTTAATTTCCTTTTCTTTTTATAAAGATATAATAAGTACATATATCTATATATATACTAATATATATAATATACATAGTATATAAGATATAAATATATAATAAATATACAAAATCAGGAAAACACAATTAAGTACATTCCTTTTTTATTTTTTTTAAAGTATTAAAATATATTTATAAGTATTTATAATAAAAATTATTGTAATAAGTAAATAATTATATATATGTATATATAGTCCATATAGAGTTATATATTTACAAATATAGTTATAAATGCTTAAAAATTATAAAATAAAATGTTTTTGTAATTTTTTATATTCTTCTCTATTTTTGTGATGTTTTTTGGTAATTTCTAATTTTAGTATTTTTAAAATCTGAAATATTCTAAAATAGGGAGTTAATACATATGCCGAATTCTTTTTTAGATTTAAAAAAATAGATAATAAGTCTAAAATTTATAAAAACTAGTTTTAATATGTAGTATATAATATAAATAAGAATATACAAAATAAAACTTTATTTTGGATTTTATAGTTTTTTTTCTATTTTTAGGGTTAGGAGGGTTTTTCAATTTTTACTATTTTTCTTCTATAATTTTTTTGTGATTTTTTGTCTAGAGTTATATTATATAGATGCATATAATATCTATTTTTTGGACTTTTAAATAAGGTTTTATTTTTTTGTTTTTTATATCTAAATGTGGAATAAATAGCTCCTAAATGTTCTTTAATAAATGAAAGATTAACGTAAAATGCTAATTAAAAACCACAGCATGAACAAGTAATATTTGATGTGCAGCTGAAGAAAGAAATAATTGGAGAACTTTCGCTGAACACTACTATTCTTTTGAGGACGACTCTGATGGTGGCTGAGAATCTTCTTCACATTGTACAGATTCTTATTTGCTTTATCATAAACTATTATTTACCTAATTTAATATGGTGTTGTTGTATTGGAAATTAATAATTCATTTAAAAATACAACCACTAAAATATATCTCTATGAAGAGATGCGGTTATATGATATTTATTTAACATAGGAAAGTCAAGGGGCAACTCAAGGAAACGGTCCTAGCCATGTTTTCAACAAATTAATTAATCAAATTTATCTAAATTAAAGCTAAATTTATCTAACTTGATGAATGCATGTAATTTTGTAATTTTTATGAAGTAAAATAGATGCAGAATGAATGCAATAAAGACAATGAAAAGATATGCACAATTATGAATGAGAAGGTTTCTGAATTAATCAACAATAATTGAACTTCAAATAGTTAAATTAATCTCACAAATCAAGGTTAATTTGACAATAATAAATAAGAAGCATTCATTAAAATTTATTCATTCAAGTTTATCTCAAATGTCTGATCAAGGAATACAAAGATAAAGAGGAATAAAAGAGCTTCAAAACAAGACAAATTTCATCAAATCTGGAATTCAAGAGATCAAGTTATTAAAGGAACAATTCAAGGGCTTAAATTAAAGAAAAACTCAATTAAAAAATACTATAAAGTGAAGACAAGGCTTATATGCAAATAGTAAACCTAGAGGGGGTCCTGTGTAATTCCCCAATCACAGGGTAGGAGTTATTTTTGCTATTTGATGAACCCAGCAGGGTTTGGGTGTAAATAATCCAAAGCATACCAGTGCAGAGTGCGTGAGGACCTTGAGTCGATTCTAGGAAGCTTGAGCGACTCCTCTGTAGTTTTGCCAAGCATGCATGCCTCCTACACATGAGGGGCTTGGCTTAGATGGCGGGCTGGGCTTGGGTGATACGCGGTAGGATCTTGAGGCTCATGGGAGGATCAGAGCCAATAGATCTCGCAATCAACTGCTCAGATCAAGATAAGAATGAACAATGATGAATGGCGTACAAGCTTGATCGAACATCGTGGAGCAGATAGAACAGAGGAGCTGTAGGATCTAAAGATCCTACTATAATTGCCCATGGTGCTGGTCGAAGCTCCTTCATGGACAGTGGAAAGATGGCAGTGCTCTGACGACCTCCTCTGAGCATCTCTCGTCCCTTGATGGTTGTTTGATGGGTCTGGGAGCTCGAGGAGGTAAAGACGAGGTGGTTGGTGGTCTAGATGAGCAACTGCGAATATCAAGGCAGTAATGCTATGGTCTGTCATCGGAGGCAGAGAAGGCGAATAGAGCCTTGATGCTTCGTCTGATCAATGAAGTGAACAAGGTACTACGGTGGTTAGGGAGCAAACACGGAATGAGAGAAGTGAAATGAAGGACTCAGTCATGGAGATGAGGTGGGGTCTTGAAGCTCCTGGTATTTGGGAGACATGGAGGTGGAGTGAGGTGGATGAGGTCGTGGGGGAAAAAGGAGATGTGATGATGACGGGTCCATGAAGGTTGTGAGTGCGAGGCGGAGTTGATGCGATGCTCAGATGGACTGAGCTTGAGGTGCATGCATGAAAAACATGAGAAATCCAAAAGGGAACAAGATCGGCGGAGCTACTTGGAGGAGCAGTTGAGTGAGACAAGTCAGAGCGGATGTGTTCACCTGGGATTGGGGACATGAAGGAGGTTCCTCGATCATCGCTCGACCTCATAATGAGGAGAGGGAGCTCAGCAGTGGCTGGAGGGCGAAGCTATTGCACAATAGAGGGTCGTCAATCACACATAGGCTAGGGACCGTCATCGCTCGATCTGGTGGCCTTATCTTGTCACAGCAAGGTGTAGTGGGCTCGAGCATAGCTCGTGGAGATGGTGGATGCTAGAGATGGCGGGAGGATCTGGGGTTAATAAGGAGAGGGTGCTGTGTGAAGTGGAAGTTTTGGATGGATGTGGCAAAGGGTGCATGTGATATTAATGATACCTTAATTTTGGACGAGAAAGAGGGATGATGGGGGTTTTGTTTAGGAGTGGTAGGAAGTGGAGAGGTGTAGAGAAACGGTCGGTGTAAAGAGGTGAAGTCACGATACTATAAGGTGTAACGATGGAGGAGAGGCAGATCCGAGGTAGGAGAAGATGGTCGGACCATTGGATCTAGGGATCCAACAGTACCTGATTGGGCGCACATGGACAAGAGTGGATCGCTTGATCAAAAGATCAGACGACTGAGGGTAATGTTGGTTGATACAAAGGGAGCGGGTCACATCGCTACTTCTAGTGTAGACACGTGGCCAAATAGAATAAATCCAGATAGGGAAAACAAAGAAATTGAAAATAAAATAGAAAAAAAACTTAAATGAAAAAGTGGCCAACATGAAAGTTGTTGGTATCGATGAGATCTACAACTTTCATGAAGGATCAAGATCAAAAGATGTCATGTGTACAAAATAATCTTTCATATAGGAATTAATTAGTAATTTAATCCCCATATTTTATGTCTTGTAATTTTTCATTTTTAATTAAGTTTTCATCAGAGACTCTATTTATATACAATATAAACTTATTAACACAATTTCTATGGATTTTTTATATGTTTAAAATGTAAAACAAAGAGAAATAAGATTAGACTATATACATTATATACATGTTCACAAACTTCTATGTTCTCAAGGTTTTGTGATTTTTTTGTTTTTTTTCCCTTTTTTTAGTTAGTGAAAAGCTTAAAGAAGATAATAGAAGAACAAATAAGATAAAATATTCAGTATTTGTACATAAAATAATAAGCTCAAGGTTAGACAAAATTAGGATTTATACACAGATTTTAGACCTAATTATAACACTATTAGAAAAGATAATTAATCTAAATTATAGGGTTTAATTAGTGGATTATTAAGGGAACTTTTGCTAAGGTCTTTATAAAAATTAAATTAATCAAGGGTTCATTACCCCTATACTTGGACCTTTGCTCGTCTCCAAGCAATTAATGATTTAGAAGGTTGAATCCATGTCTGTGCATGTGAGAATACAAGGCTTGAAAACTAGGCCACGACTTTCAGGTAACTCCTTAGCTCAAAGTATAAGCAAGTCTCATTCAAAAAGAACTCAACTTCTCTAATTATCATACTCTCATTTGATACATATATATGTAGCCGATAAGACTTTAATGTGTTGATTTCATTCTCATGCGTAGAGTATTTGTTTCGCCTAAAGCCTTAGTATAAGCAACTTTCCTAAGGACCCAATCCTCAACTTTGGTTCAGTAACTGAGTCTCACTTCAATCCACCGTCTCTTTAGTTGTCAAACTTTAAAGTGTAATAGTGGGAAGGCCATGTACAAAGGAAGTAGGATTGTGACATTTCTTTTATCCTCTCATTGGACAAGGGGCTCTCGGGTACCTTATTACACACTTATATTTTTGGTTGTGGATCACCATGTCCCAGAGATTTTTGAATCGTCTACACTTATTTTTTTGGGATGCATCGGGGTGTGCCTTTATGAGTACCTTAGGTACTTTCTACACCTAGGCTTGTAGCATTTACGATGCATGGCACTTTTTTCATGTCTGCCTGACTCATATGGCCTAATAGCTTTGGTCAAAGTGGACACTTGAAAAGGTTGGGAGCACTTTCCAGATATTCCGTTCTTTTTATTGATATTTCCTATGAAACTCTGAGCTCTGTTCGTTGATTTTTGATGGTCTGACTATCTCCATTGCTGATGAATCTCCATTTCCTCACCTTTGTTCTTTCATTTGGCCTCAAAACCCTAGTTAAATGCATGTAAATAGCATTAAATTACATAGATAACATTCATTATTTATGTTGTAAATATTATATAAAATGTTGTACCCGATGCCAAAATTAAGGAATAAAGAAAAAAAGAAAAAGAAATGAAATGAAATACCAAAGGTAATGAATGACCCTAAACCCTGAAACTAAGTCAATAATTGACTTGGTCGATAAGGAATAAAGTAGGGAGAGATAAGGGCCAATAAATAAACAAAACCCGAATTTTCAATTCATCAATAAATAGTTTATGGGACCTATTTTAATTTATTATTTATGTACCTCTAATTAGTAAACTTTGAACATGAAAACTTGTAGATAAAAATACAAAATTCATTTCATTTAAAAATAATGCATAGTGTAGCTTGGACACTCAAAATAAAAAGTCGCAAAGGAAACTTCCCAAATATGTATCTTCTCCATATGAACTCAAAATTCATTAAAATCACTTTAATTTTCATAAAATTAAATTATTTATTTATTGAAAGTGGTTTCATTCAATTTAGAGTTAAGATGTAAAAGTTAGGCTTTGGACCCTCATTGTGCAATATACCTGTATAAAATAATCATTGTAATTATTCCTTTTATTTTTCACTTCCTTATATTTTCATAATTTTGTAAATATTATTTAAAATACAGATAAATATTTAAAATAAAGTAATTAAAAATACATTAAAATAAATAAGTATACTATAATACATAGATGAATTATACAAGTATATACCTGCATAATAAATACACATAATTATTTAATTATACAATTAACCTCACAAAAATACAATAAAAATATCTAAATGTGTATTTAAATAACTTATAAATATATAAATTATGTTTATAAAATAATAAAATCTAGAATATAAATTAATAATAAAATACTCAATATTTACCTATAATTGCACATGTAAAAAGTAACACTTAATAAGTTAACTCGAAAAAATAAATAAAAATCATAATAAAATACTATATAACATAATAAATAGTTTTATGTTTTGAGTTTTATTTAATGAAATTGTTTATTATTTTATTTTTACTTATTTATTCTTTATTTCTTATTCTTTCTTCTAACGTCTGACGTGGCCCAATGAGGGCCCAGCCTTGGTTGACCTGCCAGTCAACCAGCCCTCTGGTGCCCTAGCCTTGTCAGACTCGCTGACCGCACCACCTTCCTCGAGTTTTCCCCATCGAGGCTTGCATTTTTTTGGCACGATTCCTCTTTGATTTTCACTCCTCGATCACAAGTCTTTCACGCGAGCATCTAACCTCAATCTGAGGATCATTGCATCGAGCGCTCTTCCCAATCCAAGTCACCCCTGTACATATACCTCATCGTACCTCCATTTTGAATTTGATCCCACTTCATCCTCAAAATTCCCAAATCTTCTCGTGTCCAAGATTGCTAATGACAACCGTAAGTCAGATGCACATTTTGGCGTGGAGGAAGAGGGCCAGAATTGGTGATCCAAGCATCGCCAAAGACCTTTAGGCAGAGCTCCTCCTTGGCTCCCTATTCTTACAGGTAGAGCCATGGATCTTTATCTCTTTTTATTCCTAGCATTATATATAACCTGGTTTATGATTTAGTTTCTGCTAATTTCGTATTTTCAGTGAAATAGCCAAACCGTAGTTCGTCGGAGCTTGAGCTCCGGCCACTGTTCTACTATCCCTCGATTGTTCTCCACCTCATTGGATACCTGATAAACACGGAAATAGAGGGTCGTACGATTTCACAAGGCGAAACCGCAGTCGTAGTCTTGACCACTACAAAATCCCGTATTTAATCAACAATTAACCCACAATATAAATATCAAGAAATGACAAACAAATGTGAAGTTAAAATTTATTTTTAACTCTAAATAAAAGATGTATAGGTGCAAGTATGTAGAGAGTTCGAACACAGGGAGCAAGGCAGGATAGATCAACAATTGTGTGTGTGTGTATGAATGTGATGTATTGTCGACACTATGCAATGCAAATGTTTTTATGGGTTTTTTATTTTTAATTTTTTTTATTTAATTTTGTATTTTGATTTTTAATTTTCTGATTTTTTATTTTATTTTTATATTTTATATTATTTTTTTGCTTTTATAAATAGAATATATAAATAAGGAAAGAAAAGAGGTGATGAAATATTTATAAAAATAGGAAAAAATGGTTAAAATTTGGGAAATAAAATCTTTTTGGTCTTTTTATAATTTTTTACTATTTTTGTGATTTTTGAGTATTTTCAGAATCTTTTTGGTATTTTAAAAGTCAAAATAAAGGAAAACAGGGAATAAATAATTCTGGCCGAAATTAAAAAGGGAAGGAAAAAATATCAAATAATATCAAAATTTTCCCAAATTAATTTTAAAATAAAGAGAATAAAATGAGGAACCTACAGGACTTGAGTTTCTATTTTTTGGAGTTTTCTATGATTTTTTAGATTTTTTGGAAGTTTTTATGTATTTTCTAATTTTTAAGGTTTTGGTTTTGAATTATTTAGTGATTTTTGGAATGACACTAGGATACAGTAAAATAGACAGTAGGTAATTTTTTGGAATTTTTCTAGGTGTTTTAATATTTTTTGTTATTTTCTAAGATAGACGGTAGCTAAAATGCATGTTTTTTATTTTTAATAAATACGAAAATGCAACAAAAATGAAAAATAAAAATATGGCGTGAAAGTGCAAGTTAACAGGAGCCTATGTGATTTTTTTGGTAATTTTTGGAGTTAAAATGATGCATGAAATAAATAAAACAAAGCACACAAAAATACTAAGCATGGCAGGGGTATAAGTGTAGATATCAACAATGTCCAGGGCAATAATGCAAAATGTTCAAAATTCTATAACTGCATCGGAAGATTTTGGTACTGAAACTAAATACAAACAAAAGCCAGTGCCCGCTTGCAAAATTGCCAAGGCGCGCGTGACTTGCACGCGCCTGGCGGGGGACCTAGATGTAATATAGAAAACGTACGGGGGTATGAAGATAATTTTTACAAAAGTTTTAAACATGTAGAGGAAAGATTCAATATTAGAACGTAAATGCAAAAATGCAGGGGGGTTGATTGCAAAATACCCCAGCTGTTGCGGATCAGACGGCGGAGGATCTTCGACTTAAACACGTGTCACGTTCTCCTCGCACGATGCCGCTTCGCACCCAACAGCCCTGATTAGATCTGACGTGATGATCGAACGGCGGGGATGTAGAAGATCCGACAATGGCTGGAGCTCCTGGGGATGGAGCTTGATCGGACGGCGGAGGACCTTCCTCCAAGAACAGGGAAGAACCCAGCCTCCGACGAGCTTCAATCGATGCAAGGGCGCTGCTCCGACCTTCGTCTTTGTCGCAGAAGGTCCCAAATGAATCCTGGAAGAGTCCTGAGTCCACCGGTGAAGCCAAAATGGCTCGAGAGGCACTGGTGCTCCGCGGCGAAGTCCAAGAAGAAAATGGGGTCCAGGAACCTCAAGTCCTACAAAATCGACCCTCGAAAGGGGCCTTTCGACTGCTGCGACCTGCAAAAATGGTTAAGGGAGGCAAGGGCAAAATGCCTCACCCCTCCTAGCAGCTTGAGAAGGTGTAGAGCGAAGAGGGGGGAGCTCGCCGGAGCTAGCTCCGACGAGGTGAACGCGAGGGTGATTGGATAGGTTTCAGGCGCAATGGAGAGTAGTTGTGCGTTCCTACGACTACGGCGAAGGTAAATAAACAAAGAAAATGAATAAAATACGTACCTCAAGGGCATACATCCGAGGTTGAACCTCACGGCCAGGAGGTGGCCGGAGATGGTGGAAACACACCGCAGAGCTAGCGATGCATCTCGACAAGGTCGGGGACCAACCCTCTGTCAAAGGGGATCCAGCAGCAATCCCTCGGAAGTCTTGGCTCTGGCCAAAGGCGGTTCGAAGGTGGAAGGGAAGGATGGGGGTCATTTTTGAAAGATGGTTGACGGGCGAGAAGAACGAGGCGATGGCGGGTGGTTCGATGATCCAAATCTCAAAATGAGCCTAGGGCGTGAATCCTTGGTAGTAGGGCTACAAAAGTCGTTACGAACGGATCATGAAAATATGCAATGGGTAGCCTCGAAAAAAGAGTGAAAGCGGGTCAAAAGTCCATCTGACATGGCTAAAGGGGGGAGGTCAGACAGTTGACCGGAGGTCAACTGTCAGACCAACCTGGTTGGTCCACGTGGACCAACCAGGAAAAACCCCTTGTAAAATCAATAAAAAATATTAAATTAATTATTTAGCTTTAGGTTATTAAATAAAAATTGTTTATTATTTTATAAATTATTTTATTATGATTTTTAATTATTTTTAAGAATATTTTATTCTTTTATTTTTATTTTGTGGTTTTAGTTTTATAATTTTTATTTATTATTTTATAAAACTATAAAATACCTGTATACACTTAATTATATTTTTATTTTATTTTTCTGAATTGTTTTGTATATTTAATAAAATATAAGTATGTATTATATAGGTATGTTTATAGGTATAATACCTATGTATTTAATATATATATATGTATTTTTATTTTGTATTTCTTTTAGGTTTTTCTTCTGATTTTAATGTACAAAATTATTATAAATAATATTTACATAATTATAAAAATATAAAATTATAAAAATAAGGAATGAATAATAAATTGAATATTTTAATATGTATAATTATACAATGAGGGTCCAAAACTCAACTTTCAAACCGTAGCTCCGCCAAATGCAAAACCACTGCCATTAAATAGCTTATTTTTAACTATATACAATTAAAGGTGAGTTTGCTGCATTTGGAGTTTTTATTTGTGAGATACAGGTCTGGGAAGTTGGGATTCTGGATTTTTATTCATACCATAACTTTTTATCTGTACATTATTTTTGAATGAAATAAATTTTGTATTTTCTATATAAAATTATCTACAACTTTTATATACAAAGTTTCTTTATTTGATGTATAAAAAGTGGAACCAAAAATAGGTCCCAAAAAAATAAAGAACGAATGAAATATGTATTGTATTTGGCCCTTATCTCCCCCTACTTTATTCCCGGTCGACCTATTCATCAAGATGCCTAGGTCTCGGGGTTTCAGGTCATAAAATATTTACAATATTTTATTCTTTTCTTTTCTTTTATTTATTCTATAATTTTGGCTTTAATTACAGTATTTTATACACTATTTACGTGCACATGCATGAATGCTAAGATGATGTATTTAATGGTATTTACACGCATTTACTAGGGTTTTTGAGGCCAAAATGATAGAATAAAGATGATGAAATGTGGATTCATCATCTCCCTATACTTTACCTTTGCTAGTCCCTAGCAAACACTTATGCAATAAGTGCAGAAAAGAAAAAGAAAGAAAAGAAAAAGAAGAAGGTGGATTTAGTTTAATGATCAAACTTATCTTCACAAAATCAAAGGTTGGAGCTTAAGTCGGACCTTTGGAATTTTAGTACAGGCGAAACCTTAATGAGAACCGAATTTGAAATCCGACAATCCCTGAGAATCCCAAAACTCTGTCCAAGTCTCCTCAATAGCCAGGTCAGAAATATTTCAATTCATACGCAAACTCTTACGACTATGAATCTGACTTGTACAATGTAAGTGATGGTGTCTCTCTCCAACTAGAATGGCAAAGAAACTGACTTCTCCAGTACGACAACCCAATGATTCCCCACTCCAATAACTCCATCCTCGAGGAGCAGGGTATTCCCTTCTAAGTTCAAGTGGCAACCAGCTCGAGAGGAGGGGGTGGAGAGAAGAATGGACGGTAGCCAGTGTAGCTACCTATCCTAGGATGCAAGACCAGTGTAGTCAAGTCATCCAGCTGCAAGCTCACATCTTTGACTTTGGAACTCAAGCTTGCTTATTGGCTTTACAACATTTGTACATACTTTGCAGGCTTTTTATTTTTGTACATGCCTGAACACTTTTTTTAATACTATATACAGCAGCATTTACATAAGGAGTTTTTCCTCTTAAGACAGTAGACTATCCCTCTTTTGAAGCTTTATTGTAACCCACACTCTCCTGTCTTTAGACTTCCTCATCACTGGACGGGTTGGGGTGCACTTCCCTCCCTAGAGGAGGACAAGTGTTTCCACTTGTGTGCGTCTCATACCGGCAAATCCAATCCCCTCACCACTCCAACTGAGTTGAGCCATGTGAAAGGTGCAGGTGTCCAAGTTAGGTCATTATCAACAAGAGTCGTGCGTGTGCTCCGAAATACTCTACTTAGGCAGTCAAGAATCCATTGAACCAAGTCTCGTGATCCTCAAAGAATTAAGTCAACTAGACCTGAAGTACCTCAAACCCAGTTCCTATAAGGTTCCTGTTATTAGGTAGATTTTAAGGTCCAATCAAGCTCCAATCTCCGGATTTTATTTAGACTTGTTCAACTATCAAACTCAATCCGAAAAATGCTCATGCTATGCAATGCAATGCAGAAAATATTTTGTGATGCAATTTTCAAGATTTTGAACTTTTTTATGGATTTTTGAAAAGGTGATGATGATGCATATGCATTTTTTGTATTTTTCAAAATATTTTTCAAAATATTTTTCAAATGTTTTTGGATTTTACTTTTGCAAATGTTTTTGGGATTTTTGAAAACAAAAAAGTTTTGGCTAAAAACTAGGTGAAAAATATGTACATGGGAGTGCTTCTTATATTTACAAGAAGTGGATTTTAAGAATTTACAAGGGTAAGTGGTCAATTTTATACATATATATAGTGGATTTTGGTGAGATGTACATATTCCTCAAACTTATTTGACACATGTTTTTCAAATATTTTTTAAAATTATAGTCCAAAATAATGTTTACAAACATTTTACAAACATGTACACACATTTGAAAATCATTTTGCAAAGGTTTTTCAAACTGTATACATAGATTTTTCAAAGTATTTTTGCAACCATTTTTCAAACCATTTACAAATCATTTTTCAAACATTTTATTTCACACAAAGAAACAAAATTTTACAAACAACACATTTTTACCAAGGTTGAAAACATGTAACAAAACGTTTTCAAAATAGTTTTCAATAGATGTTCACAAAGATTTTCAAACTATTTTTCAAACATTTTGCAAAAAACATTTTCACCTGATTTATTAATCAGTAAATACAAAAAGAATTTGAGGAATAATCACATCTTTTTATTAGGGTTTTTAATGAATTTTTTAAAGAATTATTAGCCATATTATTAAGAAAATACGAAAGTACGAGTTATGGCTAAAGTATATACGCAGTATATACGACCCCCCCTATACTTAGCTTGAGCTATGTCCTCATAGATCGGAGAGAAAAGAGAAGACATAACTCGTACTGAGTATAGGAAAATCTAAAGAATAAATAAATGTGAACGAATGAGAAGTTGACTGTCCCCCCTATACTTAGGATCAAATAATCCTAAGTATAGCAGACTGTACACAACGCAGGGAGGGTCAAGGGTGGGAATGAACAGATCGTACTCAGATTGTCTCCCACTATACTTAGGGTAAGATAACCCTAAGTATAGTCAAGAAGAGGAGACAATGGAGAGGATCGAAAAGAATAGAACAACTCGGGATGCACACCCCCCTATACTTAGGACAAAGTACGTCCTAAGTACAGAAAATTGTCTACAAGGGGTGACACCTTTTTGATAGATAAAGAAAATAGACAAGGAAAAGAAGAAAAGAAGAAAAGAAGAAAAGAGATCTGAAGATGGAAGGAGAGATCAGAGGATATACACATCACCCCCCCCATACTTAGGGTAAAAGAAGCCCTAAGTATAGGCAACTACAGGAGTGACGATACGAAACGATGAAAGAACACTCGGCTCGTCCACCCCTCCTATACTTAGGACAAAGTACATCCTAAGCAAGGCAAACACGAGAATGGGTGGACGAGCAATACGGGAGAGACAGAGATGAACAAAGGAGAATGTACAACAGAGGTGGATGTACATATGTTCAAGAAGGTCGAAAGCTAACCTTCTTGCGAGACCGCTGAGGGGTAGATCTGATATGGTGTATGTCGACATCGGGGTCCACAGTGGACGGAAGCCGATCAAGGTCGACACGGTGAAGGCCCTCAGTGGAGTCAAATCGGAAAGGGACGAACTGATCAATGGAAGCAGTATGGCTAGGTTCGTCCTTGGTGGTCCTATGGTGTGAAGGCATAGACTGGTGAGTGGAAGAAGTGAGGTCATGTCTGGCCTTGGAGGTCTCGCTGATATCAAAGTGGAATGGGGCGAACTCATCATCATCGGCAGAGGTGTAATCGGAGTCGTCCTGCGAGGTCTCGTCAAGGTCAAAACCAAAAGGAACGAAATCATCAGTTGAAGTAGTTGAATCATGATCGTCCTCAAGAGTCTCACCCGGATCATCTGCATCATCAGGAGGCCAAAAATTTTTAACATTCGCATCATAACCGACCTCAATCATCATCACTTTTGAGTGACCAGGAACGGACTTATCAGTGGAAGTAGTTGAAACAGGTCTGTCCTGTCTAGTCTTGGTATCTGCTCGCCGCTCAATAGGATCAATCACGTAAATGCTTTGGATTTCATCAACACATCGCCACACACCATGGGAAGGAACAGCGAGGTCTATGTTTTCTGATTTCCTCCCCTTTCGGGGGATTCGTCAGGTCTCATCAGGTTTCGCTAAGCAAACATCTCTAATATCATCAGATCGGTCATAGGTCTCGGAGTCAGCCATGATCAGTGAAGGTGCATCAGGTGCAGGTCTCTGGGCTACTGTGGGTGCGGTGATCAACACTTCGCTCTCGTCAACAGGACAGAAGCGAATCTCTCATGATCCATAGTCGATAACGACCCTCGCAGAGGCGAGGAATGGTCATCCCAGGATGATGGGAGATGGCTCCCCTGTGGAGTTCTCCATGGGCAACACGACAAAATCAACATGGTGTCTCGTGCCCTGAATAGAAATGACGGCGTTTTCAAGGATACCCTTCGGCCTCTTGATAGATCCATCAGCAAATTGAACGATCATCCTGGTTTTCTTGAGAGACCCTAAGTGAAGAGACTGTACCAGCTAGAAGGGTAGTATGCTAATCGAAGCACTGCCGTCAAGGAGAGTGCGATCACAAGTATAGTCAGAGATGGCGTAAGTGATGAAAGGGGTAGCTATGTTCTTCTTTCTGGGAATGGGATGATGAGTGATGGCGTGAGCAGTGGCCATGGTCAGAATGTGACGCTCAGATCTGCTCCTCCGCTTTCTCTTCTTGGGAAGAGGAGCAGATAAATCAGTCATGGCCTGCTGAAGTGGGGCACGGATGATCTCATGAATAGTGGCCACCACTTCGGGTTCAGATAACATTTTTTGAATTTTTGGACTTCCTCCATACAAGGGAGGAAGCTGGAATCAGCATATACACGAGGCATGCCAAGAGCAGTCTGTACAGCGATATCCTCAGGGTCAAAGGTGGGACAGGATGTGAATGGATGTGTGGTCAAAAAGTCTGGCAGATGGGTATTCTCCTCACAGTCTGACTCAACCAAAGGTCTCCCGAACTCTTTTTGGATTTTTGAATGTTCTCATTTTTTTGTATTTTTGGCGATTGCAAGCTCCCATGATTACCCGCAAGTGAAGCTGTATCCTCGACGAAAAGAGCACTATTCCGATATTCTCTCAAAGTGGCAAGATTCTCCTTCATCAAATTGATGTGCTCTAGCATTAGGTTCATGACAACACTCATGGAAGTCGCGGGAGGTGACTCCAACAGGTCAGACTCGGGTGGATGTGAAGGTGGAGGTGGATGATATACAGGCGGAGGTGGAGGTGGGTAGAAGTCCGAGGTCTGATACTGCGGCTGAGGTGGATATGTACAAAAATCAGAAAAAGTAGGAGGAGGGTCCTCTTGATAAAAAGGAGGTGGACCGGCTGGAGCGAACAAGGGATCCGCAAAGTTCAAATAAAAAGCGCTCCAGGGGTCCATCTCGAAATCAAAAGGAAATGATTCGGGAGAGCACGACGGTCAAGTCAAGAGAGCAAAGCAGAAGGCGTAAGTGCGCAGAAGCGATCTAGGACACACACAAAACAATCACAAGCAAAACTAGAAATAAGACAAACCCTCAATTCACCTACTCAACTCGGTAGAGACCGAAAAGTCGATCTTTTTATTTTGTCTGTTTTAGAGTTAGGTGAGAAGTCCAAAATTGAACAAACACTTAGGGGGCTGAATATGGGATTTGGGCACTAACCTTAGTGTGTGCGCGAGCAAGTAAAAATGAAGATAATGAGGGGATTACTCGTCCCAATACAAGATTTTATTTTTTGATCGATTTTAGGGTCAAGTAATATTAGCAATCCCAGTTTTATTGGTTATCACTTTTTTTGAAATTTTAATGAAATGCACGAGCCTAACAAGGAGTCAATTCCTTTATGCACCTAGGTTGGCAAAATCAGAGGGAGAGTCGGAAAAGCAATGCAAGCGGCAATCGATGATGAATGCTAAAGAGAAATGCTCACCTTGCCTCCAGTACTCTACATGCAAAGATGCTCAGCAGAATTGAAACCTATCTATATGCAAATGCAACCGATGAAATCACCCTAAGTTTCAGAAATTGCTATTATCATGAAGCATCACAAGTCGGTCACCAATCCTCAATCCAAAAGTCTGATCTAGGCTCACCCCTCCTCCTCTCGATAAATCGAGTTCAGGAGAAGCGCTTGGCGGGGAGAGCTCGTGGCGCGACGGCTCGAGGATGATGAATCAACTGTTTAATGATTTGACTAAGTCCAAACGATACTATAGGAGCATGCAAATATATTATGTGTTTGGCCTTAATCTATCGCAAGCAGTCCTAAAACTAGGGGCTCAATCACACAAAATAAATAAAATCGAAAATCGGAAAATAAAGTAAAAAGAATACGATGAAAACCAATAAAACCGTGGCGAGCCCCCAGGTGTACAAACACCTGGAAGTTAGGCTCAAGAGTGTCCAATGTCCGGGGGTACCTGTATTATTACAAAAAATAGTCTCTCTCTTACTACAAATTACAAAAGAAATGCAAGAAAATAAAATGCTCAAAAGCTGTCTTCAGACACTCCAAGTCTTCCTTTATGCTAGGTCAAAGCCGCCTCACATGGGTGCGCTGGTGCTCTAAAGAGGAGCTCCTCCCTCGATCCGCGTACCTCGTACGAAATCCAAACAATGAGAGTGGTCAGACAATTCAACAATGTATATCAATAAAAAATAAAATAGCGAAAAGAAAAACCGCAGAATAGACAACCAATCACAATCACAAAGCAAAAAGTGATCTATGCGTTGTTGCTCCCTGACAACAGTGCCATTTGATAAATACGGAAATCGAGGGTCGTGCGGTTTCACAAGGCGAAACCGCAGTCGTAGTCTTGACCACTACAAAATCCTGTATTTAATCAACAATTAACCCACAATATAAATATCAAGAAATGACAAACAAATGTGAAGTTGAAATTTATTTTTAACTCTACATAAAAGATGTATAGGTGCAAGTATGTAGAGAGTTCGAACACAGGGAGCAATGCAGGATAGATCAACAATTGTGTGTGTGTGTGTGAATGTGATGTATTGTCTACACTATGCAATGCAAATGTTTATGTGGGTTTTTAATTTTAATTTTTTTTATTTAATTTTTAATTTTGTATTTTGATTTTTAATTTTCTGATTTTTTATTTTCTTTTTATATTTTATATTATTTTTTTGTTTTTATAAATAGAATATATAAATAAGGAAAGAAAAGAGGCGATGAAATATTTATAAAAATAGGGGATTATAGTCAAAAATTGGGAAATAAAATCTTTTTGGTCTTTTTATAATTTTTTATTGTTTTTGTGATTTTTGGGTATTTTCAGAATCTTTTTGGTATTTTAAAGGTCAAAATAAAGGAAAACATGGAATAAATAATTCTAGCCGAAATTAAAATGGGAAGGGAAAAATATCAAATAATATCAAAATTTTCCCAAATTAATTTTAAAATAAAGAGAATAAAATGAGGAACCTGCAGGACTTGAGTTTCCATTTTTTGGAGTTTTCTATGATTTTTTAGATTTTTTGGAAGTTTTTATGTATTTTCTAATTTTTAAGGTTTTGGTTTTGAATTTTTTAGTAATTTTTGGACTAGCACTAGGATAAAGTAAAATAGACAGTAGGTAATTTTTTTGGATCTTTTCTAGGTGTTTTAATATTTTTTTGGTATTTTCTAAGATAGACAGTAGCTGAAATGCATGTTTTTTATTTTTAATAAATATGAAAATGCAACAAAAATGAAAAATAAAAATATGGCGTGAAAGTGTAAGTTAACAGGAGCCTATGTGATTTTTTCGGTAATTTTTGGAGTTAAAATGATGCATGAAATAAATAAAACAAAGCACACAAAAATACTAAGCATGGCAGGGGTATAAGTGTAGATATCAACAATGTCCAGGGCAATAATGCAAAATGTTCAAAATTCTATAACTGCATCGGAAGATTTTGGTACTGAAACTAAATATAAACAAAAGCTACGGCCCGCTTGCAAAATTGCCAAGGCATGCGTGACTTGCACGCGCCTGACGGGGGACCTAGATGTAATATAGCAAACGTATGGGGGTCTGAAGATAATTTTTACAAAAGTTTTAAACATGCATAGGAAAGATTCAATATTAGAATGTAAATGCAAAAATATAGGGGGGTTGACTGCAAAATACCCCAGCTGCTACGGATCAGACGGCGGAGGATCTTCGACTTAAACACGTGTCACGTTCTCCTCGCACGATGCCGCTCCGCGCCCAACGGCCCTGATTAGATCTGACGTGATGATCGAACGGCGGGGATGCAGAAGTTCCGACGATGGCTGGAGCTCCTGGGGATGGAGCTCGATCGAACGGCGGAGGACCTTCCTGCAAGAACAGGGAAGAACCCAGCTTTCGACGAGCTTCAATCGATGCAAGGGCGCTGCTCCGACCTCCGTCTTCATCGCAGAAGGTCCCAAATGAAGCCTGGAAGAGTCCTGAGTCCATCGGCGGAGCCAAAATGGCTCGAGAGGCACTGGTGCTCCGCGACAAAGTCCAAGAAGAAAATGGGGTCCGGGAACCTCGAGTCCTGCAAAATCGACCCTCGAAAGGGGCCTTTCGACTGCTGCGACCTGCAAAAATGGTTAAGGGAGGCGAGGGCAAAATGCCTCGCCCCTCCTAGCAGCTTGAGAAGGTGTAGAGCAAAGAGGGGGGAGCTCGTCGGAGCTAGCTCCGGCGAGGTGAACGCGAGGGTGATTGGATAGGTTTCAGGCGCAATGGAGAGTAGTTGTGCGTTCCTACGACTACGACGAAGGTAAATAAACAAAGAAAATGAATAGAATACATACCTCAAGGGCATACACCCGAGGTTGAACCTCACGGCCAGGAGGTGGCCGGAGATGGTAGAAACACGCCGCAGAGCTAGCGATGCACCTCGACAAGGTCGGGGACCAACCCTCTGTCACAGGGGATCCAACAGCAATCCCTCGGAGGTCTTGGCTCTGGACAAAGGCGGTTCGAAGGTGGAAGGGAAGGATGGGGGTCGTTTTTGAAAGATGGTTGACGGGCGAGAAGAACGAGGCGATGGTGGGTGGTTCGATGATCCAAATCTCAAAATGAGCCTAGGGCGTGAATCCTTGGTAGTAGGGCTACAAAAGTCGTTAAGGACGGATCACGAAAATATGCAACGGGTAGCCTCGAAAAAAGAGTGAAAGCGGGTCAAAAGTCCATCTGACATGGCTACAGGGGGGAGGTCAGCCTGGTTGGTCCACGTGGACCAACCAGAAAAAACCCCTTGTAAAATCAATAAAAAAAATATTAAATGAATTATTTAGCTTTAGGTTATTAAATTAAAATTGTTTATTATTTTAAAAATTATTTTATTATGATTTTTAATTATTTTTAAGAAGTATATTTTTACAAGTTTACTTTTATACCCTTTATAGGTATAATATCTATATATTTCATTCTTTTATTTTTATTTTGTGGTTTTAGTTTTATAATTTTTATATATTATTATATAAAATTATAAATTACTTTTATACACTTAATTATATTTTTATTTTATTTTTCTGAATTGTTTTGTATATTTAATAAAATATAAGTATGTATTATATAGGTATGTTTATAGGTATAATACCTATGTATTTGATATATATGTATTTTTATTTTGTATTTCTTTTGGGTTTTTCTTCTGATTTTAATATACAAAATTATTATAAATAATATTTACATAATTATAAAAATATAAAATTATAAAAATAAGGAATGAATAATAAATTGAATATTTTAATCTGTACAATTATACAATGAGGGTCCAGAACTCAACTTTCAAACCGTAGCTCCGCCAAATGCGAAACCACCGCCATTAAATAGCTTATTTTTAAGTATATACAATTAAAGGTGAGTTTGCTGCATTTGGAGTTTTTATTTGTAAGATACATGTATGGGAAGTTGGGATTCTGGATTTTTATTCAGACCATAACTTTTTATCTGTACATTATTTTTGAATGAAATAAATTTTGTACTTTTCTATATAAAATTTTCTACAATTTCATGTACAAAGTTTCTTTATTTGATGTAAAAAAAGTGGAACCAAAAATAGGTCCCAAAATAAATAAAGAATGAATGAAATATGTATTGTATTTGGCCCTTATCTCCCCCTACTTTATTCCTGGTCGACCTATTCATCAAGATGCCTAGGTCTCGCGGTTTCGGGTCATAAAATATTTACAATATTTTATTCTTTTTCTTTTCTTTTATTTATTCTATAATTTTGGCTTTAATTACAGTATTTTATACACTATTTATGTGCACATGCATGAATGCTAAGATGATGTATTTAATGGTATTTACACGCATTTACTAGGGTTTTTGAGGCCAAAATGATAGAATAAAGATGATGAAATGTGGATTCATCAATACCTCCATCAGATTCCCCATCGCCTTCTCTTCATCCCAGGCACCCCACTCCCTCTAATCGAGCCTCCATCAGCAGATCATGTGTTCCTACCCCGTCCTTCACTGGAGCACCTCCGCCACACACCACTTCCGCTCATCAGTGCACCAAACTAGGCCCAAAACCCTCCATTTTCTTGTGCGCACCTAACAGCGTAGGTTCTGAACTCGGAGGACCCTCCTTGGGTCGAGTTTTTACACGGGCATGGTACTTTTGGAGCTTCAAGTTCTAGGGTTATCCAGGACCCCACCGATGGGTCCCGGATCCATCTGAGTGCCTCAGCCGATGCGGACGCCTTCCAGCCATCCTTTGCGCCTTATGCGATCCCTTCCAGTGGATGAGGCCAATCAGGAAGCCAGATTGAAGTTCACCCAACCATGTGTTCCTCTATGTTCTTCCTCCTTAGCTCCTGGTCGTCTTATTGTACGCCTACTCCAGACGTTACAACTACCATTGGATGAAGGAGTTCTAGATTGTCCGATCGAACAGTTGGATCTAATCCAACCCATCCTTCTGCGAATTGTCATCGTGCGACCGGGGAGTGATGCTTGGCAATTCGAGGTGCATGGGTCGTTGGATCGGGTGCAAGAGGGGTAATTTTTCCAGATACCCCTCTGCTTTTGTATTTTTATTTTAGTCCATGAACTTTCGCCTGTAATAATATTTTGTAGTATTTTCACTTAGGCCCCCACGTTTATTTTCTTTGTTATTTGGCCCAGTACACGTCACCTCACGTGCACATACACATGGGGGGACTGAACATTTTGCAGAGGGCACCCTATGGGTTATTTATTAACTAGTCCAAGAACTTTACTTAAGTGTAATATTTTTGTGGTTAAATTGCAAGTAGGCCATGTGCCTTTTTAGATATTACAAAAATACCCTTGCTAGGCATATTGAATGTTTTTAGGATTTTTGCACATAGACAGTTAGACTTTTGTATTTTGTTCTAAAAAGCATTTAATATTTGTTTAAATTACATTTAAGTCCCTGCTAGAATAATTAAATTTATTTTGTATATTTGCATAATTAAAATTAACACTTTGTATCTAAAAATTATAGGAAAATTATTTTAAGTGCCTAGAACTATATTAATTCACATATATTTTTTGTAAGGCAGTTAAAAATATTTTTCTTATTTTAAAAAATAAAAAACATTCCATTTTCTTACTGTTTGTATTTTAAAATACAGAAAATCTAAAAATATTTTTGAAAAAAATCCAAAAAAAAGAATATCTTTATTATTGTATTTTTGAACTCCATATAAAAATACTAAAAAATACAAATGAAAACCATTAAAAGTTGAAAAACTCCGAAAACCTTATAAAAATTATTATAATTATCTAAAAATCCAATAATATCATTTGATTTTTCTAAATTTTTGTGTGTATTATTAAGCATATATTAAAATTAGTTTTGGAAAATTTTGAGAGTCTTATCTATTTTTAAATGCCAACACAATCCAGTCTATTATTATTGTTCACTGTTTTGATATTTTTATTCAATTAAAAAATATTTAAAAATATAAGAAAATCCATAAATAGAGAAAAATATTAAAAAGACAAAAACATTTTATTTTATCAATTTTGAGTATCTATAGATTTATCTATAAATATAAAAGCCTACATCCAATATATAGCTATATATACTTTTGTTGTTTTTATTATTATTAAAAATGCAAAAAAAATAATTTTTTTAAAAGAATGCACCTTAGGGTATTATTTGATTATATATATTATATTTATACCATGTATAGTATACATATTACCCTATACTCACTTCCACATATACATACATATTGCATATATTAAAAGGAAAACTAAAATTAGAAAATTTAAAATATAAAAAATACAAAATTAAAAGCACAAAATACATATAAATTAAAAATACAAAAATACAAAATATTAAAAATCCACAAAAAATTTAAAAAAAATCCCTATAAACATATAAAAATATTTATTAATTTTTCATTTATTTTTGTGGCTATCCTATTGCTCATTTGTGGTTCGACCTATACACTTGCATACATATAATTTTGTAGGGTATACTAAATTTTATCTCTCCTTCATTGCTTGATTATTATTGTGTGTTAATTGTTGATGCACTTGATTGCGGATATCTGAGAGTCGAGAGAGCAATCGACACAGCGATTGGCAGACCCGATTTGTCGGGCACTGCAAACCCTCTAAGATCGGATGTTAGGATCCCTCTCGCAATCTAGTGTTCATCAATTACTTTTACCAAGTTGACACATAATGTTCCTCTATTTTATAGTTTTAAGTTTCAGCACATATTGGCACCTAGGTTAAGTCAAGATAGTACATGACCGTGTCCCCATACTGGCTTATGTGTTGACACTCATGTTTCATAAAGTCATCCTCAATCATGTCCCATCCTCAAGAATCAGGTCCAAACTCAAATACTCTCATCCTAGTTCCTCAAGTGAAACATTGACTCATCAAAAAGACTATGTCAACATGCAAGTGGTGTGCTGATCAAATTCCTTTAAGCTATCGAGATTCCACATGTAGTGTAGCATGTACATCTTCTGACTAAGGATGATAAGTAGTTAAGTTTTGAAATCCTAATGAACAACAGTGGCGAGACTTAGATTCAAGTGTTACTCTAAATCAAGTAGTCTAGAATATACAAGTCCTGCATGATGTAAAGGTGTCAAGGATAAAACCTTTAGTGGGTTTTTAAAAGAAGAAGAGTCTGTTAATTTTCTAAAAGTTTGTTATACCCCCTGATTTTTACAAAAATTCAAAAAAATGTATTATATACAAGTATATAAAAAACTTTTGTAAAGTATACATTGTATACAACCTAACTTACTCGTACCCATTTTTGGTTTAAAAATGGTTAAAGTATGAGCTATGGGTAAAGTATATAACATATATACACACCTCCATATACTTAGTTTGTGCTATATGTCTGATGAATATTCATTTCATCACCTTTATTCTATCATTTTGGTCTTAAAAACCCTATCTAATGCATGTAAATAACATTATTTTATACAAATTACATTCATTATTTATTTCCAATTATTGTACATAAAATGCTATTTTTAATGACAAAATTATAGAATAAAGAAAATGAATGAAAAATAATAAAATGTCACAAGTATTTTATGACCCTAAACCTCGAGATCTACGCATCTTGATGACTAAGTCGACAAGGAATAAAATATGGGGAGATAAGGAACAAAAATCCAACAAAAATCTCATTCTTTTATTCAATATTGCATTTTTTGGGACCTATTTCATTTTTAATTTTTATATCTAAAATAAAGAAAACTTTGTACATGAAGTTGTAGATAATAATATATAAAAATATATAAAATTGAGTTTACACAAAAATAATATATACTGCACTTTCTATACTCTAAATAAAAAGCCAAAACTCAAAATTCCCAGACCCATATCTCCTAAATAAAAACTCAAAATTTATCAAAATCATATTTAATTGTATATAAATTTTAATAAGCTATTTAATGAAGGTGGTTTCATTTAATTTGGTGTTAAGGTGTGAAAGGTTAGGTGTTGGACCCCTATTGTACAATATACCTGAATAAAATATTCATTTTTATTCATCATTATTTTTATAATTTATTTTTTTATAATTTTTTAAATATTATTTATGACAATTGTACATATTTAGAACAGAATAAAACTATAAATAAAATAATAAAATAAAATAATATACAAAAATATATAGATGAATATACTATACTTATACTTGTATAGTAAGTATACATATTTATTTAAGTGTACATAAGACATCATAAAAATACAATAAAAATATATTTATGTATCTAAAAAAATATATAATTATACAAATTAGGAAAATAGAATAATAAAATCAGAAATACAAAATAAAAATAAAATATACGAAATATAGGTAAATATACCTATAAATCAAACCCTAAAAATTGACTTGTAATAAATAACTTAATAAAAAATAAATAAAAATCATATTAAATTCCTATAGAAAATAAGAAAAATTTGGTTGTATAACTTTAATTAAACAAAATCATTTATTGTCGTTTTTAAATATTTTTGACTTACCTTTTTTCTGGTTGGTCCACATGGACCAACCAGGGGGAGCCAAGAGTTGACCCCGGTCAACTCTTCTTCCTAGGCGTAACCACTTGTTAGACCTAGCTTTGACCCCAATTTCCACCTTTTCCCCGATTGATGTAGTCATTGATTTGGATTGGATTCTTCTTCACTTTTCTTCCTCATTCATCCCTCTTTTATGCGCATCCGATGCCTCAACCTTTGCATCACTGCCTCGTGCTGCACACCTTGATCTTCCCGCCGCTCCAGTCACATGTACATAAGCCTCCACCCGAGCTTCTTCCATTTTTGAGTCCCTTTTGGCCACCATCTCTCTTTCCTTTTGTGTTCATGGGCTAGAGGAATGTGACGGCTTCCTAGTCAATCTTTTGGCTGGATCGAGGGACGGCTTCAAGTGATCTCCACCACCTCTGGCCATCCTCCGCCACCGTGAGGTCGATCTTGCAGCCCAGCGCTGCTCGAGGTTGTTTTTATTGCATTTTAGATAGAATTAGTTTAGGCCTTTAATCCATGCACTTTATTTTCCTTTTTGCGTGATTTAGCGTAAAAACCCTCAAAGCTCCAGCGAACCCCTCCACTATGACCCCGCCTGTTCCCGACGCACCACACACCCTCATCTCGCTCCCTTCTGCTTCTTGTATGCACGACGAACCTCCAGATCTCCTGATCCTTCGTGGATCTGGATTTTGGGTGTTCCACCTCCGTCTCCTCGTCGGAACACCTTCGACACGCTCCACCTTTCTCCCATTTCCACTAATAAGACCCCCATGCCCTCTGTTTTATGTACTTGGGTTTTCTGAAGGACTTGGTGGGCTAAAGGACCCTTGAGGGGTCAATTTTGACTTCACCGGAGGTACCTGGAGCACCCTAACT
Organism: Ottelia alismoides; assembly: GCA_037367405.1. Classification (NCBI taxonomy): domain Eukaryota; kingdom Viridiplantae; phylum Streptophyta; class Magnoliopsida; order Alismatales; family Hydrocharitaceae; genus Ottelia; species Ottelia alismoides. Next base: position 105,680 of record JAZKJV010006785.1, on the reverse strand, counting down.
TCCCTGAGCTCGTTGGCCTTCATCGAATCTCTGGGGGACATCATGACACTGCCACCTGACGCGGAGGAGCCCCGACTCCATTTTGCCCCTACCTTGAGACTCCACGATGGCCGTATAAACGAGGAAAGACCAATTGAAGCTCAGCTCTACCAAGTCTTGTCACGTTCTTCCAACAAACCTGCCTGTCTTCGGATCTTCGTGTCGCACCAGATCTGCCAGCCACCGTTGGATGCGACTCACCTTTGACTGCTGATCTCCATCGGGAGGTCTAATCTCATCCGCTCCAGCCCAACCATCGCCGTGCGACGTGGGCCTGCCATGTGTATAAGTGAGATCATCCAGGTAGTTTGCCCGCACCATATAGGGGTATTTTGCATTCTTTGCCCCTTGTTTTTCTAATTTATTATTTAATATATAAACTTTCACCTGCCATTTCAATATTTTGTAAAAAATGCAAGGAATCCTTTGCATTTTCTGATATTTACTTTTAGGCCCATGCCAAGTCACCTTACGCGCGGTCCCATGTGAGGTGACCATTTTGCATATATACCTCACAAGTATTTGTATTTTGATTTAGTTCATAAATTTGTAATTCTGCTATATATTTTTGGGTAAATTACATAAGAGATCTTGCACTTAATTTTTAATTGCATAAATGCCCTGTTCTAGTATTTGTATTTTTGTGATTGTTTTCCATTTATTAAAAATATCATCCATGCTCTAAAAAATCTCAAAAAATAGGATTAAGTGTATGCTTGCTTATAGATTTATGCCTTATTTTTGTATTTTAATTTTATGCACTTTTATTATCTATTAAAATCAAAAGATCACATTTTGTCGCTGTTTGACTTATAAAATACCAAAAAATATAAAACATTTTTGAAAAATTCCCTAAAAATATATTTTGTGTTTTTTTGTATTTTGAGCCTTCATACCAAAAACCACTAACAATAGAAAACGGAAACTTATAAAAATTAAAAGCTCCAAAATCCTTATAAAAAAATAAAATTCTAAAATTCTAAAAATACCATTTTTTATTTTGTAATTTTCTTTTTGGTATATATTTATTAGTTAAAAATAGTTTTGGAAATTTTCATCTTTTTTTCTATTTTAACTTCCAAAATAGTTTGGTCTATCTATTTAATCCCTGTTTTGGGATATTTTTTACTTTAAAAATATCTAAAATTAGAAAATTATATAAAAATCACAAAAATACTAAAAAATTACTTAAACCCCAAAACATTTTATTTTATGTATCTGATTCTTTTTACTAATATTTATAATTACATTACCATGTATTGTGTATATATATATATCCTTATAAGCTTATAATATATATTTAAAAAGAAAAGGTCCCAAAGCCCTAATATATTTGCTTGTACCTATAGTGTCACTTTTGGACTTAGTCAAATCATAATTATTAACTATTTAGACTTGAGACTGCGTGCCGAGAGCGGTCGCATACAACGCTTGCAGGACCCACTGTGGTGGAAACCGAGTGGCGTCGAAGCCGAACTTTTGGTCTCATTTCTGAGTAGTTAGCATCTAGAGCTTCACACTAATAACAATACTATTTTAGAGTGATTTCATCGGAGTGCATTTGCATATAGATAAGGTTTCAATTCTGCCTAGCATCCTTGCATGAAGAGAGCTGGAGGCATGGTGAGTATTTCTACTTAGCATTCATCATCGATTTCGATTGCACTACTTTTCTGCCTCTCTCCCTCTAGTTTTGATCACCTAGGATCTAAAGGAATTGACCTCGTTAAGATCATGCATTTCTATTAAAAATACAAAAAATGATAACCAATAAAATCAGGTTCGCTAATATTACTCAAACTTAAAATTAAAAAGAAAAATCCATATTTTGGGGAGAGTAGCCCCTTCATTGTTTGTGCATTTTATTCATACGTACACACTAAGGACTAGTGCCCCAATCCCAGGCCTTCCGACGTGATTGTACAACTTTGTGATTATCACCTAACTCTAAAAACAGAAAAGATAAAAAGATCGAGCTTTTACGGTCATCATAGTGCTGAGTAGGTGAATTGAGGGATTTGTTTTGTGTATACTTGTTTATGTTTGTGCTTACTTGATCTGCTATGTGCATTTGCACTTTTTTCTCTCATATCTTGACTTGACTCTCGTGCTCTCCCGATCAATTTTCTTTTATTTCGGAGATGGCCGACTGGAGTGTTTTTTATCCGAATTTTGCAGATCCCTCGTACCCTCCAGTCGGTCCACCTCCATTTTATCCAGAGGACTTTGCTCCTGATTTTTTGTTTTTTGTACATATCTGCCTCAACCACAGTTTCAGGCCTCAGACTTTTACCCACCATCACCATCACATTACCCTCCATCTCATCCACCCGAGACTGACCTGTTGGAGTCACCTCTCATGGAGTCCACCCTTGAGCACTTGACCCAGATGAGGAGCAGAGGATTGATGAACTCACTAGTATAAATAATAGCCACAAATGAAGCTTCACCATTTGACGATATGGGTTCATTCGAGGATACCTATGAGAGCTTGCAATCACCTAAAATACAAAAAATGAGAAAATTTTAAAAACATAAAAAGATTTCGAGAGACACGTATTTGAGTCATCTTGTGAGGAGAGAGCCCATCTGCCAGATCCTATACTCACACAGACACACACCAGTTCCCACCTTTGACCCCAATGATGACACTATACAGACTATTCTTGGTCATCCTTGTGGAGATGATGATTATGATCTCCTTTATTGTATGGAGGATATCCATAATTTTAAAAAATGTTGATTGAACCTGAAGTGGCGACATCTATCAAGGAGATCATTGAAGCCCCACTTCGCTATTCTATGACTCAATTATCTGCTCCTAAACCCAAGAAGAGAAAGCGAAGGAGCAGATTTGAGCGACACGTTTTGACTATGTCCACTGCCTATGCCATTACTCACCGTCCACACACTAGGAAAGGGAACGTTGTCACACCCCTTGTGAGTTACACCTCTGACCATTCTTGTGACCATACTCTCCTTGATGACGATGCTTCAATTAATATAATACCCTTCTCATCGGTACAATCTCTCCACTTAGGTCCTCTCAAGAAGACCAGGATGATTTGTAAATTTAGTGATGGATCTATCAAGAGGCTGAGGGGTATTATAGAGAACGTTGTCATTCAGATTCAAGGCATGAGCTTCACAACTGACTTTATCGTATTTCTGATGGAGGCCCCCACCCCTGTGGAGCATCCTCCAATCATCTTGGGACGGTCTTTCCTCACCTCTGCAAGGGCCGTTATTGATTATGGATCTGGAGAGTTTCGCTTCCATTCTAATGTTGGGAGTGATGTGTTGATCACTGCACCCATTGTTGATCGGAGACCCGCATACCATGAGAGTGTGTCCGTGTTAGCCGACCTCGAGGACTATGACCTTGATGCTGAAATCAGAGATGTTTGCTTTTTGGTGGATGATACTGATATCCGAGGATTCCTCTTCAGTGAGGAAGACACGAAAAGCATAGACCTTGGAGTTTCTCCTTATGGTGAGTGGCGATGCATTGATGATATCCGTCGGATTTACACTATAGACACCTTAGAGTGGAAAGCATATGTAGTAGAGACTTCAGATGCCGAATTTGACCTTATCGCTTTCATCAAGGAATTCAAGGCTTTTGATGATGACCTAGCAAACTCCCCAGGACAAACAGGACCACACTACTTCCACTGACCAGTTCGTGCCTTTTCGCTTTGATATTGCTGAGGATCTTCATCAGGTAGATCCTGATCGATTTTTGTCTGATGATGACCCTGATATCGACCTGCACCTTGTCAGATACATTCCTCAGCGATCATGCAAGAAGGTTCGCTTTCGAAATTTTTAATCTATTCATTTTATCTCCTTCCATCTATCGTTTTTACTTATCCACCTCATTCTGTGTGCTTTGCCTTATTTAGGACGTACGTTGTTCTAAGTATAGGGGAGGTGGATGAATTGAGTGATCTTTCTTATTTTTCATTCTTTTCTTCTTTTCGTTTTCATTTTTTTCTTCTAAAAGTTGTCATCCCTTCCTCACTACTATACTTAGGATGTACTTTGTGCTAAGTATAGTGGGGTGTGCACCCCGAGTGTTCATTCTTTGGTCCCCTCCACTGTCTCCTCTTCTTGTCTATACTTAGGGATATCTTACCCTAAGTACGTGGGGAGACAACCTGAGTGTGATTTGTTCATTCCTACCATCGACCCTCCCTGCCTTGTGTGCAATCTGTTATACTTAGGATTAGTTGATCCTAAGTATAGGGTGGATGGTTGACTTCTCATTCATCCATTTTTCCTTCTTTCGTTCCTTCCTTATTTATTATTCTTTACGCTTTTCTATACTCAGTACAAGTAATGTCTTCTCTTTTTTCTCTCTGATCTATGAGAACATAACTCAAGCTAACTTTAGGGGGTAATATATACTTTGTATATAGTTTAGCTATAACTCGTACTTTCCTATTTTTAAATAATATGGCTAATAAATAAAGCATAATACACACATATGCCCATTTCTTTGTATTTACGGATTAATAAATTAGGGTAAAAATATTTTTTGCAAAATGTTCGAAAAATAGTTTGAAAAATCTTTTTGAAATTGTTTTTGAAAAACTGTTTTGATAATATTTTGTTAAATATTTTCAACCTTTGAAAAAATATTTTTTTTGTAAAAACTTCTTTTTTTGTGTGAAAAAATCTTGCAAATGATTTTGAAAAATGGTTGCAAAATTAGTTTGAAAAATCTATACTTATTATTTGAAAAATATTTGTAAAATAATTTTCAAATTTTGTAAAATATTTGTAAAAATTATTTGTTAAATTAGTTTAAAAAAATAAAGTTTTCAAAAACTTTTATAAAATTATTTCCAAGTTATTTTGGAGAATTGGTATGTAGTAAAAATCCTTTATAAAACTTGTATAAACCCTGAGAATTCTTAAAAATCCAACTCTTGTACATATAAGATGCATCCCTGTGTAAATATATGTTCTTAGTTTTATTTTCCAAAATCTTTTATTTTGAAAAATCCCAAAAATATTTGAAAAACCTTTTCAAAATTGCATGAAAAATTTGAAAAATCTTTTCAAAAACCCATAAAAAGTTCAAAATTAAAAATTGCATTACAAAATATTTTCTGCATTGTGCATAACATTTGCATTTTTCGGATTTAGTTTGATAATTGAACAAGTATAAATAAAATCCAAAGATTGGAGCTTGGTTGGACCTTAAATATAATTAAACACATGAAACTAATAGGAACTAGAATTGAGGTACTTAAGGTCTAATTGACTTAATTCTTTGAGATCACAAGACTTGGTTCAGTATCGTCTTAATTGCCTAAGTAGAGTATTTCGGAACATACACATGACTCTTGTTGATAATGACCTAGCTTGTACACCTGCACTTTCACTTTGCTCATCTCAGTTGTAGTGATAGAGGACCGGATTTGCTGGCATGAGACACAAGCCAATGGAAACATCGGTAGCCAATGGAAACATCGGTAGTCACACAGTTTTTGCCATTGTACCCCAACCCGATTCAATGGCGACGTGGTCTAAAGAAAGAAGTTGTGGGATTGCAATAATGCTTCAAAAGAGAGATAGTCTACTGGCTCAAGAAGAAAAAGTCCTTATGTAAATGCTGTTGTATATAGTATTCAAAAAATGGAAAAATAAAGAACTTCAAAAAGTGGACAGGTCTGATTGGAAATAAAATACATGCTGGAGTGTACATATTTGTATAGTCAATAAGCATGTTTGAGTTTCAAAGTCATACTTTTGTGAGCTTGCAGTCAGATGACTTGGCTACACTGGCTACCATCCATTCTTCTCTCCACCCCCTCTTCTCGAGCTAGTTGTACTTGAACTTAGAAGGGAATACCCCGCTTCTCGAGGAAAGAGTTGTTGAATTGGGGAATTAGGGTCACCATGTCGGAGAATACTGGATTTTACCGCTTTAGCCGATGAGAGATCCATATCTCACGCATTGTCCAAAATAGATTCATAGACATAAGGGTTTGCGCATGAGTTGAAGTATTCTGACCTGGCTATTGTGGAGACTTGAGCATGGTTTTGGGATTCTTGAAGGTTGTTGTGTTTCAAATACGTTTCAAATAAAGTTCCGACCACACCTAAAATCCAAAAGTTCGACTTAAGCTTCAAACTTGGATTTTATGAAGACAAGTTTGAGAATTAAAGTCAATCCACTTTCTTTCTTTTTCTCTTCTTTATTTTTATTTTATGTACTTATTGCATAAGTGTTTGCTAGGGACTAGCAAAGGAAAGTAAAGGGGGGGTTATGAATCTCCATTTCATCACCTTTATTCTATCATTTTGGCCTTAAAAACTCTAGCTAATGCATGTAAATAGCTTCATTTTGCACAAATTAATATTCATTATTTATTCCAATTATTGTATATAAAATACTATTTTAATACCCAAATTATAGAATATAGAAAAAATAAAAAGAATAAAATACCAAAGGTAATAAATGACCCCAAACCTCGAGACCTAGGCATCTTGATGACTGGATCGACAATGAATAAAGTAGGGGGAGATAAGGGTCAAAAATCCAATAAAAATCTCATTCTTTTATTCATTAATATTGCATTTTTGGGACCTATTTTATTTTCTATTTTTTCTTCCTTTATACCTCAAATAAAAAAACTTTGTACATGAAATTGAGGATAATAATATATAGAAAAAAATATAAAATTGTGTTCACATAAAAATAATATACAATGTACTTTCAATACTCTAAATAATCCAGACCCATATCTCCTAAATAAAAACTAAAAATGTATTAAAATCATCTTTAATTGTATATAACTTTTAATCAACTATTTAATGAAGGGGTTTCATTGAAATTTGAGTTAAGGCGTGAAAGTTAGGTTTTGGACCCCTATTGTACAATGTACATGAATAAAATATTCATTTTATTCAATCTTTATTATTTTTATTTTTTTATATTTTTTATAATTTTGTAAATATTATTTATAATAATTGTATATATTTAGAATAGAATAAAACTATAGATAAAATACTAAAATAAAATAACATACAAAAATATATAGATGAATATACTCTACTTATACCTGTATAGTAAGTATGCATATTTATTTAAGTGTACATAATACATCAGAAAAATACAATAAAAATATAATAAAGTCTATAAAAATTTGTTATAAATATATAAATTAAGAAAATAAAATAATAAAATATGAAATACAAAATAAAAATAAAACATACAAAACATAGGTTAGTATACCTAAAAACCAAACCCTAAAAACTAACGTGTAATAAATAACTTCATAAAAATAAATAAAAATCGTATTAAAATACTACGTAAAATAAGAAATATTTTTCATTTTATACCTTTAATTTAATGAAATCATTTATTTTTTATCAATTTTTTAAAATAATTTTGACTCTTTTTTCTGATAGTTCCACGTGGACCAACCAGGGGGAGTCAAGAGTTGATCGTGGTCAACTATTCTCCCAAAGCGCAGCCTCTTGTGAGACCTAGATTTGACCCTAATTTTCACCTTTTTCCTCGATCAATGTAGTCATCGATCCTACTTGGATTCTTCTTCACTTTTCTTCCTCGTTCATCCCTCTTTCATGTGCATTCGATGCCTCGACCTTTGCATCACTGCCTTGTACTACATACCTCGATCTTCCAGCCGCTCCAATCACCTGTACATAATCATCCACCCGAGCTTCTTCCATTTTTGGAGTCCCTTTTGGCCACCTTCTTACCTGCCTTTTGCGCTCACTGGCTAGAGGAAGGTGTCAGCTTCCTCGCCAAGCTTTTGCCTGGATCGAGGGGCGGCTTCTAGGTGATCTCCACCATCTTCGGCCATCCCCCACCGCCATGAGGTCGATCTCACAGCCTTGTGCCACACGAGGTTGTTTCTATTGCATTTTAGATAGATTTAGCTTAGGCAGTTCATTCCCGTACTTTATCTTTCCTTTTTATTATACGGTTTAGCGTAAAAATCCTCATTAGTAGTTCGTTGGAGCTCTGCTCCAACGAACCCCTCCACCGTGACCCAGACATTTACCGACGCACCACATGCCCTCATCTTGATCCCTTCTGTTATTACACACCCCACACACCTCCATATCACCAGATCCTTTGTGGATCATTTGGGTGTTTCGCCTCTGCCGCCTCAGTGGAACACCTCTGCCACGCTCCACCTTTCGCCCATTTCTACTAATAAGACCCCCATGCCCCTCCATTTTGTGCACTTGAGTTTTTTGCAGGACCTAGTGGGTCAAAGGACCCTTCAGGGGTCAATTTTGACTTCGTTGAAGGTACCTGGAGCACCCTGAATTCCTCGAGCTCGTTGGCCTTCACTGGAGCTCCAGGGGACCTCCTGACTCTACCACCTAACACGGAAGAGTCCAGGCTCCATTTTGCCCCTACCTAGAGACTCCCTGGTGGTCTGAGAAGTGAGGAAGGACCGATCGAAGCTCGACCCGGCCGCGTTCTTGGCGCGTTCTTCCAGCAACCCTGCTTACCGTCGGATCTTCGTGCCACACCAGATCTGCCAACCATCGTTTGATGCAACTCACCTTTGGATTTTAATTTTAGGCACTTTTATTATCTATAAAAATCAATAGATCGCGTTTTTGTCCCTATTTGACTTAAAATACCAAAAAAAATATTTTGAAAAATTCCCCAAAAATATATTTTGTGTATTTTTTTTTGAGCATTCAGATCAAAAACCACTAAAATCAGAAAAAGAAAACCTATAAAAATTAAAAGGCTCCAAAATCCTTTATAAAAATCTAAAAAAATTCTAAAAATTTATAAAAATAACATTTTCTATTATGTAATTTTCTTTTTAGTATATATTATCAATTAAAAATAGTTTTGGAAAATTTTATCTTTATTTTCTCTTTTTAATTTCCAAAAGAATTCAGACTATTTATTAATCCTTGTTTTGGGATATTTTTTACTTTAAAAATATATAAAAATTGGCAAAATTATTAAAAAATCATAAAAAAGTAAAAAATATTTAGAATTCAAAACATTTTATTTTCCGTATTTTGATTATTTTTATTAGTATTTATAATTACATTACCTTTTATTATATATATAACATTATATAAGCTTATATTATATATTAAAAAGAAAAGAATATAAAAATAAGAAAATATAAAAAGAAATAAAAAATGTAAAATGTAAAAAAAATAAAATTAAAATTAAAAAATTACAATTAAAAGAAAAAGATGTAAAATAAAAAACCCATACAAAAATACAAAGAGAAGAGGAATACAAATTTTTTGCATTTCCTGCCCGATCTATCTTGTTTTCTCCTCGTGTTCGACACTCTAGACATATTTACACCTATACACTCATTTATAGGGTTATAATAAATTTTAACTCCGCATATTTTTCTTTTCATTGCTTTACATATATTATGGTTTAATTGTTGATTGACACACGGTTTCGTGAGCGGCCGCCTCAGCGGCACTTTATCTTCACTTTTTAGTGCGGATATTTTAGACCCTCACATAACTTCTGTTATTAGTGCCCCTGGCACAATGTGGAATGAAGAGATAGGTTGTACAAAGCATAGTTGTATGACACAAAAATGAGAAATCGACTCGCCCCCTATACTTAGGCTTTTAGAGGGCTTATTTATCGCATAAGAGCAAGAATGGGGCGGTAGAGGGTAAGGTTCAGAGAAAGAACATAAGTGAGATATAGACAATGATATCAGTCCCCATATACTTAGGCTCAGGTTAACATAAATATGGAAGAGTAATGACAGGCGGGAGACCAAATGGATCCTGGATGGATGTACAAGTGAGTGGATGAATATTCTAGCTACACGGAGGAGGATGGCCACTTGGATCAAGGATTCACATGGGGTAGGTTGGTCTTTCATCTGAATCCATGCTTCGTGTGAATAGAATTTGCTCCACTTGAACAAGCTGCTCATTTGATTCTATGAAGTGTTATAGCAATTATCTGTTGACAAGGAAAGATCGTGCACTGTTAGTTGATTTGAATATCTCCACATTGCCCTTGTTGTGCACCTCTCGAATGATGAAGGGTCGCGTCAACTTGGATTTCAATTTACCTTGGAATAATTTCAACCTTGCATTGAACAACCATACTTTCTACCATGGGACAAAGCTATTGGTTCTTATGTGCCTATCACGCCACTTCTTCACTCTGTCCTTATAGATCATGTTGTTCTCATATGCATGGTTCCTGATCTCAGCAAGCTCATTAAGGTCCAAATCTCTGCTCTTCTTTCCTTGATGGCAGTTCTAATTCCATTCAGATTTGTGAATCAGTTGTGCAGGCAAATGGCATAGCTTCCCAAATACTATTCTGAATGGGGAGGTGATTAATGGGGTCTTGTAAGCTGACCTATAAGCCCATAGATCTTGGTCCTAGAGCTGGGATCAGTTCTTCTTGTCAGGATGGACTAGCTTATGCAGTATTCCTTTGATCTTTCGATTCGACAACGCATCCAAACCATTGGATTGTGGGTGGTAAGGGCTAGCAACACGGTGCTAAATGTCGTAGTCCTTAGTCAACTTCTTCACTTCTCTTTTGACAAAGTGGATACCCCATCAGAAATCAACACCTTTGGGATCTTGAACCTTAAAATGATGCCATCTTTCAAGAACTTATAGATGGTCTTGCTGTCTGCGGTTCGGGTAGGGATAACGTCCACCCACCTAGATAGATAATCAACAATGAGACAAATATATTCCAATCCATTACTGTTAGGGAATGGTACCATAAAGTCAATGACCCATGCATCTAATACATCACATATGTTGGTGGCTTAAGTTTCTTGATCACATCCACCTTTCTAGGGTCAACCTCCATTCCCTTCTTGGAGATGCCATGCCCCAAAACGATATCCTCCGTCACCATAAAGTGACTCTTTTACCATGAGAGCACAAGATTCACCTCGCTACATCTCTTGAGGACTTGATCTACGTGCACGAGACAATCATCAAATGAATCACCATTGATCGAGAAGTCATCCATAAATACTTCTAAGAAATCCCCAACCATCTCGACAAATATGGCGATCATGTACTGTTGAAAAAGTGCCCGAGACGTTACAAAGCCCAAAAGGAATGCGCCTGAATGCATATATAACGAAGGGATACATAAAAGTAGTCTTTTCCGAGGTAGTCCTTGAGGGCGATGACTATTTGATTGTAAAATGAGCACCTATCTAGAAAACAAAAGTACTCCCTCCCAGCCAGTCTCTCCAAGATCTAATCAATAAATGGAAGCCCACATCATTCAAACGTCTATAGTCCACAGAGACATGTCATGTTGTGGGTACTTGTGTCAAAATTTCCTCTCCTTCATTGTTGACAATATGTAGTCATGACTTCTTCATGAATATGTATAATGGTACCACCCACTTGGAGTCCGAGATGGGATAAATGAACCTTGCTCCGCACCAATTCTATCTCAGTCTTTACCACTTCCAGTAAATATGGATTCAGCCTTCGCTGGAATTCATATGAGGGCTTGGTATTTTCTCAAGGTATATATGGTGTGAACATAGAGCAGGGATAATCAATTGGAGGTCCGATAATCTCTAGCCTATAGCCTTGTTGTTTTTCTCTAATATCTCCAGCAGTTGGAGTTATTGCTCTTCGATCAGATGTGTACTGATGATGACCATAAACTTTCCCTTAGGTCCCGCAAGAAAGGCGTACTTGAGAGTAGGAGGTAGTGGCTTAAGCTTGGTTATCATCCAAGAAATCTGGCTCTATCACCAATGAATCTAATTGTGTTGCGGATGTAGTTGGATCTTGCATGGTATCTACTGGAGGCCTCAATCGTGCAGAGGAGATGGGGCCCTGAAGCTCCAAGTCTGTGCGAGACCTGGAGGTGGAGGGAGGTGGAGGAGGCCGTGGGGAAAAGGATATGCGATGGTGATGGGTCGATGAAGGTCGTGGGTGTTGGCAGAGGTTTTCACGTGGGTCAGAAAATATCCTCACATAAAGCGAAGATAAATTGTTGCTGAGGCAACCACAAGAAATCTCGAGTCAGACAATAATTAATCCGCAAATGAATATAGCAATGTAAAGTAAAATGTGGAGTTAAAATTTATTATAACTCTACAAAACGTGTATAGTATGTAAGCATGTAGAGTATCGAACACATGGAGGAAACAATAGATGGGCATTGGGGCACAAAATTTGTTCCTTTTCTTATCTTTTTATTCTCTTTTTGTGAGGGCTTTCAATTATATTTTTTTTTTATTTTTTTGAATATTAGTTTATATATATTTCTTATTTTTAATTTTATAATCATATTTTTTATATTAGTTTATAAATATTTGACGCAGATATGGGAGAAAACATCTAACGCAGTGCTTAAAAAAACTCATAGTATGGTAGCTAGTTTTTTGAGCAATTTAAGAAAGACTTAAATATGATTCTTGCAGGAGAGTTATTGAAATTATGATATAACAATTTTAGATTTAAGAGACCGTGAAAATGGAAATAATTTTTTAACTTTTCTATAGTAAGCTTGGTAATTTCGGGGGTCCGAAGTGTTTCCCTTGGCATCCGGAATCGGATTTATAAATATCAATGTAGGAAGATTAATTTATTTAAAATATATGACAAAATAATGCAAATTTTTGAAGTTAATTTCAGTTGTTACAATCCTATTAAAAGAAGATAAAAATTTATTTACGAAATAAAACATTACATTAACCTCTAAGAAATAAAAATATAATAAATGGGCATTACCTTAGTTACTTGAAAACAACCCTATATGCTGATTGGATAGCTGCAATAGGAGAACTCAACTTACATCATAAAAAATTGTAGATGCTTGCACAAAACATGTGACAAGAAGTCACTTAAAATATTTTGCAACAAAAAATGTTGTTAAAATCAATGTAATAAATATAAGTCTTATACATGTTACTTTTTCTCGCAGCTATTGATACGACAATTATTCTGCAAGCAAAAGATCTTTCTAACAGAAAAAGTGTCCGTTTGGGCATTTATCATAACCATATAATACAAAATATAGAGGAACTGAAAGGGAGAATAAGAAAACAAAAGGGAAAAGCTCGATAATGTAAACGTGCATCTAATATTTAGCGTTGTCAGTATGGTATGCGCATTTTCTAGCTATCTACCTACACATGATATTTACATAAAGTAAGACAGACATGAAACAAAAAATATACTATAATGTTCAAGAAGAAAGCATGTTACCTATATTCATATCCATGTAATCTGAACTGTTTACCTGTAAGAAATAGATGTATAAGTATCCAAATATACAAATTGCATTATGCGTTATGCGGAGCATAAATACCAAAGATTGCATGGTGAGTTTCATTTTCTTCTGGCTGTGGATTCAGGATTTATGTGATGTACTTTCAGGCATTTTGCTTTTCAAATCTACACTTGTTTCCATCAGTATACTACATATATAAATAAAGGTGAATCCAATCATTATAAATAAAGAAAACCGTTGATATTTATATGAGAAAAAAATACTAACTTGCTTGATGGAAGGTTGTACACACAAGCCCCTGCGTTATTGATAGTTGATATGGAAGAAAACTTGAAATAATTATAAATAACGACATGATCAATATGACCAGTATGTGCAAAGGGCATAGATTAGCGATATGTGTGAGGCATAGATGAGTGATATGTTTGATATAAGTGTGTATTTGTAAGTTATTTATTGTTGTAATAATTTGAAAGATCTTAATTTACAAAAAAAATGATCGAAAAAACAACATTTTTGAGACATCTTCGACATTTCCACTGAAATGGTCGAAATTTCCCGAAATTTTCCTCGAAATTTCAGTTGGGGGGAGGGGACAAAATCAAAATCGAGATTTTGAATCTTAGCTAGAACACCACATAAGATGCACTTTAGATATCTTTCTGGGATTTGATTTTAAACTAGATAGGGATCTATTTTGTGATTTAAATGGTTCTCTAGAAAGCTTATGTTAACCTTTATGGATCCAACCACCACTTCCCTTTATTTAGCTTGACTTACACTAATTCTGTTAGGAAGTATGCGTCACATTTATAGATGGGTAATTGGATCCCTCCAGGGTCCAATTACCCACATCCATAGATGTAGTCCCACATCTAATGTTGGTGTGACTCCGGTCTATCTGTAAGACTATAGAAGAAGCCGCATACCTATTGGTATTGGGTTAAGAAAAATGAATAGAAGAATAAACCATTAGTGGCGTTCTTCCATGATTTCATCACACATCTTATGGAGTGTGATTTCACGTAAAATCTTGGTGTTCGTTCTTGTTTATATTTTTTTATCTCTGATATGCTTTCGCACTATCATTTTCTATGTGGTATCCAGAGCGGGTTCGATTCCTAGATTTTCATTTCTTGAAAATTTATTATTATGATCGATTTGTTTATTTATTCTTGAAGATTTTGTGTTCGTGATTGGTTCAAGATCGAGTACTAGGATTTCTTCTTAATTCTGTACAGTCCATGATGAGAGAATGTTCGATTCTAGTTCTGAAGATCGGCAACATCATCAAGAATTAGGGTTTTCTATAACCCTAAGTCCATACATAAGACACAATAGGAGGTTTCCACGGGTTTCCCCTATTTGCCTCCATGGGTTTCCATTGGTTCTCATCGGCCATGGGTTCTTCAATCTCCAAAAGCGAAGCCTTCTCTTTTTAGGAACCCATTCAGGTGATTGAAGAAGATGAAGAACATGAAGGGGGTGTCTCTCGATCTCTAGGAGACTCCTCCCCAACCTCGTCGCCTTCCACAGATCCAGCGTGCATGCATTATCAGGCGTGCGAGTGTCAGGTGACGAGACATCTCACACGAGATCCTCTCTTTCAGACTCCTCGTGCTGAACTAGATGAAGAAGAAGCCTCAACTGGTGATGGGTTCTCAAGAACCTGATCCTGCGCATACCTCCCTCGTGCGAGGATCCCAGGCACTGTGATCTCGATCTTCCGGCTCTCGACCTCCTCCAGGCGTAGGATCCGGATCTCGCGCAGGCAACGTGGTGCATTTTCTTTAGTACCGCCTTTCCATGTCTTCCAGCGTAGCTGTTCCCTACTTGCGGACATCAGAAGTAGCATTTTCACCCCCCCCCCCCCCCCCGAATATATAGTTGACTCCCCAGATTTCCCCAGAATGACTAGTTCAATGCCTAACTATACTATAGCCGAATTTGAAACCTGACAGACCTGAATCTATAAGCTATGTATCCTGGCTGAATTCACCGCCCTCCCCCTCCCTTCCCAACGTTCCAAGATGAGAGACCCGGTAGAATTTTTTTAGGAGTTTTGTTTGGTTGGGCCCAAACAGGTGAGTTTAAAAAATTTTAAAAAGGGAGGAAAGGTGGGTCGTCGCTGCGTCTATTGTGAGCCCAAGGTTGGGCTGAAGAAAAAAAGAGGGTGACCTGTAATATTTAAATGCCTTAAACGGGCCTCCTGCTTTCTGTCTTCAAGGAAAGAAAAGGCTATTTCAAAAAAAGGGCTAATTGTTAAAAAAGGGAAGATGGGCATGTGAGTTTTGAAAAAAAAAAGAGAGTAGCCGATTCAAAAAAAGGGGGAATGGCTTATTGGAAAAAGGAGATTTTTTTGAAAAAAATTGGCGAGCGTACAAAAAAAGTGGAAAGAAAAGTCGTATGCAAAGAAAAGAGGGAAAGTGATGTGAGAAAAAAGGAAAAAGCCAATAAAAATTGAGACTGCTTATTTTTTCCCCATCTTCAGTTCTTCTCCCAACTTGCTCGATGTCATCTACCGACCAATATAGAAAAAAGGGGAGTATGCGTAAAGCATTCAGATTCATACTCTACATACAGTTTGTCAGATCAAACTCTACGTATTGTTTCGGAGTCTTCGGTTTGTGGCGCACATGCACATGCGTGATCATATTTGAGAGGTCCCCATCTTTTATTTGGACTTAGGGTTGTCATGTAATCCATAGGGACTCCCAAGTAGAGATATCGTTCTCTGATCCATGGTCGAATTATGATTTTCATGTGGATCCATAGGGACTCCAGATTAGAGACCCCATTATATGACAATATGGGAGAGACCTGGTTCTCTGATGATGAGATTTTTAGACTCCATTGTCCAGCGATCGTGGACTCTAACGCGGATGTTTTCACGACTTTTTCCCATTTAGCCCTTCAGAGAGGTGGAGTAGTTACGAGCCAGGGTTCTCTAAATGGACACCCACTCTAGTTTCGATGACTAACAGACGCAGTGCAGAGCACATATTCTCCAACGAGGAGACCATGTTCAGTTCACACTCTAGTCCTTCAGTTCCTCCCCGTCAGCACTACATGAGAAGTGATGTCCTCATCAGGCAGCATGCAAAGTTTGCGTTGAGTTGATATTGTTTGTAGTGTCTTGTATTGTGAGTGAGCGATTTCTTTCTATTCTCCAAGCTTGATGGAGAGTGTTAGAGTATGTGTCATATTTATAGATGGGTAATCGGGTCCATCCAGGGTCCAATTATCAAATCCACAAGTTTAGTCTCACATCTACTGTTAGTAGGACTTTGGTCTCTATATGGAGCTTTATAAGATGCCCCACACCCATTGTATTAGTGAGAAAAATCAATAGAAGAATCAGCCCTTAGTGGCATTCTCTTATGGTTTCATCATGTTCCTTATGGAGTAGGGTTCCACGTAAAATTTGGTGCTCATCTTGTTAATATTTCTTTATTCTCGAATGCGCTTCCGCGCTATCGTTTTCTACAATGCTAGAGCCTCAAACCTACTAAGGAAAAACTTGAAGATTGGGGAATCTAGGGAATCCCCTAGTTTGAGGAAGCCATCAAGAGTAGGGACTGCCCTAGTTTTCATTGTGTGCTTTCATTTGATCCTGCATGTGTCCTTTTAACACACCCCCACCCACCCCAACCAACACGCACACACCAAAAAAATCCCCTAAAGGCAAAAAATATATTTGACCAGCAAAAGCTCACAAGTTTGAGAAAAACAAGATGGGGAAAAAGATAAAGGGATTTTTACCCAGAAGACCCTATAATCTTTGCTAATTACCTCTACGACCTTTGAAACATCGATATTCCTCCCTCGACCTTGTAAACTTGCTAACACTTACCCTACAGACCATGTGGTTAACCCCCATCCATTTGTCCGTTAAAACTAACCGAATTCCGTTATATTCGTTTACATTATACCCATTTTGTTTGTAAAATTTACATTCAATGACATTTCCCCTCTTCCTCCTCGAGGTATCCTTCCCACCCCCATACCCCCAGTCCTTGCCCTCCCCACCGTCCTCCTCGAAGCCCCGACCCCCGCCGCGCCGTCCAAAGCCCCAGACCTGCCTCCCCTGCTCCCCCCCACCTGCGCCACCTGAAGCCTGGCCCCGCTCGCGTCCCCTGCCCCATCCCACTCCTCTGCTGCCCACCGGCCCCGCCTCACCCCCCGTCCGCCCCGCTGCACTCCCACCCCCCCCCCCCCCCCACAAGCGCCGCCTCCCCTGCTTCCCCCCTCCCGCGTCGAAGCCACCCCCGGCGCCGCCTCTCCTACCCTCCCCCCCCCTCCCCCTGGATTCGAAGGAAACCCCCGGTGCCTTCCCCCCTATGAAGCCCCCCCCCACACACACACACAACACACCGCGAACCCCCCGTGCCGCCTCTTCTCCCCCCCCCCCCCCCCCCCCAGCGGATTCGAAGGAATCCCTCGGGCGTCGCCTCCCCTGCTTTCCCCCCTCCCGCGTCGAAGCCCCCCCCCCCCCCCCCCGACGTCGCCTCTCTTGCATCGCCCCTCCCCCCGGATTCGAAGGAACCCCCCGGTGCTTTCCCCCCTACGAAGCCCCCCCCCCACCCGCGAACTCCCCAGCGCCGCCACGTCGCCTGCTGCACCCCCCCCCCTTGCGGATTCGAAGGAATCCCCCGGCACCGTCTCCCCTGCTCCCCCCCCCCCTCGCGGATTCGGACGAATCCCCCAGCGCTGCCTCCCCTGCTTTCCCCCATCCCGCGTCAGTCGAAGCCCCCTCTCCCACGCGGATTCGAAGGAACCCCTCCCTCTGCCGCTCGATTCGAAGACCCCATCACCCCCTCCCGTCCACCACCCCCCCCCCCCCCCCCTCGATCGAAGGAACCCATCCTGCCGCTCGATTCGAAGAACCGCCCCTCCGATGGGGTACTTCGTCCAGCAAGAATGAAGAAGAGAGAGTGGAAGAGGGAGGAGGGGGAGAGAAGAAGAAAGGAGGGGAAGTGAAAGAAAACCTACCCTTGGATTTGCTAGGGTTAGATTAACTCAACTTAAATCCAAACTAGTTAACTCAAAAAGTCTCAAATTAACGGTAGGATCTATAAGATAAGACGGAGTAAGTTTATGAGGTCGAGCAAGGAATATCGATGTTTCAAAGGTCGTAGAGGTAATTGGCAAAGATTATAGGGTCTGCCGGGTAAAAATCCCAAAGATAAAAGGATAGGGACCTCACCTCTCCCTTTCCTTTCTCTTCTTTTTTTGGCATTCGTGAGGGAAGGCTGTGAGTGGCTGGCAGGAGTCGAGGTGGCTGTGCTCGATTATAGTATTTATAGTAAGGGGCAATGAATATGCGAATGCCCCACCTATTTCCCTGTCTATGTCGCTTGGATTAAATGGCATGATATGAAGCTCCACCATAAATATGGCCCGTTACCACTATAATGTCGTTGCATTAGTCCACACTCAGTTCTTTTATGGGAATTTACATAACCTGACATGTTTTTCTGCTTCTGAGGGGATTCCTCCATCTCCATCAACTATTAGCAGAATTGAAGCCGTCTTTCCGAGGGGGTTACCACTTAAATGGCCTGATCATTAAGCAGTAGTCGTCAGCAAACCAAGGTATGATGCAACTATTTTTCTAATATAAGCTACTCAAATTTTTTTCCCATCAAAGATGGTCATGAACGCAACTTATACATACATGTTCCACTGTATATTTGATTTTTTAAATGATGTCCTATTTTCAGAACTAATTCTGAAACCTAATAACTTGCAGACATCAGCAACAGACTTCTGAAATGCATTTTACATGACATTTTGGCCAAATTTGACCAGCAAATTAAAGGTGAAACCCTTTACAAGCACACATTTATAACAATATTGTCTGACCCATATATAATTTTCGGTCAGTTTCTTATTTTTATACATCCTAAACAAGATTGTACATATACCAAGATTCCATTTGGAAATTAAAAGAGCTGCACTCCACACTTCAATGAAATTCCAGAATAGTGTCAATTCAGAGAACATCTTTCCTCAGGTTATCCCCTTAAACAACCAGATGGCTTACCCCCATTTCCTAGAGAGAGAGAAAGAACTCCCACTGATTTTTCTTTATTTCTCATTACACATTGGAGCTTTTACTTAACCTACAATTATGTAGACCATGCGATGCAATGAATGCAGGCAAAAAAGATTTGAATATCCTGAAAATTAGCAAAATGTAAACACAGATTTGAAATTTGTTGCGCTAACTAAAACAGGATAACAAATCATTGCACAAAATCAGGAAAAAGGTTTGCTCGTACTTATTATATAAACTGACTAGGAAAAACAGCAGGTTATAGAACTTGATAAACTCAACATCGATCTACAGTTGTCTTTTTATGGCAACGAGGAAACAGAAAACCTAATCATTTGCTTTCTACAGGAAGAAAAAACAACAAAATGGAACAGAGATATATGATATCTGCAGCAGGTCATACAGTAAAGAGGCATTTCAGCCATGAATCTATCTAATCTTGGCATGCAAATACACCACACAGGATTAACGGGAAAAAAGAGCCATTCATACCCTTGGCTAAAAGCTTAAGATCTTGGATGAAAATCAGTCCACAGCGTCTTTTCAAAGACCTTTAAAATTCTTGCGAAAATAAAATACAGCTCAGAGGTTCAAAGAGAACTTTAGAGTTACCTAGAAAGCAACTTAAAAGGATCGCAGCTATGTACAACTTAAAACAAGATGGAAACATTACAATACAAAAAAAAACACTTGACTCGGGAAATCCGTCCAGCGAGAAGCTCGAGCAGATTAATAACGACTCAACAGGAAGAAATCCTCATCCTCGAGAACTTGCACATCCTTCTCTCCAACAAAGTGTTCTCTCCCAATGTTCTTCACCATCTCAACGAATTCCATCCTCCTGGCACGCGGAAGAGGGAGATAAGGAAGCCTAAAAACAGGCCTCACAACACCAAGCTGTGATAGAGCTGTGTTAAGACCAATAGGGTTTGGCTCGCAAAATAACCATTCAATCAGAGGCATGAGCTTCGAGTTCAGTGAGGGGTTCTTTCCATGAAACATAAGGTCCCGCATCAGGCCTGGCACAAGGTTGCTCACAACGGATATGACACCAGCAGCGCCACATTCCCATCTAGCATCATGGCACTGGTCATCATTACCACTCCATATCACAATCCCTTTCTTAGTGTATTCACTAACTCGATCATTTCCTGTGCATTCTTTGACGCCTGCCATGTTTGGGTATTCTGAAATCGTGTGAATGACATGAGGTGGGATGTCCTGACCAGTCCTTGAGGGCACATTGTAAACGATGGCAGGACCCATTGAAAGCACTGACTGAAAGTGAGCAACGAGCCCTTGGAAGGACGTCTTGCCATAGTACGGATTTACATGTAAGGATGCATGCATACCTACAGCGAAACCTTGCTCTGTCGCATGTATCGCTTCCCTTGTAGAATTACTACCCGTGTTGCCGATCACTTTGATGGATGTGCCAAAACAATTGACAGTATGCCCAATAAGCATGATGTGTTCATCCCAGCTCATAAGATGGCCTTCACCTGTTGTACCTCCCACAATCACACCTTCAACGTCATTTTCAACCTGTGTGTTTACCATGGAGTCATATGCTTCAATATCAAATCTCCCATCAGGTAAATAAGGAGTCTTTATTGCCGTGATCAACCTAAGTTTTTTTATGTCATCTACAGATGTCCTGAAAAGCATACGACAAAATAAGGGTTTGCACTCCAAATGTCCAAAAAAACCCACTAGAATAGAGATTACATAATAAATATCCATGCTCTCATGAAGAGAATAAGGATACTGATTGGCATGTCAGGAAATAAACAAGATAAATTACAATGGAAAAAACTAAATATATAGAAGATCAGAAGTCTCTGGAGAAAGAACGTTGGCGGCCTACTACATTCAAACACTCTACACGGGGATTTATAACAAACACTATGTCGATAGCCAGTCCAAGTCACATATAATATTCCACTTGTAAACACAGCTGTTACTGCAGAAAGCATGTTATATATAGGGTTTGATGGGGCTGCTCCCAACGGGCTGCCCCACGCTATTTTTTTACAAATTTTTTGAAAAATATTACCATGTATATTCATACCTCCAATGACATTAGAATTTCATTAGAAACAGAGACTCATATGCCCTCCATCTAGAACAAATCGATTACAACAATGTTTAGACCGTTAAAATCACATGTTCTAGATGAAGGGCATAGGATTCTCCTTTCTAATGAAATTCGAATGACATATTGGAGCGATATATAGATGAATATACATGGTGATATTTTCCAAGAAAAATAAAAAAAATTTGCGAAAAATGACACAGGGGCAGCCCCATTTTTCCATATATATACAACAACAAAGTCTTCTCCCACAATTAAGTAGGGTCGGCTACACGGATTCTTCGCCTCCATTCAAATCTATGTTGGGTCAATCCTGGACTTATATCCAAAAAACTAAGATCCCTTCGTATAATCTCTTTCCAACACTTTTTAGGTCGTCCTCGCCCATTCTTAGCCGGCTCGATATCCCAACACTCGCATGATCTTCTTTGCAAATGATCATGACCAAACCATCTTAAGTGGTTTTCTCGCATCTTATCCTCGATCGGAGCTACACTAACTTTCTTTCTGATAGCCTCATTCCGAATCCGATCTTTACGTATGTGATCACACATCCACCTCAGCATTTTCATTTCTGCTACAGCCATTCTCTGCACATGTCTATGGTTCACAGGCCAACATTCAGTTCCATAGAGCATAGTTGGTCTCACGGCTGCTTTATAAAATTTTCCTTTAATTTTTAAAGGAATTTTTTATCACAGAGAACAGCAGAGGCTCCTCTCCATTTTAGCCAGTCTGCATTTATTCTATTAGTAACATCTCCATCAATTTCCCCATCATGTTGCAAAATAGATCCCAGATATCTAAAAGAATCTCTCTTCTGAATGTTATTGTCACCAATCTTCACCTCGATTCCTTCACCATTGCTTCCATCAAAGGTGCACTCCATATATTCTGTCTTAGCCCTACTTATACGAAATCTTTTAGTCTCCAATGCATGTCTTCAGACCTCAAGCTTCTCATTTATTCCATCTCTAGTCTCGTCAATCGACACAATATCATCAGCAAATAACATACACCATGGTAGCTCATCCTGAATGTGATTTGTCAACTCGTTCATAATCAAAGTAAAAAGAAATGGACCCAAAGCTGAGCCTTGATGTAAACCAATGTTGATGTCAAAATAGTCAGTCTTCCCGAACGGAATCCTCACACAAGATAAAGCCCTATCATACATATCTTTTATGAGGTTAATGTATAGGACATGTACTTGTCTCTTCTCCAAAACTCTCCACAATATCTCTCGTGGGACAGAATCATAAGCCTTCACCAAATCAATAAAGATCATATGCAGGTTCTTCCTTTTAGTCTATTGATCTCCTCAGCAAATGGATGGCTTCAAAAGTTGAGCGACCTGGCATGAATCTGAATTGGTTTTCTTTTACTTTGGAAACTCGCCTCAACCTTCTTTCGATCATATGTTCCCAAATTTTCATAGTGTGACTCATCAGCTTGATACTTCTGTAATTTGAAAAAATTTGAATGTCCCCTTTATTCTTATAAAGAGGCACTGCGATACTCCTCCAATCTTCAGGCATTTTCTTGCTTCGCCAAATAACATTGAATAGATTCATAGGCCAAGTCAAACCGTGCTCATCTAAAACTCTTCATACTTCTACATGGATGTCATCCGGTCCTACATCTTTCCCAGATCTCATAACCTTCAAAGCCCCATCTACTTCTTTTCTTTGTATTCATCTATAGCTTGCACGATTCAAGTAACTTTCCTTCCCCAGTGAAAAGTTTATGAAAGTATTGCTCTCATCTAGTCTCTATATCCTTCTGAGTAACAAGTACGTGACCTTCCTCGTCCTTAATGTGTCTTACTTGAGAAAGGTCTTTGGTCTTTCTTTCTCTTGCTTTGGCCAACCTGAATATATCATTCTGGCCCTCCTTAGAGTTGAGATTTTTATACACAACTTTATAAGCTTTTGACGTAGCTTCTCTTACAGCCTTCTTTGCTTCCTTCTTCGTTATTTTGTAGTTTGTGATAGTTTCCTCTGTTTTATCCTTAGACATAGCTTTAAAGCATGCTCTTTTAATTTTAGCTTTAAAGCATGCTCTTTTAATTTTATCCTTTTGACATGGAGCTCCTCTCTTTGACTCACCTAGCATTTCTTCGGCTACCTTCGGATACAAGATGCTACTGCCTCCCACATCTCATTTGCACTTCCGCTACAATCCCAAGATAATTCTTCTAAAACCTTCTCCCTGAAGCTCGATTACTTCGGTGGAAGATTACACCATCTAGTTCTAGTAATCTTAGGAACCCTCATTTTCTTTACTATCCCTTTTATTTGCACATCCAAGACTAACAAGCGATGTTGGGTTGTCAAACTCTCTCTTTGGATTACTTTGCAATCTTTACAACACAACTAATCTCTTCTCCTCAACGCAAAGTAATCTATCTGTGTTTTAGTTGGGCCACTCTTATAAGTAATTAAATCTCCTCCCTCTTCTTGTATGCAGAGATCATATGCCGTTACAAAATCCAGAATGACTTTTCCCTCTTCATTTATATCCCCAAAACAATGTCCTCCATGAACACTAGCATATCCTGAAGCATCTTTTCCCACATGTCCATTAAGATCTCCACCTATGCAAATCATCTTTCTTTGTGGGATTCCTTGTATAATCTTATCCAGATCCTCCCAAAAAGCTTGTTTAGTCCTTTCATCTAAACCAATTTGTGGTACATAAACTGAGATGATATTCAGAATTTCTTCTTCAAGCACCAATTTTAGCAAAATAATCCGATCCCCGAATCATTGCACCTCAGCCACAAAATCCTTCAAATCCTTATGAACAATCACTCCAACATCGTTTCTACTCATATCTTTACCTGAATACCAAAGTTTAAAGCATGTCTTCTCGATCTCCCTTGCTTTCTCTCCAACCCATTTAGTCTCTTGAAAAAATAGTATATGAATCTTTCTTTTTTCCATCGTATCCACTGTCTCCATCAATTTTCCACTTAAAGTGTCAATATTCCAACTACCAATCCGCAAATTCCTTTGCAATCTCTTTTGGACTAACTTCTTTACTCGCATGCGTCCATTAAGCGAGAACCCTTACAAATTTTGGAGTGCATCCGGGTGGTGATGCAGCAGAACTAACTTATTTACCCGCATGTGTTCCTCATGTGAGAACCCCCGTAAATTTTGACTACATCCAGGTTGCGATGTAGCGGCCCTTGCCAATTTTCCATTGCATTCGGGCGATGCAACGCGTCGCAAGTAGGGAACGCCCCAATGAAATCTATATGCTTGCTTAAATCCATGTTGAAAAGATCCGACTGTTATGAGGCAACTTCCTAAATAATATTTAAAAAAAATACTATTAAGGAAGTTGTCTCTGACTATTTCATGTTGGTTATCGACTACCTAACGCAACCATCCTCATTTACCCGAGCTTGGGACCGACCATGGCTGAGTATTTTTTTCATATATATATATATATACATGGTTAAATGGGACTGCCCTGAGGGAGCTAACTTGGCACCTCCACCCCATTTTTCGCATTTTTTTAAATAAATCCATTGAAATTCATCACTATATCCATATATTTTATGTCATTCAATTTTCGTGCGGATCAGAGACTCCTATGGCCTTCATCCAGACAAGGTCGATTTCAACAATTCTGCGACCGTTAAAAAATATCTGTATAGATGGAGGTCATAAGAATCTCTTTTTCGCAAGAGATTTGAATGACATAATATAGGGATATAGTGATAAATTTCCACAAATTATTTTTCAAAAAAATAAAAAAAATACGAAAAATAGTGCGGGGGAGCCAAGTTAGCTCCTCCCATGGGGCAGCCCCATTTTACCCTATAGAGAGAGAGAATGGGGCTGCCCCGTCCCATTTTTCGATTAATTTTTTTATTTTTTTTGGAGAATTTTGGATTCAAAAAAATTGAAGCATCGACCTGTTATGGATGGAGGGCATAAGAGTCTTTGTTTCTAACAAAATTGGAATGACATATTAGAGGGATATAGTGATGAAATTATATAGCGGCATTTTTCAGATAAACAAATATATATGTATATATATGGGTTGCCCTTTGAGGGGAGCTAACTTGGCTCCCCGTCCTTTTTCTTATTTTTTGTGGAATTTTTCAAAAGCACATGGGGAGTTTTTTACTACTAAATAATTGTGAAAGAAGATGAAAGAATGAAAAGGACTTATCTTATTCAAGGGGTCTAGGGTTTCTTAAATAGCATGAAACCCTAGAGAGCTCAAAGGAGAAAATACATAAATGTTCCTAAGAATATACTCCTAGCATATAGAATATTTTTAGCACATAAAATATTCTCCTAACAAATATACTCCTAGCACAGAATATTCTCCTAACACTCCCCCTCAAGTTAGAGCATAGCTGTCGATCATGCCCAACTTGGAAATCATCAATGAGAGACGCTTCTTTGGTAGTGCTTTCGTGAATATATCTGCAAGTTGAAGGTCTGTGGAGATATGAGGGGTAATAATCTTTCCTCCTCGTACCACATCTCGAATGAAGTGACAGGTCAACTTCATTGTGCTTAGTCCGCTCATGAAATACCGGATTGGTGGCAATGTATGTAGCAGATTTGTCATCACAAGGTACAGGAGTAGGAACATGAAGTCCAAGCTCATGTAAAAAGGAGACAAGTCAGGTAATCTCACAAGTGGCATGGGCCATTGCCCTATATTCTGCATCTGCACTCGATCTAGCAACCACAGTCTGCTTCTTGCTTCGTCATAGCACAAGGTTGCCACCAACAAACATGGCATAGCCTGTAATGGATCGTCGATCCTCAGGTGAACTGGCATAATCTGCATCTGCATAAGCGCTGATATCAGTGTGACCATTGACACTGTAGAAGAGGCCTCGCCCTGGAGATTCCTTCAAATATCAAAGGATCAGAAGAACATCCTGCCAATGACTGTAAAGAGGTCTCTCCATATGGTGACCGACTCTGCTCACAGCATATGCTATATCATGCCGAGTAACGATGAGGTAGATCAGTCTGCCTACGAGGCTTCTATACCGTATAGTATCCTCAAACTCAGGATCATCGGATGTAGCATATTTCCGTACCTCTGTCGGGATGCCCGATGGTTTACATCTAAGTAAACTAACCTCTGTAAGAATATCCAGGTAGTATTTCCGTTGTGATAGATGTAATCCTTTCACAGTGTGTATCACCTCAATACCAAGAAAGTATCGGAATTGACCAAGGTCCTTGATGACAAATACCTTCTGGAGGAAGGCCTTGGTATCTAAAATGCCCCTGTCATAATCACCAGTAACCACCATATCATCTACATAGACAGCAAGTACCACCGTGCTAGTGGATCGTCGTCTAGTAAACATAGAATAATCAGATGTTGTCCTGTGGAAGCCAAGAGAGCTTATCTAAGTAGTAAGTTTGTCAAATCAAGCTCGTGGACTCTCCTTTAGACCATAAATGGTCTTACGGAGTCGGCACACATACTCCCCCTCGACGGAGTAACCCGATGGTTGCATCATATAGACCTCCTCTTCAAGGTCACCATATAGAAATGCATTCTTTACATCGAGCTGAAAGATTGGTCAATTCTTGTTAGCTGCAATAGAGAGAATAGTGTGAATTGATCCCATCCTAGCTACAGGAGAAAACATCTCAAAGTAATCAACTCTATGGGTGCGTTCTTGTATCGGGTTAAACCACCCCAAGGGTGGTTTAACTCCCCTACCCCATATTTTCTCCCTCCACGTGGGTCCCACTTTTTATCTTTTTAAAAAAATTAAATAAATCAATTCTCCATCATCAATTTCATCAAAAAAAATATACTATACCATCATATCATATAAAAATTATAAACTACTCCACTTCTACTCACTTTTTCAAACTCCAATACAATCACATCACAATAACTTCTCACTTTTTCAAACTTCAACACAATCACATCACCCCAAACCCACTTCTAACACACCCCCAATTTAATCCTCTATCCAAACACCAAAACCCAAAAATGGGTTACCTGCAACCAGTTTAACCCACCTAAACCCACTATACAAACACCCCCTATAAGTCTGAGTAAATCCCTTCGCCACAAGCGTGACCTTTAGCCTGTCAATAGAACCATCAGGAGACTGTTTGGTCGCGAAGACCCATCGGCAGGCAACGGGCTTGACACCTGTTGGACACGGCACAAGATCCCATGTGCCCTTGGATGTAAGCGCGTCCATCTCCTCATCCATGGCCTTTTTCCAACCATGGTCCCGCAACGCACTGTAATGATCACAGGGAATAGTAATAGCCATAAAGCATCTGCAAATTGCTTGTCACAAGTGGATAGACTGTCAGTGGAAGTAAAATGTGACACAGGATGTATAGTACATTGCCTTTTTTGTCTGGCGCAAAGCTATAGGGAGTTCTTGGGGAGCATCCGGAGCTACAGTGGTGGGGACATTGGAAGATGGTACATCATCCTGCAAATAAGGAATAGGTAATGGTACAGGTTCAGAATGACTAGTATGTTTTCTTTTGTAAACAATGGGTGTGGTGGGAGCTCCAATGGTATGTCGTTGACAGACTGAGTAAAATAACTAGTCTGTTCAAAGAAAGTGACATCTGCAGAAATGTAGTAACGATGACTTGCAGGGTCGTAGCACATGTACCCTTTTTTGGTATGAGAATATCCAATGAAAACACACTTGATAGCACGAGGAGACAATTTATCTATCGTCTGAAAATTGTGTACGAAGGCAATGCAACCAAAAATTCTCAATGGAAGTGGAAAAGGTTCTCGTCAAGATCCAAGAGTGAGAAAGGAGTTACCCCCTTGAGGACCGAGGACGGGACCCTATTGATGAGGTAGGTAGCAGTAAGAACGGCATCCCCCCAATGGGTTTTGGGAACATTCATGTGAGTAAGCAGGGTACAAGCAATGTCTAAAAGGTGACGAAGCTTCCTTTCCGCTACCCCGTTCTACTGTGAGGTATATGTACAAGAGGTCTGGTGAAGGGTCCCTTGAGTGGCAAAGAAAGATACCAACTCCTGCTGAGTGAACTCAAGAGCATTGTCAGTCCCGATAGTCTGAATACATTTAGAGAAAGACGTTTTAATAAGCTGAAAGAAAGACTTGACAATGTTATTAATTTCGGACCGCTCCTTGATCAAATAAACCCAAGAAGACATGTTGTAATCATCTACAAAAACAACAAAGTATCTATGACCGACAATAGTACGAATATGATAAGGTCCCCAGATATCACAATGGATCAAAGAGAAAGGTAATGATCGGCATGGCTCAGTCTTAGGTGGAAAAGAAGCACAATGTTGTTTGCTGAACTGGCATGCTTCACACTCAAAAGGTTTCAGAGATGACAATCTGAGAAACATATGAGAAATAGCTTTGGCAGATGGGTGGCTAAGCCGTAAATGCCATATTAATGGGCCAGCTGACATAGAGATCATACATGCAAAGGTTGTATAAACAGGGATATCAAGATAGTAAAGATCGTTCTTCTCATATCCCCCACCAAAAATTGGCATCGTCTAGATGTCCTGAAAATAGCAACGGAACTCATCAAAAATCACTCGACAATTCAATTCAACACATAGCTTATGAACAGATAGGAGACTCAGAGGAAAATCCGGTGCACAGTACACGCCAGTGAGCCTGAGTTTGGAGAACTCCATAGTTCCAATGGTCGTAACAAGAGAATGAACACCGTTTGCTACCCAAACAGACTACACAATGGAAGATGGTTGAGACGAGGTCAAAAAATTGCCTTCTCCAGTCAAGTGAGTAGATGCACCAGAGTCAATAACCCATGTTGGTGATAGTACAAAAGTAGAGTTGGCTACAGTATCTGAGGTAGTAGCTAGATGTGTGGTAGCAAAAGTTGCCAAGGGAGTAGAGTTCTGCAGAACCATTAGCAGAAGTTGTGGAGTTGTTTTAATCACGTATGATAGATGATGTCAAGTTGCTTGGAGGTGTTGCTAGATGGAGGTAATGGTGTCGTGATTTCATATGGTATCATGATTCGGAAATTCATGATGATGACAGATTGGAGGTGTTGCTAGATGGAGGTAATGCTCAGGGAGGTGCTTCTTATCTCCAAGCGACGGAGCTTGACACGGCACAGCACGGAGGCATGGAGCGTAGGGGCCTAGGAGACCCCCTTGACGGTGGCGCAGGAGCTTGGAGAAGGCCGTGGACTGCGCGCAGCGGGCCGAGTGCTTAGTTGTCGTGACGGCATCGCGTTGGTTTTGGGGCTTAAGGTGGCGGCGGGATTTGGGTGAACCCCAATCTAGGACCGTTGTTCTGATACCATGTGGAAGAAATTGAAAGAATAAAAAGGACTTATCTTATTCAAGGGGTCTAGGGTTTTTTATATAGCATGAAACCCTAGAGAGCTCAAAGGAGAAAATACATAAATGCTCCTAAGAATATACTCCTAGCATATAGAATATTCCTAGCACATAGAATATTCTCTTGTAGAATATTCCTAGCACATAGAATATTCTCCTAACAAATATACTCCTAGCACAGAATATTCTCCTAACAATAATAATATTTTATCATTCAACTTTCAACTCAATTCGAGATTCCTATCCCCTCGATCAAAACCATCAAATTTTAACGGTCTTAAAATTGTTGAAATCGACCCCATCCGGACAAACAACATAATCTCTCTAGGAGTTTTCAAAAAATACACTAAATGAAAAAATAATGGTGGGGACAGCCAAGTTGTCTCCATCATGGGAATAGCCCTATTAAACCCTATGTGAGTGTGTATGTGTGCGTGTAGATGCTAGGGAGCAGGGTACAAAATATCATGATATCGTCGATATAGCGGTATCGACATGGGACCGATATTGGTATCGACATGGGACCGATATTGGTATCGATATGGCGATATATACTTCTTTTCTTATCGTTCATTCACAGAAGTGTGTCGATATGGGCGATTTTTCGACGATATACAACAATAATTACAACAACAACAAAGCCTTTTCCCACAGTAAGTAGGGTCAGCTACATGGATTCTTTGCCTCCTTCATATCTATCTTGCGTCATTCTCGAGCTTAGATCCAAAAAACTAAGATCCCTTCGTATAGTCTCATTCCAACACTTCGTGGGCCTTCATCGCCCTCTTTTAGCTAGCTCAACATCCCACAACTCGCATCTCCTAACCGATGCATCGGCTGACCTCCTTTGCAAATAACCAAACCGTCTTAAGCAGCTTTCTCTCATCTTATCCTCAATCGGAACTACACCAACTTTCATTCTGATTGCATCATTCCGAATCCAATCATTACGTGTGTCCACACATCCACCTTAGCATTTTAATTTCTGCTACTGCCATTCTCTGCACATGTCTATGGTTCACAGGCTAACATTCAGATCCTTAGAGCATAGCAGGCCTCACGGTTACTTTGTAGAACTTTCCTTTGATTTTCGAAGGCATTTTCTTATCACAGAGAACAGCAGAGGCTCCTCTCCACTTTAGCCTACCTACATTTATTCTATTAGTAGCATCTCCATCAATTTCCCCGTCATGTTGTAAAATAGATCCCATGTATCTAAAAGAATCCCTCTTCTGAATGTTATCATCCCAATCTTCACCTTGATTCACCAACCATTGCTTCCATCAAAAGTGCACTTCATATACCTTGGTGTATGTTGTTTGCCGATGATATTGTGTTGGTTGATGATACTACAGATGGAGTAAATGAGAAGCTTGAGATTTTGAGACATACCCTAGAGACTAAAGGATTTTGTATAAGGCTAGGACTGAATATATGGAGCGTGCACATTTGATGAAAACAATGATGAAGGAATCGAGGTGAAGATTGAAGAAGATAACATTTAGAAGAGAGTTTCTTTTAGATACATGGGATCTGTTTTGCAATATAATGGGGAAATTCATGGAGAGGTTACTCATAGAATAAATGCATATTGGCTAAAATGGAGAGGATGCTCTATTGTTCTATGTGATAAGAAACTTCTTTTGAAAATCAACCGCAAGCATTACAAAGGAGCCATGAGACACGCTATGCTCTCTGAATCTGGATGACAGTCTCTGAACAATAGACATGCGGAAAATGGCATTAGCAGAAAAGAAAATGCTATGATGGATCATACATGAAAGGTCGGATTCAAAACAATGTGATCAAAAAAATTGGTGTAGCTTCAATGGAAGATAAGATGAGAAACCACTTAAGGTGGTTTATCCATATGTAAAGGAGGCCGGCTAATGCATCAGGGATTTGGGTGAATATGTTAAGAAAGGACGAAAAAGACTAAAGAAGTTTAGAAGAAGGCTATTTGAAGGGGTCTTAGTTATTTGGATCTAAGTCTGAGAATAACCTAAAATAGATATGAATGGATGCAAAAGTCTATGTAACCGACCCTGCTTAATATGGGAAGAGGCTTTGTTGTTATTGTATGTTGAATTGGTTCAGTATCCCAGAGGAGTTGGACAGTTGTTTTTTCATGTTCACGTATAGGAGATGTATGGAGGGGTATGCCCATCTCTTAGGTTGATCGTGAATTCTCCTCGTTGAAGAGTTTCTGGGACTCCTGGGCTTAGCTCAAGGTAGTTGCGGAACAATTGAAACATTTGGCTTGCATGTGGAGTATGTGGTAGGCATGTAATGGTGTTATTGTTCACCTGTAATGTCATTTTTAAATTGAAGGACAATGTCAAAAGACTCAACTCACATATCAGGATCACGTGAAAGAGAACAAATATCGCATCACATGCAGTCTTAAATTTTAGGAGGTATCTATTATGAGAACATTGTATAGCACGCTGCAACTCTTTTTGAGTAATGGTTGTTGTAAATTGTTTCTTGTTTTTTAAAATATTTTAGGGGGTACGCATCATTTTGGGTGTTCATTTTGGGTGTGATAGGTTTCTTTTCAACAAATTCTTTAGTGTTATCTTACTCTCATGGACCTTTCCATAGGCATATACTTCAAAATTGCCACTTTTTCTAACTACGATCAATTAATTTGTTTATTTAATGAAGTCGTATGTGAAGCATGACTCAAATACTTAAAATGCAATCTTATCAATGACAATGTTAACCGCAATCATAATCATGGTTCAAAAACACGCCTCAAGGAACAAAGGCGCCCGAGGCGAAACGGGGCGGTGAGAAAACTCCCTGAGGCAACCGCCTCGGCCCCTGGTTGAGGAGTGTGCCCCGGATGCATGAGGCGGTCGAAGCGAGGTGAGGCAGTGAGACAGGGCGAGGCGATAGGTGATGTGTAAAGGGCTTTTTCAAGTATTTTTTAAAGAAAATAATTAGTCTTATTCGTATTTTCATATGTTTATAAAGGTCTAGTTGTTGAGTATATATTTATGCAAGATGAATGCTTAAATTTGACCTTTCTCATATTCACATTTACCAATAACATGCCCAATTATTTTAGTGAACTCTTACTATTACAGGGAGACCCCCGTACTAGTAGGGTATGGTGGCACAGGGAGGACATCAGACCATTCTTCATCTGGGTTTAGTAGAACATATAGTTAGAATTCAAATTATATGATTCATATCAACAACTTGGATATCTATAATGACAACCATGGCCAATCCCTTTTTGATAAATATTTTAGTGATAGTTATAGACAATGATTTCCTTTTGACTTGGTAGAAATTTAGTAGAAAGGTTTATGACATTGACATCATTTTTTCATGTTCTTATCTTCATAATATCATCATATATTACAT
The DNA here is from genome assembly GCA_037367405.1 of Ottelia alismoides. Taxonomy (NCBI): domain Eukaryota; kingdom Viridiplantae; phylum Streptophyta; class Magnoliopsida; order Alismatales; family Hydrocharitaceae; genus Ottelia; species Ottelia alismoides. The sequence continues at coordinate 72,528 of JAZKJV010006785.1, read as the reverse complement.
AGTTATATACTATATGTTTGTCAGATTATATTATTTTACCAATAAATATATTTATTATACATTTTATAATTATTTTCCATACAAACTGAGGCTTATGCCTCGACCGCCTCGAGGCTACGTCTCGCCTCGCTTCTAGGGAAAACGGATCGTTCCACCTTTCGTTTTTTTCAAACCTTAATCATAATGATATTCACAAGATACATTGTACCCTACACTTAATACATGAGACATCCATTAAGAAGGATATTTTTAAAAAATTGTTCATGACGGTTTTTCTTCAAATTGCTAATCATCTAGTTGAAGTAGTCCATACATTAACAGAAAAAATAAACTTTCCAGCATTCGTATAATCTAGTGGACTGTAGCCTATAGCCTCATGTAATATTCTATCCAGTCTAATAACCATAAACAGTCTAGTTTATATTTATACCTCTAATGGCTAGACCAACACAGCCTAAAACCCGACTTTCTTACCTCAACCCAACCAAAGCTCAAAATTGATAATGATAGGCTAAGAGCCAAAATAAAGGCCAATATAATTTTTTTTTGGCCAGGCTGGAGCTGAGGTTGGTCAAACCCAACCCATCCCCAATATAATACACAATGTAAAAATGACATAACAATACAATTATTGGGTAAAATTACATCTTCACCATCAAGTATCTCATGGATGGCTCTATTGATGGGAATAAGGCATGTATGGTTTCCAATGACTTTTTCCAAACATATAGTCTGATTTCTTTAATACGCCTCTAACGCTTGTCTCTCTACTTAGCACATCATTTTGATCGTTGTCGTTTCTCATTGTGATTGTTCAATATCAGTGAGAAGTAAATAATGTATTCATGTATGGTTATCTTGTGGATAAAGTTAACATGCACCAACCTCTTATTTTAAGGTTGGGGGCAAGGGTGTGTAAACTGTATAAAGTGGTATTTTTTAGATAGAAGTATAAAACAATAAACATTATATGGTTTCAGAAGTTCTTTAAAGTGTTGGAAGGTGTTTGATTGTCATTCCTCTGTTGACTACTCGCTCATGCATATGAACAAGGACTATTGTTCATTTGATCCATGTTGATGATTGTTGAGATATTACGCTTTTACCCCTTTTGTATTATCTTTTCTTTCTATCTACATTATGTAATTTGCCTAACAAGATTTCTCCTCAATATAAGAGAACCTTAGGACCTCATGAATAAGCAACTCATTATTTTCACCCCCACATCATATTAGAGCGACAGTCCTAGACATGAGCTCCCGTACCCCACCCATGCCCTACCCCCACTCACCACCCTTATCGCGCGCCACCGGCCACCCAAAGACCCCTCGTACACACATCCAGTACTCCCAAGGGCTTGCATGCACTGCACAGCCCTATCCAGGGCTACTGCATCGCCGAAGTGTCCATCCGGACCCCCACGCATTGCCGATGGGCCACCGCAGGACCCAGCCCAACTCTGTGCAACACCGATAGATCGGCCGTAGGCCCCCCGCCACTGTCGCCAGCCACATAGGGACTGTCGTAGGCCCTCTGCCAGCCTCCTAGGGCACTTATTTTCCTCTCCGTTGCTGCATGGCAATCCAGAAAAGTCTGATTTTGACCGGAAAAGGTGATTCAGACCAATAAATCACATTTTCTGGACCTAGCATGGATCAAGGATACACGAGGATGGCTGTATGAATCTACACATACAACCAATCCTCTATATGATTGCGTAGACTCGCTCAGATCAGTCTACTACCCCAATCGAGTACCTTTTCGGCCTCTTTCCCATCATGTCAGAACAAGGGTGGTGTCTTCTCTTCATCCGATGTCTTCAAGGATCTGGCTCCCATTATGGGACCAACAATGAGTTGTGATCCATGCAGTTCTTGAATCTTATGCAGTGCAATAACAAGGAGCACATTCTAACACAGCCAAAGCTGACGAATAAGATTCTGGAGAATGCTTCGTGGAAGCAAGATGACACGTACGCACGTGTTTGGCTCTCCAGTACTCTTACCACAGAGATCGCAAAGGACATTGTAAACCAACCTACCACCAACGCGATGCGGGATATTTTGGCAGTCATGTATGCCCAAGCGAAGAACGAGGGCAAGATTCTTTAGCCACAGTTCGATATCTACATGACCAAACAAATGGGTCATCCCATGCATACATTATACTCGTTGCTTCATGGCATTTTTTAGAAGCTTCATAGCTTCATGCCCGTTACTACATCTATTGAGCAGCAGATGGCATACAAAAACTCCACGATGGTTGGAGTTTCTGGATCTAGAGTACGAGGCAGCACGTGCACAGTTTCTTACCGGCGCAACCATACCTCCCATGGAGGAGGCCTACAGTCGCCTCAACATGCTACATATTGGAAGTTATTGTGCCACCACAAAGACCTCCTCAGTAATGGTTGCAACTCGCAGCAGGGGAGGTTCTACACAGTTCAGAGGTCGTGGTCCCTGTGGCAGAGGAGATGGACGTCAACATGACCCCTACACATACTGTCATTGCCCAGATCATTCTGAGGATACATGCAATCAGACGCATGGATACCCCACATATGCTCATATAGTCGAGCAGATTGAGCCTCCTGACAGTTCGGTTCCTCATATAGATTCTCATCTTGACGACATTGTCTCCCATCTGAGAGAGATAATGACTCTTGATGCCGGTACATTACAGGACCCCCCAAATGTTGCAGTCGATGCTAGAGCTCTTCGAGCTCCTCATGTATAGCCTATACTTCTAACAGTTGTAGCAGAGCAGATATGACAGAGCGGATCATGTACTCTGGGTGCTTCCCACCATCCTCGTTTAATTCATGCAGATCTATACCCCCTGCTAGATGGGTCGTCATTACGAATGGGGTTCATTTACCCATTACAAAACAAGGGGAGGTTAATTTGACGTCATCCATGTACATGCAGAATGTGCTATATGCACCAAATTTTCAAATGAATTTACTTTATATTAGTCAGATCACTAAGGATCTATATTTTCGAGCCATTTTCAACACATCTTCTCGTGTCAGGACATACTAATGACAGGATGATTGGATATGGTCGTGCGCAGCACTACAAACTGATCCAGTCTCTTAGTATTGGTGCCTTTACAGTTCCTAGTGAATCCGTCTCACCATATTTGTGGCATCTTCATTTTGACCACCTTCTATAGAAGTGGTGTCATGTCCTCCCACAATCTCCATACATTCTACTTTCTAGTGTGAGGCTTGCCATCTTGGAAAGCATCACCGCTCTTCTTTTCATGGTCGTCAGAGTCGTAGCAGTAGTCATTTATTTGAGCATGTTCATCTTGATATTTTGGGTCCCAATCGTATTCCTCATCACCAGGAACATTGTTTTCATCTAGTTATTATGGTTAATTATTCTAGACTTTCTTGGGGTTTTCTGTTGAAAAACAAGTCTAAAGCCGGCTATGTCATTAAATCTTTTATTAATGAAATAAAGAATATTTTCTCTGCTACTGTGAAGTTTATTCTCTCTGACAATGCCATAGAGTTCTGCATTTTACAATTATCTGAGTTCTTTAGGTCTCTTGGCATCGTACATGAGACCTTATGTGCTTACACTTCTCAGCAGAATTGTGTTGTTGAATGCAAACATTGTCACTTGCTTGAAGTGATCATGACACTTTTGATACAGAGCCGTGCCCCTCGCTCTTTCTGGGGTGATACAGTCCTCGCTGCTTGTTACTTAGTGAACTGCATGCCATCTTCTCTTGTAGGAGAGAATATCTATTTCTCGATTGTGTTTCCCGAGAGGACATGTTCTCCTTTACAACCCATGTGTTTGGTCACGATCTGACGCCTGGTCATGACAAGCTCTCCCTTAGAGTTGTCAAGTGTGTCTTTGTAGGCTACTCTTGTACCCAGAAGGGGTATCGCTGCTTCGATCCAGTTCGACAGGAGCATGGCCTTAAATTTCAGTGAAATTCGGTCGAATTTCTGTCGAATATCGATATCCACTCGAAATCGAAATTCGATCGAAATTACCGAAATGACCGAAATATGGGGGGTCCTAGTACCAAAAATGACCAAAATTTTGGTCGAAATTCCACCGAAATTCTGTTTTGATCGATACCGAAATGGTGATCGAAACCGACATTTAGGGCCTTGGACAGGAGTGCTATGTTAAGGTTGATGTCACCTTTGAGTATGTTATGTATTTCTCTCCTACATGTGATAGGTTGACTCCGTCTGACTCTGAAGAGGAGGCATACATGCCTCCTCCTATGGCATCACCACCTCAAGTACCTCCACCACTACCTCCACCATCTCATGTACCTACATCTGCTCTTCTGGCTACCCCTATACCACCACCCACTACCTTAGCCTAGTCGTTGTCATGTTTCTATGTTCGCAGGCCTCACACATTTCCCCTAGCTCATGGGCCTTCTCCATCATCCAGCATGCTCCGGGTATGTACTGAGCACATTGTTTCGACTGGTGGCAATAGGGATTTATCCATGTGGCATGATTCCTTATAGGATGAGCAGATGCCCTCTCATGAGGGTGGTTTACAGGTTGATGAGGAGGCATGTAATTTTGATGTGTCTATTGCTCTGCGCAAGCAGAGACGTACTTGTGTTACCTAGGGGTGCACATGGATCAGAATGGATCGGATTTTAGTTTAATCCGTGTCCAATCTGCACTTAACGGATTTTAACTTTTCCCAATTCGAACCAATCCATTGAAATTATAAATCCAATCCAATCCACCGGATTACGGATTGGATTGGATTGGACTGGATTTTTAGTACTTACATATTGTCACCACATAAACTAGGATCAAGTTCTTAGGATACTAAACCTTGCCATTTGATTCACGGTTCTAAAATTGATAATACAAATAAATGTAAAGAAAATAATATTTAATTTTTGTTAAAAAAAGAATATGTATTTGCTATGGATTTAGTATGGAAAATGATTGCTTAAATAAATAACATACATGTAATATGCAACTAAAGGTAAGATATACATTTCATATAACTAAAACTAGAAAATGAAACTTTGGGTTATTGCAAATATTTGTTAAAACCACATATATTTTGATCAAATACGTTGTATCTGAATAAAAATAGGAGATAATTCGTGGAGGGAGGATGCCCCACAGCTTGACGATGATACACGAGGGAAGCAACACTACAGTGACATTGCCGCACAAAAATGGAGGTGTCGAGTTGGTGTTGCGCCGCGAGAGGTGCTTCGACGCACGCACGTGGGAGGCAGTCGTATGCATGCACAAGGGAGATGGTGAAATGGTGTCGTCGTCCATGAGGGGAGTTTGTGGCTTGCTGCCACGAGCTGATGTTGATGGAGGCTGGAGAGTTCAGGTCCTGGAGGGGAGGGGGGAACCTGCGGCTGGGGTTGGGGGTATATTTAGGTCAAGACGGGAGGGGAGGGGGAACCTACGGCTGGGGTTGGGGGTATATTTAAGTCACGACGGGAGGTGAGGGTGGGTGGAGGGTCATGTGACTTGGGAGTATGGAAAATAATATTTTGGGAATGCGTAGGGATTTAGTGGGTGGGGGAAACCTACGGGTGGGGGCAATTTTGAATTTGTGAGGGAGGGATTAAATTTGAGTGGGAACTTGAAATGTAAGAGGGAAATTGGCTACTTTTGGGATTTAAAAAAGAAAAGAGGGTAGATTTGGATATTTAGAATTAAAAGGGGGTTTTAAATATGTTTAACTATAAAATCTGCACTAATTGTATGGATGAAATATTATATATAGTATTTATTTATTTGTTAACGGATCAACGGGTTGGATCGGATCGGATTTGGGCAACGACCCAATCCAATCCATAATTTAACGGATTTTCAAAATCTCAATCCGATCCAATCCATTGGATTGGATAAAATCAATTCAATCCGATCCGATAACATCGGATTGGATCGGATTACCGATTTTATCCGATCCATGTGCACCCCTAGTGTTACCCATCCTCTTGCAACCCATGTTTCTTTTGAAGACTCTCAGAGGATTTCAGGAAGCTTGTAGTGAGACTGCCAACGGTGAAGAAACCACTGACATATCAGGCGGCGTTACAAAGTGGAGTCTTTCCATGGAGATGGTTGCGTTCAAGGTTGCAAAAAGCGGTAGTCGGTACTCGATTGGTAGGGTCACTGACTAAGGATTAATCGACAGTCAGGCAACTAATCGGATTTAGTCGGTCATTAGTCAGTTTTGAATTTTTTTTAATTATTTTAAATATATAAGTTATTTTTTATACATATATTCTTATATATTAACATAGATTTGTACAGTTTCTATACTATCATAATGGAACAAAAGAAGTAATTGACTTTAAATATAACATTAAGCATATTAGCATAAGTTTGCTTTTAAAAAAATAAAAAAATAGAAAAGTCGGTCGATTAGTCGGGTTGACCAACTAATGGTCGACTAGGCCTAATCGAGTCAGCTACCCCCTCCCCCCGACTTGACTAGTCAGCCTAGTCGACCGACTTTTACAAGCTTAGTTGCATTGCAGTCGTGTGACACGTGGAGCATCGTTACAACCCCTACAAGAGCATCTGTTGTGGGATGCAATTGGGTGTTCACGGTAAATTACCAAGCAGATGACAACGTGGATCGTTAGGAGGCAAGGCTAGGGGCGCGTGGATTCACCTAGACAGATGGGGTGGACAGCTAGGACACTTTCTCTCTAATGACTCGACATTCTACACTGTGGATCCTTCTCTTTGTTGCAGTGACATGAGCCGATCCATATATCATCTTGATGTAAATAATGTGTTCCTCTATCGTGGCTTATAGGAGGAACTCTGCATGCAGCAGCCACCTAGGTTCGTTGTTGAGGGGGGGTATCAGAAAGTTTACAAATTTCATAATGATATCTATGGCATTAAGCAAAGTCCAAGACCATGGTTTCAAAAGCTCTCTGATTTGATAGAGCAGCAGAGGTTCGTGAGATCAATAGCAGATTATTCATTGTTTGTTCAGAGGTCTCGGAGAGGTACAGTCACCATACTAGTTTATGTTGATGATATCATTGTTACAGGAATGATGTGCAGAACATCCAAGCAGCTAAGGATTTCCTTGGTAGTAGTTTGTAACGAATGACCTTGACAGTCTACGTTACTTCCTTGGACTGGAGTTCGCCAGGAACCAGCAAGGTCTTGTGATGACCCAGAGGAAGTATGTTCCAGATCTTTTCTCTAAGACGAACATGGCAGATTGCAGTCCTGCCACTACTCCCCCCAAAGACACAAGCATAAAGTTATGTGATAAAGACATTGAGGAGGTAGACAAGAGGAGGTACATGGAGCTCGTTGGGAAGTTCCTATACGTGATCACCACCAAGCCAGATATATCCTTTGTAGTAAGCAGAGTGAGTCAGTTCATGGAGCAACATAGACATGCACATATGGATGCAGTCCATATGATTCTGAGGTATCTGAAGACCTCACCTAGCACTGGTCTTTTATTTAGTAGAGGCACATCCCTTGCCATTACAGCTTGCGCATACGCAAATTATGTGAGGTGCCCCAAAGACATAAATTCTACCTCTAGTGTTGTGGTGTTCATAAGGAGTTCCTTGGTGTCGTGGAAAAACAAGAAGCAAACGGTGGTCGCTAGATCTAGTGCAGAATCATAGTACAGAGCCATGGTACATGGGAGTACAGAGATGATGTAGGTCAAATCTGTTCTTACTGATCTAGCAATTGAAGTGCCTCTTCCAATGCACCTCTAATGTGACAACCAGAATGCTCTCTTCATTGCCAACAACCCAGTCTTCCATGAGAGGACCAAGCATATGAAGTTAGATTGTTACTGCACTCGAGACATGATTCAGAAGGGTTTCATCTCCACCTCTCATGTCAGCTCAAGAGATCAGACAACAGATGTGTTCACCAAGGCCCTAACTAGAGGGTCACTCTAGAGATGATGTTCCAAGCTGAGCATGATTGATATCTACGCTCCAACTTGAGAGGGAGTGCTGAGATATTAGTTATCTTTTATCATTTTTATGTATTCTCTTTTCTTTCTGTCTATATTATGCAAATTTTCCAACATGTTTCCTTTTAATATAAGAGAACCCTATGGCCTCATAAATAGGCAACTCGTTATTTTCTCTCCACAATGATATTATACTCACTAGGGGCAATGAATCAAGCATTTCTAACACAAGCACAGACTCACATAAAATCTAGTGATGAAAGGAGGGAGCCTTACGCATTTCCTAATAATAGAAATTATGAGAACTAAAGAAGTGATAGTATTTTTACGTTGAAAAGGGGAGGTGCGCCCATATTGGTGTTTGCCCCACATATTAATCATAATAATAACGTAAGTAAATTACACAAAAATCCTTGAACTATAAACTCAATTTCAATTTCATATTCAAACTTTTAAAAGTAACAATGTGGTATATAATCTATTAATTCGGTAACAATGTAGTCTTTAGCTGATGGGCTTGAGTTAACACCGCTATCTTTTAGATCAAATGGATGAAAATGCCCTCCATTAATGTAAGAGAACATAGCATGTTTTTTAATCATGTTCTTCTCTTTGTTAACCCACCTTCCTCCATTGCTCTGAAATCTCCTCCGCCACTACTCCCCAAGCATCATCTCTCTCGTCACTTCTGCCTCCACTCCAAGGGCTCCAACTACACCGCCTCGCACATCTCAAGGCTCCCTTGTGTGCCCTTGTTGTCAGTAAGCCCACTCGACTACCTTCGATTTCGACAATTCCATGTTCAAGAAAGAAAGGGTTTTACTCACTGGGAACGAGGAGGTCGGGAAGGCTCATGCCTTTTGTCCTTTCTTGAGATTATGATTTGTGGTTTTTGCACTTTGTCGTGATTTCCAACATGGGTAAGCATTTTTTCTTGGCATATTGTGATGAAGGGAGGGATCTCTTCAGGTTGTTGTCAGAGGGATCTCTTCACTAGAGTTGGTCCTCTATTATTTGAGAGCATTTCTTTTATTGTATTGTCTCCTTTTTATTGATTTAATAGAATTAGGATGATCACTAACATATAGCTCTATGGATGGCTCGGCAGTGGCACGTTCCAATAGTTCCAGTGCCCAAATGGTCAACTGCTTTATAGCTCGCCTGCATGGCCTATCGAAGATCACCTTGCCATTAGAAAGGTCATTGTGGTAGCTCTCATACAGACGGGCGAACACAATCCATAATGTGTGTGGCTTCGCTACCGCCTTCGTTGGATCCACCATCTGAACATCCCCTGTGTATGTCAATATATGTTTCGGCGTATTTCCCTCGAATAATTTCACCATCTAATGCCACTATTCAACGTTATGTGGACTCCACAACAATAACACACTATTGAAGCTCTAGACATCTAGTAAGAACGTTCTCAAACCTTGACATCCTCATGTCAGTATCGTCATCAGCATTCAACCAGAATCCGGAGAGAAACTTCTTTACGAGCCTCTCATTGCTCTAGCTACCTCTTCTTTCCTCGCCTTTCTCGTTATCGCCATCCTTTTCAACCTGGAGAACGATGCAGAGGGGGTGGCGAAGGTGGTTGAGGTTATCGGAGGGGGGCAATACGAAGCTGTGAGGACACGCGAGGGAGATGTTGGAGATGTGTGAGGCAGTATGGGAGGAGTTTGAGTCGCTGGGGCAAAGACGGAGGCGACGTAAAAGGTGAGGCTTGGGAAAAAGCGACGGAGGAGATGTTAGAGCGGCAAAGGAAGGTGGGTTGAGCTAGAGGTTGACTAAGAGAAAAAGATTTTAAAAATGGGATTTTCTCCTCTTACATGAATGGATGGTATTTTCATCCGTTTGATCTAAAAGATAGCAATGTTAACTCGAGTATGTTAGCTAAAGACCACATTGTTACCAAGTTAATAGATTATGTACCACAATGTTACTTTTAAAAGTTTGGATATGAAATTGAAACTTTGTGTATAATCCAGGGATTTTTGTGTAATTTACTCTAATAACTTAAGTTACAAAAGCCAAGACTCAAGAAAAATATTAGAATGGCGGATCACACTCTCAATATAGAATCTCTCCTCTCAAAACACAGTCTCGTTTCAGACAAACCATGCGGCCCACAAAGTGGCAATTGTTCCTCATCGATCTATATTGTACATTCCTTAAGATGCCCAAATGCGGTTCAAGCTCGAGAGTTTCTCCCAACCAGTGTTCATGAAATTGACTGCAAGGCCATATATGTGCCCACATATGCCCGTGCGACATGCAGATCGAACCGATTTCATGAACCAGTGCATTATGCACCCTCCCCGCATATATGGCCCGCATATGCCCTGCATACTGCTCCAGCATCTCCAACTTTCCAATCCTCTCATTTAGGTGCTTAATTTCGTAGATCTGTCTCTTCCTCCATTCAATTATAAGAAGATGGCATGCATTTGTATACAATTGCAATGAAGTATACCATTATATATATGCAATGTTTTATGTTTATCTCATGTATTTGTTTTCATGAGTATATACAATGTATAGTCAAATATTTTAATATATGCCAGTTGAAGTTTTGCTCATGTAGTGTGTGTATGTGTAATGAAGTTTTGTAATTATGAATCATTTAATATGTGAAGTTTTTATGGCTAAATGTTTTTTCTAATTAAATGTTAGGCAATTAAAAGCATATACTCAACCATCTAACATGAACCATTTTTCTTAGATCTCCTTTAACTCCACTTAGATACATAAATTCGGTAATAATGTTATTCATAGATATCTATTTTTAAATTAAAATTTAGAAAACCACGTAGAACCGCATATACCTCGCATATGCCCTCGCATACCGCTTATTCAGTATTCGTTGGCATGTCTGAACGCATACACATACCGCTTTCCTGAACCTTGCTCCCAACCAGGGTTTCAAATATTGCGATATATAGCCAATATATCGGTATCGATGAGAGGAGTGTATCGATATCGGGCCTTCTTTTGATTTCTAGGATATCATGTGATATGGCACGATATATTGACGATATATCGGGTGTCGGACCGATATATTGGCGATATATATTTATGATATATCAGGTGTCCAGGAAATCAAAGGATCCGATTTGTAGCTTGTTGAGGAAGATCTACGATGTGACATTGGGGTTGGAGGTGGAGTTGGGATGACTTCCGTCTTCTTTGTGGAGAGGGATCTCGCATGTGGTTCCTGAGCTGGCTTCTAAGATGAGGCCCATGTTGGGGAATGGTGGGGGTTTCCGATTTTGACTGGACGATTGAACAGGGGAGAGGACATTGGGAGAGTGTTTCTTTCGACTATTGCAGTTGGCGGTGGACAAGGAAGTGGTTGTGCATGAGGTGTGGGGTGGGGGGCTTGGTCGCCGATCTTTGCGTCTGACCTGTCAGAGCAGAGGGTTGAGGAGTTCTTGGCCCTACAAGTGGAATTGGCCCACGGAGAGGGCATGTCGGATGCCAGGGACCATTACGTATGGGACAATGGCATTTTCTCGGTAAAGAAGGCGTACAAGTTCTTCGCGCAGGGAGGGGAGGAGGGAGTGGAGGAGGAGGTTGGTGTGAACGTGAACTTGATTTGGAAGAGCAAGGTGCCAGCCAGAATTAAGGTGTTTCTGTGGTTGTTCAAGCTTGAGAGGGTTCTCACGAAGGCACGACAGATGCGGTGTTGCAGTGGAAGATATGGATCACTTGTTTTTCTCATGCCCGTCCTCGGTTGAGGTGTGGGGTAGGGCAGATATCTCTTGGTTTGGAAGCTGGGATTGTCTGAGCTTCTGAAGGGACGTCAGATCGATTTGCAATTTCATCCATGAGGACAGGGTGCTCCCCTTCGTTGTGGTATGGGTGATTTGCTGCGCACGGAATAGCACTACTTTTTGAAGGAACTGTCTTTTATTCTGAGAATGTAATTGAACATTGTAAGACGTGGTGTAGGTCTTGGAACATGTAACAACTTCTATCCTTTTCTTTTATTTTATAAAGTTGTATGCAACCTTTGAGGTGGGTCCCATCTTGGGAGGTCACCCACACACTTCTTTCAAAAAAGATATCGGGTGTTGACGATATATCGTCGATAGATGGAATCTGTCAAGGTTGTAGAAATCGGTAGTCAGTACTCGTTCGACGGTGTCACTAAAGATTAATCAGCAGTCGAACGACTAATCCGATTTAGTCGATCATTAGTCGATTTTGAAATTTTTTAATTGGTTTAAATGTATAAATCAATTTTTATACACATATTTGTATATATTTACGTTGGTTTGTACTTTGTACATTTTCTATAATATGAAATAAAAGAAGTAATTGTCTTTAAATAATAATATAACATTAAGCATATTAGAATAAGTTTGCTTCTAAAAAATCGAAAAAATAAAAAAACTCTGTAAAAGCCGGCTGATTAGTCGGTCTGATTAGTGGGTTGACCGACTAATGACCGGCTAGGCCTAGTCGAGTCGGTTACCCCCCCCCCCGGGCTCGACTAGGGCCGACTAATCGGACGACTTCTACAACAGTGGGATCTTTCAACATTAAACTCCACCCAAATGGTCAATATTACCAAAATTTGGGCACGATATTCGCCCCCATTTAGCTCGAAACTGCCACAAAGAGCTCCTCCAAGTTTCTTGAAGCCTTGCCTTGCTTCTTTGAGGTAAAATACTAGATCTTCCCAATATTTTGTGATGATTGAATGAAAAATTTTAGGGGTATGTTCCTATTGGTTAGGTATTGCATATTCTTGAGTTTTTTTAGGAAGATTTAAAGTATTTAGTAAGATAGATGGAGAATTAATTTGGGGTTTTTTGAGTTTTGTTATGAAATCGAGTTAAGTTTTGAAAGGAGAAGCTCAGATCTCATATTCTAGACATAGAAAATAAGGTTTTAAGAACTTTTATGTTAAGTAAAAATTAATAACTTATTAATTCCGTGAATTAAATATTAAATCTATGATCTATTTTCATGTTTTGTTTATCACGCATGATTTTTCGTTAAATTAGTTGCCTCAACTCTAGAACTAAGACGTTTTTTCTTAGAAATCGAAATATAGAAACCTAGATAATATGTTAAACATTAAATATTCAAGACTATGTGCATATTAAGCGTGTTAAAAATAATCAATATAATAAATCCAAAAATAAAAACAAAAAATAAGTAGCAAATAATTGATTGTTCGCATTGTATGTCACAAGAATGTTTGTTCTATAATTTCTTCGCAGGTTTCAGCAATCAACATCACGACTTCACACTCTGGTTCGGGACATGATGATTCTGATGATCATAGGGAAAGGGAAGAGATTGGTTGGAGGTATGTCACCACTCCATATGGCAACAAATCGAAATCACAATGAAACTTTTAAGGGAAGAGATTGGGAGGATGGGGGATTACGAGATTGAAGCACCATCTTATTGTCAAATATCAAGTGCATTGATTCTCTCAAAGATGTGAGGTACTTGGTGAAGGCTAACTCGGACGAGGACAAAGATATAGAGAGGTCAAGAAGAGATGAATAACTCAGGGAATTCATGTTCGAGAAAGAGTTCAATGCCCTCTCTCGTTCAGATGACGATGACTTTGTCTACCCCCATTAAAATTCAGACAGCGGTTGAGAGGAGGGCGTATAGAAGGGCAATACAAGAATCAATGAGGAGTGAGTTCGAGAGGTGCGAACTCGGTGGTGCACGAGGCGGCTTCTATGGTGTCGGTGGAAGTGGGAGTGGTTCTAGAGGTGCACCACTACCACCACCCACTAAAAACACAATGGCTTGTTTGGTTTCTAGGTTACCCCGGAGACCGAGGTAACCTGGCATACCCCCTGCTCCATCCATGCATTCCTAAGTTGGAATTAGTTGTATGGACCATACAATTTCTTGGTTATAATATTTTTTAACCACGTTCAAATTAAAAAACTAACATAAAACATATTATAATCGAAAAAATTAATATAACACATAATCAATGCCACATCACATCACATTTATTATTCCAACCATCTCCAACCCTCCCAACCATCTGCATAGCTACTATTCACAGGAGGATACCCCAATCCAACCCAATCCAGTTACCAAACATGCCCAAGGGGAAGGGAGTTGAGCCCTTCTTGATGAAGAGCGAACCCATGCAAAGCAAAGATCCGAAGTAGAAAACAATGAAGGGCATGTTCACAAACGCCAATGAGAGAGTGGGCAACACCATCAGCATGCTCTTCTTTAGAAAAAGCATTCTAGCGAACATTGCTAGTGGATCGTTTTTACAGCATGCCATAGACCAAATCGTCGATGCAGGAACGGGAGTGAATGTTCCTACATCCTACGAAATAATGAACAAGGAGGGTGGAGAAGGACATGAACGAGTACATCACTGTGCTGAGGAGATGGCCATAGTATGAGTTGACATTGATGTACGATAAGTGGACAAGCTTACATGAGGAAGCAGATCATCAACTACCTCGTTTACTGCAACGAGACGATATTTTTTTTAAAATCTGATGATGCATCCGCTCATGTGAAGGACCACGAGTACTTCTTAAAGTTGCTAAAAAAACATCAACAAAGATGTTGGGAAGGAGAACATGATCTAGATTGTCATGGACAATGGGAGCAACTTCAAGAAAGTCGGTAAAACAAAATGGTTTTTAGCAGCTACAACATTTATTAGACAATGTGTGCTGCACATTGTATTGATTTGATCATGAAGGACTTCAACAAGAGGAAGCTAGTCTCCAAGGTGGTGGAGCAAGCTAGGACAATCACCACCTTCATTTACAACCATTCCAAAGTGTTGGCTTTAATGAGGCGGATGTGCAGTGGTAAATTGGTGGGGTCTGACATCACACGCTTTACAACCAATTTTATAGCGTTGCAAAAACCTTAAGCAACACAGGATGGGATTGAAAATTATGTGTTATCAAGGGGAATGGTTTAAGATATCAAAGCTCGAACAGGATGGAGGAAAATGGAGACATTGATAAATAATCTTCACTCCTGAGATGGTGTGACACGAGTCACGGAGATTATGGATCTGGTTGAGTCTGCATTGCAAATCGTGGATGGTGACAAAAAGTCGACCATGGGAGTGATCTACGAGGTAATGCTCTACATAAGAGGAAATGTCAGAGAAGCGGTTAAGAAAGAATACGAAGCATGGTTGGACATCATAAACGAATGTTGGTCCAATATGCTCTCGCATCCTCTTCACAATGTTGGTATGTGATAAACCTATTCTTTAATTTTTTATAGCACTTTTAACGGATAAAAATCAGAGAATTATGCATTCTTGTGTCGAGCTTATTACTTCAATACCAAGTAACGGTAAAAGAACAGTCTTGGTAAAATGTTGGCCTTCTAGCAGCTGTCCAAATTGTGGGGAGAAACTCGTCAAAGACAAGATAATGCAAACCATGTGCATGAATGAGGTAATTTGGAATTTAGAGTGGACTTGCATTTTCGAGTAGTCTAACAAAATATTCATTGGAAATATTATGTGACAATCTGACTTCAAAAAATGTGTCAGTCAAGTACTTTAGGGATGCTTTGGGGTCCTTCGGTAGAAATAGAATTACCTTGATCAATGGATGGGGCAATACTATTCCGAGTAAGGACAAATAAGTCAGTTGATTGTATGGTGACGCATTACTACTATTTACTATTACTGATTTATCTCCTTTGGATTTTCCCTATCCAAATGGTGGTTACTGTACGGGATTGAAGTTCCCACCCTGCGAAAGGTGGCAATGAAAGTATTATCTCAAACTATAATTGTTGGCGGTTGTGAGAGGAGCTGGAGTACATGTAACTCGATTCATTCAAAGAGATAAAACAAGTTGGGAGAACAGAAGATGAAACATGCAAAGGAGAGGCATGACAAAGATGACTACACAGACCCTATCGATTTTGCATGCATTTTCAAAATGCACGATGGTAATGCATATGAAGATGTTCTCCATAGGTGGATAGATTTCCAATGGTGCTCCAGTGCTCAATCAACCGGGAAGAAGGTCGAATTAGAGTATAAGCCAGCAAATGGGAGCAGATGTGGGTGACTACATGGCTAGATCTGAGCAGATGACGGACAATCTTGGAGGATTGGAGCTTGATGCAATTGTTGATGACTCTCTCAATTTGTTCCAAATCCAAATCCAAACCAAATGATGACAGTGGAGATGATGATGATGTTATTATTGGCGATCGTAGTAGATCTGGTGATGGGGAAACATATTCAAGGGGATCAGCAGGAGGTGGTCGTAGAACACATGATATAAGATTCAAGGATGGACTCCATGCAGGGCATAAATAAATGGAGCGGCAGACAAACACACATGGACATTTTGTCCCAATTCCGAGTCCGTGACCTATGGATTACGAAGCATACGAACGTGACCATCGTCATATGGATAGCTATTATATAGATGATTTGATATCATCTGTAGGTTTCTTGAGCTGCATGGAAATTGACAGCCTATATTTTGAAGCAACACCAAGTCCCCTATGCGGATATGGATCATCACACGATGAGAGAACATTTGGCGTCTTCCTACAATATTTCATGCTCGTCCTCGTCCTCTATCATATGGTTACATCGAGTATGGATACAACAGCTACATCGATGAAAACTATCAAGGTAGTCAGCTGATGAATAGCCATATATCTACCTTTATTCTTCCATTTTGTCGTTAAATCCCTATCAAAACACATGTAAATGATACTAACTTATGCAAATTAACATTCATTGTTTATCTGTAAATAATACATAAATACATGTATTTAAATAAAAAAAAAAGAAAAGAAAATTAAATGAAGTATCAAAGATACTGAATGATCTAAACCCCGAAACCAAGTCAATATTGACTTGGTCTACAAGGAATAAACTATGGGGAGATAAGGGCCAGATATTGTATATAGAAACCCTAATAAGCCATCTTTACTCTATTTTATTCTTCAATTTACACACCTCAAATAATAAAATATTCAACATGAAACTTCTACGTGAACATACATAGAAAATTACAAAAATAATTGCTCAAAAAATAATGCACAGTGCAACTGGGACACAAATGAAAAAGCCACAAACCTAACTTCACAGATCAGTATCTTCTTCATACATAATCAAATTGAATCAAACTCACCACCATTGTATTTAAAATCAAATTATCTATCTAATGAAGGTGGTTTCATTAAAAACAAAGATAAGATGCAAAAGTCAACTTTCTAGGGTATCATTGTACTGTGTATCTGTATATAATATTCATATATTTTATTCTTTACATTTTTACTCTTCTTATATTTTTAAATAAGTGTATATATTATTTGTAACATATTTGAAACATAAACACAGAATAAAATCATTAAAAAGACAATAAAATCATTAAAAAGTCAATAAAATAAATAATATATTATAATATATATACATACAATTATTTGCGTATTTAAATAAAATAAGAAAAATAAAACAGAAATATGTAAATATGTATTTAATTATATTTTAAATACATAAAATACGTAAATATGAAAATAAGTATTAAAAATACAAAATAAAAATAAAATACATATAATATATGTATTTATACCTATGAATACAATTGTAAAAAATTAACACCTAATAAATAGGATTGTAAAAATAAATAAAAATTGTAATAAAATAGTTTATTAAATAATAAACCATTTTTGTGTTTTAATTTTCTTTAATTAAATCGTTTTCTATTTTATTTTTATTTTCTTTCCATTTTTTGTTGTTTATCTTGTAGCGACTGATGTAGCCCAATCAAGGCTCATCTTTCATTGACTTTGGTCAATTGTACATGTGTCTGGGTGATGATTGTCAGAGCCCATGACCTCCCTTCTTCTCCAAATTTTCACACGCGCCTAATCCATTGCCTCATGCGTTGTGATTTCTTCATGAAACATCACCACCAAAAATCCCTCTACCATGCCATATTCCTTGTGTTATCAAACGAACATCGATTGTATCACAAATCATGATTTACTGGACCCTCCTCGTTCAGCTATAAAACGCACTCTCTAGCTTCCAATTCGAGTTTAATCCCTCTCAATTGTCTCTTTACCCATGGATTGAGTTCGAAGCGTGTCCCTAGTGACAAGAGGAGATACCCGTCAACCCACAGCGAGGAGGAGGTGGCTTCGAGCTGATTCAGTCGCCAACGGAGTTCCCCCACCTAATTCTGCATCCCAGGTCTTCCCCGACCACATGAGGCCTTTGTTTTATGTTCTTCATATTCGCATTCCAATTTCTAGTGTAGTCCTGCATCTTCTATCCAAAGATTCCCTTTTGATTTATCTAAAATCCAAAAAATAGCTCACCTGAGCACTAGGCTCTGGCCCACTGTTATATTGTTTCACCACTGTCAACCCATGTCGACCACCCTACTTCATTCCTTTCAACCACTGTCAGCCCATGTCGACCACCCTACTTCATTCCTCGCCGCTTCTACATCTCTCACACCATTCCTTGATATTGCACAGATCAAGGATTCCACGTCTCTTCCTTCACCATGACATCAGAGACCTCCGCCCCACTCCGCCTCGCTCCATTTCCACACAATAAAAGGGCTAGGACCATCGTCCTTGTTGCCCCCATCTGTCCTTGCATGTACGAGCTTCCAAAGACCCCTCCTGGGGATGAATCGAGCATGTGTTGAAGCTCCAAGTAACCTGAGCAACCAAGACCCTACAGGCCTCTTCTAGTGAGGTCGGGACACTTCTGGAGAATCTAGGAGCTACGGAGGAGCCCTTGCTCCGTTTTGCGACCGTTAGGAGACCTCTAGGTGGCCTGAGACGAGATATCGAGGATCTAACATCCTTCTATCGTTAGATCAAGAGCAGGCTCTAGGGGCTTCAGCAGCTGTAAGATCTTGCACGTCTCAGTCGTATGATCCATCGTAGAATCTAATCAAGGTTGCGCATCCACAAACCAGTGTAGGCACACCTCGATAGTCTATCGAGCTTAAGTGGTTCCATCCCGACCGTCGGATGGCATGCACTTTTGGGGTAATTTGCATCTGACCCCTTGTGCCTTTTTGTATTACTACTTAGTATTGTAAAAAGCATATCATGTGCAATATTTTTAGTAACAATTGCACGAAGGACCTTGAACTTGCTGAATATTACAATTTAATCCTTCTGTCTCACGTGTTGCGACATGTGAGGCATTGTGAAAATTGCAGACATGCCCTTGTATTTCTGGGACTAGTTAGTAAACGAAGTTTATGTTTCATAAAATTGCAAATAGGTCCATGAATTTGTAGCATATTTATTTCTTGTATTTTGATCATATTAAATATTTTTATCACTGTTGTAAAAGTCAACCGACTAGGCCGATTAGTCGGCCCGAGTAGTCGAATCGGTGGGGTAGCCGACTCGACTAGGTGATGCGGAATCGAACTCGGCGTCGACAAAATAATGATAATATATTTTGGTGGATATTTGGTAGAAGAAATAGAAGGGTTGAGAAGAGAAATTGGAAGGGTTGAGAAGAAGAACTCGTCGATAACGAGGGGTTTTGAGAAGAGAAGCGCGGGAGATCGCGTGGGGACGGAGGAACAATAGAGAGATATAGAGAATAATTCTCAAATTCGATTCATAATTGACTTCTTAAAAATGATGGACTACCATCTCTTTATATAGGAGAGATGGTTTACAAAAATAGTAAATAATTTAAAATTGACAACTAATTTTATCCTAATTGACCTCTAACTACCTTAATTGGACTCTAACTTATTTAATTGACCTAAATTACATTTAAACTCTACGAAATAAACGTTGAGATCACAGGCGATCTCAATTATTTAATTAGACCAATACGACCGCTAAAAACGTAAATAAAATTGATTATTATTTAATTTAATAAATGTGGCCCCATAATTTGGGGTCACGCTGCATCAACTCTCCACCGCTTTAAAAATTCAGCTCCTGACGAATTGCGTGAACTGCAAGCTTGGAGGATGATTCGGCGGCTTCAATTGTCTTCTGGAAAAACATGTGGGGCGCGAACGGTGGAATCCATGTGCGGGCGGGAGAGGCGCGGCTGCCGTGGTTGAAGAACATATGCGGGGCGCACGGTGGCGTCGTCTCGATCATCGTCTTCTCCCCATGATGTTCAAAAAATTGGTGCGGCATGGAGAATATGGTCCTTGGAGAAGCCATAATAAAGCAATGGCACAAGGAGAGGAGAAGAGGAGATGTGGCTAAGGAATGAAGCCATGGGGTCCTTAAATAGGGAAAAACCAAGGTCCTAGTCCTATTTGGATAAGGGAAATCCCCTGATTTCCTAATTATAGCCCTCTTTTTAAAATAATTTCGCCTCCAGGGGTATGGGCGCAATTTTCGTACCCCTTCATTTTTTCTTACTTTCTTCCTCCTTTTGGTCCTTATGCAAATAGGGGGTTTCTTGAATATTTTCTCGCAAATTTTCCCAATTATTCTCCCATCTCACAATTTGTGGGATTGCCATCCCGTAAGTTTTGGAATCCCGGTTAGGGTTCCCTTCTTCAACGCAGCCGCGGGAGGAGGGTGCGTGCGTGGAGGCGCTGTCGGCGCGAGGGCGGTTGGCGGGCGCACTGGGCGACGCGCGGGGTTGGCGAGAGGCAGCCGGGCTTCGTGGGTCGGCGGTGGCGAGAGGTGGGGGTTGCGGTGGCGAGAGAAGGGCTCCGATGGGCGGTGGTGTTGCGAGAATGGGGCGGGAGATGGCATCCCAGGGGGGCGGCGGCGGTGAGGCGCAACCGGGAAGGGGGGGTGCTGGGCTGCGCGCGAGTGGTGGAGGAGGAGGGGGGGTTGGGGTGCTGGGGAGGAGGCCTGGTGGGCTGAGTGTGGGGAGGGAGGTGATGGGGATGCGGGTGCGGGCGCGGGGAAGCGGGGCGCCGGAGTTGATGGGGCTGGCACTGCGGGGTAGGGGCGATGGCGGCGAGGTCTGGTGGGCGGAGGGCGCACGGGGCTGGGGTGGGATTGAAGCCGGGAGGAGGATGCGCAGGCGCGAGGGGGTGGGTGTTGGCGGCCGTTGGAGCCGCAGGTGCTGCGAGGGGTGGCGCGGTTTGCTCCCGGGGTGGCTGGGGCGGCGCCGGGGTGGTTGGAGGAGGCAACGGGGTCGCTTCCGGCGACGGATTTGGTGCTGGGACGTGCTGGACAGCCACCGTTTCGTCATCTTTTCCTTCTAACACGGTCTGGACAGCAGCGGATTCTTCGTGGACAGCGAGCACATCATCGTTGTTGACGTTTTTTTCATCCACCAAGATCTGAGCAGCGCACCGATCATGGTCGACGACATTATTTTGTTCGTCGTCAACTTGTACCATAAAAAATCAACATCATACCATGAGTCGATCCATTGTTGAACCTTAATACTTTTCCGGAGGTGCTTCTTGTATTTTTGTTGACGCGAATGCGCATGTGATCCTCGTGATAGGGTGGCTTGATCGAGCTTCATTCTCCAATATGCAACAGGACCGTCGAATCGTGAGAACGATTCGATATCCATGCTCTGATACCAATTGATGCGGAATCGAACTCGGCGTCGACAAAATAATGATAATATATTTTGGTGGATATTTGGTAGAAGAAATAGAAGGGTTGAGAAGAGAAATTGGAAGGGTTGAGAAGAAGAACTCGTCGGTAACGAGGGGTTTTGAGAAGAGAAGCGCGGGAGATCGCGTGGGGACGGAGAAACAAGAGAGAGATATAGAGAATAATTCTCAAATTCGATTCATAATTGACTTCTTAAAAATGATGGACTACCATCTCTTTATATAGGAGAGATGGTTTACAAAAATAGTAAATAATTTAAAATTGACAACTAATTTTATCCTAATTGACCTCTAACTACCTTAATTGGACTCTAACTTATTTAATTGACCTAAATTACATTTAAACTCTACGAAATAAACGTTGAGATCACAGGCGATCTCAATTATTTAATTAGACCAATACGACCGCTAAAAACGTAAATAAAATTGATTATTATTTAATTTAATAAATGTGGCCCCATAATTTGGGGTCACGCTGCATCACTAGGCCTAGTCGGCCATTAGTCGGTCAACCCAACTAATCGGGTCGACTACAAGGCCAACTTTTACATAAAGATTTTAAATTTTTTAGTTTTCCGTTTTTATAAAAGCAAACTTATTCTAATATGCTTAATGTTATATTTAAAGACAATTACTTCTTTTATTTAATAATGATAGTATAGAAAATATACAAACCAATGTAAATATATAATAATATGCATACAAAAATTGATTTATATATTTAAAATAATTAAGAAAAATCAAAACTGACTAATAGCCGACTAAATCCGATTAGTCGCCCAACTATCGATCAATCCTTAGTCAGTGACCCCGTCGACCGAGTACCAACTACCACTTTCTGCAACCTTGATTTTTATTGCTCCAAAAATTGTAGAAAAATTAATGTAGATGCATGATATCATGCTTTCGCATGCATAATTTTTATTTGGCATTTTAAATAACTTTCCTATTTATTAAAAAACCAAAAACACACACTTATTCCTTGTTTAAAAGTTAAAAACCCATAAATATTAGAAAAACTTTTCCAAAAATTCTCAAAAAAATTTATGTTATCTATATTAATATGTATTCTAGCATATATCCAAAAATCACTAAAATACAAATTTAAAACATAAAAAACAACAAAACCCTAAAAACCTATAAAAATTAGCAAAAAGTATTTACAAATCCAAAAATAGTTCTTTCTATTTCTGGATTTCTATATTATATACTACATATTAAAACAGTTTGGGATTGATTTTAAACTCAATTATATTTATTAAACCTAAAAAATCTCGGATATTTAACATGCTCAGTGTTTTGCTATATTTATTACTTTAAAATGCCTAAAATTAGCAAAAATTCTATAAAAAAATACCAAAATAGAGAAAAATAAAAGTCACATATTCCTGAATTTAAGTATATTTTGACTTAAAAAATATAAATATCTAAATTGACTATATATTCTATATAGTATCTATAAATATCTACAATAGCTAGTTTATTATATAAGTATATATCTTATTTTAAAAATCAAAAAGACATTAAAATTTTGCAAAATTAAAAAAAAAAGAAAGAAAATAAAAAATTTAAAAATTTAAAAATATATAAAAATATATAGAGCAATTAAAAATCATAAAACTAAATATAAAAAACCCACAAAAAACTCAAAACAAAAAATATAAAAAAAGAAAATAACGAGGAATTGATATTAGTTAGAAATAACTAATATTTTTATTCCTAATCTATACAGTTCGCTCGATGTGTTCGACGATCTACACATACTTGCACCTATACACACATTTAGTAGAGTTATACTAAATTTTGACTCATATTTTACTTTGCTTGATTATCTCTTATATTGTGGGTTAAGTGTTGTCTGAAATCGTCTTCTGAGTTCGGTTACCTCAACGATTGTTGGTTTGCCTTGTAGATTAGCATACCGATCAAAAGTGTTTTCAGCACAAACCCGAGCAAAGCTAGTGTGGTTATTTTGGTGGTGATAATTACGGTATCTTCCTCGACTACTCACCAAGGCCTTAAATGTCGATTTCGGTCACAATTTCGGTATCGACCAAAACAGAATTTCGATGGAATTTCAGTGGAATTTCAACCGAAATTTCGGTCATTTTTTGTACTAGGACCCCCATATTTCGGTCATTTCGGTCAAATTTCGATTTCGACTGGATATCGATATTCGACAAAAATTCAGTCGAATTTCGCTGAAATTTGAGGCCATGCTACTCACGGCCATGCCTCCTCCTCCTCATCATAGATCGTCTCCTATTACATCATCGTCATCCCGAGGAACTCAAGCTAGTACTTCGTAGCCTCATCATGTCCCTCGTGATACCGAATCTAGCACTGCTTATCATCATCTCATGATATTCATAACCATCGATGACCATCGATACATGCAATATGTAATAGATTACAAAGTCATGTACTCGTACATGACATGAGAGAATTATTGCAAGTTCATTGAGTCCGCAATGCACTATGAGAGACAACAGGAAAGGGAGGATACGGATCCACCACAGAACTCTTGGTTCTGAAGTCATGACCAGGTAGTATCTTTTATAATATTGCATCAATTTACATTTTTCCTTTATCTGAATAGATGCATCGTTATTTGTTGTAAGTCTGTAATCGATTCTTTAATTCACTATAACCGTGTTCATCCACGAAAGTTATTTCTACAAATGAAACATTGTCTCATTAATCATTATATACATTTTAAAATCAAATGTCTCATCTATAATGCCATTCATTGTCTTATGAACAAAACATGTGTTCTGAGTGTAATTAACTTAGCTATTTTGTTTCCAATTCTAATGTTTATCAATCAGCAATCAACATTAACAACAATATGTTCGATGTGACTGATATGTGTGATATAAGGGTTATATATGATCGATATGTGCGATCTAAGTGTATGTTTGTAGGTTATTTACTATTCTAAGAAGTTGAATGAACTCCATTTTCAATATATATCAGTCAGCAATCAGTATTAGCAACGATATGTTTGATATTGACCAATATATGCGATATAAGGGATATAAATGAGCGATATGTGTGATAAAAGTGTGTATTTGTAGGTTATTTATTGTATTACTAACTTGGATGGTCTTAGTTGATGAAAAATGACAAAAATGAGTTTTTTGAGTCATTTCTGATATTTCCACCAATATCATTAATATATATTTATATCTCTCCGATATATCCTTTTCCAGATGGACCAATATGATATCGATATTTCAAACATTGCTCCCAACGATTAGTGATGGCCTCATGTACATGTCTAGTTCGGATGCACAAGAACAAGAGGTGCTCCAACTCCTCCGAGTTAGCCTCACATATAGGAAGAAGTGAAAGATATATCTCGATAGAAGTATCACTAATTTGTTACATGAATTGAGATGCTTGGGGTAAGTTGTCCTCTATTCATGTGAATCCAAGAGCACATTTTTATGATACGTACTCTTAGTGTGTTGATGCACAACAATATCAATAGATCGTGAGAAAGTTGTTGTGTCATGGTGACCCAATAAATTATTTCCTTTTTTGTTAGCAAGATCGGCTAGTGGTAGAACTCCTTACCAGTTTATATATATACCTTCCTATCTAAGTGGCAAAGCTATTTACCAGATGGGGTTATTTTCTATCAATGAACCAAAAGAAGGGAGGATACGAAATGAAAGGGATCTGACAAGCCTGAGCAAGGATGTTGAATGTGATGGTGGAGTTCAACATGTCGAGAAAGAGAGAAGGATAGACAAGTTGGAATGGATGGAATGATGGTCAAGCATGTGAGGCTGAAAATACTCACCAAAATGGGTAACACATGCCTATCTAGAACTATTTTTCCCATCCTATGGGTACTCACTACTCATGGAGCCCCATTAAGATCACTTAGGGAAAATGGGTTGGGTGGAACTAGGCACCCGATTCAAATGATTTTTAAATTTTAAGGAATACCTAATGGTACAAGGTCAATTTTCATTTTGGATCAAATACCAATCTGTTCATCCCAGTTATTATGAACAATCCTACTATCCTATATGTATTGTTGAAAGTATGGTTTTTTGTCAAAAAAACATGATAGATGGTGTCGCCAAGTTGGTGTCAGTGAAAGATATGTTGGTGAAAGGATACAATTTTGCATCTTTCTTTTAAAATTTTAAGTTCTAGTGGATGATCGCTGACAACGTGAGATCATCGTTTTTCCCTTCAAGTAAAATAGTATATGATTAAAGTGCATGATTAGGTTTGCCAACATGGTCCCAATATGGCCTGAACACTTAAAAGTTAAAACTAACACCCAAATGGACCAATCTTTCATATGATGACATATAGTTAGAACTTTATGTATTGGGCTACCTTTGATTACCATGTTGACACCTCCAAGTCAACGTATATTTGATGCTATGCATGCAGTCAACTTGTTTTTCAAAAATGTTCAATATTATAATTTGGATGGACTGTGAAAACAGAAAATTCTAATCTTTGGTAAAGATATCAAAACATTCAAACCAAAATTGGATCAAATTTTTCTCCTTTTTAAATTGATCGATTATTCAAACAGCAAATCTATATGATTTTATACAAATGGAACAAACTTGATTCCAAGTATTCACTGTTAACTTTCAAAAGAATAGATTTCTTGTATCTCTATGCAGGACTTCTAAAAACTACTACAGTGAAGAAAACAAACTTACATTTATCTGAAAAGAGAAGTTTCTTGTAAGGAAACTGTCAAGCAAATATACTTGCCTATTTTTAACCTCTTGACTTCGCATGGGAAGATGAATATTGGAAAATACAGTTGCATCAGGAGACCTCCATGCTCGATTCCTGATTATAAATTATACCATGTGTGAGTTTTACCCAGTAAAGCTGCTCCGCGGACCAAGAGAAAAAAGTTTTGAATGTTTATTTATACACAACTATGTCAGCCAACAGTTTAGAGAGGAAGAATTTAGTTTATGAGATGAATAATCAAAGAAAAGATTTCAATTTATAACAAACAACTATGTCAGCCAACAATTTAGAGAGAGAAAAAGTAGAAAAGAATACATTAGCAAATGATAAATTGTATGATTTCAAAATAATATAAGCCAGAAAATAAGTTGGCTGATCTGCTGGCAATAATGTAAGGGTTAAAACAAAAGGTAACAGTGCAAATTACCTTCTCTGGGAGGAAATTATCTAGAAACATATAACGCATACATCAAGTTATAACAAGAGATAAAAGATCAAAAAACTGGGAAAGTTGTTGCGCCACTTACTTCCCTCATTAGTAGTATATAATTCTTATACTCGTAGCCCAATTTCTTGTATCACACTTAAGGAAACAAGGGCAGAAATTGAGGGGGGGGAATTCACGTAAAACCACCCACTACAGCTGTTAATTGAATCCCATGCCATTCATTTTGAAACAATATGGATATGAACATATACACTTTTTGACGAAATGCTCAAGTCTCCTTTAAAATAATAACATCAGCATGGGTTCAAATTAGATTTATTTAAAATCAGATGTGGTTAATGCATAATGTACCAGATGCCATGCTTGTGTGTGTAGTCTTTGTTTGATGAGAACAGCGATATTGAAAATATTTCCTCCTTTTCCATCAAATAACAAGTTCCAGTCAATATCAAACCAAAACCTAACCCACAACATCATTATCGAATTAAATCAAGCATTGCGGAATGAAGTTTTAATGTAACTAATAATGATCAGGTAAATGAACTTGACAAACTTGACGTTCAAGTTTTCTTAACAAATCGAACTAGGACATAGCCGTGCTTCAGCTCCTTAATAACACTTGCATTGGGTTTCGATCCATGTCAACAATGAAGACTGGAAAAAACTAAGACAGCCAAAACAAACTGTAATGGTAAGGGTCAAACACCTTATCAGACAAAACTAACATGTGCAAGACAATATAAACAAGTAATCCACATATTCTTTGAACCATCAAAACTCAAATGGATTTCAAAGGTACCCCGATCAGCAAACTTCAACGTTCTAATAAAACAGAACGAGCAAACCAAACCAAGAATTTAGCACAGCCTTGAGCCCACCTTCCGCAAGAACCACCACGTGCCGGCCAGCAAAGCCTCGACTGGAGACCAAACACGCCCTCAGATCTCAAATTGGAGCTCACCACCATCGACATTCTCCAACACCAAACCACTGACCAAAAGCTGCAACCAGAAATCACGGCAAAGATTCGATCTTTCCTACAGAAAACGGCAAATCGCGACGACCCAAGAAAGATTTCGACTGGCCAAATCGCCGGCGAATCAGAAAACGGTGGCGGCGATGGGGATGTCGGTATTGGCGGGGATAGCGAGCAGAAACAGAGAGGTGAGATTGGTGGGGATTGCGATGGCGTGTGGAGGAAGGAGCTGCGAGATCGACGAGGGATATAGTGGGATCGTCATCGCGAGGATCGAGGTCGTTAAATGGGAGAGGGAAGTCGAGGGGAATTGACGGGGAAGACGGATGGGTGGATTTAGGGTTTTTGGATGGGGGGTTTTGGTGGCGGCTGATGCCTTTGATCTCTATCCATAGATTTATGAATTAAGGGTTGATTAATTAGGAGTTGACATCTTGTTATGATAAACCATTAATTCTGTTTCCATCAAACAATTGTATTCCAATCATTTATTATCTGTCGCTCATTCATTTATGTTGTTTTTGCATAGGGTTCAATGGGGCTCCTTGCTTTGAGCATGGGCTGGGTTCGAGCCGGGTTCGGCTTGGCCCGGCCCTAACCCATTTTAGTATACAGGTTAACGGGCCGGGCCTAGGTCCGTTTAATTTTGCAAAATCTAGGCCCAAGCCCAAGCCAGGCCCAAACATTATGGGTCGGGTTCGGGCCGGGCCGGCCCAATTGAAACTCCATGACATATTGAGCTTGTTTTTATCTTCCAAATACACCGCCTATCCCTAATAAAAATGTGTATTCTTTACCCAATCAAATATGTTTTACTATATTGATAATATTAAGGAATCATGTCCACGATATGAATTTGCTATGTACAATAACATGCTCTAAACATGATGAATATATTACCAGTGTAATATAATTATTTATAATATATGTTCACTAACATGGTAAATTATTATCATAATGGTATACATAACAATGATGGTTGTTAAATTTGATTAGATTAGTATGTTCAGAATTGGATATCTATCTGAATTCTATCATCACTCATATGTAGAAGTAATGGTTGAGCTAACGGATCGGGCAGTTCGGGCCCTTGAAACAGGCCGAGCTAATGGGTCGGGCTATCGGGCTTTCGTGTTTGGGCCCTATCAGGCCCGTGCCCGCCCCGAATACATTTGGGCTTGAATTAAGGCCCAAAGCCTGGCCCAATTATTTGCGGACTCGGGTTCGGGCCGAGCTACATGGGCCGGGTTTCGGGCTGGGTCGGGTTGGCCCGGCCCAATGCTCAACCCTACTTGCTCCCCCAAATTTTAATTTTTTTTAAATGAAGTCATGTATTTTCATTGTTATGCCCTTCTAATATGTGATTTCAATTTCGTCAGAAACAGACTTATATGTCCTAATTTAGAACAGTTAAAATTACATATTCTAGATGGAAGGTATAGGAGTCTCTGTTTCTGACGAAATTGGAATTATATATTAGAAGGATATACTGATGAAAAAACTTTTGCTTTATTTTTGAAAAAAATAAAAATATAGCAGAAAATATAGCAGGGGCAGCCACGTTGGTTGCTCCTAAGAGGCGACCCCATTTTTTCCTTTTACACACACATATATATAGGGTTAAATGGGGCTGCCCCTTGGGGGGCTAACTTGGCTCCCCCGCCCCATTTCGCCCGGTTTTTTTATTTTATTTTTAAAAATTTCTTCCGTGGAATTTCATCACTATATCCCTATATTATTTCATTAAAATTTTGTGAGAAACAGAGACTCCTACAGCCTCAATCCAGACAGTCATTTTTTAACGGTGACAGAATTTCTAAAATCGACCCCACTGTTTCGCACGAAATTTTAATGGCATAATATAGCGATATATTGATGAAAATCTGCGAAGAAAATTTTGAAAAAAAAGTGAAATGGTGCGGGGGAGCCAAGTTAGCTCTCCCATGGGGGCAACCCCATTTTACCCATATATATGTATATATATGAGGAAAGGGATCCTACTCCATGGAGTATGTAACTTATCTACTCCACTTTTTTTTCAATTTTTATTTTTTTTCAAAAATGCTTCCATGGATTTTCATAACTATATCATTTAATATGTCATTCAAATCTCGTCAGAAACAGAGACTCATACGGCCTCCATCCATAATATGAAAAACACAGCAAATCTGTGACCGTTAGAAAATGACTGTCTGGATGGAGACCGGAGGAGTTTCTGTTTCTGAAAATTTGAATGACATATTAGATGGATATAGTTATGTAAATCCATGGAAGTATTTTTCAAAAAAAAATAAAAAAATGGGAAAAAAAGAAAATGGAGTAGGTAAGTTACCTACTCTGTGGAGTAGGATCCCTTCTCTCTCTCTCTCTCTCTCTCTCTATATATATATATATATATATATATATATATATATGTGGGGGGGGTGGGGGGTGTTAATGGATTTTTCCCCGTGCCATTTTTCAGTGATTTTTTTTATTTTTTTAAGAATACCATCATGTACTTTCATCACTATATCCCTCTAATATGTCATTCAAATTTCGTTAGAAACAGAAACCTATATGCCCTCCACCTAGGAAAGGTAATTTTAACGGTCTTAGAATTGTTGTAATAGACCTATTCTAGATGGAGGGCATAGGAGTCTTTGTTTCTGATGAAATTTGAATTACATATTAGAGTGATACAGTGATGAAAATACATGGCAATATTTTCAAAAATAAATTGGTAAAAATGATGCGGGGGCAGTGATAATCTCGGAATTCGATGCGGTTATATCGACTCACAAGGCGAGTCAACAGTCGGTGTTTGACCACACAAATTCCGAAATTAATCAACAATTAACCCACACTAAGATCAACAAATTAGAAACAATGTGGAGTTAAAATTTATTTTTAACTCTGCACAAATGGTGTATAGTGTCAAGTATGCAGAGAGTTCGAACACAGGGAGCAAACAAGGTAGTACAAGCAAGTGCTAAAGTGTGTGTGTGAGTGTATGATGTGTCTACACTAAGCAAGCAAAGGAATTTTTGTGGGTTTTTAATTTTTAATTTTTTTTATTTAATTTTTAATTTTGTATTTGATTTTTAATTTTCTGATTTTTATATTTTAAATTTTATATTTTTTTATTTTCTTTTTTTCTCAATATTGGAAAGTAAAGGCAATATAATAAAAGACAAGCTAAAAGATTTATAAAAATGTGCAAAAATACTCAAAAATTCAGAAATAAAATGTTTTTGGTATTTTATTAATTTTTTACTATTTTTGTGATTTTTGGGGATTTTTCAAGGTGTTTTTGGTATTTTTAAACACTGAAATAAGGCAAAACAGTGGAAATAGGGCTGGCTGGGAATAAAATGTAATTTAAAAATAGCAACCAGTACTAAAAATATTTCACACTATTTTTCTAATAAAGAGAATAAAATAAGGGACAAACAGAAGCTGAGTTTATATTTTTTTGAATTTTCTACTATTTTATATATTTTTTTGAAGTTTTTGAGTGTTTTTAAATTTTTAGTGTTTTTCTTTTGAAATTTTTAATGATTTTTGGACTGACACTAAAAGAGGATAAAATAGACACTAGGTGATTTTTTTGGAATTTTTGGAGGTGATTTAATATTTTTTTAGTATTTTCTAAGCTAGACAGTGCACAAATAGCAAGTTTTTGATTTTTAATAAATATAAAAATGCAATAAATATAAAAAAAATATGGTAATGAACTACAATGCAACAGGAAGTTTAATGCAATTTTTATGGATTTTTTAGTGATTTATAGATGCATGCAAAAAAATAGAGACTACAGCAAGAAACTACACACGGCCAGGGGCATAAACGTAAATAGGCAAAATCCCAGGGGTGACCATGCAATTTTCCACAAAACTTTCAACTGAGTAAAATATATTATGGACCAAAAGCCAATATCCAGCAGAGCGAGGGGGTCCAGCTAAATTCGCCAAGGCGCGCGTGATGTGCACGCGCCTGGCAAGGATGCAATCGTAATTATCAAAAATGCTGAGGGCTTAGTTGCAAAAAGGCCAACATTTTTATACGGCAGCTGAAAGTTTAGTGACTACAAATAACTAAGCAAAACCGCCAGGGACACCCCTGCAAAATCGCCCAGGCTCACGCGCGATGCACGCGCCTGGCGGGGGTGTCCTAGTAATTTCCAAAAACGGCAAGGAACTTTGTGCAAATAGTACAAAAAAGTTTAAAAGCGAATGCAAGTCTTGGTTTTATAAAATAAAGACAAAATTTGGCGGGGTTAGATGACAAAATACCCACACCTGGGCTGCATCGAACGGATCTGGTCGCTCGCTGGTGACACGTGTCGTGCTCACGTCCCGCGATACCCCTTGGGTTATGACGGCCAGGATTAGATCCTGGGCCACGATCTGACGGCTGGAGGGGCGCGAGATCGAACGGTGACTGCTCCTTGGGACGATCAGAGGCGATCCAACGGCTCTGGGTTGGTCAGGAAGAACGAGCGACGAACAGGGGCCTGGCGAGATTGGATCGGCCAGCCCCCGAGCCTCCGAGCACCTGGACCTCCTCCGAGATGCTCACTATGCTCCTGCAGCCACGAAGAACCTCCCAGGTGGCGTGGATAGGGCCAAGGGGCCGACGAACGGCCTCCGGCGCTTTATGACGCTCCGGCGAACCTGGGGCTGATCTTGACGATCGACGAGGCTCAGATGCCTCCTTCAGGACCTGCAAAGAAAAAGAAAGACGAGCAGCACACAAGAGCAAGGATCCTGGCTATTATTGGCGAAACGTGGTGGGTGATGGCGTGGAAGATGGTTGCCGGAGCCCAAGAGCTCCGGCGAGGTGTTCGATGTCGAAATCGTGGGGTTTCAAGTGATAGATTAACCTACTAAGCTTTAGACACTAATCCTAACACTAACAGCGAGGTAAACAAGGAAAAACAAGAAGAAAACTTCCCTCAAATGGCGTTGACCATGAGGAAAAAGACCTCACAGCCGCAAGGCCGGAGATGGGGTTGGAGACGCGCCTCGGCCTCCGCTGCACCTCGACAAGGTGGGGAATCGACTCTCTGTCACCGAGGATCCACCAGCTAACCCTTGGATGTCTCAGCACTGGCCTTAGGCGGTTCCAGGAGAAAGGGAAAGTCAGGGGGTTGGTTTTGAATGTGGTCGAGGGGCGGTCTTCAAGGAGGTATCACGGGCGCTGTGATGATCAGAACGCCAAGCCAATGCTTGGGCGTTGAAGACAGTTGTACCAGGTACAACTTTTGTGAAGGGTCAAAGCTTCCTCGAGCAACGCATCGTGGCGAAAAAATCGAGGGAAAGTGGGTAGGCAGGCAGTTTGGCGCACAGCAGGGAGGAGGCAGGAGAGTTGACCAGTCGGGTCAACTTTTCCTAGCCACCTGGTTGGTCCACGTGGACCAACCAGGAAAATCCCTGGAAAAAGAATTTCTAAATTCAATTAAAAATATCAAATGATTTAATTAATTTTTAATTATAAAATGAAAAATGTTTATTATTTTATGAATTAATTTATTATGATTTTTATTTATTTTTATGAGACTTATTTTTACAAGTTTGCATTTATACCCCTATAGGTATCTATATCTATATATTTAAGTATTTTATTTTTATTTAGGTATTTTTAATATTATTATTTTTATTTATGATTTTATAAAATTATAAAGTACTTTTATATACATAATTATATTTTTATTTTATTTTTCTGATGTGTTTTGTGTATTTAATAAAATACAAGTGTATTTTATATAGGTATAAGTATATGTATAATACCTATGTATTGAGTTTACAAGTATTTTATTTTTATTTTTATTTAGGTTTTTATTCTAATTTTATTGCACATAATTATTATAAGTAATATTTATAACATTCTAAAAATATAAAATTATAAAAATAATGAATAAATAATAAATTGAATATTTTAATATGTACAAGTATACAATGAGGGTCCAAAACTCAACTTTCAAACCGTAGCTCTGCCAAATGCGAAACCACCGCCATTAATTAGCTTATTTTTTTCTATATACAATTAAAGGTGAGTACGCTGCATTTGGAGTTTTTATTTGTGAGATACGGGTCTGGGAAGTTGGCATTCTGGATTTTTATTCAGACCATAACTTTTTATCTGTACATTATTTTTCTGTGAAATCAATTTTGTATTTTTCTTTATTTAATTATCTACAACTTTCATGTACAAAGTTTCTTTATTTGATGTATAAAAAGTGGAACCAAAAATAGGTCCCAAAATGAATAAAGAATGAATAGAATGTATAGGTATTTTATATGTATTTTGGCCCTTATCTCCCCCTACTTTATTCCTTGTCGACCTATTCATCAAGATGCCTAGGTCTCGGGGGTTTTGGGTCATAAAATATTTACAATATTTTATTCTTTTTTTCTTTTCTTTATTTATTCTATAATTTTGGCCTTAATTACAGTAATTTACACACTGTTGAGATGCACATGCATGAATGCTAAGATGCTTGATTTAAGGCTATTTACAGGCATTTGCTAGGGTTTTAGGTGCCAAAATGATAGAATAAAGATGATGAAATGTGGATTCATCATCCCCCTATACTTTACCTTTGCTAGTCCCTAGCAAACACTTATGCAATAAGTGCAGAAAGAAAAGAAAGAAAAGAAAAAGAAGAACTTGGATTTAATTTGATGATCAAACTTGACTTCGCAAAATCAAAGTTTGGAGCTTTAGTCGGACCTTTGGAATTTTAGTGCGGGCGGAACCTTAGTGAGAACCGTGTTTGAAATCCAACAGTCCTTGAGAATCCTAAAACTCTGTCCAAGTCTCCTCAATAGCCAGGTCAGAAATACTTCAACTCATACGCAAACTCTTACGACTATGAATCTGACTTGTACAGTGTAAGTGATGGTGGCTCTCCCCAACTAGAATGACAAAGAGACTGACTTCTCCAGTACAACAACCCAATGATTCCCCAATCCAGCAACTCCATCCTCGAGGAGCGGGGTATTCCCTTCTAAGTTCAAGTGGCAACCAGCTCAAGAGGAGGGGGTGAAGAGAAGAATGGACGGTAGCCAGTGTAGCTACCTATCCTTGGATGCAAGACCAGTATAGTCAAGTCATCCTGCTGCAGGCTCACATGATATGACTTTGGAACTCAAGCTTGCTTATTGACTTTGTACATACTTTGCAGGCTTTTTATTTTTGTACATGCCTGAACTTTTTTTTTTTTTAATACTATTCACAGCAGCATTTACATAAGGAGTTTTTCCTCTTAAGCCAGTAGACTATCCCTCTTTTGAAGCTTTATCGCAACCCACAGCCTCCTGTCTTTAGACTTCCTAATCACTGGACGGGTTGGGGTGCACTTCCCTCCCTAGAGGAGGACAAATGTTTCCACTTGTGTGCGTCTCATACCGGCAAATCCAATCCCCTCACCACTCCAACTGAGTTGAGCCATGTGAAAGGTGCAGGTGTCCAAGTTAGGTCATTATCAACAAGAGTCATGCGTGTGCTCCGAAATACCCTACTTAGGCAGTCAAGAATCCATTGAACCAAGTCCCGTGATCCTCAAAGAATTAAGTCAACTAGACCTGAAGTACCTCAAACCCAATTCCTATAAGGTTCCTGTTGTTAGGTAGATTTTAAGGTCCAATCAAGCTCCAATCTTCGGATTTTACTTAGACTCATTCAATTATCAAACTCAATCCGAAAAATGCTCATGCTATGCAATGCAATGCAGAAAATATTTTTGTGATGCAATTTTCAAAGGTTTTGATCTTTTTATGAATTTTTGAAAATATGATGATGATGCATATGTAGATGCATTTTTTGTGTTTTTCAAAGATTTTTCAAATGTTTTTGGATTTTAATTTTGCTAATGTTTTTGGGAATTTTTGAAAATAAAAAGTTTTGGCTGAAAACTAGGTGAAAATATGTACACGGGAGTGCTTCTTATATACACAAGAAGTGGATTTTAGAATTTACAGGGTAAGTGGTCAATTTTATACATACATACATAGTGGATTTTGGTGTGATGTTAGTATTCCTCAAACTTATTTGAAAACAATTTGCACACAATTTTTGAAAACTATAGTCCAAAATAGTTTTTACAAACATTTTACACACATTTGAAAATCATTTTGCAAAGGTTTTCAAAACAGTATATATAGGTTTTTCAAAACATTTTTGCAACCATTTTTCAAACCATTTGCAAATCATTTTTGCAAACATTTTTATTTCACACAAAGAAAAGAAGTTTTACAAACCACACAGGTTGAAAACACGAAACAAAATATTTTCAAAATAGTTTTCAATAAATGTTCACAAAGATTTTCAAACTATTTTTCAAACATTTTGCAAAAAACATTTTCACCTGATTTATTAACCAGTAAATATAAAAAGAATTTGAGGAATAACCACATCTTTTTATTAAGAATTTTTAATGAATTTTAAAGAATTTTTAGCCATATTATTAAGAAAATACGAAAGTACGAGTTATGGCTAAAGTATATACGTAGTATATACGACCCCCCTATACTTAGCTTGAGCTATGTCCTCATAGATCGGAGAGAAAAGAGAAGACATAACTCGTACTAAGTATAGGCAAGTCTAAAGAATGGATGAATAAATCAATGAGAAGTTGACCGTCCCCCCTATACTTAGGATCAAATAATCCTAAGTATAGCAGACTGCACACAAAGCAGGGAGGGTCAAGGGTGGGAATGAACAGATCGTACTCGGGTTGTCCCCCCCTATACTTAGGGTAAGATATCCCTAAGTATAGACAAGAAGAGGAGACAATGGAGAGGATCGAAAAGGATAGAGAAATTCGGGGTGCCAACCCCCTATACTTAGGACAAAGTACGTCCTAAGTATGGAAAATTGTCTACAAGGGCGGCACCTTTTTGATAGATAAAGAGGATAGAAAAGGAAAAGAAGAAAAGAAGAAAATAAGAAAGGAGATGAAGATGGAAGAAGAGATCGTGAGGATGTACACGTCACTCCCCCTATACTTAGGGTAAAAGAAGCCCTAAGTATAGGCAACAACAGGAGTGATCAGACGGACGAAGAAAGAACACTCAACTTATCTACCCCTCCTATACGTAGGACAAAGTACGTCCTAGGCAAGGCAAACACGAGAAATGGGTAGACGAGCAAAAATAGAAGTGACAGAGATAGAAAGAGTCATCTGAGAGAATTTACAACATAAAAGGGTGGTCATCAGAAGGTGGAAAGCAAACCTTCATGCGGGACCGCTGAGGGATAGATCTGATATGATGTATGTCGACATCGGGGTCCACAGTGGACGGAGGCCGATCAGGGTCGACACGGTGAAGGCCCTCAGTGGAATCAAAACGGAAAGGGACGAACTGGTCAATGGAAGTAGTATGGCTAGGTTCTCCCTTGGTGGTCCTATGATGTGAAGGCACATACAGGTGAGTGGAAGAAGTACGACTAGGTCCGGCCTTAGAAGTCTCGCAGATGTCAAAGTGAAATGGGACAAACTCATCATCCTCGGAAGAAGTGTAATCAGAGTCGTCCTGCGAGTCCTCGTCCAGGTCAAAATCAAAAGGAACGAAATCATCAGTGGAAGTATACGAACTCAGATCGTCCTCAAGAGTCTCACCTGAATCCTTGTCTTCAACAAGAGGTCTGAATTTATCAAAATAAATAGCAGCATCATAACCGACCTCAATCATCTTGACCTGTGAAGGGCCAGGAACGGATTTATCAGTGGAAGTAGTCAAAACGGGTCCGTCCTGTCTAGTCTTACCTGGGTCATTTGTTGCCTTATGAGGTCTCTCAAAGTAATGGGCAACATCATAAACATCCTCAATTATCTTATTATCTGCCCCCTGATCAAATGGTTCAATCACATAGATACTCTGGATCTCATCAACACATCGCCACATACCAGGAGGAGGATCAGTGAGGTCCATGCTTTCCGACTTCCTCCCCTTTCGGGGGATCCGTCGGGGCTCATCAGGGATCGCTAAGGAAGTATCTCTAGTATCATCAGATCTGTCATGGGCCCCAGAGTCAGCTATAATCAGTGGAGGTGCATCAGGTGCAGGTCTCTGGTCAACTGTGGGTGCGGTGATCGACACTTCGTTCCCGTCAACAGGACGGAAACGAACCTCTCCTGATCCATAATCGATAACGACCCTCGCAGAGGCGAGGAATGGTCGTCCCAGGATGATTGGAGATGGCTCCCCTGTGGAGTTCTCCATGGGCAACACGACAAAATCAACATGGTGGCTCGTGCCCTGAATAGAAATGACGGCGTTTTCAAGGATACCCTTCGGCCTCTTGATAGATCCATCAGCAAACTGAACGATCATCCTGGTCTTCTTGAGAGGCCCTAAGTGAAGAGACTGTACCAGCGAGAAGGGTAATATGCTAATAGAAGCACCGCCGTCTAGGAGAGTGCGATCACAAGTATGGTCAGAGATGGTGCAAGTGATGAAAGGTGTAGCTGTGTTCTTCCTCTTGGGAATGGGACGGTGTGTGATGGCGAGGGCAGTGGCCATGGTCAAAATGTGACGCTCAGATCTGCTCCTCCGCTTTCTCTTCTTGGGAGGAGGAGCAGATAATTGGGTCATGGCCTGCTGAAGTGGGGCACGGATAATCTCATGAATAGTAGCCACCACTTCGGGTTCAGATAACATTTTTTTGAATTTTTGGACTTCCTCCATATAAGGGAGGAAGTCAGAATCAGCACATACACGAGGCATGCCAAGAGCAGTCTGTACAGCAGCATCCTCGGGGTAAAAGGTGGGACTGGATGTGAATGGGTGTGTGGTCCAGGGTTCTGGCAAGTTGACTCTCTCCTCAAAATCTTGATCAACCAAGTGTCTCCCGAAATCTTTTTGGATTTTTAAATTTTTCTCATTTTTTTGTATTTTGGGCGATTGCAAGCTCCCATGATCACCTACAAGTGAAGCCGTATTCCCGACGAAAGGAGCATTAATCTGATTCTTCCTCAAGAAAGCAATATCATCATTCATCAAATCAATGTGCTTTATCATCCGATTCAAGATATCACTCATAGAGATCGAGGGAGGTGACTCCATCAGGTCAAACTCGGGTGGATGTGGAGGTGGAGATGGATAGTGCACAGGTGGGGGTGGGTGTGGATAGAAGTCCGAAGTCTGATACTGTGGCTGAGGTGGATATGTACAAAAATCAGAAAAAATAGGAGGAGGATCCTCCTGATAAAAGGGAGGTGGACCAGCTGGAGCGAGCGAGGGGTCCGCAAAGTCCGGATAAAATGCACTCCAGGGGTCCATCTCAAAAACAAAAGGAAGTGATTCGGGGGAGCACGAAGGTCAAGTCAAGAGAGTGAA
Organism: Ottelia alismoides; assembly: GCA_037367405.1. Classification (NCBI taxonomy): domain Eukaryota; kingdom Viridiplantae; phylum Streptophyta; class Magnoliopsida; order Alismatales; family Hydrocharitaceae; genus Ottelia; species Ottelia alismoides. The sequence continues at coordinate 33,553 of JAZKJV010006785.1, read as the reverse complement.
GAAAAAGGCGCCAATGCGCAGAGATGATCTAGGACACACACGCAACAATCTCAAACAAAAATGAAACAAATCAAACCCTCAATTCACCTACTCAACTCGGTAGAGACCGAAAAGTGCGGTTTTTTTATCTTGTCTGTTTTAGAGTTAGGTGAGAAGTCAAAGATTGCGCAAACACTTAGGGGGCTGAAATGGGATTTGGGCACTAAACCTTAGTATGTGCGCGAGCAAGTAAAACGAAGACAATGAGGGGATTACTCGCCCCAATACAAGATTTTTCTTTTTGATCAGTTTTAGGGTCAAGTAATATTAGCAGTCCCAATTTTATTTGGTTATCACTTTTTTTGGATTTTTAATAAAAATGCACGATCCTATCGGGGATTCAATTCCTTTAAGATCCTAGGTTGGCAAAATCAGAGGTAGAGAGGCGGAAAAGCGATGCAAGCGACCAAAACGATGATGGATGCTAAAGCGTAAATGCTCACCTTGCCTCCAGCACTCTACATGCAAGGATGCTTAGCAGAACTGAAACCTATCTATATGCAAATGCAAGCCGATGAAATCGCCCTAAGTTTCAGAAATTGCTATTAGCGGGAAGAACCACAAGTTGACCGCCAATCCTCAACCCTAGAGTCCGGTCTAGGCTCACCCCTCCTCTGCTCAACAAATTGAGGGTAGGAGAAAGCGCTTTGCGGGGAGAGCTCGCGGCGCGGCGGATCGAAGATGATGAATCAACTGTTTAAATTTGACTAAGTCCAAACGAAACTATAGGAGCATGCAAGGTATTAGGTGTTTGGCCTTAGTCTATCGCAAGCAATCCTAGAACTAGGGGCTCAATCACACAAAAGAAATAAAATCGGAAAACAAAACAAAATAAAAGAATGCGAAGAAAAGCCGACAAAACCACGAGAGCCCCCAAGTGAACAATCACTTGGAAATTAGGCTCTAAAGTCCAAGTCCGATGTACCTGTATTATTACAATTAATAGTCTCTCTCTCTCAAAAATTACACAAGTAAATGCAATGAAATAAAAGTGCAACTAAAATAGAGCGCGATCTTCAAAAATTCTCTTCTCGTCTCCTTGGTGCTAGGTGGCTAAGCCGGCCTCACGTGGGTGCTTCGGCGCCTCGAGTGACGCGCCTCCCTCGGTCTGCGGTACCTCGCAGAAAGTCCACAAAGAAGAGAGATTAGACAGCTCAAGAGATATATCAATAATACAAATAGAAATAAAAGCCGCGAAGTGCAGACAAATAATCACAACACAAAACAAAAACTCGAACTACGCGCTGTTGCTCCCCGGCAACGGCGCCATTTGATAATCTCGGAATTCGATGCGGTTATATCGACTCACAAGGCGAGTCAACAGTCGGTGTTTGACCACACAAATTCCGAAATTAATCAACAATTAACCCACACTAAGATCAACAAATTAGAAACAATGTGGAGTTAAAATTTATTTTTAACTCTGCACAAATGGTGTATAGTGTCAAGTATGCAGAGAGTTCGAACACAGGGAGCAAACAAGGTAGTACAAGCAAGTGCTAAAGTGTGTGTGTGAGTGCATGATGTGTCTACACTAAGCAAGCAAAGGAATTTTTGTGGGTTTTTAATTTTTAATTTTTTTATTTAATTTTTAATTTTGTATTTGATTTTTAATTTTCTGATTTTTATATTTTAAATTTTATATTTTTTTATTATCTTTTTTTCTCAATATTGGAAAGTAAAGGCAATATAATAAAAGACAAGCTAAAAGATTTATAAAAATGTGCAAAAATACTCAAAAATTCAGAAATAAAATGTTTTTGGTATTTTATTAATTTTTTACTGTTTTTGTGATTTTTGGGGATTTTTCAAGGTGTTTTTGGTATTTTTAAACACTGAAATAAGGCAAAACAGTGGAAATAGGGCTGGCTGGGAATAAAATGTAATTTAAAAATAGCAACCAGTACTAAAAATATTTCACACTATTTTTCTAATAAAGAGAATAAAATAAGGGACAAACAGAAGCTGAGTTTATATTTTTTGAATTTTCTACTATTTTATATATTTTTTTGAAGTTTTTGAGTGTTTTTAAATTTTTAGTGTTTTTCTTTTGAAATTTTTAATGATTTTTGGACTGACACTAAAAGAGGATAAAATAGACACTAGGTGATTTTTTTGGAATTTTTGGAGGTGATTTAATATTTTTTTAGTATTTTCTAAGCTAGACAGTGCACAAATAGCAAGTTTTTGATTTTTAATAAATATAAAAATGCAATAAATATAAAAAAAATATGGTAATGAACTACAATGCAACAGGAAGTTTAATGCAATTTTTATGGATTTTTTAGTGATTTATAGATGCATGCAAAAAAATAGAGACTACAGCAAGAAACTACATACGGCCAGGGGCATAAACGTAAATAGGCAAAATCCCAGGGGTGACCATGCAATTTTCCACAAAACTTTCAACTGAGTAAAATATATTATGGACCAAAAGCCAATATCCAGCAGAGCGAGGGGGTCCAGCTAAATTCGCCAAGGCGCGCGTGATGTGCACGCGCCTGGCAAGGATGCAATCGTAATTATCAAAAATGCTGAGGGCTTAGTTGCAAAAAGACCAACATTTTTATACGGAAGCTGAAAGTTTAGTGACTACAAATAACTAAGCAAAACCGCCAGGGACACCCCTGCAAAATCGCCCAGGCTCACGCGCGATGCACGCGCCTGGCGGGGGTGTCCTAGTAATTTCCAAAAACAGCAAGGAACTTTGTGCAAATAGTACAAAAAAGTTTAAAAGCGAATGCAAGTCTTGGTTTTATAAAATAAAGACAAAATTTGGCGGGGTTAGATGACAAAATACCCACGCTTGGGCTGCATCGAACGGATCTGGTCGCTCGCTGGTGACACGTGTCGTGCTCACGTCCCGCGATACCCCTTGGGTTATGACGGCCAGGATTAGATCCTGGGCCACGATCTGACGGCTGGAGGGGCGCGAGATCGAACGGTGACTGCTCCTTGGGACGATCAGAGGCGATCCAACGGCTCTGGGTTGGTCAGGAAGAACGAGCGACGAACAGGGGCCTGGCGAGATTGGATCGGCCAGCCCCCGAGCCTCCGAGCACCTGGACCTCCTCCGAGATGCTCACTATGCTCCTACAGCCACGAAGAACCTCCCAGGTGGCGTGGATAGGGCCAAGGGGCCGACGAACGGCCTCCGGCGCTTTATGACGCTCCGGCGAACCTGGGGCTGATCTTGACGATCGACGAGGCTCAGATGCCTCCTTCAGGACCTGCAAAGAAAAAGAAAGACGAGCAGCACACAAGAGCAAGGATCATGGCTATTATTGGCGAAACGTGGTGGGTGATGGCATGGAAGATGGTTGCCGGAGCCCAAGAGCTCCGGCGAGGTGTTCGATGTCGAAATCGTGGGGTTTCAAGTGATAGATTAACCTACTAAGCTTTAGACACTAATCCTAACACTAACAGCGAGGTAAACAAGGAAAAACAAGAAGAAAACTTCCCTCAAATGGCGTTGACCATGAGGAAAAAGACCTCACGGCCGCAAGGCCGGAGATGGGGTTGGAGACGCGCCTCGGCCTCCGCTGCACCTCGACAAGGTGGGGAATCGACTCTCTGTCACCGAGGATCCACCAGCTAACCCTTGGATGTCTCAGCACTGGCCTTAGGCGGTTCCAGGAGAAAGGGAAAGTCAGGGGGTTGGTTTTGAATGTGGTCGAGGGGCGGTCTTCAAGGAGGTATCACGGGCGCTGTGATGATCAGAACGCCAAGCCAATGCTTGGGCGTTGAAGACAGTTGTACCAGGTACAACTTTCGTGAAGGGTCAAAGCTTCCTCGAGCAACGCATCGTGGCGAAAAAATCGAGGGAAAGTGGGTAGGCAGGCAGTCTGGCGCACAGCAGGGAGGAGGCAGGAGAGTTGACCAGTCGGGTCAACTTTTCCTAGCCACCTGGTTGGTCCACGTGGACCAACCAGGAAAATCCCTGGAAAAAGAATTTCTAAATTCAATTAAAAATATCAAATGATTTAATTAATTTTTAATTATAAAATGAAAAATGTTTATTATTTTATGAATTAATTTATTATGATTTTTATTTATTTTTATGAGACTTATTTTTACAAGTTTGCATTTATACCCCTATAGGTATCTATATCTATATATTTAAGTATTTTATTTTTATTTAGGTATTTTTAATATTATTATTTTTATTTATGATTTTATAAAATTATAAAGTACTTTTATATACATAATTATATTTTTATTTTATTTTTCTGATGTGTTTTGTGTATTTAATAAAATACAAGTGTATTTTATATAGGTATAAGTATATGTATAATACCTATGTATTGAGTTTACAAGTATTTTATTTTTATTTTTATTTAGGTTTTTATTCTAATTTTATTGCACATAATTATTATAAGTAATATTTATAACATTCTAAAAATATAAAATTATAAAAATAATGAGTAAATAATAAATTGAATATTTTAATATGTACAAGTATACAATGAGGGTCCAAAACTCAACTTTCAAACCGTAGCTCCGCCAAATGCGAAACCACCGCCATTAATTAGCTTATTTTTTTCTATATACAATTAAAGGTGAGTACGCTGCATTTGGAGTTTTTATTTGTGAGATACGGGTCTGGGAAGTTGGCATTCTGGATTTTTATTCAGACCATATCTTTTTATCTGTACATTATTTTTCTGTGAAATCAATTTTGTATTTTTCTTTATTTAATTATCTACAACTTTCATGTACAAAGTTTCTTTATTTGATGTATAAAAAGTGGAACCAAAAATAGGTCCCAAAATGAATAAAGAATGAATAGAATGTATAGGTATTTTATCTGTATTTTGGCCCTTATCTCCCCCTACTTTATTCCTTGTCGACCTATTCATCAAGATGCCTAGGTCTCGGGGGTTTTGGGTCATAAAATATTTACAATATTTTATTCTTTTTTTCTTTTCTTTATTTATTCTATAATTTTGGCCTTAATTACAGTAATTTACACACTGTTGAGATGCACATGCATGAATGCTAAGATGCTTGATTTAAGGCTATTTACAGGCATTTGCTAGGGTTTTAGGTGCCAAAATGATAGAATAAAGATGATGAAATGTGGATTCATCAGGCAGCCAGTTGGCTATCCCTAGGGGGCAATCCCATTAAACCCTATATATATATATGGGAAAAAATGGGTTTGCACTGCGTCATTTTCCGTAATTTTGTTGTAAAATATTACCACGTATATTCATCTACATATCCCTTCAATATGCTATTCAAATTTCATCAGAATGAGAGACTCATATGCCCTCCATATAGAACATGTAATTTTAACGGTCTAAACATTGTTGTAATCGACCTGTTCTAGATGGAGGGCATAGGAGAGTCTCTGTTTCTGGCGAGATTCGATTGATATGTTGGAGGGGATATATGGATGAATATACATGATGATATTTTACCTAAAAAAAGTAAAAAAAATGTGGAAAATAGTGCGGGGATAGCCCTCAAAAACTTATACACCCTTGTAAGTACCGGATAAAGCATGTATGCCACAGAAAAGAATATGCAATAGCTGTCACTAGTATGATCACCAATAAGTTTTGGATCGAGATAGAAGGAATGTATGTACTTATAGCTTGTAGTAGTTGATGAACCATGTACTTATCACGTTAACTAGTAAAAAAACCAGCCAAGATCGATGGTAAACTGCATGTATATGCACGTAAAATACACATAAAATAATACATGTGTCATGGACACATGCAACCAAGGACGTATCTAAGGGGGGCAAGGTGGGGCAAGTGCCCCCCTTAAATTTTGAGATTACATACTATATGTATATGTAATTTTTTCCCTATGGATTTCTTAAGTTAAAATAATCATAATATTTCATAATTATAAGGCCTCATTTGGATTTTTTGAGGGTAAAACTCGTATATGTCCCCTCATTTCTTTAGAAAATATTCAATAACTTTTATCAATAGATAATATACCTCTTAATATAAAATTTTACCTCAAATCAACCTATATTGGATAATTTCTTCAATCGATCAACTTATAATAAATGCCTACCCTAATCTTATTGGTTATCTATTTTTTTACAATCGGACTATAGAATGAATCTATCTTTCATCCAATCTCATTATCACTTATATATATACGAGATTTAATTCGCAATCTAAAAAAATAAAAATTTAGAAAAAATCATTTATTGTCAAGTCTCATATATTATTCATTGGTCCTATTTATTATCAAGTAAAGCGATCAAATGTACATATATTCTTGATCCGCGTATTTTTATTCATAAATATTATTATTTCTTGTTATTGATAAAAAAAGTATAGAATTAGATAGTTTATATTTTTGATTTGATACAAATTCAGAACAAGTGTAGTTTATATTGTAATTAAATCAAAATCTATACTCAATTCAAAATAAATAAAATACTTGAATATAACTTACTTTTTAAATAATTATAAATATCATTTACAAAAAAATCCTGACATTGTGGAACATATATGATACCAATTTATGTAAAATTGAATAAAAAGATATAGTTGATTAAAAAATAAGTTCAAAATTGGCTATTCTTATATAATGAATAAGTTCAAAATTGAATAATAATATACGTGAAAAATATAGATATAATTTGTCTGTAACAATTATTGTTATATAATGAATATGATTGTGATGTAATTGATAGACATATTTTTTTTAAAACCGTATGCCCCCTCCTCAAAAATGTTCTAGCTCCGTCCCTGAATGCAACACGAAAATCATATGAAAATCTATGATAAACTCACAACAAATTAACTCTTTTATCTTAACTAGTTGTTTATATGTCTAATGAATATATGTATCTAAACGTATTAAATTGATATTTGTGTATACTATACACATAATACTCAACATATGTCTATGTATACATACATATGAGTAATGTATCTAACTTTAGCTGATTGTATATATCATTTGACTGTGTGTATTTGTCCAAATTATATGTGTATTATGTATAGGAGCTCAAAAGTCATTCATTCACCAAAGTCTCTATTAGCTCTTCAAAATTTGAGCCAAATGCCTTCTTGGAAACAACAACAACAAAGCATTTTCCCACAACTAAATAGGATCGATGACATGGATTCTTTGCCTCCATTCAGATCTATCTTGGGTGTCAACCTCGTGCTTATATCCAAAAAATCAAGATCCCTTTATATAATCTCATTCCAACACTACTTGGGTCGTCCTCACCCTCTCTTAGCCAGCTCAACATCCCTCGCATCTCCAACTGGCGCATCAGCCGACCTCCTTTGCAAATGGTCAAATCACCTTAATTGGTTTTCTCGTGTCTTATCCTAGATCGAAGCTTACACCAACTTTCCTTCTGATTGTACCATTCCGAATCCGATCTTTACGTGTGTGTGTGTGTGTGTGTGTCCACACATCCACCTTAGCATTTTTCATTTTTGCTATTATCATTCTTTGCACATGTATATGGTTCGCATGCCAATGTTCTAATCCATAGAGCCTATCAGGTCTTATGGATGCTTTGTATAACTTTACTTTGATTTTTAAAGGAAATATTGTTATCACATATAATAGCAAAGGCTCCTCTCCACTCTAGTCAGACTGCATTTATTCTATTGATAACATCTCCATCAATTCCCCTATAATGTTGCAAAATAGATCCCATTTATCTAAAAGAATCTCTCTTCCGAATGTTATCATCACCAATCCTCGCCTTGATTCCTTCATCATTTCTTTCATCAAAAGTACATTCTATATACTCAGTCTTAGCCCTACTTATACGAAATCCTTCCATTTCTGATCTCATCAATCAACACAATACCGTCAGCAATTAACATACACCAAGGCATCGATGAATCTGTGATTCATCATACTAAAAGATGAAAATAGAGCTTCATTCTCGAGTAATTAGATGCATTTCATCATTTATTCTATATTTTTATCATTCATGCATATAAAATTAATATTTGCATTTGAACATTCATTATTGCATTCATAATCATCTTCACATTTGCACCCAACTTCATGCATTTTTAACTAATTCGTGCCAATCCAATTGATCTCAAACCGTCTCCATTGTGCATATCACTAACAAGATTAAATAAAAAATACAAAAACATTACTAACTCAAATAATTGGTCCGTGAGATAAAACTCCAATTTCAAACTAGACGGACTAAAATACTCATATCTTCCTCATACAGTGTCCGATTTAGGTCTACTCACTTTTAAAGTAGTACATATTAAAAGACCTTCAAAACAAGATCAATTTCATAAAAATCAGAACTCGTATGTGAAAGTTGGGTTTTGGGCCTCTTTTGCGCATTTTGTGTTTTACCCGTTTTTGACCTATTATTTTATGTACATAATTAATTCTTTCTCTCTTATTTTTTTTTCATTTATATTCTTTGATGGAAGTTTTAATAAAATCCACAAAAATCCAAATTTGAAATAAGACTGAAATCAAAGAAACTGACCGAGTCCGAGTGTCATTTACCAGTCTGTACAAAAATCTCACTTTTTCTTCTTTATTTTATTTCCCTATTTCTCATTTATTAAAAATCCAAAAATATATATTATTATGTAAATATTTATATTTGCTTTTATTGTTATTTTTCTAAATTTTTCTCTTAATTAAAAATCACAAAAAAAATTTACAAAACCCAAAATCAAGGTATTCTATGTACATAGAGTACCCCAAAAATATCATTTTGCACAGATGACCTCTTTTTGCTCTTGTCTCTTCATGAAAGTTGTAGATTTCATTGAGACGAGTAATTTTTGTGTTGAGCATTTTTCAATCCGAGGTTATTTGTTATTTCTTTCCCATTTATCTTTTTATTTAAATTTCATATTTTTTTCGGAGTTGACACGTGGCGCTCATGGAGCCGCCACATGTCACTCATTTTTAACCCTATTTTATTTCTTTTTTAAAAAAAATATATATAATATAATAATAATAATAAATAAATAATAAAAAAGGTATATCTCCCCCCCTCTAAAGTCAAAAGTCGTTCCTTCGCTCCTCCCCTTATCTCACGACGTCTGCTCCGGCGGTTGCGCAACCACTGGGTCCCATAACCACATCCCGCTATCTTATCCTTCACCGCCCCAACTCCCTATATAATCCCACGCCTGACAGCCATAGAGTTCATCTGACATCTTCCACAACAAGAGAGAAAGCTTGGAGGAGGAGCTCATGATAGGAGCTCCTCTCTCCGGCGAGAACATCTCCGGCGTGATATAATAGAGTCTCCTCTGCCATCGTGGAGTCGAGGCGACGACCAGGAGCCGAGATCCGCCACCTCAATCTCAGGTGACTCCACACCATATCATCCCTCCTTCCACTTTTTCCCAATCCTCCGTTTTCACCTCAAAACTCTGTTCTTCTTATCGCATGTCACTACCAACTTAATCTTCCAACGCCCACACCACCACATCAAGCTTCGTCGACCTCCAGCACCAGCAGCTTCCTTCACCAACGACAGATTCTGCGCTTGTTCGCGTGGTCTCTTCCATCTCCAGACACCTGCGCAGCAGCGCCGTCCACGCCATCGGCCGCACCCCGTGCTTGGAGCAGAACCAGTGATGTCAACCATCTCCACCATTGAGGTGAACCACCGTGCGGAGCCCCAGCTTCGCGCCACTGCCACAGACCACCTGCGGTTGAGCCCTCCAGCCGCGCTTCCCTGTTGTGCCTGCACCCCCTGGCCTAGGCAACATCTCCTACAGCAGCCCGAGAGTTGCACCCTCCAGCCGCGCTTCCCCGCTCGTGGCCCTCAACCCCCTCCGCCAGCGAGCGTCTTCCCTGCAGACCGCGAGCAGCACGCTCTCCACCTGACAGACGCACGCTCCTTCGCCCACAACTGCATGCCGCCTCCTTCAACGATGGCCTCGGAAGCTAGGCCCCGCGCATGCGCCTCAGCGCGGAGCCTCCGCGCCTGGAAACCCCTGCTTGCGGAAGAAGAAAACAAACCCTTCCTCATGTGTGCATCACGTGAGGGGAGGGTCATTTGCATCTGGGCCCTCGAGGAGATTCCAATTTCATCAAAGCCCCCAAGGCCAAGGGCCACGTGCTAGGCACGTGACCGGTTGGAAAATTGCGGAGGATTTCCTTAATCTTCACGTAATTACAGGAAGACCCCCACATTCCAGATAACACGTGAGGTGCACATGCTCCATTAGCGAAATTACAAGAAAGCCCTCACTATTTTGGTAATTACATATGTATATTTCCTTTCAGTCAATGTTATTTTCTGTATTGCATCGAGAACCATGTGTTCCTCCTTTATTTTGAACAATCATTCATCATCATTTTAATTACTCAAAAATAGCACTTTGTTCTACAATTAATTCTCTACATGTTGGCATACTTGTGGATTTTTATGCTTTGTGGTTAATTAATTAACATTATTCTTGTGGAAAATTGCATATTTTACACAATCATCGCTTAAAAATTCATATCTAGTTAACCACGGTTCGGTTCCCAATTGGGTTCTCGCATGTGTAAAAAAGGATGAACACTTTTCTGTGGTGTGTCGGCATGTTTCACCCTCCTGTGAGGGTGGGGACTGACTTGAGTGGCGAAATTAGGATAGACACACGGTAGTGTAAATTCAAATTTGTTTGTGCCATTCGTAATTTAGGACCACACTTTCACTAAACTATACGCACCAGATCATTCTCATTTAGCCAAATTTAATTGCTCTATCACTCGCTAATAGAAATTCATGATCCAGGTGTGATTCCATGTGCATGCATTAGATTTAATTTTCTAGGGAAACTTCAATTCTGTCTAGCATATTGCACGAAGATTGCGAGGAGGCAATGTAAGTATTTCGAACTCAGCATTCATCATTGTGTTTTCCGCTGCACGATTTTTTCGATTCTCCCTTAGTTTTCACTCACATAGGAATAAAGAAAATTGGAATCCTCGTGTAGATATGCATTGTTCCCCCCTCAAATTCAAGTGATAACCAAATTAAAACTAGTGGACTGCTAATATTATTGATTATTTAAATTTGGATAAAATCGGAAATCATTGTTTTCGGGAGAACAACCCCATCATTTGTTTGATTTCAGGCTGAGTGAGGGTACAGAGAGTGTGTATACACACTAAAATAGATCCCAAATCCACGCCTTCCATATCAACGTACCCCGCTCTTCGCAAATATCACAGGCTGAAGTATTCGAATTTCAACTGACCAGCACCAAGTAGCATCCGCTTGCTTTGGCAAGTAGATAGGGGTGAACTAGTGGTGCGATGCGACAAGTTGCTTAGTAACCCTCCGGGGCGAAGTGACAAGCCTTGTCAGCCTCCGTCTACTTTGATAGGTAGATAGGGGCGGGTCCCTGAACTTTATCGATATTAATCGAGTAAGCTTGTGATAGGAGCTAAGAGAGGAAGGGCATTGGTATCTTAGGCGACAGGTTAAACATGGGAGATGCAGCCGGCATTGAGCCGACTCCCCTATAGGCCATCACGTAATCCTTGCTAACATTGCTTGAAAATCATACTTAAAACCAACCAGATTAATCGGACCCAGTTTCGGGTCCATCACTATGTTGAGTTAGTGAAATCAGGGTTCGCAATTGTGTATTGAATTGTGTGACAATGTACTTGCACACACAAAATGTGGTTTCACAAATCTTTCTTCCATTTCGAAGATAACGAAATATTGGCATTCATACCCAGACTCCATGGGTCGCGCTCACATGACAAATTCCCAATCTTTGTTTCCATTTCCTTTTCAGAGAAATCCTTTTTTAAGGTAGTTTCTCCCCAACCACCATTCTCTTCACCCACCCACCCTTGGTTGAAACTTCAAGATACGAGCCGCTCACAGAACTGATCATGTTCTATGAAGACACAATGGAGAGAGAGGACTCGAGGATGAATATAAGCGTAACCAACTTTGATAGAGGAACACGATTCCCAGTTACGTATGAAAATTCACTGTTTGAACCATATCTACCCGGGAAGATCCACAACTTGAGTATGATCACTTTTCCTTTGACCATATAGATGACATCCAAAGTCAAGAAAATAGGACTCATGACCAAACCCTAATCATAGAGATTGACTATATCTCGGTTCAGGAAAAAAATGCTAATGTTGCGGCATACCGAGCATAGTCACTTAAATTCAAGTCATGAGACGATATTGGATGACATGGCTCGGATCAATAAGAGGACCGAGGTTTTGATAGAACAATTTTATAATGTTATCTAAATAGTCAAATATACGATAATCAACCAAGAGGAGTCAAGAAAATCACAGAGCGAACCCGTAACTCAGAATGTACCTGACACCTACACACAAACACCATAGACCACTGACCCTCCTACCGATTTTAGTGAAAATTCTAAAAAAAGTACAAAAAAATTAGAAAATTCGAAAAAATTGGACAACATCAATATGGAAGCATTTTACAAAAATCTAATCTTAGACCATCCATTAATCAAGGCCATAGAGTATGTTCCCGATCTTCGGAGATTTGTAAAGAGTTGATTATCACCTAAGAAGATGGGAAAGAAAAGATCTAGAACAGAATATCATTTAATAACTATGGCCAGTTCAATGGTGCTGACCCCGAAAAAAAGGTCCGGAAAGTTAAACGGTTGACCAAGGAGACCTATGAAATTTAGAATACAGAATTTAATAATGTTCAGATTGACGATGATTCTACACTTAATATCCTCCTGAAGTCCGTGTTCGATAGACTCGAACTTGGACCGCTCAAAAAGACCTGAGTGATCGTTCAATTCCCTGACCGATCCACAAAAAGACCGAGAGGAATCTTTTCTGTAGACGTTAATTTCCAAGGTGTCACACATAGAGTGGACTTCATTATCCTAGACATTGAACACCAAGGATATTTATCTAAGTCTCCCATTATTTGGGGAAGCTGTTTCTAGCTTCCATTAGAGCGACTATTAATTCCGAGACTCAAGATATCATTTTCCTGAACACAAACCAAGTCGATCAAATTCTCGAGGACACACCAAACCCTAAGACAACCATACCGAAAACCGTCAGTCATGACATAGAAGAATCTTCATATATTCAGACCTCTCCAATTATCACAGACACAAACGAAGGAGAGACATCTTATGAGACGACTGACGAGACTACAAAGGTGAGGGATATCAAACGAGACACACCCAATTCACAACAACCGGACAAGTCTATATCGGATCTCCCAGAGTCCATACACGAAAAGCCAACAGAGCAAATACTCAGGACGTGTGCAGACCTTATAAGAATATTAATATTTATACGAAGACTCATCTGATAGGGAGCTCATGGGCAACACCTCACAAAGAATACCTCCTGAACTGACTAAAAATATCACCTCCAATTTCAGATAAAGCAACTCATGAGGATTACTCATCAAGTTCGGAGGATAAGAGCAGTATGAGAGAGCTTGGTTCAGAAAATCTACAGGCTGATCAGAACAATAAGTCATATGTCGACCCACATCAGACTTTCCATGTCCTTCCCTATTATTCATCTAAAGCCGACTCCCCTGATCCCATTAAATACACGGGAACAATACGTTATGACTAGATTGATACTTGTTCATCTGAATATTCAGAGGAAGAAAAGATTGACCTGAAAACTGAGCGAACTCTAAGAAAAAAGCTCAAAAATAAAAATAATTAGAGTGATGTAACCCTTGATTATTATTCCAATAACAGGTCCGATGGTGGCTGGGAATCATCTGATTCATCTCCTTCCAATCAATATTCCCTTCCACCACATTTCATGAAAAAGTTTAGTCGTAAACCGCCTTGATCATCGGCCAACCTTTCTGCCGCCCCCAGCAGTTCCCTTGTACATTTTCTTTCTAGACTTAGGCCAAGGCCTAAGTATAGGGGGGACCGATGCCATATGTATTTATTCATCATTCTACTCCTCATTCAATATGTATATTCTCCATATCCCGTCGGTTCTCAGACTCACTCATGTCCTATACATAGGCTGACCAGAGCCTAGGTATAGGGGGGACCGATGCCCGCCCTGTATATACCCATCCATTTCTCCTCTTGACCTCAACCGCTCCATTTCTTCTTCTTCTTCTTCTTCTTCTTCTTCTTCTAAACTTAGGCTGAGCAAAACCTAAGTATAGGGGGGGAGGGGGTTGACTTCTTTTTCTATTTTGTTCTCTTTTCTCTCTCTCTCTCTATGCTTAGCACGAGCTATGTCTTCTTGTTGCTTCTTGTGCCCTAAGGACATAGCACACGCTAAACATAGGGGGGCTTGTATATATTACATATATACTTTACCCATAGCTCGCACTTTTATGTATTTTTTATATATTATGCAATAATTATAGGATGGGTAAAAGTCACAAAAATAACAAAAAAACAACAACAAAAACAAAAACAAAAACAAAACAAAACACCAAAAAAAGTTCTCCTTATTGCATGTCATTCTTGCATTCCTATAAAAAATCATCTTGCACCTCATATGCATCTGCATTTCATATCTAGCATATGAAAAGTGGAAAGTTATTGGGTTCCGAACTGAGTTGTAAGTAGAAGTGGAGAGTGGTCTTGACTTGGCCTTAATCTACCTAATTTCCGGAGGAACTTCATCGAGAAAGAGGATTTTAGAAACTTCATGTCTTTTGATGTAATTCTTTGGTGGACGGCTAATGAATCCACGATTCATCATACTAAAAGGTAAAAATAGAGCTTCGTTCCCGAGTAATTAGTTGCATTTCATTATTTATTCTGCATTTTTATCATTCATGCAAACTAATATTTGCATTTTAACACTTATAATTGCATTCATAATCATCTTCACATTTGCACCCAACTTCATGTATTTTTAACTAATTCATGCTAACTCCAATTGACCTCAAACCACCTCCATTGTGTAAAAATCACTAACAAGATTAAATGAAAATAAAAAAACATCACTAACTCAAATAATTGGTCCGTGAGACAAAACTCCAATTCAGACCAGACATACTAAAACACTCATATCTTCCTCATACAGTGTCCGATTTAGGTCTACTCACTTTTCATGTAATACAAATTCAAAGACCTTTAAAACAAGATCAATTTCATAAAAATCGAAGCTTGTATGTGAAAGTTGGGTTTTGGGCCTCTTTTGTGTGTTTTGTGTTTTATCCATTTTGACCTATTGTTTTATGTACATAATTAACTCTTTCTCTCTTATTTCTTTTTTATTTATATTCTTTGATGAAAGTTTTAATAAAATCCACAAAAATAAGATTGAAATCAAAGAAATTGATAGAGTCCGAGTGTCCTTCTGTACAAAAATCTCACTTTTTCTTCTTTATTTTATTTCCCTATCTTCTTATTTATTAGAAATCCAAAAAATAGATTATTGTGTAAATATTTATCTTTGATTTTATCATTATTTTTTTGTATTTTTCTCTTAATTATAAATTGCAAAAAATACAAAACCCAAAAATCATGGTATTATATGTACATAGAGTACCCCAAAAATATCATTTTGCACAAATGACCTCTTTTTCTCTTGGTCTTTTCATGAAAGTTGTAGATCTCATCGAGACGAGCAATTTTTGTGTTGAGCACTTTTCAATCCGAGGTTATTTTCTATTTCTTTCCCATTTATCTTTTTATTAATTTTCGGATTTTTTTGGAGTTGACACGTGGTGGCTCCTGGAGCCGCCACATGTCACTCATTTTTAGCCATGTTTTATTTCATTTTTATAAAAAAATTTAAAAAATAACAATAAATAAATAAATAATAATAAGTATATCTCCTACCTCACGTGCTACGCACGTGAGGCCTTCCCCTCTTCTCCAGTCAAAAGCCGTTCCTTCGCTCCTCCTCTTATATTACGTTGTCTGCTCCGGCGGTTGCGCAACCACCAGGTCCCATAACCACATCCCGCTATCTTCTCTTTCATCGCCCCAACTCCCTATATAATCCCACGCTTGACAATTATAGAGTTCATACACCATCTTCCACAACAAGAGAGAAAGCTTGGAGGAGGAGCTCGTGACGGGGGCTCCTATCTCCGGTGAGAACATCTCCGGCGTGATATAATAGAGCCTCCTCCTCCGTTGCGGAGTCGAGGCGACGACCAGGAGCCGGCATCCGCTGCCTCAATCCTAGACGAGTCCACACCATATCATCCCTCCTTCCACTTTTTCCCAATCATCTGTTTTCACCTCAAAACTATGTTCTTCTTATCGCCGGTCACTACCAACTTTATCTTCCAACGCCCGCACCACCGCATCAAGCTTCGTCGACCTCCAACACCAACAACTTCCTTCACCAACGACAGTTGTTACGCATGTTCGCGTGATCTCTTCCATCTCCAGACACCTGTGCAGCATCGCTGTCCATGCCGTCGGTCGCACCCTGTGCTTGGAGCAGAACTAGTGACGTCAACCATCTCCACCATTGAGGTGAACAACCGCATAGAGCCCCAGCTTTGCGCCATCGCCGCAGACCACCTGTGGTTGAGCTCTCCAACCGCGCTTCCCCCTTGTGCCTGCAACCCCCTGGCCTGGGCAGCATCTCCTACAACAGCCCGAGAGTTGCGCCCTCCAGCCGCGCTTCCCCGCTCGTGGTCCTCAACCCCCTCCGCCAACGAGTGTCTTCCATGCAGACCGCGCGCATCGCTCTCTCTACGTGACAGCCGTACGCTCCTTCGCCGATAATTGTGTAACGCCTCCTCCAACAGCAGCCTCGGCAGCTGGGCCTCGCATATGCACTCCAGCGCGGAGCCTCCGCGCTTGGAAACGCCTGCATGTGCGAGAAGAAGACAAACCCTTCCTCATATGTGCAACACATGAGGGGAGGGTCATTTGCATCTGGGCCCCTTGAGGAGATTCCAATTTCATCAAAGCCCCCAAGGCCAAGGGCCACGTGCTAGGCACGTGACCGGTTGGAAAAATTGTGGAGGATTTCCTTAACACGTAATTACAGGAAGACCCCCGCATTCCAGATAGTACGTAAGGTGCACATGCTTCATTGGAGAAATTACAAGAAAGCCCTCACTATTTTGGTAATTACATATGTATATTTCCTTTCAGTCAATTTTATTTTCTGTATTGCATCAAGAACCATGTGTTCCTCCTTTATTTTGAACAATCATTCATTATCTCTTTAGTTACTCAAAAATAGCATTTTGTTCTACAACTAATTCTCTACATGTTGGCATACTTGTGACATTTTTATGCTTTGTGGTTAATTAATTAATATCATTCTTTGGAAAATTGCATATTTTACCTAGTCAACGCTTACAAATTCATATCTAATTAACCACAGTTCCAAAAATTACCAAAACATCATCGATAGCAGAGTTAATTGTTAGTAGCATTGTGCTAAAATAGAATTGCATTTTCATGCATAGTTTTCTCAATAAAAATCAATTTGCATATTTCACTAATTATTTTTTAATAGGTATTAAATCAAACATTTTAGGGTATAGGATTTTTTGAGGTAGTGGTATATCTTAGATAATTGTATTTCCTGGAAATAATTAGATTTAATATTTTTTACAATTAATTATTGAAAATTCCATTGCTTGCATTCATTTATTCACAGAAAATTCATTCTTCATTCAAAAATTCCAAAAAACTGTAGTAGTCTAATTTCATCGTATTTCACATCTAGCCAAGTTTAAGGAATTTTGGATTTCATTTGATCGAAAATTACATTTTAACCCTTGAACTTTGTTAAAATTGCGTTTGCCTCAATATTGCATTTAAAAACGCCCAAAAAATTCCTCTTTGAAAACCCAAATTCAAGATCGACTTTAAAACATCCTAAGGAGACAGTTGCCTCCCTGAGTTCGACCTTGGACTTACCCAAGTGAAAAAAATTTGACCGCTCATTTTATTTGACACTAATTAAATTTGCGTTTTTGATCCATCGTGAAATTTCCTACCTACAACAAACCATCTTTTAATATTTAATTGCATCAAATTAAGAGGGCATTTTTGTGGTTCTTCAAGAATCTCATCCTGAATATGACTTGCCAGCTCATCCATATTCAAAGTAAAAAAGAAATGGACTCGATGTTGAACCTTAATGTAACTCAATGTTGATATCAAAATAGTCAGTCTTCCCAAACCGAATCCTTACACAAGACAATGCCCTATCATACGTATCCTTTATGAGGTTAATGTTTAGAACATGTACTTGTCTCTTCTTCAAAACTCTCTACAATATCTCACATGGGACAGAATCATAAGCCTTCTCCGAATCAATAAAAATCACATGGAGGTTCTTCCTTTTAGCTCTATAAATCTGCATTGTTTTTCTTGAAAAATGGATGCCTTTAATAGTTGAGCAACTTGGCATGAATCCAAATTGATTTTCTTTTAATTTGGAAACTTTCTTCAACTTTTTTTGATTACACGTTCCCAAATTTCCCAAATTTTCACAATGTAACTCATCATCTTGATACCTATGTAATTTGAACAATTTTGAATTTCCCTTTATTCTTATAAGGAGGCACCACGATACTTCTCCTCCAATCTTCATGCATTTTCTTGCTTTGCCAAATAACATTGAATGAATTTCTAAGCCAAGTTAAACCACGTTCACCTAAAAACTCTCCATACTTCTATAGGAATACCATCCGGTCTTACACCTTTCCCAGGTCTCAAACCCTTCAAAGCCTCCTCTACTTCCTTTCTTTGTATTCGTCTATAACTTGCATGATTCAAGTAACTTTTACTACTAGATAGATCACCCAAAGCGATCTCTATATTTCCTTCCCTAATGAAAAGCTTGTGGAAATACTACTTCCATCTAGTCAATGTGTCCTTCTGAGTAACAAGCACATGACATTCCTCATCCTTAATGCATCTTAATTGAGAAAGTTTTGAGATTTCTTTCTCTTGCTTTGGCCAACCTGAATATATACTTCTGATCCTCCTTAGAGTAGAGATCTTTATACAAAACTTCATAAGATTTTGACTTGGCTTCGCTTATATCCTTCTTTGCTTCCTTCTTCATTATTTTGTAGTTTGTGACATTTTCCTCTGTTCTATCCTTGTACATAGCTTTAAAGCGTGCTCTTTTAATTTTGAACTTCTTTGGCACCCTTACCTCCACAACTAAGCATCCTTTTAGCTTGGAGCTCCTCCCTCGACTCGCCCAGCATCTCTTTGTCTACCCTTAGTATACAAGATGCTACCGCCTCCCACATCTCATTTACACTTCCGCTTCAACCCCAAGATAAGTCTTTTAAAATATTCTCCCTAAATCTTGACTGCTTCAATTGAAGATTCCACCATCAAGTTCTGGTGATCTTGGAAACCCTCCTTTTTTCTACCAGCCCTTTTATCTGCACATCCTTGACTAAAAAGTGATGTTTGGTTGTCAAACTATCTCTTGGGATTACTTTGCAGTCTTTGCAACACAACCAATCTCTTACCTCAACGGAAAGTAATCTATATGTGTGATGAGTGAGAAGAATCAAGGGTCGTCTTGATCGACAAGGTGGATCAATAGTCGATGCGTCGTCCGCTCAATAAACCTCAATCAATCAACAGATAACCCACAATCAAGAATAAAGCAATAAATATTCAAAATGCGGAGTTAAAATTTATTATAACTCTACAACAATGTGTATAGCATGCAAGTATGTGTAGAGGTCAAACATAGGGAGCAAACGAGAGGAGGAGGCAAAAATGATGCACAAAACTTCGTCTTTTATCACCGATACATGTTATTTTTTGTGGGTTTTTAATTTTATATATTTTTTATTTTTATTTTTGTTTTCTATTTTTATATTTGATTTTTATATTTTCAAATTTTTATATTTTCTTTTTATATCTTTTTTATTAATTTTTACATAAACTATGTAGCCTATATAAGGCTTTATATATGCAATGTATTGTAGTATATTTATAAATATTATTAAATATAGGATAAATTCAGAAAATAAATTGTTTTTGGGTTTTTAATATTTTCCTAATGTTTGTATAATTTTCCAAGAATGTTTTGCTAAATTAATGTATTTTTAAAGTCAAAAATACCACAAATAAGGGCTTAAATAAATACCCGAGCTTGATTTGGATTTTATAATAGTAAATAAATCCCAAAATTATCCAAATTAATTTTAAGATATATATATATATTTATATAAATAAAATTATAAAATAGAAAAATATATTTTTGGGTTTTTATAGAATTTTTTAGATTTTTATAAGGGATTTTAGGGTTTTTAGATTTTTAAGTTTTTTGTTTTTTCATTTTAGTGATTTTTGGTCTATAATTAAAATAGGATAAATAGGCTATACATAATTTATTTGGAATTTTAGAGACGTTTTTATATTTTTGGTATCTTATAAGTTAAATAGGGAATAAATAGACTCCTTTTCATTTTTAATAAATAGTTAGAATACCCAAAACTGCCAAGTAACCATGTGGCATTAAAGAATGAGGCATGAGGTATTTTCTCTATTTTTGTGTATTTTTAGGAGCTCAATACGTATTTTAATAAATAGATAAAATATACAAAAATCAAAGTCCTAATAAGGGAATTTTTGCAATAAAAGTAAAAGACAGGGGCACATATGCAATTTACCCAACATAATGAAACATTTATTTAAATTTTGAAGATCATTTTACAATTACAAAAATCATCAGGGGCCTCTATACAAAATTTCCCCAATCACATGGGGACTACACGTGACTCTGCGAGGAACCAAAATGAAAATACATAAAGTTTAGGGTCCTTTTTACAAAAATCGTTATTTACAACATTAACTTTTATTTACATAACCATTTATTAAATACAAAAAAATGGGGCGAGATTTTGCAAATTACCCACGATCGGACGGTGATGGAGCCTTTACTTGACACGTGTCGTGTCCTCGTCTCGCGATCACGGTTTGTGGTTGGATGGCAAGGATTAGATCGCATGAAGCGATCCGACGATCTGCATGTGGCATCATCCAATGGCTATGGCGTGATCTGGAGCAGCTAGCATATCGAACGATTAGAAGGAGATATGGAAGAACAGACCAAGAACTCGCCTGGGGCGAGTTTCGATCCGGCCTCTTGATCGACTCCAACCGTCTTGAAGGCTATGGGGCAAAAAGGAGCTCTTGCTCATCCGCATCAGACGATGTGCTCAAAAGGGGACCTGGACCACCAGAGTGATCAGGCGATGCCGAAGAAACAAGGGCGCTCCAGGTGCCCCTTTTTTCTGGAAAATCGACTCCAATTGGAGTCCTCTGGCCCTTCAACCCTTCAAAGAAGATATCTACATGCAAAACCAAGGTTTTGCAGCCTTATTGGTGATGAAATGGGCGTCGACGGTGCGGGGCGACGCTCCTTCAGTGAGTGGTGGAGGTGAAGGAACGGATCTCCAGATCCACACTAGATCTAGGTGAATGGAATGAGGTGGTGTGTAGGGAAATAGATGGGAAGGAAAAGAAGGGTGAAAGCGAGGTCGAATGACAGGCGAAGCACGGTGAATGAGGTTCGCCGGAGTCTGCTCCTGCGAACTAAGAATCACGGGTTTTATGCTAAGCCTATGGTTTAAAAACTAAACTAAATGCATAACTAAAATACTAAAATTAAAATCTACCTAAAAATTATAAAGAACACAACTCTTACCTGTCGATGAAGGTAGGGAGTAGAGGTCGTCGGCGACGGCGGCCTTGGGCGCAACCTCCTCCTCCGCGAGCTTCCCGACCTCCAGGGATGCACCAGCTATCACCTGGAGATCTTCTTGGCCGGAGGCGATGGCTCTATGACTCGGGGATTGACCAAAAAATGATGGAGGATGGAGGTGGTTTATTTATAATACATGTAGTGCACCCTTATTAACCGGTCGCTAGGAAAGAATCGAATGAATGTATAATAGATCTAATGGATGGGCATGTCTGTGTAATGATCGAATAATAAATCTTATGAAGGAACTAGGGGTGATTGATCGAAGAGATCCATGGTAAAAATAGAGGAAATTGCGGGAAAAGATGGTTCAGATGCCCATGCGCTTGGATGAGACAGTTGACCAACGGCCAACTGTCAAAGCTCTGTCATTGATCCATGTCAGCCAAAAAAAGATAAAACAGGGGGTTTTATTAAAGAATAATTAATTAAAAATAACAAATGATTTTGTTATTTTTGGATTATAAAATAAAAAATGTTTATTATTTTATTTAGTCTTTTATTATGATATTTATTTATTTTTTGGCTTTATTTATTAGTAGTTAATTTTTAATAGTGTATTTATAGGTATATTTGCCTATGTTCTGTACCTTTTAATCTTTTTGTACATTTTATTTTATTATTTTATTCTTTTATTTTATATATTTATAACTTATTTTTAGGTTTATAAATATATTTTTATTTTATTTTTATGATGTAATTTGTATAGATATGTATATTGTATAGGTATATTTATAGGTATGTTACCTATGTTTTATATACATCTTTTTTTTAATAAATTTTAAAGGGTTTTATTTTGGTTTTGTATTTTTAATAGAATACTAATAATATTTACAATATTAGACAAATATAAAGAATAAAGAATAAAAGAATGAATCCACCTTTATTTATATACAAATAATCACATAGGTATTTTGTCTATGTATTTTAAATACTTATTTTATTTTACATTTTCCTTTTGGTTTTATTTTAATTTTAATATGCACATGTGTTATAAATGATAATTACAAAATTATAAAAATATAAATTTGTAAAAATAATGAATAATGAATAAATTGAATATTTTAATCGGTATAATATACAATGAGGGTCAAAAACCTAACTTTCACATAGTAATTCCAAAAATTATGAAATCACCACCATTAAATAGCTTGTGAAAAGTTATATATGATCTAAGGTGATTTTGATATGTTTTGATTTTTTATTTGAAAGATATGGGTATGTGAAGTTGGGTTTTTGGCTTTTTATTTTGTGTATAAAATGAACACTGTGTATTATTTTTATACAAACTCAATTTTGTATTTTTATTTACATTATTATCTACAAATTTCATGTGCACAATTTATTTATTTGATGGATAAATAATAAGGAATAAAATAGGTGTCAAAATGAATAAATAAAGAATAAAAGAATTGGGTTTTTATTGTATTTTTTGGCCTTATCTCCCCCTACTTTATTCCTTGTCGACCAACTCAATTCTTGACTTGATCTCGGGGTTTAGAGTCATAAAATATCTTTGATATTTTATTCCCTTTTCTTTTCTTCCCTTTATTCTATAATTTTGGCATAAAAAACCATGTTTTATATATAATAAATACAAGAAATAATGAATGTTATTTTGTACAAATAAATTCTATTTACTTGCATTAGCTAGGGGTTTTATGGTCAAAATGATATAATAAAGGTAATGAAATGGAGATTCATCACCCCCCTATACTTGCCTTTACTAGTTCGTAGCAAACACTTATGCAATAAGTATGAAAAGAATAAAGAAGAAAAGAAAGAATAGATGGAATTGATTTTGATAATTAAACTTGTCACCACAAAATCAAAGTTTGGAGCTCAGGTTAGACCTTGATGTGAGAATGTGTGTGGAACCTATTCAGGAACCAAATTTAAAACACAACAGCCTTTGAGAGTCACAGAACTCGGTTTAAACCACCTTAATAGCCAGGTCAGAACTAGCCTACATCATATGCAAACCCTTATGACTATGAAGCTGACTTGTACAGTGTACGTGAGAGTGGCTCTCCCCAACTGAAATGATGAAGTAACAGACTTCTCCGGATTGACAACCCAATGATTCTCCAATCCAACACTCTGTGCTCGAGGAGAGGAGTATTCCCTTCTAAGTTCAAGTGGCATTCAACTCAAGAGGAGGAGGTGAAGAAAAGAGTGGATGGTAGCCAGTGTAGCTACCTATCCTGGGATGCATGACCAGTGTAGTCAAGTCATCCAGTTGCAGGCTCACATGGTGTAACTTTGATGCTCAAGCTTGCTTATTCTATACAACCTATACAAACTCCGACATGCATTTTATTTTCTTTTCAGGCCAGTCCACTTTTTTTGGAGTTTTTTTTCAACATACTATTTACAATAACATTTACATAAGAAGTTTTTTCCTCTTGAGTCAGAAGACTATCCCTCTTTTTTGAAGCATTATTGCAACCCACACTCTCCTGTCTTTAGATTTCATGGTAACTAGACCAGGTTGGGGTGCACTTCCCTCCCTAGACGAGGACAAATGTTTCCATTCGTGTGCGTCTCAAACCGAAAAATCCCTTCCCCTCACCACTCCAACTGAGTTGAGCCACGTAAAAGGTGCAAGTATCCAAGTTAGGTCACAGCCGATAAGAGTCATGCACGCATCTTGAAAAGTTCTAGTTAGTCAGTTGAGGTGACTTGAACTCAGCCTAAGTCTCAAAGAATTAAGTCCCAATGGACCTGAAGTACCTTAAACCTAGTTTCCATGAGGTTCCAGTGCAGTTAGGTGCAGTAAGGTCCAACCAAGCTCCAATCTTCGACTTTATTGGACTAGTTCAATCATCAAGCTCAATCAAAGAATATGAATGCTATGCAAATGCTATGTACAATGCAGAAAGAATGATGCAATTTTCAAAGAATTTGAAAATGAAAAGAATTTTTACACAAAGAATTTGCAAAAAAGAATCTTGGCACAAGGAGTATAAAGTATGTACAACTATCTACATGGGCGTGCTTGTTTTATTAACAAGGGTTAATAATTTAAAGAATTTACAATTTTTAAAATATTATTTATTTTTATTAGTCTGTGTATATCTACAATTGATACAAAATTATTATCTTTTTATTATTCTTATTATTTTATTTATTTATTTTATTATTATTATTATTTATATTGATATATATATATATATTCCTCAAAGTTATTTGAAATAATTTTGAAAACTACGGTTCAAAAGAATTTTTGCAAACTATAGTTCAAAAGATTTTTTGCAAATCTTTACAAACATTTGAAGACTAATTTGTAAAGGTTTTTCAAATAGTAGATATAGTTTTTTACAATATTTTCGCAATCATTTCCAAACATTCGCAAACAAGTTTTCAAAATAATTTATTTCATACAAAGAAATAAATTTTACAAACAACATCTTTTGTACAGAGGTTGAAAATATTTTACAAAAAGTTTTCCAAATAGGTCAAACTATTTTTCAAATCATTTTGCAAAACATTTTAACCTAATTTATTAATCAGTATATACGAAAATAATTTTGAGGAATATATATCCTTTTATGAATTTATTTAAAGAATTGTATATTTAAATATAGTATTTTAGTAATTTATCCATATTATTAGAAATACAAAAGTACGAGTTATGGCTAAAGTATATAAAGAGTATATACGACCCCCTATACTTAGCATGAGCTATGTCCTCATAGATCAAAGAGAAAAAGAGAAGACATAACTCGTACTGAGTATAGGAAAGCCTATACTCCAATGACTGGATAAGAAAGGAAAGAATGAAGAGATAAATGAATAAGAAGGTGACTGTCCCCCCTATATTTAGGATCAAATAATCGTAAGTATAACAGAGTGTGCACAAGGCATGGAGGGTCAAGGGTGGGAATAAATGGATCACAGCTCGGGCTGTCTCCCCCTATACTTAGGGTGAGATATCCCTAAGTACAGGGGAGCAAATCAAAAAGAGAGGAGACAGTGGAGGGGACCAAAGAATGGAAGAATCGGGGATGCACACCCCCTATACTTAGGACAAAGTACGTCCTAAGTACATAAGACTGACAAAAATGGGTGACACCCTTTCTGTAAAAATGAAAAATGAAAAGGAAAAGAAGAAAAGAAGAAAAGAAGAAAAGACATATACATATATATGACAAGATCATGGAGAATATTTCACTCCCCCTATACCTAGGATGAAATATCCCTAAGTATAAGCAACGACAGGAGTGATGAAATAGAACAGAAAAAGAACAACATAGTGTGTACCCCCCATACTTAGGACAAGGTACGCCCTAAGTATAAACATAAAGATATGGCACATGATCTAGTGTACAAATGACATACGAGAGAAAGAAGGAACATAAGATGAAACACAAATATACAACAAGGTAGACTGGTGAAGTCCATGACGGCATCTGAAAAGTGAATACCGTACTCTTATCATCATCTCCCTGTGAGAACGAAGATGCAATCATACAGTGAAAAGACACTCGAGTATACAATCAAGTGGGTGTCGGCTACCGGAGACAGGGTCCGGTAGCGGAGAGGAGAGCATCGGCTCATAAGGAAAGAATGATTGAGTAGAGCTGATACTGTAAGACTTGGAGGGAGAAGGAATAGTTATATCCCTCCAAGTCAATCATGGTCTCAGAGATGTATAATCACTGAAAAATAGGAGACTCTCAACGCAACGACGTGATATCCGGTGGTCGTAATGTCAGAAATATAGCAAGAACACACCTGAACACCACGAGGCATGGCTCAACCCTGCGAGGGTCCTTAAGATGTGCAGACTCAGATGAGTCACATATATCAGAAGACTCGTCTCTGTGCTCCACCAGAAAGGAGACACCAGAAGTGAAGCCGAGCATCTAGAAAATGATGTACCCTCCCGTAGATAACCTCGGGGAGTAGTACATGCTAGTCAATGAATAATTAGATAGAGCTCACCCTTGCGAGGGTCGTCATGGTGAGCAGACTCCAAAGGGCCTAGATCCATCAGACAGATCATCAAAAGCGGTCATAGTAGGCGACAGGTCCGCTACAAGCAGAAGAGATCGACGAATCAAGAAAATGTGGCAGCGTCCCGCAGACAACCCTCGGGGAGCGTACTGCCAACTAGCAAATGAATGATCAAATGGAGAAAGCTCATCCTTGTAAGGATCGTCAAGGAGAGCAGACTCAAAGAAGTCCTAGTCAGAGAGGTCCTAAGATCCAACATATCGGATAAATAACCAAGGTAGTGGGACCAGGAATATATATTAGATGACTCGGTTCCGTGCTCCGACAGCTTGGAGACACAATCAGTAAGTGGAACTGGGCGCAAAGAATATGTTGCATTTTCTCTCAGACAGTCCTCGGGGAATAGTGCAAACTAAATCAGTGAATAGTCAGATCAGATCTTAGCCTTGCGAGGGTCGTTGAGGAGAGAGGGCTCGAAGGAGCTGGATCCATCAGACGGATCCTCAAAGGTGGTCTCGGTAGGCGACAGATCGGCTACCCAGCAGAAGAGATCAACAGATATAGAAAAATGTCATAGTCTCTCGCAGAAAACCCTTGGAGAGCACTATGAACTAGTTAGTGAACGATCAATAAAGTGATGCTCATCCTTGCGAGGATCATCAACGAGAGAAGACTTGAAGGAGTCAGTGAATGTGGCCTCATGCACCGGTAGATCGGATGCACAATCAGTAAGGGAGGCCAAACAAACGAGTCAAACGATGCGGTTTTGAGCCCCGACAAGGTGGAGACATAGTCAGTGAATGAAACTGATCATAAAGAAATTGTCGCATGCTCCCGCATACAGTCCTCGGGGAGGCATGCAAACTAGGTCAATTAAAACATGGGATTGCTGGCATCACATCTCAGGTCCTCAAAGTCATCAATCGATTAATCCTCAGGAGGGCATAAGATCATGCGAGGGACAAAATATCCAATCTCATCAATAGCAATGCGCTCCCTCAAGTCAATCCAATCAGCTGAGATGGCACAACATATAAGCGGGAATCCTAAGTGCCACAGGTGGATGGACGAGTTAGGAGATTGAGGATGGGTCAATCAAGAAGATGAATAAAGTCATGTGGGTTCCGATCATTGTCACCATGAAGTACAAATCAAGATAGCCAATCAAACCTCTGAATCAAGATGGAAGGAACCTCAAAATAGATCAATCATTCATGGCTTATGAAATCATTATCAAATCATCACACTACGTCACATCCTCAATCCGGTGTATGTGATAAAAAATCCTCAATAACGAGTCACACCTAGTAATCGTGCATCATTAAAATCCTCAGTAATATATATGCACAAATCCGAAGTTAAATCCTCCCCGTATAGCATACCAATCTCAGCATCCTAAAAAAGTGTGCGCAATTTACTCAAACAATCAATGTAAGTCATAAAACCTTGATGCGGGCTTTATCTATAAGGACAACAATCCCGGGTAGAAGAAGAGATGATACGAGTAATACGAGGAGGGTGGGCGAGATGAAAGTGGACACAGTCAAAATTGTGTGTTCCACACAAGGCGGGAACACATCCAAAATTGTGGTTCAAGGAGAGGGTCTCCTCGAGCCAGACTAGATATGGGTGATATGGGCACGGAGAAAAGCCGCAAAATCCGGCGAAGACGATGAAGCTCAAGACCCAACATCACGACTCGAATGCAAATGAGGAGGTAAATATGGACAAGGAGATAGAAGGACTCAATGATGCAAATACACACACACGCAGGACTGGCGACTCGAAGCATGGATGAAAACATCGATGGACTCAAAGTCACAATCAATACACAAAGCAAACCCCCGATTCACCTACTCAACATAGTGAAGACCAAGATTTGGTCTTTTTATCTTGTCAATTTTAGAGTTAGGTGATCATCCAAAAAGTTGTACATACCGCAGACAAGCCTGGGATTGGGGCACTAATCCTTAGCGTGCACGTGAGAATAAAATGCGCATACAAGGAGGGGGTTGCTCTCCCCAAGACAAGGAATCTATTACGTTTTATTTTTAAAATCAAGTAGAGCTAGCAGTCCTGCTTTTATTTTGGTTATCACTTTTTTTGCTTTATTTTCAGTGCATGTGCCTAACAGTTTCCCAATTCTATTTGACATCCTAGGTGAGAAAAATCAGAGGGAGATGGTCGGAAAAGCCATGCAAGTTGGAAATCGATGATGCATGCAAAGTCAAAAGACTTACAGTTCTTCCCAGCTCTCTCCATGTGGGATTCATAACAGAATTGAAAACATATTCTAAATGCACATGCAAGCCAATGAAATCACCCTAGATACAAAAATTGCTATTATCGTGAAGAACCACATGCTAAATATCAAGAGATGAGATCCAAAAGTCCGGTCTCTGATGTGCATCAGTATCCGCCACAAGGGATCCTGCAAGCGATGTATAGCACTTCTCTCGGTGCTCGATCTCAAATCCAAATAAATAGCAAATATTATTTGAATAAGTCCAAGCACGGATCTATAGGTACATGCAAATATATTAGGGGATTTTGACCTTAATCTATCGAGCAAGCAACTCCTAAGCTAAGGCTCATTCACACAAAATAAATAAAGCAAAATTGGAAAACAAATAAAAATAAAGCGAGAAAAACGGCGAGGCCCCCAAGGGACAATCCCTCGAGCAATGGACCTCACGAAGTCGAAGTACCTGGGAGAGTCTAAATTATTACAATTATGTGTCACTCTCTCTCTCACACATAAATATACATGATAATAATAACAAAAAAAATAATGGAACGCTCTTCAAAAATCCTCCTCCATTTGCCCTTGATGCTCTCTCTCCTGCCGGCTAGGTCTGAAAGCCGGCTCAGCCTTGCTTGGGTGCACCGATCCTCCTAAGAGGTCCTCCTTCGCAATACGGTCCCTCGCATCAAAGACAAACAAAGAGAGTGGTCAGAGCCGTCACAATTAATATCAAATAATAATGAAAAATAAATAAATGACATAAACAAATAAATGCAGAAATCAATAAATGAATGAACAAGAGATGAAAGACAAGATAAAAGAATCTCCAACGTGGCGTTGCTCCCCCGCAACGACGCCATTTGATGAGTGAGAAGAATCAAGGGTCGTATCAATCCACAAGGCAGATCAATAGTCGATGCGTCGACCGCTCAATAAACCTCAATCAATCAACAGATAACCCACAATCAAGAATAAAACAATAAATATAAAAAAATGCGTAGTTAAAATTTATTATAACTCTACAACAATGTGTATAGCATGTAAGTACATGTAGAGGTCGCACACAGGGAGAAAACAGGAGGAGGAGGAGGCAAAAATGATGCACAAAAATTCATCTTTCATCTCCGGTCCATGTTATTGTTTTTTGGGTTTTTAATTTTATATATTTTTTATTTTTATTTTTGTTTCTATTTTTATATTTTCAAATTTATATATTTTCATTTTATATCTTTTTTATTATTTTTTATACATATTATATAGCCTATATAAGGCTTTATATATACAATGTAAAGTAGTATATTTATAAATACTATAAATATAGATAAAATCCAGAATAAATTGTTTTTGGGTTTCTAATATTTTTTCTAATGTTTTTGTAATTTCCAAGGATTTTTGATAATTTTTATGTATTTTTAAAGTAAAAAATAACCCAAATAAGGGCTGAAATAAATACTCGAGCTTGATTTGGATTTTAAAAATAATAAATAAATTCCAAAATTATCCAAATCAATTTTATGTTTAAATATTTATATAAATAAAATTATAAAATAGAAAAAATATATTTTTGGGTTTTTATAGGATTTCTTAGATTTTTATAAGAGATTTTGGGGTTTTTTAGATTTTTAAGCTTTTTGTTTTTTCATTTTTAGTGATTTTTGGTCTGTAATTAAAATAGGATAAAATAGACTGTACGTTTTTTTTGGAATTTTTAGAGATGTTTTTATATTTTTTGGTATTTTATACGTTAAATAGGGAATAAATAAGCTCCTTTTTCATTTTTAATAAATAGTTAAAATACCCAAAAATGGCAAGTAAAGTAACCACGTGGCATTAAAGCATGAGGCATGAGGTATTTTCCCTATTTTTGTATCTTTTTAGGAGCTCAATAGGTATTTTTAATACATAGATAAAAATATAAAAATCAAAGTCCTAACAGGGGCATTTTTGCAATAAAAATAAAAGATAGTGGCATTGATGCAATTTACCCAATGTAATAAAACATTTATTTAAATTTGAAATGCTATTTTACAATTACAAAAATTGCTAGGGGCCTCTATGCAAAATTTCCCCAGTCACGTGGGGACTACACGTGACTCTGGGAGGGACCAAAAATGAAAATACATAAAGTTTAGTGTCCTTTTTACAAAAATCCTTATTTACAATGTTAATTTTTATATACAGAACCATTTATTAAATATAAAAAATGGGGTGAGATTGTGTAAATTACCCCAAAGAAGGCATGATCGGACGGTGATGGAGCCTTCACTTGACACATGCCGTGTCCTCGTCTCGCGATCATGGTTCGCGGTTGGACGACGAGGATTAGATCGCATGAAGCGATCCGACGGTCTGCGCGTGGCGTCATCCAACGGCTATGGCATGATCTGGAGTGGCTAGCAGATCGAACGATTAGAAGGAGATCTGGGTGAACAGACCAAGAACTTGCCTGGGGCGAGTTTCGATCCCGCCTCTTGATCGACCCCGGCCGTCTTCAAGGCTCTGGCTAGGGGAAAACCGGATCTCTTGCTCCTCCGCATCAGACGATGTGCTCAAAAGGAGACCTGGACCACCGGAGTGATCAGGCGGCGTCGAAGAAACTTGGGCGCTCCAGGTGCCCCTTTCTCTGGAAAATCAACTCCGGTTGGAGTCTTCTGTCCCTTCAACCCTGCAAAGAAGTTATCTACGTGTAAAACCAAGGTTTGGCAACCTTATTTGTGATGAAATGGGCGTCGGCAGTGCCGGGCGGCACTCCTCCGGTGAGCGATGGAGGTGAAGGAACGGATCTCCAGATCCACACTGGATCTAGGTGAATGGAATGTGCTGGTGCGTAGGGAAACAAATGGGAAA
Source organism: Ottelia alismoides (assembly GCA_037367405.1). Lineage (NCBI taxonomy): Eukaryota > Viridiplantae > Streptophyta > Magnoliopsida > Alismatales > Hydrocharitaceae > Ottelia > Ottelia alismoides. Next base: position 1,827 of record JAZKJV010006785.1, on the reverse strand, counting down.
GAAAAGAAGGGTGAAAGTGGGGTCAAATGATGGGCGAGGCACGGTGAATGAATTTCGTCGGAGCAGAGCTCCGGTGAACTACGAATCACAGATTTTATGCTAAGCCTATGGTCTGAACAATAAACTAATGCATAATTAAAACATTAAAATTAAAATCTACCTAAAAATCATAAAGAACACAACTCTTACCTACCAGCGAAGGCATGGAGTAGAGGTCGCCGGCGACGGTGGCCTTGGATGCAACCTCCTCCTCCGCGAGCTTCCCGACCTCCTGGGATGCACCAGTTGTTACATGGAGATCTTCTTGGACAGAGACGATGGCTCTAGGACTCATGGATTGACCAAAAAATGACGGAGGACAGAGGTGGTTTATTTATAATACATGTAGTGCACCCTTATTAACCGGCTGCTAGGAAGGAATCAAATGAATGTATAATAGATCTAATGGATGGGCACGTATGTGCAATGATCAAAGAATAAATATTATGAAGGAACTAGGGGCGATTGATCGGTGAGATCCCCAGGAAAAATGGAGGAAATCGTGGGATAAAATGGTTCAGACGCCCATGCGCTTGGATGGGCCAGTTGACCAGCAATCAACTGTCAAAGCTGTGTCATTGGTCCATGTCAACCGAATAAAGACAAAACAAGGGGTTTTATTAAAGAATAGTTAATTAAAAATAATAAATGATTTTATTTTTTTTCAATTATAAAATACAAAATGTTTTTTATTTTATTTAGTATTTTATTATGATATTTATTTATTTTTGGCTTTATTTATAGTAGTTAATTTTCAATAGTGTATTTATAGATATATTTGCCTATGTTTTGTACCTTATAATTTTTATTTTATATATTTTATTTTATTATTTTTTTATTTTATATATTTACAACTTATTTTAGGTGTATAAATATATTTTTATTTTATTTTTATGATGTAGTTTGTATAGATATGTATATTGTATAAGTATATTTACAGGTATTTTACCTATGTTTTATATACATCCTTTTATTTTAATGAATTTTAAAGAGTTTTATTTTGGTTTTGTATTTTTAATATAATATTAATAATATTTACAATATTACAAAATTATAAAGAATTAAGAATAAAGATGAAATCCACCTTTGTTATATACAAATAATCACATAGGTATTTTATCTATGTATTTTAAATACTTATTTTATTTTACATTTTGCTTTTGTTTTGTAGTTTTAATATATAATATGTTATAAATAATAATGACAAAATTATAAAAATATAAATTTGTAAAAATAATGAATAACTTGAATATTTTTATCGGTATAATATACAGTAAGGGTCAATAACCTAACTTTCACACAGCAATTCCAAAAATTATGAAATCACCACCATTAAATAGCTTGTGAAAAGTTATATAGTATTAGAGTGATTTTGATATGTTTTGAGCTTTTATTTGAAATATATGGGTATGTGAAGTTGGGTTTTTAGCTTTTTATTTTGTGTATAAAATGAACATTGTGTATTATTTTTACACAAACTCAATTTTGTATTTTTATTTACATTATTATCTACAACTTTCATGTACACAATTTCTTTATTTGATGGATAAATAACAAGGAATAAAATAGGTGTCAAAATGAATAAATAAAGAATAAAAGAAGGGATATTTATACACATAACCCTAAGTAATTTCGTAATTACCTCGAAAACCCTCTATAATCACAAATTACACTCAGACCCCTGAATAAATACTCTGTTTTACACTCGTAACCTTCCGTTAGTTTAGTTCATTAACTCAACCCTACGAGTGAGTTAATCTAACCAGTGCATAATCTAACGGCTAGAAA